>CM074500.1:3851440-4451440 GCA_037389245.1 Oryzias sinensis
GCTCCAAGCTAATGTTAATATGACAGCAGCCTGGGGGGGGGGGGGGGGGGGGGTGCTGTAATCTTTTGCCTTAAGGGACAAAGACTTTTGCATATAGCATGAATAAAATTCTTAAAACTAAGCCTTGTTTAGACCTGTTCATTTTCTCATCAAGGAGAAGAAGGTTTTTATCAGATTAAGAAACGAGCAATGATGATAATTGCTATCACTGTCCCTAAGGATGAGAACAGAAGAACTCATTCAATTTCCACTACAATGTCTAGATGTGTGTCAGCTATGTCTGATAACTTGGCCAATTAGCTGGACCGGGATCTTGCAAAGTGCAGGTGGGTTAACGTCCAGTGTGATGAGTCTGTGGAAGGCAACAGTACAGCATAGCCTTTGGTTTCCACAAGAGAAGAACTCCTGACACATCTGCCCCAACAGACAACTACAAGAGGAGTTGAAATGTATAACACGGTGAAGGAGTTTTTGTGCAGAAAAAGGTACCATTAGAAAAGCCAGTAGCAGTGACTGCAGACGGGGCTCCTGCTATGATCAATAGACAAACAGGTTTCATCACTCACTGTAAGCTGTAAAGCTGACCCAGACTTTCCAAAATGTCTGCATTACTGATGCGTCATTCACCATTAGGCCATATGTGCAGAAGTGATTGGCTCTGGACACATAATGACTCCTATTGTGAAAATCATATACAACCTCAGCTGCAAAGCAAAACAGAACTGGATTTTTAAGGTGCTATTGGAGGAGATGTCTGCTGAATATGGTGAATATGAATATGGTGAATCTGAACTTGCATTTTTGACTGACATTACTGGGAAACTAAACCACTTGATCTGCGAGCTGCAAGACAATGGCAAAACTATATATTTTTTTGACTAGCTTGACTGAACCAGTGTTTCTTGTGTGGATCTTTTCTGCCAGGGCTTGCTGGCTTGGTCGGTGGTTGTTGCTGCAGTTGTCTCCCTTGCTGGGACAGCTGGAGTTAAACACAGCAGCCTCACGGCTATGAAGTGGACTCTGTTGCTGTCCCAGTCTGGATGGGCACTGTGGCGATGTTCCAATGGCCAGGCTCGCTCCTGGTATGAAGAGATTCCCAAATATAATTTCCTAACCGCAGAGCCAAGCATATGTTTACATGTTTAGGTAAAATATGTGATGAACAGCTTTATGTTGTCTTGTGATGTAAGTTTTTACCTAAGTAAACCTAAACATGCCACCCTGTTACTAATTCAGTTGATATGGTTCTCCATCTGTGTCTAAGTGATAGGAAATCATTTTTTTACATTTAGAGCTCCAAGCAAACAAACAGTTGTCTATATAAAAGAGCTTTTACAATTGTGCACTTTTAGCAGGTCTCTGAATACATGTGACCAATGCATGGTGGATTTTCACAGACTTTGTTTAAAACTGAAGGTGACATAGACTTTGGAGAAGTGGCTACATTGTTCTGGACTTCTTTGTTTCATCCACAGAAGAGTAATGTGATGGTTTTTGAAAAGCTGCTGAAAAATGTATCTTTTTAAAATTGCAATTTCTAATTTGGGTTTTACATTTTGTGTTCCATTTTTTATGATTTTATTAGAAAGATTTGAGCTGTGTCGGCTCATCCTACTTGGAGCAGTGATGCTCCAAGTCAAACATGTCATTTCCTGTTGCCAGCAGATGGCACTACACCTGTTCCGGATTCTTCCACTGCAGATGTGTTCAGAGTCAGACTACAATCATGCACATCAATTTTGGATCAGATTAGATTATGCATGGCTGAGTAATGGCCATGTTTCCTTTCATGGCGTGTTTTCGAAACGACCTCCAATTTTGACGCGCCGCCACGGTCACAAACAACCTTAAAAACTTAAAAGCTTCGCAATTTAAGATCAAACGTGTGTTTAGTTTACAAAGCCAAAGTTTGGAGTCATTACTCACAAATCTCTAGGAGGAGTTCGTTCTAGAACGAGGCCTGCAAATGACCAAAATACAGCAGAAATGACATATTGACATCAATATAGCAGACTTCCTGTGCAACTGACAGCTTGGTCCCAAGAGACTTTTTTGTAGGTCTCCATCTGATGAACATGTCCTGTAAAAATCAAGCTTGTATGTTAAAGAACATGGCGGGGCTCGCGAAAACAAACATTGTAGGTGGCGCTATTGAGCCGTTTTTGTGCACTTATGCAAGTGCTGTCTATATAAGTTGGAGATATGTAAGAGGCATCTCATTCTGAAATTACAGCCTTGTGATACAAATGGCTGTTTTTCTATGAATTTTTAATTATCTGCCTGCAACGCAATCAACCACTTCCTGTTTGGCGGTGGCTTGCGCAGGCACCGTCAGGTGTACACCCATGAAACTTTAACAGATGAGAGAAGACCCTTGTGAGTATCTCCTGTTGTAATTTTATGAACATCGGACAAAGCACATAGAAAATACAGGGCAGAATGTGCCCCATGCAATAACTAGGTGGCGCTATAGAGCTCGTCCAAAGTTGTCATATCCATGGGTTCAGAATGGAAGCTTCATCATATCCATTGATTTTCAGTGAGATCGGACAAGGAATGTGCACGTGAGAGCAACATTTGTGCATGGCGAGACGCCCAACTTTGCCGCTCTGTCACGACCACACCCCCGCTTTGAAAGTTATGGTTTTTTATCAGAGTAAACTTCAATGGTTTTTCAACAGGTGGACGTCATTTTGAGGTGTGTTGGCTCATCCTACTTGGAGCAGTGATGCTCCAAGTAAAACATGTCATTTCCTGTTGCCAGCAGGTGGCGCAACACCTGTTCTGGATTCTTCCACTGCAGATGTGTTCAGAGTCAGACTACAATCATGCACATCAATTTTTGATCAGATTGGATTATGCATGGCTGAGTAATGGCCATTTTTCTTTTCATGGCGTGTTTTCGAAATGACCTCCATTTTCGACCCGCCGCCACGGTTACAAACAACCGTAAAAACTTAAAAGCTTCGCAATTTAACATCGGACATGTGTGTAGTTTACAAAACCAAAGTTTGGAGTAATTATTCACAAATCTCTAGGAGGAGTTCGTTCTAGAACGAGGCCTGCGAATGACCAAAATACACCAAAAATGACATATTGACACCAATATAGCAGACTTCCTGTGCAACTGACAGCTTGGTTCCAAGAGACTTTTTTGTAGGTTTGCATCTGATGAACATGTCCTGTAAATATCAAGCTTGTATGTTAAAGCACATGGCGGGGCTCGCAAAAACAAACATTGTAGGTGGCGCTATTGAGCCGTTTTTGTGCACTTATGCAAGTGCTGTCTATATAAGTTGGAGATATGTAAGAGGCATCTCATTCTGAAATCTCAGCCTCGTGATACAAACGGCTGATTTTTAATGAATTTTTAATTATCTGCCTGCAACGCAATCAACCACTTCCTGTTTGGCGGTGGCTTGCGCAGGCACCGTCAGGTCTACACCCATGAAACTTTAAACGATGAGAGAAGACCCTTGTGAGTATCTCCTGTTGTAATTTTATGAACATCGGACAAAGCACAGAGAAAAGATAGGCCAGAATGTGACAAAAAATATATTTGTCAATATCTAGGTGGCGCTATGGAGCTCGTCCAAGATTGTCATATCCATTGGTTCAGAATTGAAGCTTCATCACCTCCATCGAATTTCAGTGAGATTGGACAAGGAATGTGCATGTGAGAGCAACTTTTGTGTGCATGGCGAGACGCCCAACTTCGCCGCTCTGTCACGACCAAACCCCTGCGTTGAAAGTTATGGTTTTTTATCAGAGTAAACTTCAATGGCTTTGCAACAGGTGGACGTCATTTTCAAGTGTGTCGGCTCCTCCTACTTGGAGCAGTGATGCTCCAAGTCAAACATGTCATTTCCTCTTGCCAGCAGGTGGCGCTACACTTTTTCCAGATTCTTTCACTGCAGATATGTTCAGAGTCAGACTACAATCATGCACATCAAATTTGGATCAGATTGGAGTATGCATGGCTGAGTTATGGCCATTTTTCTTTTCATGGCGTGTTTTCGAAACAACGTCGAATTTCTACGCGCCGCCACGGTCACAAACTTCTGTAAAAACTTTAAAGCTTTGCAATTTAACATCGGACATGTGTCTAGTTCACAAAACCAAAGTTTGGAGTCATTATTCACAAATCTCTAGGAGGAGTTGGTTCTAGAAGGAGGCCTGCAAATGTCCAAAATAGAGCAAAAATGACATATTGACCTCAATATATCAGACTTCCTGTGCGAGTGACAGGTGGGTCCTTTCAGACTTTTTTGTAGGTCTCCATCTGATGAACATGCCCTGAAAAAATCAAGCTTGTACGTTAAAGCATATGCGGGGCGTCGGGACAAAAGTCAGTGTAGGTGGCGCTGTCGAGCCATTTGTGCGCACCCATGCCAATTTCTCATAAAATACGAAATTTTTCGCGACCCCTGATGTGTGTGCCAAATTTGGTGAGTTTTGGGGTATGTTAAAGGCCTCAAAAATGCGATTCTTCCGGCAGAAGAAAAATAATAATAATAATAAACCTAACAGATACAATAGGGTCCTTGCACTCCGTGCTCGGGCCCTAATAATAATAATAATAATAATAAACATTACAGATACAATAGGGTCCTTGCACTCCGTGCTCGGGCCCTAATAATAAACCTAACAGATACAATAGGGTCCTTGCACTCCGTGCTCGGGCCCTAAATATTCTTTTGTCACTGAATTGAAGGCAGATTTGTTCACCTGGACTGATGTACTAATTTAATTTGTTTGCTTTTTTATGTTTCTTAAGAAATATAGATTGATTTTGTTCGCCGTTTTCACATCTACAAAAAAATGTAAGTGCTATTTAGTCAGTCTGTACTCATTAAAAAAACCAAAAACAAACAAAAGTAAGCAATTTCCAAATGATTATCATTTGGTCATTACAAACAAGAATTTACAACTACTTAATTAATCTAAAAATAATAATTAAAATGTATATCTAAAAGCTGCACCAGTCATTAATGTTACAGTTAGAAAAGAGCAAAATGCAGCAAGGTTAGGATGCATCGGAATGGAGCAGAGCAGGGAGCTTGTGGCCACGCCCATGACTTCCGTCAATGAGCACTATATTTAATTAAGCAAATGTGACTTTGTTTTTTGTTTTTTGTCCATACATTTTTTATCCTTTCTTTCATGAGTTTGATAAATCTTTTTGATTTTTTTTCAAATCAATCAAATGCATCATTTTCAAACAGCATTTTTTCTCTGCTTCTGATGCCAAACAATTTGAATAAAGAAATACTCAGAAATGCAACTTTATTATTAATTATACGTCCTCCATAACCAGAAAAAAATGCCACAGGAACACGCAAAAAACGCCAGAAAAACCATTTTCATCGGAGCAGATCTTTAAAATATTGGATTAGCTGGATTAAGAGCGCTCCTTGCTTTACTTGACCTGTAACGTCTGCCTAAAGGTAACAGATCAAACCGGGGTGTGAGGGGTCTTTGATGATGCTCCTTGCTCTGTTGGGGCAGCGGGAGCTTTGGAGGGTTTCCAGAGTGGGGAGAGGGCGGTGTTGATAACCTGCTGCAGTCAGTGTAGAGCTGCTGATCCTAATGCACAAACTGTATGTAGCTTATGTGGGTGATGCGGTTTTTTTCCTGAGTATTCTCTGGAAGTCCAGTGTCTGTTGGGCCTTTTTCAGCGGCTGAGTGGTGTTTGTGGTCCGGGTTAAGGTCTCTTCCATGAGGACGTCCAGGAAGCGGAAGTTTGACGCTCTCTCCACGCAGTCCCCACTGATGAACAATGGAGGAATGCAATATTTTTCTGTTTCGTTGAGGTGTTGAGGAGAAGGTTGTTTGACGAACACCATGTTGCTTCAACAAAGTCTTTCAGCTTTCCCCCATTCTTCGGGGGATTAATTCACAGAAATGAATTCTGCTGAGGTTTTACAATGAGGTGATTCAGGAAATAAGAATAAATGCTAATTTGTAAAGAATTGAAAGTGTCACGTTTGATGCTTTAAACTATATTTGCCTCTAATTTTGTCAAGTATTTCATGTTATAGAGCTCAAGTGACTTTGATTTCTCCTCGCAGTTTAAATTAAAGTCCTACAGTGCCTGCCCAGACAGCATAAGGATGTAATAATGTTCCCACCAAGAGCTCAATGAAGTTGACAAGGCAAATTAGTCCTTTCATTTCAGCAGCATGCTCAGTTTAGACGTTAACCATGAATCCTTAAAGGATGACCACGTGAAGGAGGTGGGATGGAGGAGCCATATCGCATCACTGGAAGTTGCTTTATCACCTCCTGGCTTTGCTTCTTCGCCTCCATCCCCTCCCTTCAGGCCCGTGTGCTGACTCCAGCATCCGTGCAGAGGTAAGCAGCCTCCCTCGACTAGAGGTGACTCCCTGGACTCCATTAACATCACACACACACACACACACACACACTAGTGGCCAACACACACTCCCTAAATGAACTCTCCTCTCCCCCTCGTCATGATCAGTGCCAGGGACCACCGCTGGGTGAATTAGATTGCAGGCTTTTTAATATGCCTCTTAATGGTTTATAAATTGCAGGTAATGATTCCTCCTTTCCTCTCCTTCTTGCAGAGCTTTTTATGGCCCTGCGACTGTTCAAGGGAGTGGGTGGGTTTAATATGTGTTGGAGGAAGCGCTATGAGGAGCTGAGACTAAAGCCCTGCACCGCTCTTTGTCTGACCTTAACGCTTCCCCTGACTATGGAGACAGGAGTGTTGGCACTCTCCGTAAAACATGGAAGGACTCGCACGCAAAAACGCCGCGTGATGAAGAGATCGTCTGAGATCCAAACCTAATCGGGAGTCGTGTCTGCTGCAAGAGAACTGTCGGAGGTGTGCTTTATGAGGAAAAGCCATACCTGAGGGAAGGAAGCAAAAAAAAAAAAGAGTGGCTTAAAAATGGGAAGAACATGAGACGGAAATGTTAAAACCCTCAGAGAAATGAAAGTTTCTGCTCCGTTGTTGCACATTAAAGCTCACTCTACTGATAGAAGAGCTGAGGAATATTTTAAACTATACACCTGTGTGGAGAATTGTGTGAGAATTAGGACAGCAAGTTGTTTTCCTAAATTAGGATGGGCCGTTTACGGTCCATCCACAGATGGTGCTGCTCCTCTCTCTTTGCCATCAGCCATATTGCACCATCGTCTAAAATAAAACCAGCTTAATACTAATTTTAGAGACAAAGTTTTAACATTTTTGAACAAACTTCAGTTTTTATCTAAATTAGTATGGGGGACGGAGACGGGAGAGCTCATTGCTTCTAGCTGACGGATAAATCTAAAGATTGATATTTATCTAACCATTTTTTATAGTGTAGAAAGCAAATATGATTTAGTTTATCTCTACAATAAACTGGTGTTATCTATTGAGAAAACATTGAGAAATCCTAGATCAATCTGGATTAATTCGATGATATCTTAGCTCCTATAACTTCTTTGATTTGTGTTCCCACTCTGAGAGAGCAGAGCAGCAAGTCTGGATATCAGCTACCCAGACATTGGCTGTCTATACCACATACCCCAAAGCATTGGCAGTTACCCCTACTGGCCAAGTCATCAGACGCTTGCAAAGAGAATCCAAGATTGCACATCCATAAATCTTTGGGTGATCCAAACGACATAAAATCCTTAAAAACAACAACCTAAAGTAACAGAAAACTGGTTCCAAAAGTGAAACAACTAAGACAGACAAGGTAGCGGGGGTTCAGCACATGTGTGTCATCTTGTATTAGTGTCAGCCCACATCAGCTGACCAATCATCTGCCCCCGCCCTCCGTGCGTTCACCTGGTCAATATGTTACAAACGGCTGACGGTCGAGGATCGAGGACGCCACTGCTGTCCAAAAAACACAAGTTCTTTGTATCGAAAAGGGGAGAATTTGCAGAATGTTCATTATTATTCCGTGATCCCTGCACTGCAAAAAAGAGCATAAAAGCAGAGAAAAAGTGGTCAGTTCATGCAGCAACTCATTATTATTTAATAATAAGGTATCAAAATTTGGAAACAAGGGGTTCCACACACACATTCAAAAAGGGAAAAATAAGGCCAAAAACTAACTGTTGGATTTAATTACTTCAAATTGAATGTTAAACAGCTGAATAATAATGATTTGTTTGTTATCTCTAAGCAGAAAGTTTGTATTGTTTAAATTATTTTTAACTTACTTGAAGAAAGAAGTTTAGATGATTAAGTTTTGTTTCTGCTCAATTTTTCACTCATTTATTTCTAGTTTGTTTGTTAAATTGTTTAATTTTTTTCTCAACTGCCTCCAGTTCTGCTGCACTTGGTGCTCGCCATAATTTCTATCTTAACACAAAATTCTAAATTATTGCATTCTTGTAAAAAAACAAACAAAAGAAAAACAGGAGGTTTTCACTGCAAAACCAGCAAGGCAGTAAAAAGAGCCTTGTTTCAAGAAAATCCTGTTAAAATAATCTCATCAAAGACGTTTTTCAATAGCAAAAGAATCTTAAGAAAACACGTCTGAGTAGAATTTTTTTATCTTAAAAAAGAGAAGTGTTGCTAAGATGATTTTTCTTGGCAGATGGCAGATCTTTTTTGCTTAAAGAAAATCTGCCAAAGGGACCTGTTAATTATTTAACTTTATAAAGCTTTTCATACAGTTTTTCAGATTATTTTTACAAATTTAAATCTTTTTATATATTTTTTTTTTTCATTTTTAAAAAATGTTGACTCACGAATAACGATTTGCAAGAGGCACAAGAGTAAAGTCAGGTTTTTATTTGACACTGAACTGCATTGTGCAATTTTTCTGAAGATTATTGATTTATAAATGTACTACTGTTTGCTAGTTTTTACAGAAAGAATTCCTGGACTTTTCTATGATTGAGGATAAAGGAAGGAGTTCAATGTTTATTTTGAACAGAAGTAGTGTGCAATTGTCAAAAAGGTGTTCAGCTGCTTGTTTTTCTAGATGGGCAGAACAAACAAACATGTCTTCAATGTTTCTCCCATTTTCAATCTAAATTATTCTGTGAGGCTCAGTATTCTGTCAGGAATCATTTTAAGACCCACTCCAATGAAAGTTGTGTTTTTAACATGTTCTTGTGCCATTTGTCTGATGATGTAGGACATATTTGAAGAAAATTAAGCTCCAAATTGCATTTCTGAGTATTTCTTTATTCAAATCATTGTGAATCAAGAGCAGGTAAAAAAGCCATAAGAAAAGGAACCGACTGTGTGGACCTGAAGCTCCCCGCTCCATTCTGAGACGACTAGATCCATGTACGTCTTTGTTTTCCTCGTCTTAGCTGGCGTCTGGCTCAAAGCTGGACAGCTGGATAGCTCCGATGTTGCCATTTTTGTTGTACCGGTAATGCTGGGTTGGGGGAGTGATGCTGCGTTCACACTGTTCATGCGTTCAGGAATGCGGCCTTCTTGAACGCAATTCCCATTCATGCTGGACTGTGGCTGGTGCATGTACTCCCAGTGTGGAGAGGCTTGGTGTGAAACTTCGAAGCGGTGCAAATTTTTGTTTGAACTTGTTGTTTGAACGTGCAAATTTTTCGTCCAGGTTTTTTTTTCTTTCACAGCTCTATTCCAACATATGAAAGTCCTGGTGTCGTAGAATTCCAGGCAAGAAACCTCAACTGTTAATTTCTCCTACATGATCACTTTTCAAATGGTTGGCTTGAATTAAAGAGCACGCCACCCATTTGTCACCACTAAATCCAAGTCCCTGATTGGTCAAAGTTCAACTGGTTTGACCTTCAACGTGCATTTAATGGCTGCCCGCTTTTGTACAAAGAGCCTGAAAGCAGGCTTAAAAACTTGCGTAGCGATTCCTGAACGAGCATCTACACGTGTTTACATTGTGTTTTTATTGGAAGTGGTCGTTTGAACGCACGTTTCCAAGGCTGGTGCGAACATAGCATTTAGGGGCTGTAAGCTAGCTGGAGTAAACGGAGAGCTCTCAGCAATGGGGAGGGGAAGAGGGGCGGGGTTGCTCTGCACCAACAGTCCCATCCACAACTCAGAGGTGAATTTCTCTTTCCTCTCTAGAAACTATGTCAATGACTCAGATTTTTAGATTTTGGCTAGGAACGGCATCATCATAATAAAAATAAAATAAAAACCTGGAAATGCTTTAAAAATAGGTCAAAAAATGATCAGAGTGGGATTTTAAAGGTTTGTCATTTGCCACTTTTGGATATATGCACATTTGTCATTCATGCAAGATTTGTCACCAAACAAAATTCATCCTGTAGTTTAATGCAGAGAAAAAGCTGGTTTTTAAATTCTCTCTTCTATTTATCTCCTTCATAGCCAGCATGACTCTCCTAAACTACTAGACAGGTAATTAGAGCAGACTTTTTTATTCCTAATGGAACAAAGTGAACAGCGGCCAGCACAAACCCACTGGCTTACTCCAAGGTGCGTTGGCACTAAGTGAAATTCCAATTAACTGACCCAAATGTCTGCGGGGAATGTTTGTCTCCGAGTGTGGGGAGAATGCAATTATTTTCCACCCTGCGCTTGGATGTAGTTCGTGTGGCGCGCAGCGGCGGCTCTTTTCTGCCGTGTTGTAAGCACGGTTTTGTGAAGTTTCAGTTTCTGCGCTCTGCCACCGTGAAAGTGTAAAAATGTGATTCATTATTTGTTTCCGATGGTCCGCTGGGCAGCAGGAGTGAGGCAGCACAAGGCAGCAGTCATTTACATCCTGTGCAGTGAGGCAGTTTAAGGAGTGAAGCTCTGTTAGGCTTTATGTAACACAGCAATTGTCATGGTACGGTACGATGATTGTGACAATGAGTCCGGCCTGACTAAAAGCCTCTTGGGATCAAAAAACCCGTGAGTAGGAATGGAAAAATAGCTGCTACAGGTCTCATCTGTCCAACAGAGAACAGGTGCAGAAGGAAAGCTCTGTTCCTGCCCCACGCTGGGCTTTAAAGAATAAACAATTTAGTTTGTCAAAGAGGGACCTACTTTCTGCAAACCTTCAGGGATTCTCTGCAACATACACAGTCAGGGACAGAATTACTCATAAAAATAAACACATTGATGTTGGAAAAGCTTTTTCATGAAGTTCAGACGCAGTTTTTTGCATTTTTGCAAACAAGGGCGGGCCAAGATGAGGAAAAAATGTATGCGCTGAGCGATCGATAGCATTAGCTCAAGGGGATGTGGTTTCTTAAGGGCAGGTGAGGTGAGATGAAGGAAGCATGGGGGGGAGGAGGCGCGCAGACACAGCCATAAAGATGTGATGGGTCGGTGAAAGAAAATGCTGATCCATGATCCCTGTCTTGGAGGGGTAAAACAGAACATTGATCCTGTAAGATCCACAAATGAAAAATCCATGAGGGTAAGAAGCTCCTCAGCCCTGCGGCAGAAACGGGGCACCAGCGGTCAGGCTCCGGTATCACCTGTGACATCGAGCCTCGGCCTCTGGCCGGGTGACCGAGGGCGGAACTGGGCCAACGGAACCAGAGACAAAAACAGCTCAACCACTTCATGAAGAAAAGAAGACATGTTGACGTTTTATGTAAGAAATAGTAAATAAAGTGTTAAGGATTTTAAACACTTTACCAGATTTTTGAACTGAAAAACTGATTCTAATGATTTCAATTGTATGAAAAACGTTAAATTAAAATAGTTTATAGTTATTAACGTTAGAGAAAAAACATCTCAGTTCAATTAACAGGATATTATATTTTTCACTAGACTGCAACACTTTGAAATAATTTGTGCTAAAATGGGATTTACTGAAAGAACCGAGTGCAGCCAAACTGGAGGAAGCTGACTTAAAACAGTTTCATAAACAAACTGAAATAAATAAATGAATAACAGACCTAAACTAAAATGAGCTGTGGCCGAACCAGAAACACATGAACTAAGAATTTTAATCAAAAAATATCAATACATATTAAAATATCATCCAGATGTCTCTTTTAGATTGAAATCACCACAATTTAAAATTCATTTATGAAAACTATTTGATCCTATTTCAAACTTTATATTACTTTATTTTACCACATTTTAAGTTGGTTTAACTATATTTTGCTGTTAAACTTTCCAAAGTTTTCTCTAAATCAGCACAGTCCAGATTGTTTTTGTCTTAATAAGAGCTACAATCTGGAAATAAGGAAATTATCATTAAAATGAGTAAAAAAAAACAAAAACATTTTTATATAACACTCAAAATTCACTATGATTTTTGGTTAAACATGTCATTTTCAAGTTCAATTAATGTTTTCAAATTACAATGGGATTCATCATCATTGTTTTGGAGTTTTAAAGTGCAAGTTTTAGATTTATTGAGTTTTTTTTTTACTTTTTCTAAGCCATTTCCATTTATTACACTAGTTTTCTAAAATAAACTAAAATTAGATTAATAAAAATACAAACATTTGCTTAAAGCTAGCAAAAAATACTTATTATTGGACTGTACAGCATTTGATTTGAAGTAATTCTACCAAACAGCGTTTTGAGTTTGTCTTTACCTTTTTGAATGCTTGTGTGGATCTCCTTGTTTCTAGATTTTAATATCGTATATCAGATTTCGCGTTAGGTAAAAATGACCTCCTACACTACTACACTTACTACTATCTAGTGATTTTCTTTTAAACATTAGAGTTCTTTTCCTATTTTTAGGCTTCCTCTTTTCTGCAGCGCATGCAATGAAATATAAAAAACATTGACTGGCAGTGAAAAAGTTCACTTCAAAAGATCCATCATGATGATGTATTTCTATGTAGTTTTCACATTCTTTTTTAATCTCATCAAACTGCCATAAACAAAAGAAAATATGTCCCTTTTCTTTCTCTGGAGTGGCGATAAGAACATCCTGTTTCTCCATCTGTGGCTTCATTTGATCTCGCACTATTAAACCAGGTTTGGGGATTCAGCTTGGAGGGGGGGGTCCTTATTTTCTCATTACCCCCTCCCTCAGTCAGTGCAATGTACAGAGGTGATTATCTGAATTTCTGTTATGTTAATCTTTTAAAAGGAGACCTCCTCCGTCTCGTTTCAGAAGCCGGACCCAAATTTGTGCAGAGAGAGAGAGAGAGGAAGTTATTAAGGGAAGCCCTGCAGGATCTCACCTGAGACGGGAGTGCTATAGCTTTTTGAGAGTGTATAAAAGAAGAAGTCCAAGATCAGCTGAGGTACTACCCCCCTCCCCAAGGCTGGTCCCCCCCTTGGGTCGCCCACTGGACAGGATAGTAATCTGACAGTCCGGGTGCAGAGCAGAAAAAGCAATGTGATGCACGGGGGGGCGTAAAGGTCTGAGCATCTGTGTATGTGTGTGTGTGTGTGTTGCTTTTGGAGATTAAAGGTGACACTCATCACTTTGCCTAAACCTGCCCGCCTGCCACAATCTGTCAGTAACCAAAGCTGCTCAGCGAGGCGTTCTGCACCTGTCATCGGTGAGTGTGTGTTCACTTTTGATGCACTGTTTGGCCCACTCGCTTATTTGTATTCACATTTGAAAAATAAATAAGTAAAAGAGAGGATGACTTGTGTTTGGTGGTGTTCTTTCCTTCCATCGCTGCAAAAAGAGGAAACCTAAAAGTGAGAAAACAACAACTAATCTTTAGAAGAAAATCACTTGAAAGTGATAAAATGATCAGAACATGCAGAAAATCATTTATACTTCAAATGAAATCTTATAAAATATCAAAATCTAGAATCAAAGAGCTCCACAAAAGCATTCGAGAAGAGAAAGTTAGGTTTAACCCTGGAGAACCCAGGAGCAATTTTCTTTGGAGAATTCGGTTTTTGTATCTTCGTTTTGGGCAGAAGCAATTAACAGCAGCCAAGAAATAGAAAAGATAAAATAGATTTTAAAAAATTAATAATAATAAATTGTTTGACAAATTTGACCCTGGTGGGTTCTCCAGGGTCAAAAAGCTAACTGTTTCATAAAATTAATAAATGTTAAACATCCCAATAACAATGTTTTTTTTTTGCCTGTTCTAAACAAATAATTTGTATTTTTTTAGTTTTCATGACATCAATTGTAGTTTATTTTGTTTACAATAACTGTAATAGATAGAAATGACTCATTTTACAACAAAATGAGGATCTTAGTTCAATCCTTAAAATATCTAATTAAAATTTTCTTTTTTAAATAATGACAGTGAATACCCGTCTAACTTTAATTGAACTTGTAATAACATCCTTACAACAGAACCAAAAATTAAATCAAAATTTGAGTCTTTTTGAGTCTTAAGTCAAGTTTTTCTTTTATCAAGAGTTTAAAATGTTCTTTATTTCTAGATCCTACCTCTAAACGGGACAAAATATTCTCAATTTTGATTTTGAGAAAAGCTTGAGCAAAGAGAAGTTCAAACAACTTTAAATCTGGTAAAACATCTCAAATTTCTAAAAAAAATCTTTTCAAATATTTCATAGTATCAAATAGTTTTCAGTGAACTTAAGTGAGTCATATTTTATGTTCCAAAAACGGAGAGCAGAAAGACAGGTTGCTCTTCTGAAGCACCCTAACTGTTCATATATGTCATCTATAAAAGTCTATGAGCTGTTTAACAGTTGGAATATAACCTCTTAATTTGTCACAGGCAATAATCACATTGTAACTCTGGTTTAATGGGGATATGCAAAGCCATAATGTGAAATCATACCGATTATTATTCATGCATGCTTTGTAGACATTATGACAGCTCGGTTTTCTGACATATGCTCAGGACCTTAGATCATCCTTAAATACTCAGACTGTTTGCTTGTGTTTATTGTTGTCTTTCTTTAATCCAAAGGTTTGACCAAACTTAAAGTCACAAAATTGAAAGTATTTTTACAGATGAAAGCTTTGCAAATGACTCTGATGAGAAAAGAGGAGCTGAGGGTCGGATTTTATAGACCCGCTGCGTTCTCAACCCATCACTGCATTTGTTGTACATAAATATGAGCAATCAGCAAAGAACGGCGGTAAAAGACTCGTAAAGTGCTGCCAGCAGTGAGACAGGAAGTCTTTGTGTTTCTGCAGAGACTGACACACGGAGAGGAAAGGTGGCTGATAAAAATACATGAGAGAGGACATCGGTTTTTTCCCTGACCTCTGTATCTAAAGATTGGTGTAGGGTCAGGAAAAAAAAGAAAAGGTCGTGGTATTTGGACCGTTTCAGCACAACTCCGGTAATAAAGGGCTAACATCAGGAAGCATAAGTCGTGCTGGAAAAAAAGAGGGAAAAGAGCGTCCAAGAGAGGTTAAAAAGAAGAGCCGTTTCCCCGGTCCTGTCAGCCCTGCAGCAAGAGGTCACCTCAGAGAATGGAGGCTGAATTACCCAGCAGCCCCGGCTGCTTGTAGGATCAGGCAGACAAGGGAGAACTACGAGAAAAGTTAATGAAGGGAAGAGACGGTTCAGGTCCCCTGAGGACCTCCAGGCACCTGCCTGGCAAGCTCCCCCTGCCCAGTCCGCTCTGATTGGCTAATTATTAACAGGGTTTTAGCCCTGAGTCAAATCACTGATTGGAGTGTTTTCAGTCTGTCTTTGGTCTTCTTCTGTCTTATCTGGGTCTCTCTCCGTGGAAACTCACAGTCGCTGGGCTCCTGCAGCACACAGCAGGTGACCAGTCTGCAAAACGTTGACACATGGCCTCAATTGTGGCAATTTTGCCTCTCAGTGGACATATAATTAGTTGTTGGAGTATAATTTGACTCTACAGATAATCACTAATTACAGCCCAATAAGCGACGAACCATTTTTCAAATGGGAGCCGAGGAACCAAGGTCATAGGCGCTCTCATTTTGGGTTAACATGATTCCAGTAATAGATGTTATTTGCTATCACAGCTATGCCCATGAAGCTGTGAATAAACAAGTGCTGCTTTGTTTGTATTCATTAAAATCATTTATCAATTAAAGAGCTCCTGACCCAGAACAAATAGGTTTAGTTCTTTAGATATTACAATAAAATAAAAGGAAAATTGTTGCTGTACCTTTTGTGTTCTAGCATTCACAGTTATTGTAATATTTTAAGGAGAAATTGGTGTATTCAATCTGTGTTTATTCTTTTTTTTTCAATGGATGCATCTTCAAATTTGCTTCAAATCCGTTCTGGTCGAAGCTGCCTAAAGGGAAATTATAAAAATGGAGTGTACCATTCCTGTGCTTGTGCTGAGTGTATAGTGAAGTATTTTAAAGGCTAATGTAAGTTGCATGCACTTACAGTATTGCATACAAGTGATGTTGTTGTACGGTGTCCTAACGCCACACTCACATTGGTAGTAAGCAGCGAAAACTGGCTCCTCACTGACTGGGCAAAAATATGGCATGCACGGGGTGTGCACATGATGCATAAGCGCCCGTCGGACGCCCGCAAGATGTCCACATAAACCACGCCCTGATTGCTTAATTTCCTCATTTTTAACAGCTGGGCTCACTTTTCATGTCAATTCGACTAACGAGCTCTTTGCACAGTGCGGAGGATCTCATGATCCTGTTGTATAATTGTTCACTACAACCTGTGGACAATGGAAAAAAAGGTCCATGAACAACAGGCTCACCGGGCGGTCTACGACTTTGAGATTTCCTGCAGGCCACCTGAGTGACGTCAACAGGGTTTCCTATTTCTGGCCACCAAAGGGGTTCACCGAGTGGTCAACAATCTTGATACCTGCTGCGGGTCAGCAGCGTGAGCCGTGCAGGTTCGACCATTTTCTGGCCACAGACGACCCGTATCCACCCCTAAAGGCAGTTTTGACAAAGGCTTAAGTAAGTAAGTGCGGGTTTGTATCCCAGAAATCCTGGCTGTAAGTGAGGGTAAAAAAATAGATAAGTGCAAAGTCTGCATTGTTGTTGTTTCCTCAGTTAGTTCCCCCTCTGCCATCTTCTTAGTTGTAAACAGAACATTTATCCCCTTAGCAAAGTTAAATATCTGTGCCGCGAAGCCCCTAGGAGTTTCCTGATGGGGGCAATTACTCAGCCAGACAGAACGTGATTTAAAAGAAACCTATGAAATTCTAAAAAACTCAGTGTGTGAGTGCTCAGTCGGCCCTACTGTCTGCTTACCTCATGGTGCATTATGATCCGACACCTGTGAAATTCTCAGCGCTTGGCCTTACAACTTCTCGGTATTAATTCCCACATTTAATTTGAAATTTCCAATTTCCACCTTCAAGAAAAAGTAACACACGTGGCAACAAAGGAGTCAAGGAAAGGCATGTGGAGCACGAGTGCTGGATGTTGGAGCAGAACTTAAACGTATGACTGAGACTGCATGCTGCATTCTTTTTAAATGTTTTCCTGCTTTCAGTTCAAGCTGAGTGCGTGTCATGTAACCTGACGAAGAGAACAAGTGACAAAGACACCACCAAAACAGACCTGCTAGAAGGTACATCTGCATTTTTTCTGAGCATCAGATCAGTAACAAGTCTTTATCTTTCTCTCTTGGAAGAAGGAGGCGTAGGCTGGATGTTTCAAACAGCGGGATGGCGACGCTTTGCCTACAGACAACCCCAGCTGAGAGCTTTGCAGGGAAGTTGGAATCTCGAGTCCCAGACTCTATTAGCAAAAAGAAGAACAAAGAGAAGTGTCCTGAGAGAGCAAATTTAGCTTGGCGGTTGCAGTCAGTACAATTGTTTGGGATTTCTTCCCCAGCTTTGCTGCCGTGTATCCTGGGACAGAACATACATAGCAGTGACAGAAAGCCCCAGGGGAAGCTGGAGATTAGCATTGGGCTATCTCTTTAGAGCTGGGAATTAATTAAGTAATTATGAAAAAGCAAGCAGGGTGGATGAATTATGCATTAGTCCCGACTAGGACATTTGTGATTGTGTAATCCAATTTGAGCCGTCTGACCGTCCCTGTCAACAAGGTAGAATTGACTTCATTGAGTTACGAGAAATCACTCAAACAACGACGAGGCTCTAAAGCTACTCCACACGTAAGCAAGGAAGACACCACGGCAAACATTTTTATTTTCAAGATTTCATTATGTTAATCAAAATTAGGAAATCAGGGTGGACTAATTACCATAATAATGAGGATTTAGGAGATAATTATAATCCAAGTAATTGTGTTTGTAGAAGCAGGAGATTATTATTGTATCACTCAACTAATTCTAAGGAGGTAGTTTTAGTTGAATGATAAACAGGGAAAGTAAACAGAGCGAAGGAGGGTGAGATGACGTATTATCGGGAGACCCAACGAGACAAATGTGGCGATTTAACTTGGTTGTGCGTGAGAAACCCTTGTGCTATCCAAGGCACGTTAAATTGGGATTGGGGTCATCTAGACCCCACAAGACAGTGTGCTGAACCTTTTTTTTTCTCTGTGATTCTTGATCTACACTGGTGTCCATGGATTACATCCTCTCCATCTTTATCATGGTAAGGATAACACATCAATGTAAGGGTGGAGTCATCTCCAAGATATCCACAAGATACTACAAGGGGTAGTTGAACAAACATTTTGGTCTTATTTCATTTTACCGCCATATTAAAATCAGGCGAAACATTAACAAAATCTGAAAAAGTATCACCCCTCCTTCCTTCAAACCCGGCGGTCTTGAAGATTCTCCCGGAGCCGCCTCCTCTCCAGGCGGGGCATCCTCCTCATAGGCGGAGGTGGGCGGCCCTGGATTTGCTTTCTTCCCAACCTCCTGCGGGCTGGGTGAGTGGTTGCCTGGAGCGTAGGGCGGGTCTCTCCTGGGAAGGGTGGATGCTTGGAACTCCTGGGTGGCGGTGGGCTGCTCATCTGGGGCTGGGCATCTCTCCGGCGCCTGCACTCTCCATGCTTCTGTACCTTACTGCTCTTTGGCGTTGGCGTGGGGGCCTGTGGTGGTTCTGCTAGCCCTGGTCCGGGTGTCTGGCTGGACTACCTAACGGGAGGATTCCCCTATCTGTTATACCATGCCGGTATCAGGGGGCCCTGGCTACCACTACCGCATCTTGATGCGGAGATAGCAGTGCACTCTGCCTCTTTTTCATCCACCTCGCCCCTTCTAACTAACATTTACACCAGACAGTAATAATGATGATAATCCTCCAGCATTCCCATTTTTACAGTCTTTGGTTTGAATCGACCGTGGATTTTAACACCCAACTCTCAGGGCAAACACTCTACCACAAAGCCACTGAGTTGGTTAACCTGTACGTAAGCGTGTGCAACTTCCATTAGCCTTATGAATACTTTGCGATACACTGACTACATGTACAAGAATGGTACGTTCCATTTTCATGATGTCCATTGAGGCTCAAGGAAATGACGAGACACACCTGCGCTCCTCTCTAAGACCCGTCACGGACCCTGACAACCCAAAAACCTGCAGCACCCGCACAGGTAAACCCCCCATGATTCCATGTGACTAAGGCTTTAGTCGGTAGCAACCAAAGAGAGACTGGGGGATATAATGGAAAAAAAGGTAGATTCTCAATAAACAAGAGCTGGACAGTAATGCGGTATAGATCTTAGTCCCAAATGTCCACACAGTGTAACACACACACACACACACAAACCCAACAGGGCTCCCATTTCCTATATCTGTCACCTGAAAGTGTATTGATCCAGGTGCATCCTCCTTCCTTTCATTTATTTAGCTTTTTTTTCCCAAATATTGATTTGTACATTTGACCTATTTGGAAGCTTGCATTCCATAATATTGGAATATCATATTCTTTCTTTGACCATTTGTGTCCTTTTCCGTTCATCACATTACTTTCCCACCATTTCCCAAACTTGACAGTTAACTGCCCTGTTTTTTAATGCCGTCATTAACGTGCCGTGGTTATAAGAAAGGAAGATCATTCACGTAAACGCTCCCCACCTTTAAAAAAGAACAAAGCGGGAGCTTGAGTTGAACAAAAGCCAGCGCTTTTTATGTTTCACTATATGCCCTACTTCACTGGAGCACAGCAGTGGGACCTTCCAGTATTTCAACTGGTCCCAAGTGCTTGAACTCTGCTCAGAAAGCAGAACATAAAGCAGAGCGATGAGACGATAGATGCAGGGAGGGGAGGGAGATGAAAGGCTGCGGTGCCCTCCAAAGGGAACGCCAGAGCCCGGAAGCACGCTCCCTCACACTGTTAGTTATATGATCGTTCCTTTGTCTCCTTTAGTGGCAGAAATATCTGCTTCAGAACCACAGAAAGGTGACATGAGAAGGACTGCAGGTCTGATGTTTCAATTTCACATCCTTGCCACTCTTTACATTGTTGTATTGCTCTTTCCATGCACCACTGAACTTTGGGATTGCAATGCGTGGGAGGTCAGAATTCACAGAAATTGGGTTTTTTTGTCCAGCTGACACTCTCACCATGCCATACTTCACAGGACAGTCATGTGGCGGATGAGAGGAGCACACATCTTCCCTTTCAACACCTGTCTCTTTTCTAAAAGCTGGTGAAATACATGCTCATTAATTTCGACAGAGGCTAGAATCTGCCACAGAGAAGAGGTCTTCCCTTTTTGTATCCCAGAAAATAGTCTTTGAAGGGTGTTTCCCACCTCACAAAGATGTCATTTTAATTGTGGTCTGATACAAACTATTGCATGTCTTTTGAGTTTTTTGTCTTCAAACTGAAACCTAATATTTAAAAGCCCACTGAGATCAAAAAGAAAAAATAAAGTGCTTTTAACATGTTTTTGAGGCATATTTCTGATGGAGGACATAGATTAAGAAAATTAATCTTAAATTTCCATTTGAGTCTTTTTTTTATTCAAATCGGTAGCAGAAAAAAGATTTTTTTGTTTGAAAAAGATGTTATTTGTGACGTGGTGACCAGAAGATTCCTGTTCCTTTCGGATCCATCCACTTGCAGAAAAATAGATCCACGAACGTCTTTGTTTTCCTCGTCTGAGCTGGAATCTGGATCTAAACTGCACGGCTGCATAGCTCCAGTATGACTCACCATATTTGTTGCAGTGGTAATGTTAGCTGGGGGCTGTGGGGGACAAGTTGGCGAGGGGATGTTTGGGCGGGATTGCTCCGCGCCAACAGTCCCACTAACAACTCAGAGGCGAATTTCTAATGAACTGCTGCCGCTTTGCAGAAACTATGTTTGATTTGGGCTCAAAATGACATAATCCTAATTAAAAGGTAACGGAAGAAATGGATAAAATAGAATAAAATAAAATAAAATAGATCCAAGGATGATCGGAAGAGGACTTTAACGTTGAAAGGTTCAATTAAGGCCAAAGCAGTCGGCTAAACTTACATTGAACCAACATTTATTTGCTGTTTTTTGTTTGATAGTTTTCAATCCCAAAAAGATTTATTTTCTGGTACTTTTGTTTATTATATAATACTTAGAATATTTTAGAATCCATTTAACAAATTGTACTGCAGCATGAAACACCACCCGGCATAATTCTGGGTGGTTCGTCTCTATTTCCCTCAGCTTATAATAATAATATAATAATAAACATGTAATTTAGGTTGATTGGGGATTTTTAATTGATTTAATTACTGGTAGTAAGTGTGGTTGCCAGTCTTTATGTGGCTGAATAATCCGCTGTCTAGAAATCCATGTGACATCAGAAAAGGAAAATACTGATAGCAATATCTGAATGGGTCATTAAAATGTAATCAACACATAAAATATGAGGAAAAAAGATAATTTTTGATATTTTTTGATAGAAAGACTTTTTTATTTATTAAAATAATAAAAGCATCACAAAGAAGGAAACACTGTAAGAGTAAGATTTGGGCATGCAGTAGGGACTTCTTCTCCCCAAAACCCTTGTGATCTTTCTTAAAATATTTGCTTTATTTAATATTTGCTTTATTTTTTCACACCTCAGTTGACGTTTCCTGTTTTTTTTAAAAGTCATGCAGAGTTTAAGTTGGATCCTAATCTGCCTAAACTTTACCCACTCAAAAGTTAAGAGAAAATAGAGGGGGAGAAAAAGGAAAGATATCAGACACCAACTACTGCCTCGTAGGCCGGCCCGTGAAAATATTGCCTGACATTAAACCGATCCATGGCCTGAAAGGTTGGGAGCCACTGCTGTACTGTACCACAAACCAAAGAGCAGAACAATTGAGCAGGGAATGCATCTGAATTTCCACATCCTGCATCAGACATCAAATACATTTGCAGTTTTTTTTCAAAAAGGGCTGGTTCGGTGTTGAGCACGTTTAGAAAATGGTCTGGTTTTAATTTTATGTTCCTTCTGGATGATTTGGTAGCAAACAAGGCCCAACTTCAGAGGACAAGCAGGAAGGAGAGTCTTTTAAAGAGGCTGCTGTTACTCTGTGATGTTTCTAGAGAGAGAGAAACCAAACCAGACCAAAGCAAGTGCTGGAAAATGAATGGCCTCCCCGCCAATCCAAGTGAGTTACCAGGACTTTACCGCCTAAACACCTTATTTTAAAACCTTCAAATCTGCTTCAAACAGCAAAAGCCCACAAGGATGAAAAAGGTTTCCCACCATCCTAATATTGAAAGATATGATTTTCTACTTTTTGGATCCATTGTATTTATGATTTTTGGTTTTTGTAAAGCCTGATTGCTGCAAATGATATATTTTTCATAGAAGGAAAAGCTTTTACTAAACACTTTATGACAGATTCAAAAAAACCTAACAAGAACAGACAACTTGCAGACAACCGTTGAGCTTTTCGGCTTTCCAGGATTGCCCTTTAGATGTGAGGAACAAATGCACATTTTCACACAAAAAGTCTTTTATGTGAGAAAAATGGAACATTAAAAGGATGTGTCAAGCATGATCCAAGGAAAAAAAAAATCTGTGTCAAGATTTAGAAAATAAAAGTCTTCCTTTTTAATGTCACCAAGACAGGAGTGGAAGCAGGTCTGCGACTCGGCTGCTTCAGAAGGAGGAAAATGATTCACGGGAGGATCATTTGAAGTGAATCCTGGCAATCAGCGCTGAGACTTAAACGCTCAACAAGAGGTAAGAACAATTCTAGTAAAGTGTTAAAGCAACTCAGCTTCATCAGAATTACCTTCAATAAATATAGATTTTGTGTTTTTATGCCATTCATTCATTCATTCATTCATTC
Source organism: Oryzias sinensis (assembly GCA_037389245.1). NCBI lineage: Eukaryota > Metazoa > Chordata > Actinopteri > Beloniformes > Adrianichthyidae > Oryzias > Oryzias sinensis. Next base: position 3,874,403 of record CM074500.1, read on the forward strand.
ATTCATTCATTCATTCATTCATTCATTCATTCATTCGTTCATTCATTATTGTTTAGAAAACTGTCGTCGTTTACAAACATTTGGGTATATTTTTAATTTTTCAAAGATCCACTCTGATTAAAACTAGGTTTTTGGTGTTTTTAACATGTTTTTGTGCTCTCAATATAGGTGATGGGAAGGGGGGGGGTTGCTGTTGGCAACAGACACGCCCACAACTCAGAGGTGAGTTTCTAATAAACTCCTGCTGCTCTGCCGAAGCTGTCCAAGAAAATGGTACAGGTTTATGGAATTTAAAAAAAAAAAAACAGATAAGATGATGATCGGAGTGGATTTTTAAAGTTTTAATAAATTAGGACAAAAAAAACTCTTGACGCTATTGTTTCTCACATGTGCAGCTCTCTGCTCAAATCTGTTTTTCCTTGTATTTGAGGATAAAGATGAGGTTTAAATATAGCCTTTTACATGATGGCTGAAACATTAGGATCAAGAGCAATCTTCTAATCTTCCACATGAATGTTTTTAAGCTTTTATTTTTATGCACTCCCTAAACCGTCTTTGTTTTCTTTCAGCAATTTACACAAATCAAAGAGAGAAAAGACAGTTCTGAGTCGCTGCATACATGATCACTAATAACTGAGAACTCGTAGTCAGCGGACAGACGGCTGCCTCACTGATTAAAGATTATGAAGAAGCTATAAAGGTGGAGGAGAATCTTGCACATAGTTGTTCTTCGAGTTGCCTTCACACAGCACTTGCTTTACTCTGGTCTTCTACTACCTCTTTCTCTATACACATCTCCGTACCAGACGGTGCCGAGATGTGAGATGGAAAGTCTGGTGCTGATCCAAGATTGGTAAAACAGCTGGTTGGGGGAAAAAATGGTCAAAGTGTTCCCTGTGGTCTTTTAATGATTATTATTTTGTTTTAAAGTCAAAGTAAACATTACCGGTGCAACAAAAGCGTAGAGCAATGAAGATGAGGAAACCTAGAAGGATGATGAAGACATGTAAAAATCTAGTCTAGAATGGAGCAGAGCAGGGAGCTTGTGGGCCAGCAATTGTTGTTTGTAAGTAAAAACTACAAGCTTTTTCAAACAGCATTTTTTAGTCTGCTCCTGATTCACAGTGATCCGAATAAAGAAATGCTCAGAAATGTAGTTTTATGATTATTTTCATTATATACGTCCTTCATTATCCTAAAAATATCACAACAACATGTTGAAAACACTATTTTTATTGAAGTGGGTGAATAAAAACATGCAACAAACATGTTTTATGACGGCAGATTCACAAAGTCAGAAAAATAAAACAAAACAATAAAGCTGTAGTATTAAAACGGCCATTACGAAAAGCCCGCACTCGCAATCTGTCTCATTTACAAAGCACTTTGATCCGTTTAGCCTGATGCTCCATTTCCTGATTTGCAGCTCTGGACCCCGTCTGACTGCTTTGCGTGGATTTGACTGGTAAATATGGTGGGATTTGCATCCATTGGAGAGAGAAAAAATGCATCATTGATGTGGACATAAAGGTCAAGTAAGAACACTTTAAAATGATAAACTCATGAGCTTCCATTAGCTTGCACTCACTCCCAACAGTCCAACTATGTTGATTACTTCTATATGCCTTTTTTTTTTTTTACTGCTTTTGGAGTTTCCTTTTTCACTGTGGAGCTCAAAGTGGACACCAGGGAATCTATATTTAATTTAATCTAATAACAAAGCCTGAGTTTCCTTACAACAATGATCCATCAGGTATTTTGTCCAGGGTGGTTCAGGGGTGTAAAAGTGATTCTTCATTCTCCATTACATTGGCTTTGTCTGGCTCTTCCCATCTCACCCTCCCTGCCTCTTGGTTTCCAGCCACCAGAAATGAGGGGAAATTGTGTGATTGGAGAACATGTGCAGGCAAACAAAGCCCGCCCACACCTTAGCTTTTTATAGCCTAATAAGGTGACCGCTGCATGGCAGTACTGCAGGGTCAGCGCCTGTGTTATCTATCCACTGTCTGCAGAAATCCAGCCTATTATTACCAGCTTGATTGGCCGCCCAGTCCGACACCTAATAATGGAGTGTGCTCAGCTTGCATGTGGAATGTGGGGGGAAGAAAAACTGTCACTCTGCTTTTCTGACTTTTCTGTCTTCATGCCCGGAAAGGTAAATTGTAACGTTAAACCCTTTTGACTGGCTGGAAGTGTGCTGTAAGCCATGAAGTCATCCTGCTGAGCTGTGTCACACCATGGGATGCTTCCGAGTTTCGTCTCTGATAGTCACATGTGTGCTGAGGTAAAACTGTCATCATGCTGTTGGTGGGAAAAAAAGAATCTCAACAGCTCATTGCTGTAATCCTCAAGCAAAAAGGGATCATTCCTGTTTCTGCCTTGACATATCTCTGTCAGAAGACCTGTTTTTGTTTTGATATGAGCAACAACACCAAAACGGTGGAAAAGTGCAAGAGAGAAAACAATTTTACTGAAAGCAATTGAAAAAGTACGAAGCCCCTAAAGGGCCATTGAAGAAAAAAAAATTGAAGTAAAGAAAAAGAAAAAAACTAACAGGTGCGCACCAGTTAGTAGCGGTGCTTTGTCTGTAAAGAGATTGCAGCTTTGCTTGCTTACCGTCACAATTATATTATCTCTGAACGTCATCTTAAACGACTTTTAAAGTCACGTGGTTTGTTTCGACCCAGGGGTTACAGCAGTTTAGAACAGGCTCAGGAAGAATGAAGATCATCGAGTAAACTCTATTAATATCGGTGGATGCATGCAAAGTGCATTCAAAACGGGTTTCAAACGGTCCCCTTTGGGCTTCAAGGGGTCCAAATTGTATTTGGAATTTGGATTCTTATGGCAACCTAAAGCAATTTGGTATTTATATTAATGGCTATAAGTAACTGATGAAAAAATTAAAATGGTGTCTTTGGTGTTTTAATGGAGGACATTTAATAAGAAAATTAAGATTAAAATTACTTTTATTAGTATCTCTTTATTCAAATTGTTGTGAATTAGGAGCAGATGAAAAAATGCAATTTCAAAAAGATCAAATTTGTGACGTAGGAAAAAATGCTGAGGGCCCACAAGCTTCCTGCTTTACTCCATTCTGATGCGTCCACTTGTAGACGACTAGAGCTATGTACCTTTTTGTTTTCCTCGTCTGAGCTAGAATCTGACTCAAAACTGTACGGCTGGATAGCTCCAATTTGCTTGCTGTTTTTTGTTGTACTGCCATTGTTAATTTGGGGGGGTGAGGGACTGTAAGCTAGCAGGACAATGCATAAAGGACCACAGTTTAATCGATAATAGCTACATTAGTATTCATTATAATTTGAACAAACACTGGAGGCTAATTGATGCAACACGAAAAATAAATAAATATAAGACTGGGATACACAAAACACTATAACAGCTAAAGCCAAAAATATTTCCTGCATCAAAAGGCTGACAAGGCCGTCCATATCAAGTTCCACTGGCCTGAGGGTATATTAAAAGTTGGACATTCTGTACCACTGGTCAATATTGGCAACTCAGACTTTGAGCACACATTGTAATGACGATTTGTCGTATTTCAGGCAGATACTCGCTGCAGTGTTTTACAGGTAACACCCTAGGGCGGTTCAGTCAATTAACTCACCTGCTTAGCGTCCTATTTAAGCCCAGGTGCGCAGCTGTTCATTCTCTTTCTTACCTTCAGCGCTCATTCTTCAACCCTCCCGCCTCCCCGGCTTCCACCTGTGGGCTCCGTAAAGGGGGGTTTGGTTACCCGAAAGTTTTATGGAAATTTCTCATGGAATTGAACGGAGCCTTATGCCAAACGAAAAGATGTGAATGCCAACTTAAAGAATGTGGAAAATTAAGTATGTCAAATAAATATTTCTTACTGCAAGAGTTGTCTGACTGAAATCTAGTCAATTTACACATTTTTAGACAACTTGCCTCCCAAGAGACCCAGTAAGGGCAAGAAAACAATTTCCAAGTGGTTTAACTACAGCAGTAGTCTTCATCAGATGAAGAGCATCAATGTAGCATCGATGTCATCTCTCCATTTGGACCCATGACGGCTGGGATTGCCAGATTGACGTCCGGTCACCGGCGGGCCCCTGGCCTATGTCAACAGCCCTTGTCGAGTGTCGATTGATAGGAATCATACGGTAGCAGCAGGACGGGAACAGGGGGGTGGCAGGAGGGTGGTAGTCTGAAATCGGCCAACCATAAGACGATTTTTTATCTGTCAATTACCGAGCTGCTGCCTTCCTGCACCCTTTTGCTGTTAAATATTTAGTTCTTCTTAGAACCTCTTCAGCCACAAATTCCACCACGATGCCAAATTTGTTGAGACAATTGCATTTGTGATAAGTGACCACATCCTTAAGTTCACTACTTCAAAGAATTTAAACATTTTAGGATTACATTTTTAACCCGTTGGATGAAAACCACAAAAGATTTGTGATGTAATTTTAATGACATACAGAAAGTATCGAATATTGTTAGTTTAAGATGCAAAGAGACTGACATGCATGTTTAAAAAAAAGCTCCTTGTGGACCCACTGTCTCAAATTTCCTCCACACATTTTAACATGGTGTAGCTATTTTAAAAACAATTATCAATTTATTTGCATTGTTTCCGGTCTGCAAATAGTTATTAAAAAATAAATAGCATTTTATGAGTTATGCTTGCCATAAGGTTAAGAAATACTGCAAAACTTTTTCCACTAAAAGTGTTTTATAGATTTCAGGGAAGCAGCCGTTTGGAAATGAGCAGGAAACGCCCTTCTACTGCCCCTAGTGGAGTGATGATGAACTACAGGGCACAGGACATGGACCAGATTATATACAATGGGTATATAATAAAGGTTTGTAAAATGCTAATGAGATAGGGGTCACAGAAATACACAAATCAAAATAAATGATAAAAAAATATGTTAAAAAAACATTCATATAAAAAAAACATAGCTACAGATTCTACAAGTCATTCAAGTTTGTTTACAAACAGATCAAATATTCCAGAATGCAGCAGAAGAGTACTGGCTCATTTGGAATTTGTATTTTTATGTGGAGCATGTATTTAAATATATTATAAGTTACTCATAAACATGCATATTGCCAATTTTTTAGCTTTTTTTTTTATCCCGCTAGCAACACACTTCTGCTGGAAAGAAGCAGCACATATGGTTTGTTATTTCCATCCAGGGCAGCCAGTGTTTCCCAGCAGGTCAAGACTGTGATTAATAACCTTGGTCCCCTCAAGATTTTTTCTCACTTTCCCCCCCTCCCTTTGCTTTTGTGGAGAATTCTTGTCCCCATATGCCTGTAACTATGTCACGTTCCCTCTTTATTCTCCTTTTATTTTCTTCTTCTTGACCTGCAAGAATAGAAAACTTCCTTGTTTCCCGTTTCCTCCCTTCTGCTCTCAGCTGCTGCCTCTCTGGAGCCCTGGTCAATGATGCATGACAGACTCATAGCCGCTGAGCAATCGTTAGTGAGGTGGCACAGGTGAACGTGAGCAAAGGATGATGAAGTGAGAGGGAGAGAAGGAGTAACAGAGGACACCAGAAGTCGTGTTTTTTACCCCGCGGCGTTTCCCAGTATTGTCGCAAAAGTAGCAGTTGTTTGTGTTAAAACCCTAGTCTGAGGCATTTCTTATGCCAGTGACCATTAATCTACACAAACTCACACACACATGCGGGCGTTAGCGTGTGTGGCACCAACGAGGTTTAATGTTGCCTTCACAGTATAAACTCAGACCCCCCCCCCCCCCGCTCTCATAAAAACGAGTCTGGACCGGTGGATGTGCTGAGCAGCCAATATCATGAAGTGTGCATAATGCTTCCCTTAAGAAATATCATCAGTCAACAATACCCTGATGCCCCTGACCGTAAACAAAATTTGGGTTTATAGTTCATGTAAGGCCTAATAAACTGAAATATTACTTCAAACCGGCCCACAACAAACTGTCAGGCGGGAAGCATCAAGCCACGATGAACGCAGAGCGTCCTCAAAGACGTGTTCCGTTTGATCTGACAGTAATGTTGTTAGTTTCCTCACAGTTGATTGTTTGAGTGTTAACAGTGTAGCTGCCAAAGCTTCCTCTCCGAACAGATGTTAGGTTTCATTAGCGTTTGCATGAACTCTTCGCTGCATCTCACCTCTCACCTCGTAGCACGTCGTTGCCTCTCTGTTCCAGACAACTCATAGTGCGTAAAAAAACACTAACGGAGTTTCACAGCGGCAAAATGAAGTTCCTCCTCAGCCTGCTCTTCATTTATGATTTTGGGGAGCAGCAGAGAGGAGAGCGAGGTCTCATCCTGAGCATTTGAAAATAAGACGAGGAAATACATTTCTGGAGGTCAGTGAACAAATTTAGGAATCAGGAAGATAAATGTCGTTTTTGTCAGATATTTATATTTTTTTTTTTTGACACATTAACAAAATAAAATAAAATTCAACACTTGGTGCATGGTACAGAAAGAAATGACAGTCGCCATGAACCCACACGGCAGTATTTCCAGTCTATAAGGCGCATTGAAAAGCTTTAATCATTATTCAAAAATGACAGTCCATATGGATTAATGTTAGTGCTTACTGATGTCGAAGCAAATTTGACAGGAACACGGCGCTCTGTCAAAATGTCAAAAGGTTGGGTGTTTTTGTAAATACCGGCGTCTGACGTTTTTGTGTTACTAATGAGGTTGGGAGTCAGCTACATCCGAGGAACATTTGTTTTAGCTGTTTTTTAGGCTGTCAGTCGGTTTTTTAACGTTTTCCAAACAAGGTTGGGATTTAAAAGTGTTGTGAATTTGCTAACGTGTTACTGACGAGCTTTAGGTCGTGTCCGAATTCTTTCACCACTCACCACATAGTGCACTATACTGTATATCGCCATTTTGGAGAGCTGTCTGATCTCCCAGATGTCTCTGCAAAAAACCAGTGTGCATCGATGCTCACCAGATTCCTGAAGAAAGACCACAATGGATTGTGTTTGGACAATTTTTGTGATAAACAAAAAGAATGTTAACTTATTTTTATTTCATCATCAGAACACAGTGGATTCATAGTCTTCGTAAAATGCTCGTATTAATGAGTTTTTTGTGTGTGAAATCGATGAGGTCATATTTGCCGGTTTAAACACATGAACGTGGCGCAGAAGCAGAGTTTCTAAATACCAGTGAACAGCCAGGTTTGAATTTCCAGCACCACTACTGAGAGATGTGAGATAAATATAGTGTTGTTTAATAGTTTTATTTAAATAATAGTATTCAAAGGAGATGTTATGGATTTCTGAGGAGTTTTTTTTTTTTAAATGACTGAGACTCTTAAGCACCGTAATCAAGGACACCAGTTTTGGGATGTACACAAAGCTACATCCCATAATTTCAGTGACACGTCGAGAGATAAAAGAAGGTTATTAAATCTCAACTGCTCACTGATGCAGAGATAAATTGCAGTTTGTCATTTTTGTCTGTTTGCACCCTTCTATCCTCTTCTTATAGAGCAAAAAAGTACTGTTTTGATGTGTAGTACAGGTTTATACTTGATGTAAGGCAGAATACTTTATATAATTTGTAAACTTAAAATGTTTGTTCTATAAACTGATTAATTGAATTCCTTTTTTTTCATACACAAAATAAAATAACAATAGTTAATAAATTTCCATCCTTTATTTTACTATATTTTATGCATACAGTGTCACATATTAAACAAAAAATCCATCTACATAGAAAAACAATGTCACAAAGTCAGGATTGTCCGTACATTGTCCCATTAGACTTTTCATTCTCTAATTTTTTACATTTCAAATTTTTCAGTTTGCATCTTTTTTGTTACAATGTTTTACTCATTTTGATCCTTTCTGCCATGTTTCAGTTGAATATTCAGTTACTATACACCCTTCCTACACACTATTAGACTTGTACTCAAGTATACTCAACACAATAAACTACTACTCTTGCTAAGGGTACTTGTGTTTGTTTACACCTGGTTTGAGTTTGTCGTCACCTGATGAGTGAAAAGTTTCTTTTCAGCCTTTATTACTGCAATTTGTGTGAATCTTTTGTGACTTTTGTCAACACCCCAAACCTTTTCCCTGTTGTTTATTTGCTTCTTTACAGTTTGTTTGAGTTTCAAAAACCCGCCTTTGATTTCCTGCAGTGGGGTTGTATTTTTTCCACAACCTTCATCTCAACAGAGAGAAATCTGGAGGGAAACGAACTGAAAGCACGAGTTTATAAACGCTGTGGAGCAATCAATAAATGTTGGGCAGCTGTGGTGATTGCAAACGGAAATCAGGAGGGAGAAACAATGCAGAGAACAAAAAGCACATCCAAATGAACTTTCCAAAAGAACAAAAAGGCTGATTCTCACATCTCACAGAAACACTGGAATAACACATTATTCACAGAAGTGAGGGACTTTATTGCCACTCTGGTACAATTTTTTTTTACGTTTTTTGAGAAATTCTTCTAAAGTTTAAATCAACTTTATCCAAAACTTGGTATTTCATTAAGCAGAAAGACAACTGACCTTTACTGGAGTAAAAATCATATATATTTTTGAGTTTCTGTGAAGTGAGTTAGACTTGAGGACAGGTTCTCTCCTTCTCCACATTGTTCTGTCACCTTTAATTTTATTAACTTCCCTCCCCTGAAAGCGAAGGGAAAGTTTCTAGGGCATCAATCAGTGTAATTGTCCCAAATGTAACGTATGCAATCTGCTAAAAGCCCTGAAGCCTGAAGGCTCAGGTGCACACAGGGATTACTCTGCTGGAGGACAGGTGAGGTCAGCTGACAGTGGACACACTCGTCACCATGCAGGCAGAGGCGCGCACACACACCACACACACAAACACAGAACCACCCAGTGATGCACGGTTGCTGCATAACGTGCAGAACGTGACAAGTATTTACATTTACAGGTGTTGCTGGTCAAACATCATCAAATAATACTTTAAATAAATCATTAGGATGTTTTTAGGTAATGAAGGATTTAAAATGTATAACATGTAAATGTCAGTTGAAATCTAGATAACCATGCAAACATTTGCTAGTTAGTTCGAAAGAAAATATTTCAGTTGTTGGCGAAAAAAAAGTTGTGTTTAATTCTTGACAATGCAACAACATGAAGTTGCATGCTTTCAGGAGACTTGGACGGCTGCAGTGCAGCTAAACACCTGATAAACGCTAAATAGCCAAGAATCTGAATGAATTCTGCATGAATATTTAAACAAGCTGCTCAGTGCTGGGATGGTTAGCACTGCACACTCTCCGTAAGGAGTTCCTGGTCTGAATCCCAGCTGGGACTTTATGTTCGGCATTTGCATGTTCAGGCACCCTTGGGTTTTCTCTGTCTTCCTCTCGCAGACCGGTCATGTTGACCACAGGGGGTGGTGTGGGGTTGGGGGCATGGCTGCTCTTCCTTTCTGTGTGACCTTCTGATGGTTTAGCGGCGTGGCTCCAATTACCAAACAGAATTAAAGCTCCGCCTTCATGACTTTGAACTATAAATGAGTTGTGACTTCTGCATTACACTCAACATTTTATGTTGATCTATATAATTGAAAAAATAAAGTCTTCAAATTAAAGGTTGTATAGTTGTATAAAAATGGCTTAAATGTGTGACAGTCATGACTTTAAAAAACAAAGGTTTGCTGTCTTTTTTTGCCATATAATTTTGAGTTATCTAATGTTAGCACTTTTATTGAGAAAGGTAGTTATTTTTGATGGTTTATGAAATTGAAATTATTTAGGATATGGATAAAGCAAACCTATTAACCTATTAATCAACAGAGCAGATGCTGAGTTGTATATATATATTTCATGCACATTATTTTGAAGGATCTATATTAAACATAGGCCTAAGTTGTGTCTGCAACATATAGAACACTATATAGGGCATTCATCCTTTTTCAGAATTGTCCAAATCTACAGATTCTAAATCCAGTGCACTAGGAAGTCTATGAGGTTTGTGGAGAAAACTATTGTGCATCACTGACTATAAATAGAACCGGAGTAGAGTGGCTCTCCTGGCATTCCAAACAGGAAGTACCTGCTATTCCAAAACTAAAATCCCAGACTTCTATAGAGAAATGAACAGCTGTTATTCAGTCATTCAGAATGACCTTTCTTGCTCTGATACCTTTTTTAACATGTTCTCGATAATCCTCATTTTTGTTCATACTTTTTCTGAAGTTCAAGTTATTCAGGTTTGAGCATTTTAAAGATATAACACTCCACTTTATTCAATTTTTCCATACTTTTATTTTCATTGGGTTGTTGTACATTTTCTTTTATTAGATTTATAGCATTTACCACTCCAAGACTGCTGCAATTTCGTTGTGTCATTATGTACAATGAAAATAAAGGCTTCTGAAACTTGCCAAATAGATGCCTCAATAAAAGTAATAATGATCATCAAACGTTTGAAACGTTTGATTGACAGATTTTCCAAGTGCTGCCTTCCGTCAAGCTCACTCTTAATTGGCGAGAGTGGTTACCATAGAAACACCTGACTCTGACCGATCCTGTTTACTGACTTTTGGTTTAAAATGCTTAGCGACCATGTTGTGGAAGAATGGCGACTGAATTGACTCCGTTTGGGATGTAGGCCAATTTTTTTAGGTCATCCAGTTCTCCCACACAGTCAGTAGTGTGCATAAGTGCTCAGTAGATGCTTGCCTTGACCATAATGCATTGCTGGAACCAGTTCTCACTTGGATAAAGTATTTAAGTTTATTTTCTATATAAATTGTCCAAGTTTTCATTATGAGAACGCAGTTGATTCATAAATAGTGTCCAAAAAGTGTTCATATTTCTTAGGTTTTCTACAGTAAATGGAGGGGGCGTCGGCAGCAAATAAAAGGTCTCAGTGCTCTTGAAAACCACCAGGATTCCTGGCACTTACAAAATAAATTCATGCTCATGCTAATGATGGTTATTATTTATTTTTCCACTGATCCCCTTCCCTTGGTCAGCAGACGGCTTGCTTTATTTCCCCTTATTCACTGCTACAGCATCTGTTTAACAAACTCTCCTCTGGTCTGCAGAAATAATTAGTCTACTGGATAGGTCAACCCAATCATTCCTGAAAATAATATTCAATTATCTTCACAGCAACTTCTAGAGCATGTCTCCTATTTTTAGACGTTCTCTGTTATACTGAGATAGGGGTATTTGATCTTTTCGCGCTTCTGAGCTTTGCAACACAGCAGCGGGCTCAGACGTCGCCCGGCCAAACAAGGTCTGCGTCAGGTGCTGAGGGACCAGAGCACCCTGATGGAAAGTGGGCTACTGGAACAAGACGGAAATGGACTAGATGTGAGAACAAGGGTCTGTTAGAATGCTACTACTCGAGTAATCCCACCCAGAGGGGTTACATGCAGAGAATGTGGAATGAATGGATGCTTCGAATATATATATATATATATATACAAGGTCTTTTCCAAAAATCCAACTAAAACACTTTTATTGTAGTCAACATTTTGAAGTTTTTATTCTTCTTATCAGGTTTATTATTAAGTAAATTCCTGCTATTTTATATATAACATGACCATTTTTAATTTAAAGTTTGACGAATAACTAACTAATAAGATGGATAAATTGCATATCACCTGATTTTGAATTCAACTTTGAAATAAAATTCGTTGTCCAGGTCAAAATTCGTCTATTTTGTTGACATAATCTGGTTCTGTTTTCATCTTCTGGTCAGAATAATTTCTTTAAAACCATTAACTATATTGCTATTTTTAGCATTTTGGGTATATTAATTCAATGTTGGGGGTTCTTTTATGTGTGTTTTTTTTATTTTCTTTCTAATTTAATATCAACTGGTGGCATTTTTTAACCCTGGAGAACCCAAAAGGGTCAAATTTGGTTGCTGTTTTTGCTTTTTCTTTTAAATTTTTTAACTATGTGATATTATCAATTGCTGCTGCCCAAAATGAACAAACCAAAAATTGTCAAATGAATGTTTAAAGCCTGTCTGGTTGGATATTTTTGTTTTTGTTTTTATTGTATATTTTTATTATTCATGACAAACACAGTTATAAGTTATTATGAAATTCTCTTTAATGCATGTAAGAAAATGTTTTGAATTTCATGTTTTAGAAAGTAAAACTTCAAAAATATTTATAAAAAATTTGCATTTCACGTATGTTTTAGATCCTTAAAACAACGATTTTTTTTCAGAACATAATTTACAAAAACGTTCACAGTAAGAAAAGTATTTTAAAGTTAAAACAATAATAATTTTCCTCACCATTTACTTTAATTGTTTACCTTTAATGCAGATTAACAGGACAGTCATTTCTGCTGCATCAATAGAGCTGTTGTTGGTCTTGTTTTTAGCTTTGTGAGATTGTTTTCCAGACCTTAAGGTCTGTAATTTGAACTGCACAGTCATTGATCAGGTTTTCGTGTCTTTTCTGGGTGTCAACAAGAGGACCAAATCTGCTTTTATCTTCTAGTTCTTTAGGTCAATACTTTCAAAACCCCGTCTCTCTTCTTTTTGTTTCCTTTTCTCTGATAGGTTGATCAGAAACAGATTCTGTCACATCGGTTGAGTTGAGTTGAATTTATCTCAAATGTCCTTCATGTTTTGTGTTTTGTCTCTTTTTTTTCTCTTGAATCTTATTTATGCACACAGTTTTTCTGTTTTTTAATTTTAAAGAGCTGAAACTGTCAAAACGCCCGCGTGGGTTGACATGTTTGCCACCCAATTTTGGAGATATGAGCATAAAAAAAATAGAACATCTCTTCAAATCAGACTCCCGTCATATGTTTCTTTTGTCCCCTCATCATTTATTTCATAAAAAAAATCTGTGGAAAGCAGAGCAGGACCACTGACTGTTTGAATCTTTTTGTGTCAAATATTTCTAACACTGTTAGTTGTGGGCTTTATATCATAAAATTTGTTTTTCTATAACTCCTCCAGACACCAACCATTTCATTGAAGCTCTAAAGAGCTTAAATCTTATTAAAATCTAAGAGATGATAACTGGCATGAGCCCTTCGAAAGAGAAGACGTGTCTCCTATTTAGTCTTATTAAGCTTAAAACGGAGCTCCTCTTTGGTGCCAGGAGTCACCGTGAGGTAATGGGATCTGACAAATGCAGAAATAACAGCTCCTGCCTTTGTTTTGGGGGAATTCTCATCAAAAAAGTGAGAAAGATTTGGGTTTCATTCACACAGTAATTGTCTACTTCCTGTTTCTTTATGTTTAAAGTTCCACTCGGATCATATTTTGATCTGTTTTCAAAGCGTTCCCAGTCGTCTTTTATTTTTGATCATGCGGTTTTATTAAAAATTTGTGTTGTTTTTTTGGGACGTAGTCTCTGCAGAGGGGTAGTAGTTTATCAGAAATTCATCTCTTAGAGTTGTGGGCTTGACTGTTGGCAAAGAGCAACCCCGCCCCCTTTCCCCTTGCCTTGTCCAGAGCCCAGCGTTTTCCGACGTCACAAATAAGATCTTTATGAAACAGCTTCTTTTATCGTCTGCTCCTTAATAACAACAATTTGAATTTAAAAATACTCAGAAATGCAATTTTTTAACATAATTTTCTTTATATGTATCCGCCTTTGTGAAGAAAAATGCCCCAAGAATATGTTAAAAACACCAAAAACACCATTTTCATTAAAGTGGGTCTTTGAAGAAAAAGTTCAACGTAAATCCCCCAAAAAAGTGCTTGGTTAGAGGAAATCTAAACATGTAACACAGGCAATGAAGAGAAAACTAATGTACAAGGACATGTGCAGAACATCTGGAATGTTATATGCAATCTGGTGCATTTATTTAAAGCACTGAAACCCAGGTGAGATCAGCAAAATAAGAACGTCCCACATACTTGATCACGGATTTGTTTGAATCATGGAAGAAAAAAGAAAACTCAGGATCAGTAGGAAAATGTGTTTATTGTAAAGATAAAACAAAGAATCAATTTAAGATTTTAAACGTGGTTTGGTGATAAATGTGTAATTAACTCATTAGTTTGTTCTTGGTAGAAGCAAAAACAACAAACAATTTTAAGAGCTTGCAGAACAATATATATTTTTAAAAAAAAGGAAGTGTAACTTAATTTTTCAGCACATTTAACCATATTTTCCAAAAAGACTTAATCTGATTAACATTTAGGACTGGATCTCCAATTGAAAAGCATAATTCTTTTGTCTCGGTTAACCTTTATTAGCCCCTGTGTCTGCCAGTCACTTTGTTTGTTTGGAACAGCGTAGGAATGATGCAGTAGTAACGTTTTCATTCAAAATTAAATGTAAAGGTTTTAAAACGTTTATTTTCGTTGACATTTTTGGTTTAAATCCAACAAAACAAGATTTATGGGACATAAAAATCACTCAGAAGAATGAATCCTTGGAACTCTGGCTAAGCTCTTTTAGATCATTTTTCACATTGTTTTTGGATTTTTACATGTATATATCATCTGTACATATTTGGTCTTAAATACCCACTTTAAACTTTTCTTGTGGCATTTTTCTGATGATGGAGGACAATTATAAAGAAAATGTATTTTTTTTTTTTTATTTAAATGGCTGTATATCAGGAGCAGACGAATAAAATCTGTCAGAAAGATATTGTATGCATCACGTAGAAAATACATCACAAGCTTCCTGCTCCGCTCTATTCTGATCCACTTGCAGACAAATAGATCCATGTACGACTGTGTTTTCCCCGTGTGAGAGGGAATGTGGCTCTAAACTGAATGGCCTGATAGCTCCAAATGTCCTCGCCATTTTTGCCGCACCAGTAATGTTAGGTAGGAGGTGTTGGGGGTTGTAATATCTGGAGAGCACGTAAACATTAAGCTCTCAGCAACAGGGAGGGGAAAGGGTAGATGGGATTGCTCCCCCTGAAATTCTGATGAACTTATGCCGCTCTGCAGAAACTATGTCCTAGGAAACGGCATGTTTTCTAGGACATACACCACAGCTACTTTTTAAAAAAGATCAAAAGAAGACTGGAGTGGGACTTTCTGCAGTGGAAAAAAAGGACACCTTTTCTTTCAGAATTGAGTTTTTTGTACAGTTTCAGGTTTATTGTGGAATTATTGTGTAATGTTACGTAAAATATTTGTGAAAAAAAATAGATTGGGGTGGTATTGAACAGACTGATTTCAAATGTTGCCACAAAAGAAACTGTTTTAAAGAAAAATTATTAGAGCAAAAAGGACATTAGTCTGGTAAAACAATGAGATCATACAGGAAAAAAGAGGAAGGTTGTCAGCCAAAGGTGGCACTGAAGGGCAATCAGAAAATGTGGCATGCACGGACACGCAAACAGAAAATGAATTTGAAGCTCTACAAGTGAAATTTGTCTGCGGCTCAACCTGCAAACTCCATTTCACACATTACCCTCCTCACTCTCACCGTTTCTGACAGTGTATCCCTGCTTCTGTCACTCCCCTCCTGTCTGGCCTCAAATCCCCCCCCCCCCCCCCATACCACCACCACCACAACTCACAATAAAGACTCAGCGAATAAATAACTAATCCGGAGCGAAAATTCGGATGCTCCAGGAAACGGCATAATTGTCATTGAAGGGGAGAGTCTAAGAATCATCATTTGTCCAGATGGATTATAACCTTTGATGTAGGATTTGAGCAAAGTGGGGCATTGATGTTGCGTTGAAAGCTACTGTCACGTCTCAGAGAGCCGCTTTGCTTCAGGCTCAGCCACAATCGCACACAAATACACACATATGGATTGTGTCTTAGCTTCTGTCATTTACCCCGAAACTTGTATGTCTTTAATCACAAATGTTTTACCGTTGAATATCAGGAAAGTCAAGTAAGGATAAACTTTCTCACCACATGCCCGAACATGTGAGCCAGACTATAAGAGGAAGATCATCTGTGATTTTATTTTATTTTTCTCTCACAGAGCTGCTGCTCTAGGAGGGAGACTGCACACCCATGTCAAATCAAAGAACTTCTAGAGTTCATGCAGACCTGGAGCATCATTTCTCCATGAAATGTTAAAAAAACAAAAACAAAGGTAATAGAATTGTGGGCTTTTATGTCTGCATCATCATCAGTCCATTGTGAAGTTAGCAAAATGTCTGGATGGCTATTTTTAAAGTCCCACTCTGATCATCTTTTAATAAATTCGTTTTAGGATTATAATGTTTTTAGGCAAAATCCTAAATCTGTGTTGTTTTTGAAGACATAGTTTCTGCAGTGTCGATAGTACAAATTCACTTCAGAGGTGTGATCGGCACTATTGGTATGGAGTAAGCCTGCCACCTTTTCCCATCCTCCATCTGTTTTGACTCTCTCCAGCTAGTTTACAGCCCCTCAACCCCCCCAGCTAACATCACCGGCACAACAAAAGGCGAGTAATATTGGAGCTATCCAGCCATTCAGGTTAGATCCAGATTCCAGCTCAGACGAGGAAAACCAAGACATTCATGGATCTATTTGTCTGCAAAGAGATACATCAGAATGGGGCGGACTAGGGAGCCCACCCAGCGTCACAAATACGATCTTTTTCCAACAGCATTTTTTATCTTATTTTCTTTACATATGTCCCCCATAATAAGAAAAATGTCACAAGAACCTGTTAAAAACATCCAAAAACATGATTTTGGTCTTTAGCTCCTATCATGCACAGCTGCTGCCCTTAGTTAAAAAGTAGATAAATACAAAGATTTTTAAAAAGAGCTATGAAAAAAACAACAACCCAAACCTTCCTATGTAAGTGTAGTGCAATAAAATAAACCATTAGGTGACCCTGGGGGCCTCACACCAGCCTCAATAGGGGTCATCCAGCATCAGATGGTCTCATTTGTGGGAGGCTGCTCTCTTGCGGCCGTCGGGAGTAAAATTGGAGGCGAGGACGCAGGGAGGTTCACAGAAAACGGTTGTTCCGCTATTGTCAGAACATGTCTATGGTTAGAATCTGGTTTGAATAGATCTATTAAGGACAGAAACGTATTCAGATGTCGTCAGCTGTCGCTCGGTTATTAAAAACTTTCAAACCTGAGCTCAACTCCGAGTTTGTTTCCAGAATCCAGGCCTCGCAGTCCGGGTTTTCCTTCTCTCCCCTCCACATCTCCTTCCTCCTCTCCTATAGAGCACCTTCACTCGTTCAGCTCTCAGTCTGAGAGTAGGAGGAGGATGATCTATGATTGGCCAGACGGGGGCTGGTAGTCCGGAGGTTGGCACAGTGAGGCTGGCGTTCTTCCCCGTGTTCATGTTTACACCTTGCGGACCGGGACAGACGGAAACACGCGGCGGTCTGGAGTGCGTTCCAGTGCTTGCGTCCCTCGGAGCTTCTTCTCCAGAAGATCTTTTTTTTTTTACTGTCATTGATTTGATGTTTTAATTTTTCTGTTTGTGGCTGCAGATGTGCGTT
Organism: Oryzias sinensis; assembly: GCA_037389245.1. Taxonomy (NCBI): domain Eukaryota; kingdom Metazoa; phylum Chordata; class Actinopteri; order Beloniformes; family Adrianichthyidae; genus Oryzias; species Oryzias sinensis. The sequence goes on from CM074500.1 coordinate 3,891,750, forward strand.
CTGCTCCTCATGGATCTGGACCGTCTCCTAGTTTAATGTCTAGGTTCGGCGCAGCGATGCTCCAAACTTTTTGCTGACTTTTGCTGCGCCTTTGCGCGCGCGCGGCTCAGAGCGGAGCTGAGGAGGGGGTCAACCTGGAAACCACACTTTTGTGGGGCGCACAGTATTTTCCATGGACCATTGAAAACTTTAGGCAGGGGCCGGAATGAACGCGCCTTCATCTCTACGCGCGCTGTTGGCTGATGGAGGCATTTAATTAAAAACTAAAATAAGGAAGGAGAAAACACAGACCACCTCCCTGATATTCTTTCAGTTCCGCTGGGTTTGTAATCATCGCTCCGTTCAGTCAGGAGTCCAGTTGGAGCAGAACCATCCGAGACTTTGAGCCTTGGCGGCGCAGCCGGAAAAGATGCGCTTTCTTCGGATGCTGCGTAAAGAAGATCTCGTTTGTCTGGTCCTTCTCTTCCTGGTCGGGAGGCATGTCGTGTCTGGCACTGGTGGTAAGTTAATCTTTTATGTTTCATAAGGCGTTTAATTTGTGGAGCATATGTGCGCTCAGAGACGCACGCGCAAATTAATCCAGTTAGGTTCTGCAGCAGATCTGAAGTCAGGGCTTTTCGTCAAGATTCACTTCACTTGGAGCGGAAAAATCAAAGTCCCCGGTGCGCCGGCAGTAATTAAAGTGTTGCTCCTTTCTTGCCCCCCCCCAAAAAAATAAATAAAATAAAATAAATGGTGGGGGGGGGGGGGGTACCAAACAAGCTTCCTTTTAATGGAAGATGGGGGAACAGAGTGCAGGTGAGTTTTTCCATTTAGAAGTTTCCGTCTGGTTTCTTCTTAGTTGGTCATGTCATTCATCTCTTTTGAAAATCCATTTACACTCTTGAGACAGTGATGGACCACAATCCATGCACCACGTGACACTGGTGTGTTCACCTAATTGCTTCTCATCTGTTTTTGCTTGTCGCCTCTTTCATTGTGTCATGTTTGTAAGCCAGTGTGGACTTTTTCCTCCCCACTCCCTCGGCCTGAGGAGATTGAAAAAGCAGAAATCTGCAGGGTTTAGTGGGTTGTGGATTAAGCTTGGTTTAGGCTGAAAAAGAACAATGCACAGAACATGGAGTGTGAAGTCTGGGCTTCTGTGCCCTGAACTTTCTGCTGAAGCCCTCACTTTTTCACTCACCGACATCTGTAATCATCTTTTAATTGAGTCACCGTCTGACTGTTGTTCCGAGTGGAAACAGGAATCCATGGCCCATACCTCCAGAGGTCCTCCATGTGTTTGATCCTGGCCGGGCTGAGTGGAAAGCAGCTTATGTTTATTAAAAATGCAGGCCGTTCTTAAATCCCCCCATAAGAAATTAGAAATGTTGATAAAAACAGTGGCAGGTTGCAGTGAGGTCCTGTTAGGGGAGTAAACCTGTGAGGAGGGGGGGCGGCATTGGTGCACGCTGACGCAGTGTGACCCAGTAAAGTTTCTGTCTGGGAGCACAGAAGGCAGAGATCTATTTAGGGAAGGCATGATGGGACAGATTACATTTATCTTCTCGATGTGCAAACTTTTCTTCAGCCTGATTTTTTTTCTCTCTTCTGTTTTCTTTTGCTGAGCTCACGTTTTCCCGCTCTGTGTCTGAGTTGACGCGTACATTAATTACATAGTCTGCCAGGAACACTTGTTACTATAGCCCCTGCTTTATGTATGTCAATATTAATGACTTCATCAGAGGCTAAACATAAGTGCAGTGTGGGTTTTCCTGCGTTTTGACCCAGAGATGAGCAGCTGGTCAGCAGAAATGTGGAGGAAATGAGTGGTCGGTGCAGACGGTGAGGCCTGGTGAAGAGGACTGTTCGGAGTTACACAGCGTAGCATGTCAGCCACTCCCACAGAGGCTCTCAAGAAAAGTGACAACAAACGGTCTCATTCGAATGGATCCAGAAACCCCTTTGAATATCTTTACCCACTTACTACAACCTAATAAAGGGAAAGGGGGGTGGGGTTGCCCCACTTCAATGGTCCTGCTTGGAGGTGATTTTCTAATGAAGTCCCGTCACCCTGCAGAAACTAGAAAACGACACGTTTTTTGGTTTAAGCAAAAAAAATGTCTAAAGCCTAATTAATAGAACACTGCTTTGAAAATAGAACAAAAGGTGATCAGAGTGGGACTTTATTGATAAAAATAAACAGAAAGTAGACACTTACTATGTGAATAAAACACAAAAAAGCTAAATTCTTTCGATTTATCTTATGAGAATTCCCCCAAAACAAAAGCAGTGACTCCTGGCACCAAAGAGGAGCCTCTTTGTGAGCTTAATAAGAGTAACTAGGAGACACGTCGAAGGGGTCCTGCAGGGTATTAATGCTCGGATTTTAGCTGGTAGCTTAAAAATAGGAAAATAACTCAAATCTTAAGAGGAAGATCACTATAAAGTTCTAAAATTAGCCGTTTATAATAATATATTAAAGATATTAAGATCTAGAAACAAGGAGTTCCACACAAACATTCAAAAAGGGAAAAATAAGCACAAAAAGTTACATTTAGAATATAGAATTACTTAAATTTGAATGTTATCCAGCCCAATAATGTGTATTTTTTTGCTACCTTTCGAGTTTTATTTAACCTAATAGTAACTTATTTTGATTACAATGATAGAAAAAACTTGTGTAATAAGTGGAAATGACTCATTTTAGAACAAATATGAACAAAATTAGAATCTTAGTTCAAGTGGATCCATCTTATTAAATCATTATAAATTCCAAAACTAGCATTTATTCTCAGAATGTAAATCTACATGTTGGTTTCCAAAATGTTCCCAGTCTCTTTTATGGAACATTTATGGAATATTAAAAATTAAACTACCCATTACAGAAAAATGTAGGTTTTATTGAATCCCAAATCAAGTTTTTCTGTTGTCTAAAGTATAATGATTTTGACTTATTTTAATAATATTTTCGTTATGTCTATATCCTAGCTCTGAATCAGATAAAAAATCCCCACTGTGTTGATTTTTAGAAAAGCTTACAAAAGTGTAGAGCAAAGAGACATTAAAACAACTGAAAACCTGGTCAAGTATCTTGCATGTCTTAAAACAAAGTTTAAAATCTTTGCAGGGATCAAATAGTTTGCTGTGACCACTGGGAGCACTTTGAAAATAGTTCAAAAGATGATCAGAGTGGATCTTTGAAGAAATGCTGGGCTGGTTTTTTATGATTTCTGCAGATTTTTCGGGTCTGGGAGGTTTAGACGGGTGGAAGAAGACGGAATGTGACATGAAAGCTGACCTCAAGCAAACACTGAAGTGGATTTGGCTTCAAAGACACTGAACAGATTGAGATGTCAGATTAGATCGGAGCATTTCAGAAACATGCAGTTCCTAACAAAAGGGCTGCCAGGTTGCTGCATTTGCAGAGGCCTGGACAGGTGTGAGAGCACACTGGTGGATGAAACAGGTCGTCAGGTACGAGCGAGACTAGTTCCACAGACCGGTCCTGTTTGGAGACCGGGCCGGGCCACATTCTGTCCCCAGGCAGTGCATTAGTTTTATGATCTCCAGGCAGCAGGGGATGGATGGATGGATCACTGGCCAGCCGCTGCCCTCTTTGCTGTATTATTCATAAGTGCAAAGTGGTCTTTGTTAATATTTTAAATGTGCTTATGATCCTCAAATTCTTGGCAAAAATAGTAGACCTGGGAGGGAATTTGCCCACTTTGCTCTTTGTGGTGTAACCAGAGGAGACAGTTGAGGATTTTTGGCAGCAGGAAAGATTTCAGAGTTTTAGCAGTAGTGAAGCTGGGGGTCCTAAAGGAGCGAACAAACAAACAAAAAGTGGATCAAAAACAAAAGAGGAGGAGAGTCGTGTTGAGATGGATGGATCTCGGGCATTTAAGCATCTTTTATGAGAAAAGACAAAAGAACAAAACTGTTTAGCGGTGGCATTCAAGCATCATTAAACTTCTGGCACAGTCCAGACTGAAGCGGGGAGGAGAAAAAAGGTGGAAATGGAGACAGCGTGCTGCAGAGACATGTAACATCTTACACCAAATAAGAAAGAGTAGTTAAGGAGGAAGGATCCTTCCAAAGAAGGAGGACTGAAAGGGAAGAAACACACAAATCGACCAGTGGGATGTTTTTATTAAGGCTCTTATCGATGGAGAGAGCTCACAGTATTAAGAGTCGACATGTTTAATGCTTTGCCGATACTCTGCATGTTAGACGCGCCCATAAATCTGCAGCAAACGGCGAGCGCTTTGCAGGTCACAAGGTAGACGGAAAAGGAGAGGGATGAGCATGGAGGAGAACAAAAGTTTGGACTGAAACTGGAAAAAAAGACACGGTTTTTGTTCCTCTGCAAAGATCTTATTGGCTTTTTTCTTAAAAATCTGGGTTGATGGTTTTTATCCTCCTGGTTTAAGCTGCCCTGGTCTGGTCTCACTGTGGGACCTAAAGCTGCAGAAAAGTGCAGCATCCAAACTTTTTCAACTTATTACAAATTGAATAGTTTATTGAATGGAGTTGCTGATCCCAAGGTCAAACTGCTGCTATTTTTTTAAATTTAAGTTTATCTATTTTTTCAATAATACAGGAAAAATGACTAACTCTCAATTGATTTTTTCTGCAGAGAAAAGATAAGATAGTGTCACCGTTCTTGAAGCAGCTAATAAATGTAGTGTGTGATGCATGGAGAGATAAACTGGGGGGCGGTTAAGACAGGAGCTGAGATTTTTTTTATTTTTGCTTTTTGCCGGCAGGACAGGGTACCCCCTGCCCTTCCATCCTGCCCCATGAGGGCAGATGGGTGGAGCAGACAGGGAAACAGGAAGAAAACCTCTGTGGGGTTCCATTGTGCTTCAGATGAATAGGAGACTCCAAAAAGCTTTTTTTGCCCCTTTGTGTGTGGTAAAGGGGTGATGGGGGGGGGCACGGGACACACAAACTAATTTACAACTTTACCAGATCGTCTTTTTGCATTTGCTGTAGGTGTGTTACTGTTGTGGGTGTGGAGGGGGGAGGGGGGGTGTCCTTAAAAGTTTCCTCTCTGAGACAGCCACATCAAATGTTAAAAAGACAGCCCCCATCCATCCCACCGCCACCGCCGCTGCCGCCGCCAGCAGCCCGGATAATACTGACAGACCTGCTGGGTCACTTTGAAGGGGAGAGTGAGTTAGTGCAGGAATTTTCATTTAAGATCTTGGCAGCTCTCTGAGCGTCGTAACCAACAGGATCAGGATTCTCTACGGGGGGTCAAGCCAGATCCAGAGCAGCCCTTTTAGCCGCATGCACACACACACACACACACACACACACACACGCACACACAGCAAATGTGGCTGCAATGAGGTCCATAGATCACAGGCTCTGTCAGCATTTGAGTCGCTGTGCTGGTCCAAATCGCTGCGTGTGTCCTTGTCAATAAAAAAAAAGAAAGAGTTTTTGTCCTTTTTCAACTTTTTTTATGTGCTTTTCTAAAGGAAGCAGTCGAAAGCCAAATAACTTTATTATTCCTTACATGATTGGAAAAGTTTGTATCTTCCTTTTGGCTTTTTAGCGTTCATCAGCTTTAATCCACATGTCAAATGTGTAAGTATGTCCATGACTCACCGCATAAATGTGTCCATTTCTGTCTTAAAGTGGACTGTTTCCATTAGAGTGAGTTGTGTGAGAAGCCATCTAGTGGTTACCAGGTGAACTGCCCTGGCTCCAGGTATTTTTTTCAGGACTACCTCTAAAAGGAAGTGGCAGAGCTGCAGCTGCAGGAAACAGCTTTTATATTTTATTTTATTTTATCAAACAGACTAATAAAAACAGTAAACTGATTTTATCTTAAATCTTTAGATTTTTGCTGATCAAATAAAAATATTCATGATTCAAAATAAATGAGGTCACAATAATATTATTATAAGAAATTAAAAATTAGTGGAATGATGACATTTTGTACAAAATAACAAGAAAAATACTTTCCATATTTGGAAATAATTAGTTTTCTTAAAACTGTTTTATTCTTGTAATGGAGGATTTAATGGAAAAGTGGTGTAGTCGCCATTTTTGTCCCTATGTCACATGATCATGGGGTGAATTTTGATTTACTGCACCCGTTTACCTGCAGGTTGGGTCTTTTGTGGAGGTTCGTGTATGAAGAGGGTGGGAAGGTGTTTTTTGTTGACCGTTTCATTTACAGATTCCATTGATTGATCTTAGAAAAACTTAAAAATGGGTCTTTTTTTTAATCATATGTCTTTTTATGCTCAAGAATAAATACAAACAACGTTGTTGGCCTAGGACTACAATGGACCTGTCTCAGTGAATCTCAGTTGTTTAACATAAATGAAATCTTTATTCTTTTGTCAAAATTAAGTTTTTTACTCTGATACGAACAAACAACCTTGACTGGGAACAGTTCAGTTGAAGATGAGGAGATTTCCATCTTTTTATTCTTGTTTTTTGTCTTCTAAAGACCTCCAAGCCAAGTTTAGTCAAGTTCCGACCGTGAATGTTTGTTTGTAACGGAGTTGTCATATAGGAAAATTCACCCAGACATGGGCTAATAACTTTCATCTGCTGCAGCAGACAAGACTGGCAGTTAATGTTGGGCTCTTTAATGAGTTTGATGTACCAAGCCGCATTCCCCCACATCCACATCAATAAATTGCTATCGCTTGTCCCCTGTTCTCCTTTTCTTCTCCCCTCAGTTTCTTGATAGTCTCATCAGGCGTATAAATAGCTTTATAGTCTCACATATACCAGTCTCAGCCATCCATATCTGCTTCTCTCAATCATTTTTTTTTTCCAAGCGAGCTTCCTGACAGAGTTTTGGAATTGCTCTTTAGAAGGCAGTGAGAAAAAAATCCCATTTCTCTGAGTGTAACGCTTATTAGAGTCCCATCTGCCCTCAAGGTACTTATGAATGTGGGAGGTGCCTGGATGGTGAGTAAAGGAGGGGACCGAGGGAGGCTTTGTCATGCCTGGGTGTGAGTGGATGTGGGTGCCACCGGGGGGCCTAACCTCTCGGAGCGCACGCCGAGCAGCTGGTGTTTCAAAAGTAAAGGAATGACGCCTCCCTGGAGAGACGGGCACACTGAGCCAACATGTGCACATCTGATGCTAAAAAAACCCCACATAACTCTGGGAACACAAAGCTAAGAAACGATGCATCTTTTGTCCTGGAGTTGGATGTATTTAATAAATTTATCTGCGTTTGGTAGGTGTAGAAGATGAGGGTAAAGGGGTTTTCTGTGGTTGCACGTGAAGACCTAGCTGCCCTTACGGGTGCACAAGCGGAGTCTGCGGGCAAAAACAAGGCCCAAAATATCTAGGTCGTAGACCAATTAGTGAGACTGTAGATTGATGGACATGCTGCAGGCGACAGGTTGTAGTGAACACTTACGCAATGTTTACACCGGCCTCCTCAATGCCAGTTCAAATCAAAAGATGACTTCCAATAAAAGGTCTAAGTGTATGCGCATTTCAGGCTTCCGCATTCAAAATTCTGGCATTCACGTGTCTGTTTCCAGATTCTATATACTAAACACGCGGCCATTCAACACGTTGAAAGTCAAGCTAGGTTGAACTTTGACCAATCGGGGACTTAGATTTGGCATTGACGAATGGATGATGTTGCTTTTGATCCACGGAAAACCGCTTGAAAATTGATCACGGAGGAGAAATTATTAAATCGCGGTTTCTCACTGGAATGATGTGACACCAAGTCTTTCAGATATCGGAATAGAGCTGAGAAGGAAAAAAGACTACAGCAAAATTTACCAGATTTTTACAAACTTCAAAATATTACTGAAGGTGGCGGAGATGCGCTAGTAAACAGTAGAAAAAGAAGAACACGAAGACGCCGCTCTCTGCTTTTCCAGTGTGAACCCCGTATGCTGAAAGCGCATACAGGAATGCACATTGGTGTGTCGTCCAAACCTTTCATTATTTTAACCCCTACAAATCCTGAGCACTGCACAAGGTGCCCGTTAGCGCTGCACGTGCTCTATCCAGCCTGACTGTTAGAAAGTAGGACAACCGGACTGCAGATTTTTGGGCATCCTCCTGGCACATGCACAGCGTGTTCGTGCAGCATTTTTTTTAGTAGCGGCCAGTACTCGTACCTTACTGACGACATCACTGTGGCGTAAGGACGCCGTACAACAGCATCACCTGTACCTCATAAGTGCGTGGACCTTCCATTATCCTCATGAATACTTCACGTTGCACTTACCGCACACACGACAGGGGTACGTTCCATTTTCATTACATCCCTTGAGGTGACCGTACGAGCATCTTGGGAACTGATGCTCTACGAGCCTCCATGAACCCGGACAACCCAAAAACCCCAAGAGCCCTTGCGTGTCAACACCCCCCCCCATACAGGTGTATATGTCTAAAGCTTAACACAACTGTCTCATATGGTTTGTTATCAACGTCTGTCTTGTGGTTGGATGGACATTTACTCCTTTTTTTTTTCTTCCTTTTGATCACTTTATCCCTCCATTTTCATTGCTCCTGTCTTTTCTATATATTTTTCCACTTGACTCAATGTTTCAAGATCACGTTCAGGGATGCAGACTCCAGCTGAATACATAAACAGATGCATACATGCAGTCACAGTTGCTGCAATAATCCTTGTTTCAGCTCCTGGACTGCAATAATTGCAGACTGAACGAGAGAGATCTGGCACCATCCACTCTTTAATTCCTCTACACGTCTCCAATTCTACAACTTAATTCTTGCTTTTCCTCTTGAGGCTGTAGCTGGAAGCCTCCAAGCACACAGTAAAGATTCTCTTCTCACTTGGATGCAGGTCTTAATCAAGGGCTGACAGGCACGTCCTGGCTCGGCTTGTGTGTTTGGCATTGGTGCAGGTTCGTGCGATGGGATTGCGTTACTCAGGTATTACCCCGTTTTCTGGTGGAGTGAAAGTAAGGTCACCCTCGTTCGAAAACACCTTGTCTCTGTTATTCCGATTCCACGGCATTTGCCGAGCGGGACGTCATGTCACGTCCGACCACGGACCAGGCGGGACAGTTAGGATCTGTTTTCAAACCAGCAGCATGTGCGAGGCGACAAAAGCTCCCATCCAATGCGGCAGATGTACCTGCTTGTAATTAAGGTTAGATTTAAGTGTCTGAGCTCGCACAGGCATCAAGTGTGTCAGCGGATATGTGTTTCAAGCCTCCTCCTCCCCGCTGGTGACCAGATGGGCTCAACAGCTGACCTCACACTCACCTCTCTCCGTCGCTCCGCTCAGATTAGCTGGTGAGCCGAGGTAGAACACATGGTAATAGATGAACGCCCCGCCCACCTTCAGCGCAACATCCAATTCTGCACATAAACATGCAATCGTACACATATACCGATAATCAGACTCTCCACGCGTGTTTGTGTGCATGGCTGTGCGTGCCACGTTTATGGGGATTATGAAAGCAGATGGACAGCCATGCGGACTGCTGAGGGTTCATTAACTCTGGCTGTTTCTCTTCTGAATTGTTGCTGCTACTTGTCAGCTGCACTTCATGACCGTTTTCAGCAGCAGAAGCTGGTGTTTGATAGGCCACGCGCACATATTGTTTTGGTCTGTTTTTGATTGAGAAGTCTCTTAAGTGGATCATACTCATTAGTCCTGGAGCCAAATTTAACTACCCTTCATCGTGTGGTCGCACAAACCCGGTTGATCCAGTACCGTAGCTCGGGCTCCACGCAGAGGAAGACTGTCCCCGCAGCAATGGCTTCTCTGCTGGGGGAGATGAATAGGTATGAGTCTAGTGGATCATTAAGCACAGAGCACTGTCTCCCGTTTCTATAGTTTCAACCTTCACGCAGCAGCCAGCCTCTGCACTCGTCAACTGCTGCTTAATGAAAGAAACATGGATCACGTAGAGAAGGACGGACAGACCTGCAGAGAACCAGACACACAGACAGATGGACTGACAGATTCCAGGACAGATGGGTTGTTCAGAGTTTTCAGAAAATCCTATGTATGTGCAGCCAGACACAGAAACATAAACACAAAGAGGTGTGACTATAGGACGAACCACAGGAGGCATGATCCTTGATTCACAAACTGAAAAGGTGTAAATCTGCATAGGAAAATCTGAAGGACCCCCTATCTGTTTTCCAGAGAAACAAAATTAAAATTTAAACAATTTGTTTGATAGATTTGGAGCAGTCCAATGATATGGCACTTAATGGATAAAATAAATCTACAGTAAAAGACTGTAGAATTTACATCTTGTTTCGTCATTTGTGAGGTTTCTCCTGAACTAAACTGAACTGAAATATTTATTATCAAAATAATGTATAACTGGACAATATTGCAGAATAAACAATTATCAGAGACTTCTCAGACTTCATTGTTGAAGTTCACAAGGTGGCAGTGAAAGATGAAGTGTCTGTTGATCACAAAAGTCAATGAACTTCATTGGGTAAACATAATTTCCCAATTTTTTATTAGTTTTTTTTACCCCTCCCCCCTTGCGTTCCAAAGAGGAAGTACTTGCTGGCTCCAAGAAGCCAAAATCTCATAGACTTCTATAGAGAAATAAAGAGATACTCGTTCTGTTGGTCAGAATAACCATTCTTGCCCCTAAACCTTTTTTAACATGTTCTTGATAATACTCATTTCGTCATATATTTCTTTCTGAAGTGCAAGTTATTCAAGTTATACATTAACCAATCAGATGCCTCAATAAAAGTAGGTGGTCTCACGTCCAGCATTGAATTGTTTGATTGACAGATTTTGCCCTCTTTCAAATGGGAGGGTTGTAGCCTTCAAATAAGCTCATGCCTTACTGGAGAGAGTGGTTGCCATAGAAACGTTGACTTAGACTAACTCAGACCAGTCACAAGTTCCTGACGATGTCTGGCTCGAAAATGGCGCCGTCCAAAAAAATGGCGACCGAATCAATTTTAATTTGGTTTAAGCCCGAAGTGAGTCATTTTCTACGACATCACACTCCTTCGGTCCAGTTCTCTGGTTCAGTCAAGGGGTAAAATCCAAAGTTTCTCCTGGAGTTCCATCAAGTGCCCCTAGAGTTACACACAGAAAGACCACCGGTCCAAAGAGAAAATATAAAGTTACCATTTAAAAAAAAATTCTTCATGATTTCTTTTCTTCATGAAATTTAATTTTTTTATTAATCAATTCCCTTATTAGTAGAGCATCTTTCATCAACATGCGTAGAACATAAGGTAGTTGACATACAAGACATATATAAACATTGGTTAAAACAATAAAAAGTCATAAAGCACTAAAAACTATAGCGATCAAAAGACGACCACAAAATGGTCAGAGAAGCTGTAGCTAATAGTTTGAGGAGACACTGAATAGATATACAAGATAGGAAGGCTAAAAATGTACAAATGATAAACCATAAAAGCTTGAAAGTCAGATGAATAAATAAGGTCATTACATAAATTATGTAAATACTAAGTTCAAAAGTCTTTACATTTAATAACTTTTACGGTTGCAGAAACTCTTAGATCCTCAGGTAAGTTATTCTACAGATGAGGACCACGGTACTGAAAACAGGCCTCACCCCAAGTCCCCAAGACCTGTAAAAAGGTCTTGATTAAAATCCACAGTAATTACAAAAGTGAAAAAAAGTTTTGTCTCCGGATGCATAAAAGCTGCTCTAAAAATATATGAACTGTATATAGCACACAAAAACAGTGAAGGACATGTTTTATGTTTTTTGACTGACGGACAAATAAAAGTGTGACGGTCCAGACCTCAACCCAGTTTTTGCAGAGCAGGGACCAAGGAGGTAATGAGTATCGGCAAACCTCAGTAAAGTGATACCAAATCATAAAGAGGTCCAATCGTCCTCCCCAAAGATTGGAAAGGCTAAAGCTTTCATACAGAAAATGATTGCCTGGTGTCAGTGCTCCTGAAAATGTCGCCATATGTTTGTGTTGTACACACACCTGCAGACATTTTGATTCTCCTGCACATAAAAGACTTATCAAAAAAGAGTTTTCAATGTGAGAATAGATTTTGGATGTCTTAATTGTCAGAGCAAGAGTTTAGACACGTCAGAAGGCACACAATTCCTAGTATTTCAGACTTTTTTGAATCCCCAGCTTTCTGTTCTTCATTTATTCATGTTTGTTTTCTTTTAATGCACTTACCGTGGCGTGTGACAACCACAGTTTATAAATGTTGTTGTTCCTGAGTGCACGGGAGCATGAAGCTGGCTGGGTGGAGGGCGTACATTCACATGCCTTCGTTTCCCAGAATAATGGTCGTTTATTGACATGCACAGTGCTTTGCGGTGATTGGAGCCTCTAGGTGGGTCTAAGAGGTTGTTCTTGTTGTGGTTCCTTGGCTCTTTGTTTGGAGTTAAGCACTCTGCCTCACTTATCTGCACAGTCTGATCCTGAAATAAAAGCCTAAATTCAGCTTAACTGAAGGGTAAAGGTTTAGGACACACATGGAGAGATCATTTCAGAGTCTGTGATTGAACTGGGACAAAGAGCAACTGGTTTTGTGTAGTTATTCTTCTTCTTGTTTGTGTCTCAGTCTGTTCTCCTGATAACATCATCGCTTTTATGGAATCACCGGCATAAAAGGATGCTTCCATCAACTCTATTTACAATATTAGTTTTCATTTTAAAAAGTCACTGTTGTTGACAAAGTTCCAGAAACGTCCCATCAAAGTAAAGCCTCAGTCACAGCTGCCCTCACGGGAGAATACAGGCTGTCTGAGGGCAAAAATGGACAAACCGCACAAAATTTTAAGATTATGGACTGCTTGGTGAACCAGTAGAGCAAAATTGTTCAGGCACGTTTTTTCTAAAGGCGTGCTGGGAGCCACAGTGAACACTTGGATAACAAGTCAAGGCTGATTTCCAATGGTCCGTTTGCGACGCGTCTCCATTGTGTTAACACAAAAAGATAGAATGACAGTTTACTTTAAGAAGTACAGACAAAACAACATTTTTGACATAAAAGGTGCATTTTACAAGGACTCAGTGAGGTATAGGTATCGGATGAGCAAAGAGAATGGAACAAAATACAGAACACAGGGGTGGCAGGACAAACCACTCCTCCCTACGAAACGCAACAGAGATGCATCACAGACGGACCAGTCTAAAGTTGGGGTCAGAGTAAGTAAGGATGACGTTGGTGAGACGCAGGCGTGTTGTAACGATTATTTTATTTTTTTACACCCTTAAAGGAGTGCAAGGAGCCCATCAGTGATGTTCTCAAGATAAGTGTGTGTTGCTTGTGTGCAGCCTGTTGGAAATGAGGTAATTAGACAATCAGAGGGTAGTTTGTGTGGACATCCTAAAGCTGTTTTAGGGTTATCAAATGCACACCTCATGCATGCAGCATCACACACGGACTGGAAGGAACAGTACCTTGCTGGCGATTAGAGCAGAAGACGGCACACTGCGGTCCATATGTGGCCTGTTAAACTATTCAATCTGACCTGCCAAAATGGAATAAATTATATTTTGATAATCCTTGATAATGTTTTATTTTACCAGGTGTCTCCCCATAGATAGTGGACTACAAATACATTGACCTTTGTTTGGGTTCAGAAAGTTATTTTGCATTTACGTGGTGTGGTAGGATTTGTTGGGGGATTTTTACGTTCGTGGTTGCTTTTTTTTGAGTTGGACAGGTATTTTTCCGATCATTCGAACACCACATTTCACCAAGTTTGCATTTTTCCCTGAGGAACATAAACCCATTTGTGCAACTGGCACTAAAATGAGAACAAAGGCCACAGTTTTGAATTAAAACCTCCAAAATGTTCTGTTTTAAAATGTCCACATCCGTTTTCCATCAAAATTGAAGCATGTTTTTTATCCAAATTCCATGTTAAATCTTTCTCTTGTCAGTTGGATTACCAAAACATTGAATGCGTCTGCTCCTGGTCTAGCCATCCTGTCAAATTTAAGAACCCTTTGTGGCCCACGAGTCAAAAGGTTTTCCCACCCCTGGACTAGAACATGGTGTGAGGACACCATATAACAGCATTACCCATACGTCCATAGAGCATGCATCTTTCAGAATCCTTACAAATACTTCATGATACACTAACTACACGCATGACAGTGGTGCGTTCAATTTTCATGAAGTCCCTTATGTCTATTTTAGCCTTAAGGGAACTGCAAAACACACCTGCACTTCTCTTAAGATGCAACCACTCCTCTCTACAACCCTCAATGGACCCGGACAACCCAGAAACCTGCAGCACCTGTAGGTTTCTGGGTGCGTTTGACTCAGCCCTCAGACCAAGTCCTGACAGTTTCCTTCCTATGCATGTTAAAGTTTCATGATGCTGTGATTTGTTATCCCTGTAAAGTGAGCTGCAGGAAACCTGGTGATTGAGCTCTTTCGCAGCAAACGATCACATGGCGGAGCAATAATGAACCTGTGAAGGTCACACAGCCAGCACCGGTGTCCGCCTCCCTGTTTCCACCAACCAAAACGAAAGTATTCAAAGCAATTCTCCTTAGGATTGCTCCTAAAACCCAAGATCCGCGTGGCCTCGGGACATCCGTGTACCTTCATGAATGAAGCAGGAGAGGTTTTGTGCATGAACTGACCAACCATGACGAGTGCTGCTCCTGCTGGTAATAGCAGCCAGTCTTAGCTGGGAGCACAGAGAGATCATCAACAGGCACCTTTCAGGTGTTTGGTGCTTTGTGCTCTCAGGAGTAAATAGTCCCTGGGATGGAAAACATCATTCTTTCACGACAATAGCGACAGATTGTAACCTCACTGCTGCTATTAAGCCTTTTGTGATGAGGCAGTGGAGTCTTTTGTAAGATTTATGTTAGAAGACTATTAGAAGAAAATGGAACTTTTATGAATACGTGTCAGCGTTCACCAGTGCTGTGTGTGGGTGCGTGCGTGCATCACTTGTGCGTGCACACACACTGTTGTTGTCGCTGGTGGCATCCTTGTCTATGCTCTTGTGAGCATGAGTTTGTGAGTGACAGGCGGGCGGTGGTGTGGAGTGTGTAAATCTCCTGCTGTCTCAGGCTCTCAGTAGTGAGCCTAACATTAGCACAACAATTTACACATCTGTCCCGAGGCAACGCAGAATAATGAAAGCCTCGGTCAAATAGATACTCTGCAAAGAAGGGACTGTAAACAAGAAACACTGCAGGTTTATTAAAGCCCCAACTGCATCCTCTTGTCCCTTCGTTCAGCCCCCCCCCCCCCCCCCAGTCAGAGGAGCGATTACATGCCTCTGTCTGTCTCGTCTTTTATCTCTGTGAAGAGGAGAGGAATGAAGGTCTTCTGTGGTGTGTAATTACACAGAGACATCCTGGATGAGGGTGTCTGTCTCCACAAACAAAATAGCCCCCCCCCCCCCCCCCACCCCTGTGCACTCCCCTTAAATACCTCTGGATAGTAGGAGAACCCAAAAAAAAAAAAAGAAGAGACGTTTAGCTGCCTTTGATCCTCTGTGGGGCCGTTGTCTTTGCACGCCACTTATGGAGGTCGGATAAGTACTATCACAAGTCCATTTATTTCATTAGAAGCCCTGATGCCAACAGACATGGCCCACCTCCAGCTCTGTGCGAATGAAATACAAAGCTGCTCCATTCGTTTTAAGTGCGGAGTCATAATCATGACACATTTACAAGCCGGTGGTCCAGTCTTACCCATGAGTCATGTTGTTGAATTATCATAGAAGGGTGGATTTTTATGGGCTTACATTGGTAGTGGCTCAACCACTAATTGGCCCAAAGCACATCTGCATTATGTGAAGTTAATAATGGGGCTCTTTGGAGGTGCAGTAAATGAGAATGTCACTGCACTCTTACTTTATTCTGCTCATAGAAGTGCTGATGCTTCCAGATGGCCTTTTTACTGTGTGTGATATGGTCATTTTGTGAGCGTGATCAGACACTTGGCTAATACCTTGGGAACTGATAACTTTCTCGCAAAGCCATTGGTCGTTGCTGTGTGACGCATCCAGTGAGGATACAAATCTGAGGCAGAGAGACGAACAAACCAATACTTTGGCTGTCAAATCAACTATTGATCAGTCCTGATTTTAAGCTCCAGTCTGTACAATCTTTTGACTACCGTAACTCTTCAACCATTTACACAAGCAACACTTTGCTTTCATAAAGTGTTGAATTATTTCTTGCCCTAATGTATAGTCCTTGGCTTTAACGATTAACCGAATCAATGGATGGACGCAATCAAAAGTTCAGGTATGCATATTTGCGACTATAAAGATCGCAAATTTGAGACCTTTATAATTATAGTAAAGTATAGCAAAAACTAAACTTCAGGCAAGTTGCTAAATATTTTTCGATTGTAGGTATTTAAATTACGCTAAATGTACTGGAAGTAAATACAACTTCAAAATAAATGTCAGGTGAAGGTTCTCATTTTTAAAGTAAAAGTCAATTATTTTCAGAGTTGGAAAAAAAATTTGACTGGATTTTTTTCCCCTTCCGTTTGTTCCCTTTCGGGGTCTTGGGGCTGCCGGAGCCTATCCCGGCCACTGATGGGGACACCCTGTCCCCTGCAGGGGACACCCTGAACAGGTCGCCAGTCTGTCCCAGGGTCACAATCACACACACACAGTCACACTCACATTCACACCTATTGACAATTTAGAGTTGCCAATTAACCTATGAAGCATGTTTTTGGACGGTGGGAGGAAGCCGGAGACCCCGGAGAAAACCCACGCATGCACGGGGGGACCTTCAAACTCCACACAGAAAGGTCCCTCATTGATGTTCAGTTTCAGGTCCCCCAGCCGGTGAAGGTACCATAACCGTTTGGCCTGGAATTTCGGTTCGGGGTCCTCGGACTAGTGCTGACGTCACATTATGTGATTGGCTGTCCGTTGGTCCGATGACGTTTCAGATAGTGATTGGTCTGGACAAATTATGATACTATCGTAGAATAAGATATTATAAAGTCTGTTGTAAACAAACAGAGCTCTGACATAATTGTCTTCTAAACGTGCCTTTCTTATTGTTATGATTATTATTGAATGCATGTTCGCGTATAGTTTTTTTAATCCGTGCGCTCAGTGCTTTATTATTGGCAGAACGGACCCAGAAGAACACCATTTAGCCGTGCTGACAACATTTTCAGCCACGGTGGCAACCCCTGACTCTATTTGAGTTTACTGAACTAAAACTATTTTGTTTTAAATATCAACATTTAGTCGAAATAATTTAGTCGAAATAATTACAAAAATGTGTTGATCATTTATGTGACGTCATTTGACTGTTTGCTAGCATGGTGGAGAAGTCGTGCCAGACAGTGTCTGTAAAATGTTCATCAAAAATTTTTGTTTGATATATTTTCACTAAAGATGAAATAAGTCAGTTTGTAAAACATGTTTTCTGTTAGAGATTCTGTTTTCAGTTTAGCTTTAAGGACTGTGAGTGTTTTCTAGTAGTTCCGTTTCTATTGAGGTGTCCCTGCGTCTTCATTTACTATCCATCTACTGGAACTGTTTTCAGCTAAACTTTCAGGACAAAAAAACTGTGGAGAACATCGGGGTTTGTTCCAAAATGATCTAAAACGACAAAAAAATAAAAGTAAAATAAAAAAATAAAATAAAACGACACGGATGTTTATGTTTTGTTTCCTGCTGAAGTTAACCAGGAAGTTGACGGAAAATCTTTTGAATGGGACTTTGTTTAAAGTTATAAATAACATTTCTTACTTTTTAAATCTTTGTTTTTACCTGTTGTGTTTGTTAATTCTGACCTGTTCTACATAAATATATAAATGATGATGATTAAATACATATTATTTTAATTTTCAGACATTCAGTAAAAAGACAAACAAATATAGTAACTATTTAAACATTCATTCATTCATTCTTTTTTTTTTACATTTTTATTTAAACATAATTTATTAAATAAACAGCAAAAACGTCCATGTATTTCAGGTTTCAGGTAATTGCTAACAAAAGTTTCGTAAATAGTTTTTAATACACAATCAATTTATGTAAATTAAGACTATGCTCTTTTTATCTTAAAAAATGTTTTTACATTCAAAATATTAAACTTTATATCAGGTTTTTGATGTTTAGTTGTAGTAATCGATGATGTGCTCATGCAGCACATTCACAGGTCCTGACTTGATGCATCTCGTTGTCATGGAGCTGCAGTTGTCCTGAACGTGCTGAACTTGTCTTTTGACTTGTGCAACTCCCCTCCTTTTCACAGAGACCTAATTGTTTCTCTAAACTCACTGGTTGATGAGGTGAGCCGCTTTTCCGCGGCTCAAACAGACCCTGCGTCGAGACAAAAGGCCCAGGGCTTCTGCTGCACTTTAGTGGAGCTGCTGAATAGAGCGGCAGTGATGCAGCTCTGCAGCCGCTGGACAATAGCCTTCTCAGCAGAGGAGCAGCCTGTGACCTCGCGGCTTGCCCTGTGCCCGTCCGCTCTGATCTCTGAACCCTCCGCGGTCACAGTCGGCAAGGGAGGGGGCACAGCAGAGAGCTGCTTCTAAACCGAGCCAGGGATTAGTCGCCATGACGTCTTGGTGGTGGCTGTAAACAAACTGAAAGAAAATGTATTACTGCGCCTTAAAAAAAAAGTAATCTTCTGTTTGTGTTGGAATGAGACGTCTTGGATTTTTCATCAAAACTACTCTGCAATCTGTAAAGCTAAGTGAACATGTCTCTGTTTGAGTGACATTTCATTACGGTTTAATAATAACAAATCTAAGCCAATGAAATCTCGTGGTTTCCCAAAAATAAACACTGTAAACTCCACAATAGCCATCAGGAAAACTGTAGCCAACCACACAGAGGAGCTCCCTTCAGAGCGTTTGATCACGAGAGGTCTCTCCTCCCTCCAACTTGTGTTTATTCAGGGGATTATTTTGACATAATCTCTTTAGGGCATAATTCAGATTAGATTTTGCATTATAATTATTATTGCTGCGTCCATTCCCTACTGTCCTGCTGGGATCCCATGACAGGCGCAGAGCTAGGGCCTTTGAAAAATTGATTAAAACTGCTGACCACTGGCCCAGATAGCGTTAGTGCTGGACGGTGGATAAAGAAAGTACAACCTCAAATCAGCGAAGGACGGGAATGGAAAGCGGATTTTAAAAAGCAAGGTTTGGGGGTTTTAATTAAATGGACACAGGAATGCCAACAAGTGGCGGCCGGAGATTCCTGCACCACAAAGCGATATTCTAAACCCTTCACTTCTGTTTTTCCACAATGGTGGAATCAACCAACACAGCTGCTTCACTCCCACTTTTCAGAATAAATGATACAGCGTGAAAACGTCTACAGCTTCCTAAACACCGAGCATGAATGGCAGGAGCAAGAATATCTCTTTAATATGTCTAATTATCCTCAGTCTGATAGGTCATTGTATGAATCTATAACTGATGATTGTATAGTTTTTGTGTACAGTATTATTCTTATTTGATTGCTTGAAATAAACCATTTCAAATCAAATCAAAAGTCAGATATTTTCCCCCACAATCATCAAGATTTTGGCTTAAAAAATTACTTATCAATAATACTTCTGACAATTGTTGTTGCACGCCCTGTACACTCCTGAAATTAATTAAACTATTACCTGTCTATCAAAGCTGAAATAAAAGATCATACAATAAAGTAGATGAAAAATTAACCCCCCCAGTTTAGTCTTATGATGATTTAAAATACAGGGGTATCTAAACCCTGGCTGAGATTATTTTGTTATAAAAATGGATCAACCCCAAGGGGGCACACTGTAGAGCTTTCAGGTGAATGTCTCAAGCACTGACTGGATCTGAGAACTGGATCGAGTGAGTTTGAGGTCATCCATGGAAAATGACTTATGGCTCCAACCAAATGAAGTCAATTCAGTCGCCATTTTTCTGTGTTAGACCCAGATAGACAACAGGGGTGAAATCCTGTGGAGAACCCTAAAGACAAAGAAGAAGAAGAAAGTGGGACATTTGAATGAATGGGCACTGATCTGCTTGTCCATCTACTCCCTAGTGGTTACTTGGTGTACTACACTTTCAATTACTTTACTTTTTAAATTAGTTTCATTGCGGAAGCCAACAGATTAAGCCTTGGGGGATAACCTGTAAATGAAACAATCTCAAAGAATCTGGGTTTAATGTACATTTTTATTACTTTTTTTTTAAATATTACCGAACAAATTGCTTTGTTTTCAAATGAAAAAGCTTAATTTTACATTGACAGCTTGAAATACAGTGCAACTGTTGAATCAAGAAACATTTTGCTGTCTTGGAGTGTGCAATTAAATACAATTTGTGAACTGCTGCTATTTTCTATCCTTTTTCTTTCCTTTAGTGCTATTTTTTTTCTGTAATATAAAGGCATTCGAAGTTCATGCAAGTTTTAAATCAGATCAAATGCCCATTGCAGCACATGCTGGTTATTGTGCTTCTTTATGCATTTGTTTTTCTTCTTAAGACATAATTAATTATTAATGTGAAGCAGAACCCTAAAAAAAAAAAAACAGCAACTAAATATTACTTGTCTGTTTAACATTCAAAAAAGAGGCATCCAAAAATAGTTTGTTTTTAGTTTCTGCTGAGGTTCTTTTTGTTTGCGCATTGCCATAGAGATGCTCAGCTTTGTAACATTCAGATGCCCAGTTTAGTCTATATATTCTAGACAGTGTTTAAATAGCCTGTACATTTTATACTTCTGTGTCAAAGCCCAGTAATCTTAAACAAAAAACAGAAGAAATCCTGAATAAATCAAAGAATATGCATGAAATCCCTGCAAGTATAGAAGATTTCTACCACAGAGGCTCTTTTTTTCCCGTGGTAAAATAATATACAGAGAGATTGGTGTCCTAATTTCTTTAAAAAATCCTGTTTAAATCAGTTTGTGTTGATGGTGCTTTTGTCCTGACGTGATGAAATCTTTAAGATAAAAAGCATTGTCGTGCTGCCTTGCGTTCGTGCCAACCCTCACCCTCACCTATTGGACACAAAGAAGCTCTTTGCCAGAAATGCATGCCTTGTTCTGCACATGACATGCCTTCAGTTCCCTCTTTTGCCTTGCTGTTTTTCTCAATTAAGATGAATTATAGAATTGCACTGGGAGACGGGGACAGTAAGAGTTTATTGTATCGTTAGCCTAAGGCACTCATTCGATGAGTTAGAGAGAAAGACACAGAGTGCTGTTGATGTTTCAGTCTCATACTAACAGCTTCTTGATGCACCAGTCTGTGGATTTGCATGTGAAGACAAGCGGCCAGGAAGAAGATGTGAAGTTTTTATTCCTGCATGGATCTGATGGTGCAGGAGCTCTGTTTGGGCTACAGTACTTGAAGGTGGAGCAGGGGGCGGTGGGCCTTTTGCTACTCTGTTCAGCTCCAAAGGCCCGACCAGGGTGCATGTCGCAGATCCCTTTGTGGGTAGCTGAGAGCCTTGTTATTAGATGAACTGCACCTTGGTAAATGGATGCTATTGATCTCCACACATATGGAACACTTCAGGAGAAGATGGGCTCAAGAAAAGACCGCATGATGAATCTGACGCCAATCAAATATTGTCTCGTCTACTAAGCTCATTTCACTCCTTAAAAACATATCTGTTCATTGTACTTACTTCACTCCCATTATTTGGTCAATTGATGACTGTTTGTGTCCCAAATACAGATATATACTATGGACCAATTATCTCTGATGTCACTTGGGCTATATAAATAAAATTGAATTGAATTGAATTGGATTTCAAATAAGGGTTTCTGGGTGGGACAAGAAAAAATTGAGTTTTGTTGAGTTACACCTGCCAGTCAAATTTTAAAAAACACCTTTTTTGTTGTTGGTAAAATTGAACATTAAGCATACGTCATTGGGAAAGCAGCCTCCAGTGGTCGTTTGAGGAACTGCAACATTTGATAGTTTGTTAGTGGCTTCAACCGTAGTAACATAATGTGGGTGCTTGGTTTTAAAGTAACCAAAATGACCAAAGATGATCCAGAGAAAAAGAAACGGCATCTAAAATTTGTCAAAGGAGGTTCTTATTAACCCAGGTGATGTCCTGACGTTGAGTCCACTAAGTGGATTCGTCAGTCAACAATGGGAAAAATTTCATATGAGATTTCGGGTAACTTGTTTATTCATTTATTTATGCATAAACAATAACATTGATGTTTAAGTATAATCTAACACAGAAAATAAGATGATGTATGACGGAAACTGTTTATTTACGCGGTTACATCCCCAAAAAGCTTTACAAAATAAAAGTTAAAATGAAAACTAAACAGAAGTATAAAACACAAAAGTCAACCATTAAAAATGTCAATGCTACGACGTTATTATGAGGACTGGTATACAAGTACTGTCTCTTTGTTTATTATCTACACATATACGTAGTTCAACGACACATACTGTTACTATACCTCATACCTCGAGATAAACAATATTTTCAATTCTTTTTCGTTAAATGCTGTCACGTTTGTCAAATAATTAATAATAATTAGTTAAAATTATCTTTAATTTATCATTATCTAACAGTTAAAATTGACCTTGTACGTCAGCGTAGATAATAAACGCACATGCTACAACTTCAGACTGATCTTTGTTCTCATTGATAATCATGAGTTGCTTTTTCTGAATTTATGTCGCAACTCAGAGTTTACTTTCTGTGTTGTATCCACAAAAGCACAAACTCTTGTGGATCATTAGTCATCTGGGGAAAACATCGATGAAAAATACCATCAAAGGTGCAAAAAGTGTTTATATCAGCTGGTGGAAAAGGTGTAAATAACATTTACACACTTGTGATGCATTTTTCAATCCATCCTGCAGACAGCTGAAGCTAAAATCAATCCTTTCTTATGCAACAAACCTGTTAGAGAGAATAAAATGTGCAGAGGTTTGGCGTGGAGGTGGAT
The DNA here is from genome assembly GCA_037389245.1 of Oryzias sinensis. Classification (NCBI taxonomy): domain Eukaryota; kingdom Metazoa; phylum Chordata; class Actinopteri; order Beloniformes; family Adrianichthyidae; genus Oryzias; species Oryzias sinensis. The sequence continues at coordinate 3,914,576 of CM074500.1, forward strand.
CTGTCTCATAATACGGTTTCCTTGCAGCCCACAGACATTCATTTTTCTTTCACCAGTACAGACCAAATCTCCTCAAACAAATATTGAACCAAGATATTTGAATTGTTCAGACAAGAGCTTTAAATAAAACTCAAACTTCAATTTCCCTGCCTCTGAATAAACACCGATAAAAGATTTGGAACATTTTTCATTTTAGGTTATTGACCAATTTAATTCTTTCTTTTTTTCATAAATTTGGAAAATCACTGCAGTTGTTTTGTAAAAAATATTAACGCTGGAAAAGTAAAAACACGCAGCCCGAAAGGGTTAAAGAAACTGTCAGGAAGAAAAGCCTCTACAACAAAACGGGGAACTTTAGCTCTCTTTAAAATCCACAACAGACTACTTCAAAAGGCGCCAGCTAGAGTTCTGCCTCGGCCCCTCAGAGCCCCCAGACATAAACAGAAAAATCCTCAAAAGAGCAGAACATGCAAGAGGGTCTTAGAATCCCAGTGAAGCCTTTTCCTGGGAGTAATTTTAGAAAGAAACTCTGTGCAGGAGCTGTTCACCAGCTATGAAGCCTGTTGTTTTCATCCTATGCAAATGCTTTATATTTCTGTTACTCCAAAGACGGCGTCTCTGTTCAGCTGCATATGTTTCGGTGATTCTTCTTTTAAATATTTACGGTTCAGACTCTGCGCATGCAGTGAAGCTGGGGTTTTTCAGCGTCACGGCTCAGTTTTTGATCGCAGAATGGCCGTTTTTTGGGCTCGGAGCTTTTCTGGCATTTAGGGTTGCTGGACAAATTTCCAGAGTGTCTTTCTCGTGAAGAAACATCTCAATGTTTCAGTAAAAACAGTGCAGACAAAGACAACATTGAGAGTGTCTTCTCAGCCACAGATATTCGTCAGTTTGAGCTATAGCCATGATATAACAAGACTCTCAGGAGACTTTTCTGCTCAAACTAAGGCCATAAACAGAAAAAGCTCAAATTCAGTCAGAGTTAATCTGCAGATAAATCAATTAATATGATACATTTATAGTACTGAGCACCGGTTTCATGTTTTGCAAAGATGCTCCACAGAAAAACTAGTTTCATCAACATCATTAACGAGTCTTTGGTGTTTTTAACATGTTCTTGTGTCATTTTTCTCATAACTAAGCTTAAAATGACACTTCTGAGTATTTTTTTTATTTCACTTGTTAATAAGGAGCAGACGAAAATCTTGCTGTTAGAAAAAAAAAGATCGTATTTGTGACAAAAAAAATACGCCGGTGTCCTTGCTCCAATTCGCAGTGGGGAGGGGGCGGGGTTACTCCATGCCAACAGCAACACCCACAACTTTAGAGGTCAATTCCTAATAAACTACTGCCGCTCTGCTCTCTCCGTGTCTTCCATTAAATGTAACGACACACACAGACAGAAATGTGAAAGTATCTGCTGTGAATCCAACTATTGCTTACATCCGTGTTTATGGAGCTAAGTCCGGAAGGCGAAGCAGCAATCCGTGTTTATGAATGACTTATGACGTAAATATTTATTTCATTCGCACAAATTAATTAATTCGTGGGAACAAGGAATTATTTTGTGGGAACAAGATATTAATTTGTGGGAACGATATATATTTTATTTTATGTCAGGACACGGGCTCCGTATTTTCTAAATACTTTATTTACATAAAACAAAAATAAAAAACTTGGAAACACTTCTATCAGATACCCAGATGGTATCATTCTGCACAAACACTATAATAGACCTAAAGGAGCCAGTAGGAATGAAATTATGGGATGTGTGCTGAGGATTTGACAGTAACTAGACCCCAATGCCACACAGGAAGCTTGAAGTTTAGGTGGTGCAGCGACTTCTTGTTTTTCTCTGGAAGACTCTCTCACACAGCTTTTACTTTTTCCCTTTTTTATGTTAGTTTTTCTTTTTTAAATACAAAATACAATTTGCTCAGAGCACGACTTTTGTCCAAAGTTCCTGACCGTCGGCAGTAAAATAAAAGCCAAAATGTTTCCAGACATGAAGTTAGATTACATTAATTTTTTGATTCTCAATTAATTAAAATTCACGAAATGATTCTGAATAATCGACCCCCCCACCCCTATTAACATCATGTTTTTTCTCACTCCTTAGAACCAGAAATCTGTTACTGTTTGGCTGCCGTGCATGAAATGTCCTTCCATAGAGGTTATGAACTCAGAAACACGCCGTCGTTTGCCCCAAAAGCTGCTTCTTTGTTGAAGATTCTGAAGTCACTCATGCAAAATCAGTTGTAAACTGGAAGAAAAATATTGTCAGCATGATGTTTGCAGACTGACATTGTGCTTCACAAATGACCCCACCGACTGAGGTTCTGCAGATTTTCTGAGGTGATTCCAGAATCTTGTCCTGAGGCCGATTCAAGAGCGGATATAAAACCCAATGTTGATTAAAGTTTTGGTTGCACCTAATCCAAAAATCTCCACGATATAAACAGTGGACCGGTGGATTTTACATTCAAAAGCGTTTTCTGTATGTGATCATCCTAATCTGAACATTTCTTGGACCTCAGCCATTCAGCGTTTTGCCCCAATTCAACAATCTCTACCATCATTTGAAAGGTTTTGGGATTTTAGTTAAAAACTTCATCATCATAATTAAAACACCACTGGGAACGTTTTTATTTTTAAAAAAAAATTGTCATAGCAGGACTTCATGTAAAACAAAACAAACAACAACATTTTCATGCTCATATGGAATTTAAGTTTTGTTCGTGTCACTTTTACAGCAAAGAAAGGCAATGATCTGCTGGACATAACCTTGGTGTCTCCAGACTGTAAAATCATTCAAAACAAGATGAAGAAACTCTAAAAAAGAATACATTTTCAATGAGGAAATGCTCAAACGCCCTGGTAAATAAAAAATAATTTAGGGGGATTTTTGTTTTTTACCCTGGAGAACACAAGGGGTCAAATTTGGCCATCATATTTTTTTCTTCCTTTTTTTTTATTTTTTATTGATTATCTACCGGTAATTTGTTTTGTTTTTTTGTGATGTAATTTTTTTCCATTTTTTTTTTATTTTCATGTTTTTCTGTTTTGGCTGCTATTATTTGCTGCTTCCCAAAATGAACAAACAAAAACCTATTTAGTTTTAATTAACTAATAGCCCTGAAGAAAATTGTTTTTGGGTTCTCCAGGGTTAAAGGAGTTTTTTTTCTTGCTTTATTTCTCATGGCATATTATTAATGTTTCTTGTATACTTTTAATGACACATTTGGGGCTTTTCTTTCCTAATTTACTCATGTTTCTTTATTTCTTGTGTAAAAAAAATGTGGGTCATGATCAACTCAAAGGTTTTTTGGTTTTCTGAAGCATTTGCTGCATCTGTTCAGGACTCTTTGGATCAAAATGTGTTTGTCTTCATTGCAACTGTCACGTTATTGATAAGGCGTGACAGTCTGACAGCTCTGAATGTGGCGCATCTCTTTTTATTCCAGCTCCAAACTGAAATTCATCAAGATAATCCGCATGGAACAAAATAAGATAACTGCAAGGGATAAATGCGTCTTATGTGTCTGTGACACTTCCTCATTTGTCACACTCACTTTCAATTAGTTTACATTAAAACAAAGCAACACAGATCTGTTCTTGTTAAAGCTGTTTATCGGTCTGATGTCATCGTTTTTAATTTTTTTTTTAATCTAGTCTGCAACCAGAATTCTTTCTTTGGCTTTTCATCCCTAACTAATCCAATTTTGAAGCAAATGCAGGTCATTTTAGTTCCTGTGGCTCATCCGTCTCCTGTTCCTCCTCTATCAATCTCTGTCAAAGTCTTTCTTCCACTGCTTCTTTTTCTTTCATCCTTGCATTCTATCTTCTTGCACCTGATTCTCCTCTCCTGAAAAATGATTTTTCCCATCTGCACCAAGCCCAGCATGGATGTTACACCATTACTCCTCTTGTTATCCTGCTTAAAATAGATCAGAGTGCACTCTCAGAATTAGAGATGTCTTTTTCTCTCTTATTTCTTTCCACAAAAGCTCCAGATAACCAATAACCGTATTTTCCGGAGTATAGGTCGCACTGGAGTATAAGTCGCAGGAGCAAAAATGCATAATAAAGTGAAATCATATATAAGTTGCGCTGGATGGAGTAGAAGTTGCACTTTTAGGAGAAAAGTGCAACTCTTCTGAACAAATGCACCAAACCATGCATCCGAATGTGATTCAAACATCAAATTTGCGACTGTTGCCTCTTTTGATGCTCGTTAAATGTGATGCTCAATACTTGTCCAAAAATGTGGTCATTAACCAAACCCTTCCGTCGGGTGTGGGAGGAGCTACTGTCACATTTTCAGCCTCATCGTTACATGGAAGCATTGACTGTATTTTACAAAGCACAGGAGACATGGATGACGTTGAGACATCAGGATTATTTATTTAAAAGAGTTCTACAAAAGCAACGGTAATCACGCCGGGATCATGAGAACATTCAAAGCCACTTTTTTTTATATTTTATCGACCATCGTTAACTTCTGGACTGCAGGAGCTGCGTGCACATGAGAGCGCTTTCAGCGGTACATCCGTCTCTCTGTGAACCAGTTTGATAAGTCGCTGTCCCGCATTGGTACGAGGTGGGAAAAAATAAAAACAAAGATTAATAGTGTCTTGAACAAATATATGAGCCATTTTTATTTTTAGAAATCATTTAAACCCCACTACTGAGTACAAGTCCCACTCCTGGCCAAACTATGGAAAAAACAAACGCGACGGATGCTCCAAAGAATACCTTAAATAAAGATCAGAAAGTGTAGCAGAAAAATGATCCTGTCTTAACCTTTTTGCTCGGTCTAGAATGTGTGTGTCAGTGTTGGTGTGTGAGATTGTTTGTCTGTAAGTATGTGTACCGCCTGCAGACCTCTTCGCCGGGTGCTGTCTCACGTCGAGCCGTGTTTGAGAGGCTTGTTGAGGTAAAGCTCCTGTCAGCGCCTGGCTGGAGGGAGTGCTCTGATGAAAGGCCTCTTCATCATCCTAATGGGATACACAAACCTCTTAACCAGTAGTGCTGCCGTGACTTCAGCTGGGTGCAGGGGAAGGGAGACTGAAAGGGGAAAAAGTGAACATGAGTGAAAAGGCTGGGCCGCACGTAAACCCCACGGACCGCTCTAAAAACACAAGTCAGGAAAACGCGGCGTGTAAACAAAACGCTGCTGCCGGTGGTCCGCTGTGACAGAGGAGCCGTGACTCCGGGCGTTCCTGTGAAAGTCCTGGCCATCAGGATTTGGGACAAATTTAATGCCCTGCTATCCCCAGGAGCTATATGGCTGCGTGCCGACGCTTTCCTCTGGCAGAGACCCAGGTCAGCAGATTTTTAAACAGAGCCCGAATAAAAAAATGTGTTTATAAATATAATCTGAGTACATTGATTAGTTAATAAATTCAACTTTTAATTTTAAAAAGTTTTAAATTATTTTTATTGGCAACTGGTGTAGCCGATACACTAACAGTCAGTCCAACTTTGATCATTGCTGACATGCTAAGGTTGATAATTCTGACTGTAAAGTTAAAATGTATAAGAACATTTAGGGATTTTAATTTTCTCTCACTGGAGTTCATGTGCACAAAATCTAACTATGTCTAAACACATGTATAGCTACTGTCAATAATTATTATTAATTATGGTTATGTAATTTTTGTTCAAAAATCCCCAAAAACACAGTTGTTTTCTCGGACATAGTTTCTGCAGAGAGGCAGTCGTTCATTAGAAACCTCAGAGTTGCGGGTGGGACAGTTTGCGCTGAGCATCCCCGTCCCCCACTTCCCTTCGCCATTACTGTCTACCGCTAACCTGCAATGCTTCACACCCCCAACCTAACATTAACCTGCGGCAAAAATGGAGAGCAATACTGAAGCTCACCAGCCGAACAGTTGTGATCCAGCTTAGATTAGGAAAACAAAGATGTTCATGGATCTATTTGTCTGCGAGTGGATGCATCACAATGGAGTGGAGCACAAGGCTTTTGGCCATCCATCCATCCATCAGGATCTGACACACAGTAGCTGACCATCACCAAGTATGAATGAGGAGTGAATGTATAATGGACACATTGTAAGCGCTTTTAGCAACAAGAAAAAGCACAGATAAATCTACTCCATTATTATTTTTAGTAGTATTTCGAGTTTGTGCGCCCACAGCATATTTTCTACAAAAAAGAGTGTTTGTCAGAAGGCTTTTTTTTAAGTAAAAAAAGTAAATAAAAACTCACAAATCAACAGCACAGTTAAAAGAAACGCTGGTAGCCATGGTCAGCGTGTCCTGGGGTGTGTTTACAACCAACAGAATTCTCAAACTATCACGAGCAAACTCTGTTTATCAGTGCAGCGTCATGTGATTCCAACCGGCCATCAGGAATGATTACCGGGAATAATCTTTGCCTCATGAAGTTTGTGAAACCTTCTATCTTAAAGACCTCCTCTGATGAAAATCAAGTTTTTAGTGTTCCTGTGGCTTTTTTCTGATGATGGAGGACATGTATAAAGAAACTCAAAATGGCATATCTGAGCAGGTTTAGATGTTGCCTAAAAAATTCATAATCCTAATTTAAAGACCATTGGGAAGGCTTTTACAATAGATAGAAAGATGAATAGAGTGGAACTTTAGGTGGACTCATAAATTCAGGTGTATTCAACCCATAAGGTGATATCAGTCTAACAGAAAAATGTCAGAAATGAGCTTAGTGGTCCAATTGGTTCATGGTGTATTCTACATTGTTTCATTTGTCGGGAAAACTGGATCTGGGGTCTTATGGGTTAAAAAGGTAACTATAGATCAGGGTCCAATTTAAAGTTTGAGAAACAGCAGTGACATGGAAGTGGTTTGCAATAGAGCGTTAAACCTTTTTCAGTTGGATTTGAGGCACGAAGGAGGACAAACGCTCAGGATCAATCTGCTGCTTCAGGGCGCAGCAAAGAAAGGACAAGCAGACACGAGAGCAGGCCAGAGTCGCTCGCCATTATTGTCTCACTGTCGACAGTCGGTCGGTTCTGACCCGCGGCGTCTGACGGCGCCTCACTTCCCCTGTTTTACTTGATACAGATGCACACAAGCAATCTCTCCATCCCCCTTACAGCCTCTTCTTTTGCTTGTCCACGCCAAGGGGATTTTTGTTCAGCTCACTTCATCCCTGCTCTTCGTCACTACCACTTTTGCCAGTCCACTCATACTGGTCCTGGCTGGAGGCTGTGGGAAGTCCTCCATCCTGTCCTTGGGTCAAGGAGAGGTTCCCTGCGTGCGGTGAAGAAGAGCGAAAAACGTTGACATCGGACAGGAATCAAAGACTCATGAATGATTGATGCCCAGCTGCTGACTCAATGCACGTGGGACACAACCGATATTTTGACCTGAAACAAAATAAGATTTAGGTTTGTCGAGAAAAGCTCACAGGTTAAAGCAACAGCGCTGTGCTTGTCCTTCATCAGGTTGTCTGTTCTCACTAAAAAGATGGAAGATATGCAGCACTTTAAACTGAATTTTCTCCTAATTGTTATGAAAAAAAATTAACCTTATGTGTTTTTAATTTTTCATGGACGTGAAATCATAAAATGGGTTTCTGTAAAAATATTGAGAACGGTGACTTCCTATCTAATAAAATGACATCCACTTATAAGAGATGCCTATTTTGTTCCCCGAGTTACAAGAATATTGGATGAAAATATCCTTTTCACTGCCGTGTTGGAGCAAAGCACAGACAGGGAAATTTATTTTGACCAAATAATGAGGCGAGGTATAAAGAGAATGAAGGCAAAAAGATCCAAAGGATAAAAGTGTCATTAGCCTCTGCACAGCACTAGCTCCACGTCGCTCTGGAGAGCAAAGGAGATTGAATCTCACTTCTCTCTCCACTGCCTCTCCATTTGTCCTCTCCTGCAATCACCACATTTCTCCCCATCATCTCGCCGTCTCTTATAGTTCTAATATCCACGGCTCCATGTCTGAACCTCAATCTGTTTTTTAAGATCCCACGTTTTTATTTTTAATCTTAAATTCGAGTAAAGCTAACAGGGAGGCAACGATTCATTTCGCCACGATGTGGTTCCAACTTCAGCTACGGTTTTTCTTTCAGTTTGAGACATTCGTGTTTTTAAAAACGGCAACAAAAAAACTAGAAATCATGAAAAATCTTTTTTTTTTTTATTCTTTATAATGCAAGGTAGAGAAACCTTTCAGTGGCCTCTTACTAAGCTTGGTGTAATGTGATAAAACAAAAAATCTTAACTTTATCTTAAAAAACAGGTTTGGCATTTTAAAGTCCCACTCCGATCATCTTTCGACCTATTTTTTAATCGTCTTTTATTTCAGATTATGCCATTTAAAGCCAAAACAAAAACTCGACAGAGCGGCAAGAGTTCATTAGAAATTCACCTCTGAGGTGTGGGTGGGACCATTGGAACGTAGCAACCCTGCCCCCTCCTCGTTGTTGAGAGCTCTCCAGCCATACATGGATGTATTTGACCGGATACCTCAAAAGGGGGCGGGGCAAGGAGCTTGTGACCCGCCCAGCATGTTTTTTCTTACGTCACAAGTACAATCTTTGTCTAACAGCGTTTGAGCTTCTGATTCACAGCAATTTCAATGAATAAAATACTAAATTACCGTAAGCTTAATTTTCTGTAAACGTGTCCTCCATCATCCGAAAAACGCTACAAGAAGATGTTAAAAACAGCATTTTCCTCAAAGTGGGTTTTTCAACATAGACATATACAGTAGAAAAGCAATGATTGACTTTCTCAGTGATTCTGTTCAGTGGCGTAACATATGGTTGGTTTTATATCCATAACTGTGTCATCCCTACAAGATCTCCTGCTTGATACGATAGTTTTGATTTAAGTAGTGTTTTATTTGTTAGTGCTTTGTTTCCACTTAGCTCACAAATGACTTGTAAAGGAAAATGCCGCACAACCTGCAGCCTGTTGCCTGGACTCCAGATCCAGGGATTTCTCTGATGCAACGGGACGCAATGAAGCAACCGAGTGACGCCAACCTCTCAGGGTTTATGTGGCGTTTGATCATGCCTCGTCTTCGCTTGGTCACCTGGAGTTGGACGGAGTGGGCTGCGTTGGTGTGCGTCATGTGACAGCAAGGTCCGCTTTGCATCTTCTGTGTGTGTGTGTGTGTGTGTCTGGGTGTGTGTGCGGCACAGGTTGTGCACGTGGCCCGTCGATGGCCTGTCAATCCAGCTCATCTGTTTCTTAGTATGAGACAGGAGCTCCCCTGCCAAAGCAGTTAGTCACAAGAATCAGCCCCTGTCACAACACATTACAGCAAGAGGCATTTCTAATGGCTCAGCCGGTCCTGGCAGCCATGGCCGATGTTTCATCCGCACACCTCTACGGCTCTTTCTACCTTGCTGCTTCACTCCAGCCACCATGTTTCTTCCAACTCACACCCAGACCATGAGTCCTGCCATTAATCTCCCTCTTACCTCTCTCCCCCCCCTCCCCATCCCCATCATTACTTTATTTCAGTTGGATTACAGACACATACTCTCCATCTCTCCCATTTTGGTGTACTTTCTTTCCTGGGGTTCACTCCCTGGCTGGCTCTATTTCTGTCTTCTGCTCTCTGTCTTCATAATGCTTGAAGAGATCAAGACTTTTCATTTTTAATCCCCCTCTCTTCTCCTTGTGATGTTTTATTTCTCTCCCTCTTCCTGGCTCTATAAGCCCCCCCTCCCCTTCAATGCTCCTTTCTGCCTTCATTATCACCTTCTCAGAGTGTCTGATGTGATTTGTACTGGAAGTTTGATCCAGACGTCTTTGCGTCTCTCGGGAGTTGAGTTGTCAAATCACATAATCACACGGAACACGTATGTTGGGATGCACTGGGCAGACTGCTCTCACAATCCCACTCTGTACTTCATAACTGGATTGACCATAATTGAAGATGTCCAAAGCGGCGATGTGGTGACTGGAGATCGATTCCGATACAAACTGCAGAACCCCAAAAGGGACATAGAAGTATAAAAAAAAACTCAGTACTGGTTTCTGATGTGCAGTTTTTTGGGAATTTCATTAAAAACTTGCTTTAGACAGATTGCTTGGAGCGTTCTTCCTGTTGCCGCTAAACAGAGGAGGGAGGGGCCATAGTTATACTTGTGCGCTGAGCAGCTGACAGGCTCTCACGGTATTTTTCCTCAGTATGATGTAAAAAAAAATCTAATGCCTGACTCATTATTGACACGTTACTTATGCGAAATAAACACGTTATTAACGGGTTATTAAGTAAGGGTTAAAGACCCACAAAGTGTGCATTATTAGAAATTGACGCAAGACATGGAAGCCTGAACCATCCAACGCAAAGCTTGCTTCCGTGAAGTGCGTTAATGCTGATAATGCACACTTCGAAGGCCATTAACCCGCTTATACCATGGTCTCTTACAAAAGAAATAAACAGTCATTCATTAGTTTAGTTTTTAGTACTTTTTTTTGTTATTTTTTCGGTTTGGATTGCTTTTTTCACAAAAAGCGGACTATTTGTTGCACGGTGCGATATGTTGTCACGTTATCGTGCCGTTATCACTTTTTACACCCAGCAGCCAATCAGAATCGAGTATTCACCCGGACCGTGGTATAACACGCTATTAATGCCTCATTATACCATGGTCTGGGTGAATTCTTGAAGTGACCATCAGCCAATGCTGGTGACAAAATGGAATGCCTGCATCTGAGCCAAAAAAAAAAAATACTTTGATATTGACCCATTGGATTAAAAAAAAAAGCCAATGCTGGTAGAGGTCAAAACAACAAATATTGGCGCCAATAATCAGCCTGGTTGATAATGTGCTATCGTAGGCACTTTAACATTGAGAGTTGGGTCATCTAGACCCACTAGACAGTGCGCTGAACCTTTTTTCTTTAATGATTTGTGATCTTCACTGGTGTCCATGGATTACATGAAATCCTCTCCACCTTTATCCACCTTTGTCATGGTAGGGAGAACACGCCAGTGCAAGGGTGGGGTCATAGGATAGCACAAGGGCTACTGGTGAATTGTGTTTTTCAAACAGAGAGCCTCTTTTACGGACAAATACTGAACAGGTCTGAAAGTCACTAATGAGAAGGAGGCAGACTGTTAGGCACAACAATCGTGGGAGCTTGGTGGAGGACATGTAATTTAGACGTCTGTTTCTCCTGCCTTTGTAGCTCCTAATTGTTGAGGTCTGTGCTTGGTCATGTGAGCTGCTGATGTCTTTGCATGGGAGATGTAAAAGGAGACGTTCTCACTGGCTGGGGTGAGAAAAAAAAACCCTGCTGATTCCCTTCTAGCTGCCTCCTCTTCTGAGGTACCTGAGAGGACGAAGCTGGCTGCTAGTTTGACCTCTTGTTCCTAATTAAAATAATGATACATAGTTTTAATGGAAAACAAAGGCTGAGAGGAGGATGTTTGTTTCACAAAGACTCTCTTAAACATTTGTGTTTATAGTGTTTTAACATGTTTTTGTGGTATTTTTCTAAAGATATGAATATATATAAAGAATTGTTAGCCCAAAATCGCATTTCTGAGGTTTTCTTTTTATTAAAATTTTTGTGAACGAGGAACAGACCAAAATAAAAATGCTGTTTGAAAATTATCGTACAAGCGCCCTGCTCCGTCCCATCCTGATGATTCCACTCGTAGGCGACTGGATCCATGTCTGGCTTTGTTTTCCTTGGAAGAGCATGTAAACAGAGAGCTCTCAGCACTGGGGAGGGGAAGGGTTGCTCAACGCCCAACAGTTCCACCCACAAAAGGTGAATTTGGAACAAACTCCTGCCACTCTTCAGAGACTATGTCCTAAAAAAACAACACATCTTTAAGAGTTTGGCTAAAAAAACGACATAAACATAATTAAAAGACCACTTTAATGATCAGAGTGGCTCTTTTACATTTAGGAAGTATTATAAAGGACTGAACCATGAACCGGTGAGGGAAGGGGGGTTTTTAGAGGTGGACCAGAGGGCATGGGGCAGGGAGTGATGGGGGGGGGGGTTGTTGCCCAACGCTGCAGAGCTCATGCCAGCAGAGTGGGACGAAGGGTGAAACTTGTTTGGGGAGGGTAGGCAGGATCGGGTGGGTAATTACAGGGGCCCAGAGAGAAGAGGCCTGTAATCAGTCTGCCCTCAGGAAGGAATGCAGCTCATCTTCTCATGTAATTACAGCCGTTTAAGCAGCCCCAGCTTCCAAACACTCATCCCACTGTACCGCTCACCTATTCACCGTACGCGTTCGCACACAGGCAGACTAGCAATGCCACATTTTCAACTTCCAACGGGGAAAAGGGGCTGTAGACAAAAGTGTGTGAGACTGCACGGTGTTTGATGTAGACCGGAGGTCTCCTGAGGAGTCGGCTCCATGCAAACACCTTCTATGGCAACTAGCCACTTTGGGCCGACAGCTCTGATCACAGCAGCGTAGTGGCGCCTTAGTCTCTGCACAAGAAAAGTCTCACGGCACAATCCAAGTCTGACCTCCACGTATTACACTAAAAACAATAGTTGTTGTTTGGTGAGTATCATTTGAAAACGTTGCCGTCTTTCTCACCCACTGTCTCCTCTTCTGATGAAGATTTATAGCTCTCCTTGTTTATGCCTGTCTTCCCATGCGGTAGGTGGTCTTCAGAGCCCACAGAATCTGAACGGGGACACTTTTTGATGGGCAGTGATTCATGAGCTCTGTGGGGGGGAGGTGAGGCGCCCCCTAGCTGTGACAGATCATGCTTTTACCTTCTGTTTATTCAAACGCATCAGCAGCAGCTGCAACGCAAGCACAAATCCTCTTAGCACTCCCACTCTCACAGTCACACTCACCCACATGCTCAAAAACACCGGCATTGAGTGTCTGTCGCAGACAAACACTGGGTAAACATAATCCACGGTCTCCACCTCCAGCAGGGTGAAGGAATACAAAGTCTGCAAAATGGACGTAGTTGGCCGATTGGGAAAACACCACTGGTATGCTTTCCTTCTGCATCAAAGCCTTTTTCTCATGTTTGCACCTGAGCGTCAAACATTCCCTCACGTGAGCTTTGCCAACAGGGGCGATTAAGTGTTATTATGACACCAAAGGCTTGTGGGGGAAAAAGGAGGCAGAAGGTGAGTCTTTTTGACAAAGGGCAGGTCACACTTCATTTACAATTAGAGGGTGCGAGGGCAGCACACCTTGCAGCTAAGAGCGTCAGGATAACACTCTATTTGCCTGGCGATATCTTTAAAGATTTGCAGGCCTCTCAAATTGTCACAATTTGTTTGTTTGTGACACTTTCCATGCATGTTGCCATGTCACTCGGGCTGTCTCCTCTTGCCACCCGGACGTGCTGGACAGGCGAGCAAAGCACTTCTGTCACTGGGAATCTTCGTCACGCGCTTGGCCTTCTCCTCTGCGCCAATCCGTTTTCCTGTCACCTACCTGCCTCTGTTCTAGTGCTGTGTCTCAAGGATGTCAGCTGACAACACAAAAATAATTAAAATTAAAGCCAAGAGGCAGTCTGTGACCCGAAGGCTCTATCCACCCAATGTCGACCCGCCCTCACTGGCTGAGTGACTGCTACACGCCCCTTCATCTCCCCCTCTGCCCCTGCATGTGACAAATTCTTTAAAAAAAAAAAAACTTTTTTTGTTCAAAAAGGGCTGCTTTTCTGCTGGGATTATCTCCATAGCAACCATTTTATTTTTTGGTCACTTTGCGGGTGACAAGGACATCTATGTCATTTTTAGAAGAATCGGCAAAAGTAAATTTTTGAATTTCCTTAGCAACTGCGTTTTTTCGTTAACTACAAGAGAACCTGGTCTAAATTCCTGCTGAGCCTTAATGAGACTGACTTCAAATGTTCTCCCAGTGCCTTTGGTGAGTTTTTTTGGGGCACTCGCTCAGTCAAGAACGTGTTTCATTTCTCAGTGCAAACATTGTGTGAGAGTGGTGGTCAGTGTTTCCATGTGATCTAATGACGAACCTCTAACCTGTTTGGGGTAAATGGTTTATTTCTTTTTTTTTTTAAACCTAAAGAAAAAGCCCAAATCATGATCTTTTAATGACTTATAAATGATAATCCATCAATATATCATTTCCAAACCTACTTAGGATCATGGTGCTGCCGAACCTATCCAGCTACTGTTGGCGAAAAGCGAGGGCCACACAGAGGCGTGTAACAACACACACTCTCGCATCCTAGGGGCAACAGAGGCACCAATGCGACCCTGAAGCATGCAAACCCTACGTATGCTGAGACAACATTCAAGCTCTGAAAGTTCCCAGCTGGATTTTGAACCCTCTGGCTTTAAAGGGTGCTAACCACCACACAGAGCAGCCCGGCGCTTATAATTCACATTATTTCCTGTTCCGTTCTGAGTTGCAGCAGCAACTTTTGACATTTTCTGTCTCGTTATTGTTCAAATTCAGGAATGCTCTGATCCGTCAGCGTTTTGCTCTGAAACAGAGAAATCAGCTGCTGGTTTATGTTCACTATGTATGATGAACATAATGTAACATACACTGATGATGCAGACAGGTAAAGAAAGAAAATCAGAAAAAAAAGAAGGAGCCATTTGAATGACATCCTTCAATACACAGGATAGCACCATATGTTAGGGACCGTGGTGAGTCCAAAGAAAGCCCCCCACTGTCAGCGGGATACCAGAACTTTAAAATGCCAAAAAGCTTCACGAGGAAAACCTGGAGTAGAAAGTGTCCTCCTTAGAGTTGTCAGATTCTCTTTTTCCTGCTTCCGCTGCACAGCTGTCATGATGGAAAAATATTGACGCGTCTGTAAGTCACCGAAATAGCCAGCATTTCTATCATGAGGCAGTTGAATTATTGGTTGAAGTGTGTGTTTGTGGGTGAACTGCGTGACTCTAGCGCCGTGGCCTTTGTTGATGTGTGAAGTACTACTCTGTCCTCTGACCTGCGCTCCTGTTGTCTGATGCCAGCTCACTGATTTCCCATCATAAAAAAACCCTCTGAGCCCCGGCTTTCCTCCCTCCGTCGTGCGTTTTTCTCCTGCGCAGCAAAAAGAGGAAGCCTAAAAATAGGAACTGTCATCTTAAGAAGAAAATCACTAAAAAAGTCTGTGCAGCAAGAGATTTTTTACTTAACCAGAAATCTGATAATAAGATGTTTAACTCCAGATTCAAAGAGTTCCACACAAACATTCAAAAAGGGCAAAAAAAGCTAAAAAAGGTTAATTTTTATTTCAATCAAACTTTATTTATAAAAAGAGCTAGTCATAGTTCGCGCAGGTTTTTACAAATAAAAGCAAAAAAGAGGCAGAAATTCCCTTCCCTCCGTTAACACATCCCCTGGCCCCGCACACAACAAACACTTCTAAAAAAAGTAACTTATAAAAGTAACTTTAGCTCTGCTGTGAGGAAACAGTAGCCATATATATATATATATATATATATATATATATATATATATATAGGCAATTTAAAAGTGAAATTCAAAGAAATAAAAGAAATGATAAAATAAAATTAAAACTACTTCAAGTCAAATGCTACACAGCCCGATATTAAGGATTATTTTGATAGTTTCAATCATATGGTTTGTGTGTTATGAGCTTACAAAAAGAAACTAGTGTAATAAATGTAAGTGTTTTGTTTTTGAACAAAAGGAGAACAAAATGAGAATCTTAGGACAACTCTGTCCATTTTAATAAATCTTCATGAAATCTTAAACTAGCACTCATTCTAAGAACATAAATCTGCATTTTTTTTGGTTCCAAAATAATGACAATGAATGGCGGTCACAGTTTTATTAAACTTTAAAATAGCATCTTTCAAAAATTACCTTCAGAAAATAAACACAATTGTCTTAAATTAGGCAATTTGAGTTTTTTGAGTCTTAAATCAAGGGTTTAGAGCAAAAGTATTCTGACTTTTTCTGATTATAATTTCCTTATTTCTAGATCATAGCTCTTAATGAGGCAAAAAAAAATCCCAGACTGCTGATTTAGGGAAAAGCTTGGAAAAAGAAGTTAAATCCTGGAAAAATACACTATATGCGTCTAAAACTGGGTTTTAAATCTTTGATAGGATCAAATAGTTTGCAGTGTGCTTCTCCTGCTTGCTGTCTTCCTTTTTTTCCAGTCTGATGAAGATCAGGTCGGTCTGAATATCAATCACGCCTCGTAATTGTCCTTTAAGGAAGGCAAGGAGAGAGCGTCTCTCTTCATCCATCTCTGTCTCCTTCGACCTGTCTCTGAGTGAGTGCAGCCTTCCCCCCCGGGGCTTTCTCGCAACAACGCCGCTAATGAAGTCGATTGGATGCCGAGGATGTATACGCTCAGCCAGCCCGAGTTACATAACGGCTGGTGATCACTCTATTAATTGGCGCTGCTAATACTGCTGTCAGAAGCACAGTCATGTTTTGATCATTTGTCCTCTCTGCTGTCTTGGGCTCCATCTTTTGTGCCTGCAATTAAAGTTGAGCTGCGCTGAGCTCTGAATCCACCTGGCAGGAGGGGAAGGAGGACCGGAGTCGGGGCACGGCGAGGAGAAAGCCTCCTCGGAGAGCGGAAGGAGGAGGTCGGCTGCTGGTGTGTTGTTTGTTTTTGACCCCATAGGATGCTTGAAAGAGAAAAAAGGCACAGCTTGACCCCGTGTCTTTGATGGTGTGGATCTGTTGTTTGGCTGCTTCCAAGTTTTCTTTTTTCCTATATACTCTGCTCTTAACCCCCCCCCCCCCTCTCTCTCTGTGCTGAGTGCAGTGTTGGGATAGTGAGGGCACTGGAGGGGACAGTAATGACTAACTCTCTAAAGGTAATGATAAAGCACAGATGCTTTAGACTCCACTCTGGCTGGAGGCAATGGGGCTAAGAAAATTATAGTCATCCGTGGGTTTGCGTGAGACAGAGGAAGACGGGATGAGAAACAAAAATGGTTTCCGTCACAGACGATACTGCGATATGGAGGGAAAAAAAGTTAGGAAATATAGAAAACAAAATTTTATTTCTTTGTTTGAAGTGAAAAAATATGCCAATGAAACTAATACAATTTGTCATTAAAATAAGTTGTGATTGAGGGTGAAATTAAATCCTAATTTAAAGCTATAAAGACTCATGCATTAGTCTGGTTATCTGAAATGTTATTTCTTAAAAAAATCAAAGAAAGGTTTTATATTTTAAAGTATTTAAACACTTTTTCCCTATAATATGTCCTGTTTTATGACCCAGTCCGATAAAAAATGTGCTTTTAGTATATTTATTATGTTCTTGTGGGATTTTTTTCATGATGTAGGACATAGATAAATAAAATTAAGCTTTAAATTGTGTTTCTGAGTATTTCTTTATTCAAATCATTGTGAATCAGGAGCAGACGGAAAAATGTAGTTAAAAAATATCATATTTGTGACGTGGAAGATACGCTGCTCTGCTCCATTCTGATCAGCCACTTGCAAACAGATGGATCCTATTACGTCTTTGTTTTCCTCGTCTAAGCTGGAATCACCATTCTGGCATTTCTGAGTATTCCTCTAAAACCCTGCTCTCTGAGCACCAGCCCCTCCCACCCCGTGAAAACGAGCAGGTCCTCACATTGTGATGTCACAAAGTGAGGAACACCCCCTTCAAGGAAGAGTCTGCGCCGCCAGCCCCCCTCCAGACTAACACACACCCACTTCCTCCGGGGAGCTAGCGGTGATCGGCTAAACGCTTTTATTCAATACGAACACTTTGCTTGTCCGTCTTTGCAAAAGTTCGGATGTTGTTTGTTTTTGTGGGCAAAAGGCAGACACACTGCAGAGTTCGGCTCTAGGTTGACGGGATGAAATGGGCGGTAACCACAAGGAACGGAAAGGCGGAGCCTAAGAGATCGGGTCGACTTACTTCCAGGATGGAAAATAGCTCGTAAAAGTAACTTTCCTTCTTTTCTAATAACGTTCTTTGGTGTGCAATAGGTAATATATTATCATAAATATGGATCTAGTTTACCCTGAAAGGCCTTAAAAAAAGCACTATAAGGGCCCTTTGAGGCTAAAAATAGTTTTTGAGATTTTGTGTATTTGCAGTGTATCGCACATAAACTTTGGGTTTGTTCATCCTTTGCCATGCATTTTCTCTCTTCTTTTGGAGACTATCTTCCACTTTTATTTACTGAAAGTTTGCACTTTACCTGCAGTTGAGGTGGGCATTCATGAATGAGAATGCACACCTTAAGAATAGCGTCTGTGTGCGTTTGTGTGCTCGAACATGATTGTGTGTTCTGGAAGAGATACCCAGAAGTCTGTGTTTGCTGTCTAGCTGTGTGCTGTCTGTCATTAGAGTAATAAAAGACTTGCTGCGCGGCGCAGCGAGGAGTTCTCGTCTTTAAGTCTCCTCCATTTTGCACAATTTGCCAGCTGCTGAGCTCTGATGAATGTTTGTATGCTGGCCCAAAAACACAGGTTCCACTTGAAACCCTCAGTTCCATTACGCCGGAATAAGACGGGGTTTAGAGAAGTAGGTTGTCTGTCTCTTCTGCAATGCATCTGTGTGTGTGTTCTAATTAAACGGAGCCTCTTGTCAGGCCTCTCAGCACAAACACACACAAACTGGACTGAGAGATGGAGGTTTCTCCGCTCTCCTCCCTGTCTGTCTCTGCTTAAACCGCTGCCTCCCTCTGCCTGTCTGCCTCTCGTCATGCCTGACGAGTGACAGGCTGTGTTTTCAGCCAGAGTTTGAACACAGACCGATCAATGCCGGACAAAGGGAAAGAGCGGGTGTGAGGGGTGGGCAGGGACAACACATTCGCTTATTGACGATGAATTCAGAGTCTGAAAGAGTGACGACGACAGCTTAGTGAAGACAGAACAGAATGGTGAGCAGGATAATGACCGTTATGATTGGTTTGCATTGTTAGACACCACTCTGCGGTGTCTGTACCTGTTCGTCTGTGCAGGTGTGCAGAGTGCAGTCTGATACATGTCTAAAAGAGCAGAGGATGATGGGAATTTAAGGACAGTCGCCGTCCTGTGGATGTCAACGCTTTAAGCTCGATGCTGCCACCAGTGAAATATTAGGGGTGGGAATCGATTTTGTTTACAATTCAGGAAACAATTAGTAATGCATCCTGAATCTATGCATTTTTTTTTAATTCACCAATAGACACTCAAACAATTTTACTTACTTTTCTTCAAAAAAAAAAGTACATTGTAAGTTTTAAGAATTACAAAATTATGACATGAAAAATGTTTGATGTGATAAATCTTTCATAGCATCAACAATAAAAAAAAATGGTGGTTAAGGGAAAAGTATTTCAGCTAAAAGTCCCAAAGTATCCCAGCTGTCTTTTCATTATGATTATGCAGTTTTTAGCCAAAGTCCAAAAACCTGTGTCGCTTTCTTGGACAGAGTTTCTGCAGAGCGGCAGGAGTTGTGGTTGCAACCACGCCTCCTCTTCCCCTCCCCATGTCCCCTTTTTTAGATGGCATTTTCTTTTATCTGCTCCTTATTCACAACCATTTGAATAAATAAATGATCAGAAATGCCATTTTTAGCTTAATTTTCTATTTATATGTCCTCCATCATCAGAAAAATACCACAAGAACATGTTAAAAACACCAGAAACGCCATTTTCATCAGAGTGGGTCTTTAAATATGATATGAATGTAATTGTTAATCAATAGTTTAGCTTTACCGGGATGCTCTTTAACCTACGCCAGGAACACCTGCTTGATTATTCTTGTCCTCCTCCAGATGGAAGTGAGCGACATGACTTTGCTTGTTTGTTTTGTTCGTTTCTTACACACAGCACGACTGTGACCGTCGACATAGAAAAAGCTTCCAAACATTAGCTTCAAGTGAAGTTGGAGCTGGTCGGACCACACGGCCTCCAGGGTCGTGTGCTGTTCAAAAACGTCCAGGTGAAAAACATAACTTTGATGTTAAATCGCATTTTTTATTCGATTTGGATTATTTAAAGTTCACAAACCAATTGGATCATAATCAAGACATCTAAATATCTCCCCACAACTATAAAATATATGGAATATACATGAACTGGGGGACGTTGACAACTTTGGATGAGGACTGAGTCTGTCATAAGGGTGTGAGTTACGGAGAAACCTCCAAGTAGGAATTTAAAGCTCACCTTAAATCTCGATTTCCCCAGGAAAATCACTTTGACTGTTCAGATGTAAAAATATTATCCTATATATTTGTTCAATTAATATTTTACAGTTCTTATTCATTGACATCATAATTTTCAATGGGATCTTTCAGTGATAAAATGAGGAAATGCCACTAGTTGGCATAGCAACCACTGACTCAGCATGTCCTCTTCTTTTCAGAGAATTGACTGATAATGATGTGAAAGTTACTTCCAAACTGTAACACATTATAGATTACTTTTATTGCATTTAAAAAGTAATCCATTGCCATAAAATGAGTAATTTGACGTGGAATGAGTAAAATATTAAAAAGTCAAAAAAAAAAGTCAATAGAAATTGTCCTACTCTGCAGAGTTGCAGCTAAAGTTACTGTAATGCATCTGTAGTTACTCCCATCACACTATGACTGAGTGGGTTGCAAAGAATCTCAGCTAAATGTGTTTTTCTGCTTGATCAGAGGAGCAGAATAAATCAATATTTAGAGTTCCTTTTCAGTCAAAGGGAGAAACAGAAAAAAAGGATCAGGCTCGGCTTGTCCTCTTTAACATCCGGACAGGAAGCTTTTTAGAACACACAACCTTTTCTGAGTTAGAATGTGCTTTTTTGTGATTTTTTCTGTTGTGTTTGCCATTTTTGAAAGGAAAATGTGTTTGATTCGCATAAAACACACTGATATTTTCATAAAAAGCATTGAAACTGCATTTTTTGCATCTGTGTGTGTCACAGAAAAGACATTAGAAACTGTACTTTGCTGGATTTTTCTGCTGCCTTAGTTTCCTTTTTCTGCTTGTTGCCCCTTTCTAATTCCTAATGCTCATTGAATTCAGATCATTCTTATCTTATTTTATAATCTTATGATAAATTTATATTGGTTGTCAACACCATTAAAGATGCATTAGCTTTGCTCTGAAGAGAAAGAAATGGAAAGAGTTAGAACTTTTTACACAAGAGTAAATAAATATTGCACAAAAAGAAGAATCCCTTCATGACCTTCAACACTTTCTTTTTGTGTTGCAATCATGAATCCCAAGAATCTCTTTAAATACTTTATATGTCAAACGTTATCTGCACAAACTGTTTCCAACAGTCCTTTACAAACTGAATTGTCCAACTTGTCCAAATCTAAATCAGATTATTTTTATATAGTCTGACTGCAGAGGTCAGAGGAAGCCATTGTTTCTGCCAGGAGGAGCTTGGCAGCGTCGGAACGCGCGACGTGTCACATCAGAAATGTCAGGAGATAATGTGCGACCAACAGCACCTACATGTGGAAGGTTAGCGGCTCTCTTATTCAGCTGACAGGCCCGCACTTCTCCTGACAAGGCAAAGCGAGAGCCGGGCCTTGGACAGACGAAAGGTGACTCTCGGAGGCAATAATGACGTTGAGCTTCACCACTTATGGTTTTCGCTGTCAGCAGCTTAAAGTCCCACTCCCGCCTTCTTCTGATCCTTTTTTAAAAGCATTCCCAGTGGTCCTTTAACGAGACATAGCAGAAGATGTTTTGTGTTTTCACATAAATGAACAAAAGTGTTTTGCTATTCCTCTTTCTGGCTAGTTTTCTCCTCTGAAATTGACCAAATCCCTTTTTTCCAGAGAGCAGCGATGACGTTGACACAGAGGGACTCCCTGACTCGTATCCATCTGCACCAGCGGAGCCTCTCCCAGTGTTCCTGCTGGAGCCAGAGGATGCTTTTATCGTAAAGAACCGGCCCGTCCAGCTGCGCTGCCGGGCGTCGCCCGCCACCCAGATCTACTTCAAATGCAACGGGGAGTGGGTGAACCAGAACGATCACGTCACCAGAGAGAGCCTGGACCAGATCACAGGTGCAAACACGAAAGAGACCGATGTCACCTCGGAATTTATAGAAATAAACATTATACTCAATTACCAATTTCATTTTCAACTACATGATCCATTAGGCTTTACAGGGTTTTATGTGCATGTTAATTGCTTTTGGCGTGCAGCCAGTGAATTATTCAGTTTACATCCGGATTTCTCCCTCTCGCTCAGGCCTGGTGGTGCGGGAGGTGGACATTTCAGTGTCCAGGACTCAGGTGGAGGAGCTGTTCGGGCTGGAAGACTACTGGTGCCAATGTGTGGCCTGGAGCTCGGCCGGCACCACCAAGAGCATCCGGGCCTACGTTAGGATCGCATGTAAGTTTGCACGGGGTCAGTAAGGGCCCAGTACTCAAACTGTATTAATGACTAGAGTGTGACAGCGTCGCCTGTACGTCATGAGTGTGCAACTTCCACTGCTCTTGCGAATACTTTACGATGCATTTACCACACGCACAACAATGGTATATTCCGTTTTCATGACATCCCTTAAGGTGGCTGCGTGAGCAACAAGGGAACTCTAAAGCTGTGTTCAAACTGAAAGTTATTCGCGCCCATTTCAGTCAGTCAATGTACGGTCGCGATCAAAGGTCTTGCAGCATGATTTGAACGATGTACACGGCGCTTCGATTTAGGTATTGTAGCACAGCGCATCGAGAGTTGGAAAAAAAAACTGGTCTTTGTCATTGGCCCATCAGAGACTCGGTTTTGACACGTGGCGTGTTGATGACACAATCAGCAGGTGAAGTCCAAAACCAACACGGAAGAGAAGCTCATCGTTGTACTTCGTAATAAAACTTCAGGCGGTAGCTCCTCCTGAACGCATCTAGGGCGTCTAGTTTATAAACACACTTTTGGACGAGCGACCAGAGGAGAATTTGATGTTTGCGAAATAGGCGTCCGATGCAAATTTGGCGCTTTTGTTGCCTTTGGTGTGAATGTAGCTTAAGACATGCCTGTGCTCTTGTTAAGTGAATGTACGACCCCCCAACCCAAAAACCCACAGCACCCATATGTATATATGTATATAGCAATAACTGTTATGAAGGTCAGTTAATAAACTGATGTGTGTTGTTGTCTACAGACCTGAGAAAGAACTTTGAGCAGGAGCCTCTGGGGAGGGAGGTGCGGCTGGAGCAGGAGGTGCTGCTGCAGTGCCGACCCCCGGAGGGCATGCCCGCCGCCGAGGTACCCCCTCAAACCCCATCACTTTGGGGGTTTTGCTTGGATGAGAATGAAAATAATTAAATGTTTGATATAGTTCAAAAGTACATGAACTCCCTTTTCTGCTGCGCTAATTTCCCGTGTGCAGTTTCAAGGAAACATAAAATAACGGGAAGAAAAGTAAAAGGCACACCACAGACATTTTGACACCCCCAATCAAAAACTCCCCGTAACTCTCACATCAGTGAATAAATTCTCTGTTTTTTCAGCTGCAAAGCTCAAAAGGCTGAAATCAATACTGTGTCATGGTTTAACTCTGAGCTCTGGCAATTCAACAGCATGTCAAATAAACTTATACATCCTTGGAAAAAAGTGACACAACTTATTTGAATGAAAAAAGAGATTTTTGTCACCTAATTAATTACGCTCCTTTTATTAAGCATGTCTGTTCTTTTTAGTGGCCTGATAAAAAGATGTTTCAGCCTTATAAGAACGGATATTAGGGAAATACAAGCATAAATCCTAGATTTTTAACACAAAATTGCACAGTTTGCGTTACCCGTGTTTGATATGAGGCACATAAAATGATCAAAACTGTCCAAATGTTTGATTATAACTGTGAGCTGTGATATTTTAATAATCTGTAAGTTTACGGTGTTGTTTGCTGCTCAATTTTAAGCATAAACATGTTCTGATGTTAAGCAATTTGTGCTGAGACACAGCAGTTTAGGAAAAAGGATTAAATAAAAGGAAATTAGGAGATTTTGAGAGTTTTTTGGATTTTACAGTTCTGTAACCCTGTAAAGCCCTCTGTATCAAAGAATTGATGCAGAAAACTACAATGTTTATGCTATTCTTCAAACCATTTGAAGGAAAAAAGTGGAAGGTCTTGATCATACTAATGAGAAAGGGATCTTAGAAATGCGTTCAACAAATAATCCATCCATCTGTTATTTGAAATCTTGCGCAGTCGTAGCTCAGACACCTTTCTAGTCTTAGATTTTTTTTTTTACTTTATCAATTAGATTTTAGAGGTCCATGACTGTCTCTTTCCTCATCCTTCCAGGTGGATTGGCTGAAGAATGAGGATGTCATCGATCCATCAAAGGACTCCAATTTCCTGATCACGATCGATCACAATTTAATCATCAAACAGGCCAGACTCTCGGACACGGCTAATTACACGTGTGTGGCTCGCAATGTGGTTGCCAAAAGACGCAGCAGCACAGCCACGGTCATTGTTTACGGTGAGGAACACCTTTTCTTAACATCCTATATTACTCAAACAATTGGAAAACTGGCCAAGTACTAAACTGGTAGAAAATATACTTGGAAAACTGAATTATGTCGTGTAATTTAACAACTTCACATCTGAGTCAGCAGAAATTACATGTGGAGTTCCCCAAGGCTCCAACCTGGTGCCACTTCTATTTAACATTGACATGCTTCTCCTCACCCAGGTTAGAAAGAACAACAACGTAAGTTACTATATTTATGCAGATGACAGACAGATTTATATTACAATGACACTAAGAGACCGAGGCCCTGTACAGACTCTTTATAGGTGCATTGAGGACATTAGATGAATGGATGAGCCACAATTTATGGTACTTCAGCTAAACAAGATCAATTGTTGTATTTGGGCTACAGAGAATCTATTCATCTAAAACCCACCAACCAGGCCAGAAACCTGGGTGTAGTGCTGGACACATTAAGACGGTCACAAAATAAGCCTACTATCAGCCTAAAAATATTTCAAGGCTTAAAGATCTGATGTTTAAACGGGATCTGCGTTCATCTCTAGTTGGCCTGGCTGTAACAGTGTTTTTATGGACAGGATAAACTTTAAAGTTGTTTTGCTGGTTTATAAAGCTTTGCACCAAAATCACATGATTGACCCCCTGACCCAGTATGTACCAGCCTGACCTCTCTGGTTGTCTGGATCTGGTCTTTTGTCAGCTCCTTGAGTCCAAACCAAACATGGTGAAGAGCATTCAGCTTCTATGCTCCACAGATCTTGACCAGACTTCCAGGAAGTCTTAGATCAGCTAAAACACTCATTCTATATAAATTGGTAAATGTTAAATGGCGTATACTTGTATAGCGCTTTTCTACCTACAAGGACAAAGCGCTTTTACAGTCACAGACCCATTCACCCAGTCACACACAGATTCACACACACATTCACACACTGGTGGCCACTCCGCTGCCAAACACAGGCACCCGCCTACCACCAGAGGCAAGGTGGGGTTCAGTGTCTTGCCCAAGGACACTTCAACTCATGGGTGTGCAAGGCGGGAATCAAACCTGCAACCTTACGATCATGGGTCGACCGCCCTACCGCTGCACAACGGCCGCCCTGTGTAGCTTAAAGCCCCACCTGTTCTCAGCTGCATTTAATTCCTTTTTATTCAAAAGTTTACATCAGCACTGTTACTTAAAGCTTACTTTGAATTCACTTCACGTGTAACTTTCTTTAAACTTTAATCCCAATGATCACCCCTTTAATATTTCTGTTTCTTTCAATGTTTTAATGTTTAATTTTCTTTCCTAAATATGTTAGATTAATTTAACAGGACATGGTTAAGGATCTTTTTAGGGGAAATTGCTCTCAAGTGACTTTGCTCTTTTCCATAGAAGAAGCAGCCTGCACTTTAGAACACAACTGAGGTTACTTTTTGAGCAAAGCATCAACACAGGGTGGTTGTAAACCCCTTTTCAAAGCATAACTTCTGTTTTAATTGCCTAACAGGACATTAAGAAAAGCTCTGCTGTCATTAACATTAAAAATTTACCAGAGTAACAATGTTGGGAGTTTCTCTCGTCTCCTGAATGCATGTGTCTCTGTTTCAGTAAGTGGAGGCTGGTCTTCTTGGACCGAGTGGTCGGAGTGTAATGCTCGCTGTGGGCGGGGCTGGCAGCGCCGCACTCGCAGCTGCACCAATCCCACCCCTCTGAATGGAGGAGCGTTCTGCGACGGCCCCCCAGTGCAGAGAGTCACCTGTACGACACTCTGTCCAGGTAAACAATGTCCTCCTGAGTATTTCTGCTGCTGATACAGCAAACATCCAGCTGCATCATTTTATCACTGTCGACCACTCAGGCTGTTTTTGTGTCAAAGCAGCTCGTCTGCAAAGCAGCCGGCTGCCTAAACTCCTCCACAAGATCGCAGCAAATGCTTAAAAAGGATCACATGAAATTACACGTGCCTGCTGTCCTTCCAGTGGATGGAGGCTGGACGGAGTGGGCAAAGTGGTCCGCCTGTGGGACAGAGTGCACCCACTGGAGAAGCCGCGAATGCCAAGCCCCCCCACCCATAAACGGAGGAAAGCACTGCAGTGGCAGCATGATGGAGAGCAAAAACTGCACCGAGGGGCTTTGTGCAAGAAGTAAGTCCCCACATTTAGTGAGAAGTGGCTAGATCTGGTCTAA
Organism: Oryzias sinensis; assembly: GCA_037389245.1. Classification (NCBI taxonomy): domain Eukaryota; kingdom Metazoa; phylum Chordata; class Actinopteri; order Beloniformes; family Adrianichthyidae; genus Oryzias; species Oryzias sinensis. The sequence continues at coordinate 3,941,092 of CM074500.1, forward strand.
GACCCACAACAATAAAATTGTGTTTTTGGTATATTTGATGCATTTTTCTCAGGATGGAGGACATATATAAAGAAAATACGGTTAAAACTGCATTTCTGTGTATTTCTTTATTTATAATCACTGTGAATGAGGAGCAGATGAAAAAGTTTGTAGTTGATATGTAGGACTACAACCGGGGAGCAACAAGTTCCCTGCTCTGCTCTTTTCTGATGCATCCATTTGCAGACAAATAGATCCCTGAACGTCTTTGTTTTCCTCGTCTGGGCTGGAATCTTGATCTAAACTGTACAACTGGATAGCTCAGATATTGCTCTCTGTTTTTGTTGCACTGGTAATGTTAAGTTGGGGGTGTGAGGTATTGCAGGTTAGTGGGAGAGAATGCAAGCAAAGGGATGATGGGAAATAAGTCTATGCTTACTCCCCACCAACAGTCCTATATTGCCGACCAATATTGGAGTTATCCAGCCGTACAGTTTAGAGCCAGATGCCATCAGAAAAATGCCACAAGAACATGATAAAAACACCATTTTTATTGGAGTGGGTCTTTAAGCTCATTTGCTGATCATTAAAAATCTGATATGCTTGCAGATTTTAGCTTTAGAAGGTGATTTTTATTAAAATGCTGTGTTCCTGAGGTGCTACACGGTGAAAAGTGCAAAAGTGCAGGGAACAACGGTAAACAGCGGCGAAAAATGCATTTTCACGGGGGGCAAATTTAGCCTTGCACAGAAAGAAAGAAAGCAACTGATCCGCGTCTAAAAAGCACAGATGGAAACAGGAAAGACAGAGCGAGCGGAGGCTAAGAGAGCGGATCGAGTGGGAAGTGTGCACGACACGGGCAAGTCGAAAAACTATATTGGGGAAGAGCATATGAGAGTGAGTCAGACTCGCACTGACACCCAGTATGCAGCCCTGCGATGAGCTGGGAGGAATCCAGCTGACAGTGGATTGGAATCTTAGATGAAGGCAGGGAGATAAACTCCAGCGCACTCTTAAAACACAAAAAACAACATGTCCAAACATGCAGACGAGCCTCCAGAATGCATGTGGGGTGCAGACGATCATGTGCTCGCTCAGAAGAACCCTGCACCTCCGATCTGTCAGGCAGGCACGCAAGGCAGGCAGAAAAAGCCTTCTGCAGAGCAGCAGAATTAAACCGACACACTCTCTGATTTGGCCACAAATAGCTGAGTTTTCCCTGGAGGCTGTCAGAAAATCAAACACTCCTATGAAGGGCAAACAGTATTCTGTACATTAACTGTAAACGTGTGACTTGGAGCAAACTACAGGTCACTTATTGTGCTGAGATTCAGACGCTGAAATAGTACAAGCTTTTTCCCACGACTCCCATCAGAGTCCTCCGGTCGTAAATGTAAAACAACATCAGAAGCCATCATCTTCATTACAGCCTGGAAGTTTCTAATTGCTGCTGGACGAATATAAACCTCCACGCTTTACATGAGAGGCGATGATTGGATTGGAGATCCTCTAAGTGACAAAATCCAGAAAGATGGTTTTGATATTCCTCAAACCGCTCAGTTATGAGCAGTTACTCACACGGGCGTTATCGCGCTCCCACAGGGACACGTGTTTGTGTTTTTGCAGGATGAAGGTGAGCAAAGATGTGGGTTCAACCCACGTTTTCTCCCACGTTTGCCACACAAAAAATCCTCTAACTCAACCATTTTTCACGCTTTTCTTTGTTTTTTCCCCAAACAAAAGATAAGGAATCATCATACTTCATTTTCATTTCAGCAAAGAATTACTATTTCTTTGATTCTTAAATTACATTTTACATGCTTAAATTATAGTTTTTATGTTATCTTATGTGCTGTAATTTTTTTATAGGTTTAAAATTCCTTTTTTTGTATTAAATTGACTCCATCCTTTTTTAAGTTATTTTTTTTCCTTTCTCTTGTTTTTTTTCTCCTGTTCATGCAGATAAAAAGATCTCAATTGAACATTCAAGTCATCGTAAGTTCCCCTTCCCATGACTTTGCTGTCTCACTTGTGTTCTCTGTGTCTTGTTTGTGCGTCTTCATGTGAAGGAGGAGTCCTAACATGTGCACACAGAGTCGCACAGGCTTGTTTGGTGGTGAAAAATCCGATTTTGCTGCTGACGTTTAGCTGATCTGCGGCTGGGTTTGGATTTGAAGTGATGGTAATTCCCTCAGCTCAGTGGGATGGGGACTCAGGGGAGGGGAGCTGCAGTAATGCACCTAATTCGCTATTGTTCTGTTTCCGATAATAAGTGCGGACGGCTGTCAGATTCGGTTCAGTTGCGCCACGTGAGCACGGGAGCCCCCGCCTGCCAGGCCGCTCGTCCGCCTGGGGCTTTCTTCTCTTCCACACATTCTGCTGCTCTCTCTGCTCTATCTCCTCCCAGAATCCCTCTGTCTTCGCAACAAATCACAGCTTCATCTTCCTCTGTCCTGTCCCTTTTGCAAAACTGCTCTTCATCTTCCTCTCCAGATTTTCAGCGTTTTCCCCTCTTTCTCCCAACTTTGCCTCAACTTTGTTCCTTTTTGCTTCGATTCTGGCGTGACCGACTTGTGTGTCCGGGTGGGGCTTAGTTCTGCTGGCGTGGGGGAACTTGGGCTGAGGTGCCCGCGGAGAGCCTGCTGACCAGTCAGAAGGAATCATCCATTAGAAGAAAAGGAGGGGAGGTCAACGGGGAGCAGGTGAATTTAGGGCCACCCCCACACACACACTGCTTGTCCACCATTGACTGTATGAGAGAACTGGACTGAGTGACCCCTTCCCTCTTGCGTGCCAAACAGGAAGTACCCGATGGTTACCAAAAGCCCAAATCCCATAGACTTCTATAGAGAACAGCTAAACTGGGCCACTTTTTAATTGTAAGAAAAAGCAATTTATGACATTTGATTGGGTTCCTTATAGTAATAATTGTTTTTATTGCTTTTTTGTGTTGAATTTATGGTATAAAATATTATGAAAGCTATTCAAGTTATAAAGTGACCAATCGGGTGCCTCAATAAAAGTAGGTGGAGCCTGCTGGCCCCCACGTTCCAACGTTCAAAACGCCGACAGATTTCGTGTAGCCCCTTTCAGGTGGTAGGGGTGTGGCTCACCAACCAGCTCACTCCTGTTTGGCAAGAGCGGTTACCATGGAAACATTCAGATGGACTGTGATCAATCGCTGCCTACCTAAAAGGAGACTGAATTGACTTCATTTGGTTGGAACTGGAGGTAAACCAGTTTCTATGGATGACATCACACTAACTCACTCCGGTTCCCATATACAGGCAATGTTTTTGGCATAACCCACAGGACTTAACGAGGCGTTGGTGGATTCTAAACCCAATTTAAACTTCGACATGATGAATTAAAAAAAATCCCCCGCAGATTTATTCGATAAATCTAGTTAACGGTTTTGGCGAAGCTCAGACGATAACTCAGTGACTGAAGAGCATCATGACTCACTCTGAGGAGTAACGGTGGACGCAAATGACACAGAAAAAGACTGCGGTTAGCGTGGATCGGTCACATCATAGCTCTAATGCATTTAGCCTCATTATCTGTGCCGATACTGGTGGACTGAGACAGATCTGTTGTGCGTCCTCCAAGGTTCCAGGCTATTTAAAGCTTAATTGCCCCACCAGACAATGTTTCCATGCTGAGGTGTAAGAGGACTCATGACAGGTTGAGCTTAATGACAGAGCTGCATTGTTTTGGAGGGTAGGGAGACATTTTTGCTCTGGCGGTGCAATGCAGAGACAGATCAGGAAGTGCTGAAAGGAGGAGAACAAAGGTCCAACCTTTCGGGAGTCATATGGGGCTCTTCAGCTGAGGGCGTTGAACCTGGTTATGGCGTTTCCTACAGAAACATTACTGGTAACTGACATAACTTATTGACTATAAGTCATAAGAAACACAGAATTGGATTTGTGGTAAATTTCTGTTCAGAAATTATGGATATGGACATAAAATGAATGATGTCCCGCAGCCATCCTGGACTGAAGGGCCAATGCTTCTTTCTCACCGCGCCTTTAATCAATAAATGTTGCCCATGCCACATATTCAAAAACCCTCCAACATTTGCACACACCTAGTACCCGGTGAAAAGGAATTTTTCGAGCATCATTGAGAAGCTAGGTGGAAAAAAATGTTGATTTTGAAGTTTGAAAATTTTGAACAGCGTTAGCATGGCGGCCTCACAAAAGTGGCATTTTCGGGTTTCTCAAATATTTTTCACTTGAATATTGTGAAAATTCAATACATGAATCCTTGTCTCAAGCTCAACCAAATGATATGGCGTACTATATGATAATATTAGGAATGTGGTCGTGGTTAACAGAAAAACCTCCATTGCCACGGGATTCCAAATGTTTATTTTTGCGAATTCTTCTAAAAATTACATCGACCTGTTCGTCACCCCAAGGCAACCAAGAAGTAAAATAGTTTCAATGGAGACAGTAATGTGTGTTATGATTAGCTTAGAAAATAATTACATTTGTTTAATTGAAACCCCAGACTATGATCTGTACTGAAGAAGGAGTTATTGTTTTATTTCTGCTGCCTTTCTTGTGTTTTGCTTCCCCATTAAACTACGTGAATGTGTGATGTAATGTTAGTCTGCAGGCAGAATACAAGGGTTTTTAATTGTGAACTCAGCCTTTCTGCATCTCACCCCTGAAGGCAACTCTTGGAACTGTTAAACTGTTGTGAAAAACAAGAGCAGATTCTCCAACAGATGAGAGAAAAATCACCTTTTTTCTCACATCTGTCAAGAAAAATTCACGCAAAGACTGCAAACCTGTCATTGTGTTTTATTATCTTTGTTCACCAGTATTGTTTGTCTTGTTGCTTATATGTTTTCCCGAATCAAAAACCACCAACGATTGGTTTATTGGTTATTTTATAGCTGGTGTCTAATCAGGGACGTTCTTTTTGAAGTTGCTCATGCGTCTTTGGGGGTCCCGTTAACCTTCTGTCTTTTCACAGCTCTGGCTCCAGGTATGGGTGAGGCAGTCTACGCCGGTCTGGTCGTTGCCTTGCTGCTGAGCGTGGTAATGGTGCTGTGCGTTGGCGTGCTGGCCTACCGCCGCCGATGCCGCCATCTCCACGGAGACATCACCGACTCCTCGTCCGCTCTGACCACCGCGTTCCACCCGGGCAACTACAAACCTCCCAGACAGGGTTGGTTCCCATGGTTTCTGTGGAAAATATGGCTCCGCTGTTGTTTATTTACAAAAGCTGTCGCTCTCATTTCCCATGGAAGTATTCCTTTACACTCCATTTCACTGCTGCATTGGTATTTTTATCATGTTGTGGATAATTCATGCGGCCTCGTATCATCTCCCGGTCGGCTCCATCCTTTCCCGCATTAATTCTTTTTACACTTTTAAGCATTTGTCATGCTTCCCTATCTCCTGCTCCTGCCATCAAATATGAATTAGCAACATTAATCCATTTCGCTGGTGTTCATTTTAGCACTGTGAGCCCCGCTCGTGTCATTTTTCATGATAACGGAGCCGCGTCTCTTTTTCCTTGCTCTGTGCTCAGATAACCCCCGCCCCCTGCACCCCCCGGCACCACCGGATCTGACTGCCACAGCCGGCACTTTCCGGGGGCCGCTCTTCTCCCTGCAGCAGGCCGTCCACGACAGCCCTCACAAAATACCCATGACCAACTCCCCCTTGCTGGACCCGCTCCCCAGCCTCAAGATTAAGGTCTACAACTCGTCCACTCTCTCCTCACTGGAGCTCCCGGCGGACTCGGGCGACGGCGAGATCCTCAGCCTGAAATCTGTGGGCATGGTGAGCAAAGAGCGGGAATACCACAGCCACACCCTGTCCAGAGAGCCGGGCCTGAGCACCAGCGCCACCCTGGGAAATCTGGGAGGCCGTCTAACCATACCCAGTACAGGTAACAAGCATTTGCTGAATTGATGTTTTCACTCTAGATGTGTGAATCAAGGTCATGCCGTGTTGATTACACTTAAGCCAGATCTTGACGTCTCCTCCCCCAGGTGTTAGTTTGCTGGTCCCGCCTGGCACGATCCCCCAGGGGAAGTTCTACGAGATGTACCTCATTATTAACAAGTGGGACAAAACAACGTTAGTGTCCTTCATCTTTATTGCTTTCCCTCTCTCTGCCCGTTTGCAGCCCACCAGGCAGAATAGACCTCATTCTCACCTCAATCAGTGACTTTTTTAGAGGCAGGCTCGCTGCCATGAAACCGCTTTTTTTCTTGTTCTTTTTTTCCTGAGGTCAGAGAAAAGAACAAGTCACTTTTATTTATTTATTTATTTATTTTAAACGCCGTGCTACGCCTTGTCATGAACTCATCTGTGGATGGCGTTTGCAGGTCACCATCCGAAGGCAGTCAGACTGTGCTCAGTCCAGTGGTGAGCTGTGGACCATCTGGCATGCTGCTGAACCGCCCTGTGGTCCTCACGCTACCTCACTGCGCCCAGCTGGACACGCCAACGCCTGACTGGACCCTCACTCTCAAGACGCAGACGCATCAGGGCGGCTGGGAGGTGGGAATCCCTTCCACCTTTAACACCCACTGCCATTAAAATTATGATTTTGGTGTTTTTAAAGGGCCCATATTATGCTACATCAACATTTTTGAGCTTTTATGTTAATTCCTCACAAAGCGGTACTGATCCATTTCTGAGTTTTCCTCTAAAAACCTGCGCTCTGAGTACCGACCCCTCCGAAAACGAGTGGGTTCTTACTCTCTTTGTGAGGTAGACCAGAGAGAACAGCCCCTTCCAGCCCCCAGGCTAACAGACACGCCCACTTTCTCCGTGGTGATCGGCGAAACCCTTTCCTTTTATATGCACAATACACACATCCATCTTTGCAAACGTTCAGATCTTGTTTGTTTACGTTTGCAAAACTGGACACGCAGCCGAGGTCGGCTCTAGCTCGAGGTCGTGAAATGGGCAGCACCCACAAGGAGAGAAAGGCGGAGCCTCAGAGATCTCGTCGTCTTACCTCTGAGAAGGAAAATTTACAGAAATAAGTCATATTTCATTAGAAAGCATTCCTAAGTGTTCCAAAGGTAATGTATTATCAAATGTATGGATATAGTTGACTCTGAAAGGCTAAGAAAGCATCATTTAGGCCTTTAATATGTTCTTCTGGCATTTTTCTGATGTTGGAGAACATATATGAAGAAAATTAAACCATAAGTTTCTTTTCTGAGAAGATTATTTATTTAAATTGTTGTGAATAAGGAGCAGACAAAAAAATACAGTTTAAAAAAAATGTGTGACACAGAAAAGTCTCACTGCTCCCCTTCATTCCCATGCATCCACTTACAGACAAACAGATCCATGAACGTCTTTGTTTTCCTCGTCTGAGCTGGAACTAAACTGCACGGCAGGATAGCTCTGATATTGCCACCATTTATGTTGCACAGGTAATGCTAGGTGGGGGTTGTTAGGGGCTGTAAACCAGCGGGAGAGAGTGAAAACAAAGAGATTAGTGCAAGCTTACAGTGTGGCAACAGTTCCGCCCACAATTGAGACGTGAAAGTCGGATGAACTTCGAAAACGAGCAGATTTGGGCAGATTTGGGATTTTGCCTAAAAAGGCATAATAGTGATCGGAAATGGGGGCTTTAAACACTAAAAAATCCTTGCAGCTGCGCTGTTAAATCTCTCTCTGTCTTTTGTCAGGAGGTGCTGACAGTCGGGGAGGAGACTTTGTCGTCTCCTTGCTATGTGCAGCTAGAAGAAGAAAGCTGCCATGTCCTCCTGGAGCAGCTGGGGACGTACGGCCTTGTGGGCCAGTCCTGCCCTCCGCAACCCGCCTGCAAGCGCCTGCAGCTGGCTCTGTTCGCCCCCAGAGCACCCTGCCTCTCCCTGGACCTCAGCCTCCGCATCTACTGTATCCATGACACCCCACATGCGCTCAAGGTGCTGCTGGTGTCTCTGTTTGTGCCAACATGTGTCTGTTTTTACACTTTCGTTACCTCCCTCTTTAACCATCACAACAAAAACTACTCCATGGGGATTGTATCTTATTGGAGGGTCATTTCTTAAGCGGGTCATCCTCCAAAATTCTGCCCTTAACCCTTAAATGAGGAATTCAAACAGAATCTGTTTTCTTTGAACTTGCACAGTTGTAGCCTTGAGTGCTTTTATGATAATAGCACTAAGTGTCATCTTGTTTCTGTTAAAAAGTCCTGAAAACCCTGAACCGGCGAGTTTTTCCTGCAAAACATCGCCTAAAACTCATCTCTTTTCACAACTATATTAATATTCTTAGCAGGATTCAGGCCAGATAATTAAAAGCTTTTTTCATTTATGTTTTTGTCCGTTACCAGCGAGTGCTTTCATTAATATCATTTGAACTTTACAGCACATACTTTTTCTTCCTTTTTGAAGACATGAAATTATTAGATTTTTTTTCTTTTCTTTTTAAAGCAGAGGGATGAATCCACAATTAACCTCTATAATAACTGGACAGCAAATGATAAAAAGAGGAAAATAGCAATCCCTTCATATTTTTTGGGCTTTATTTAAAGGAGTTTCACTGAATTTTACTGCTGAATGATTTAGTTTGAAATGCACTAATCCACTCATAATCCGATTCAAAACAGTTTAGTTCAATGTCAATTTATATGTTTTTTTTTCTTTTTGAATGCATTAAACTGAACAAAGTTTTAAAATATATTTGATTCAAGGATCTAATAAGGCCAAATTAATTCAATGTATTGATTTTTTTTTTACTTGGCTCTTTTCTAGTCTATGCTTGTGGTTAAAATACTGAATCCTGTTGACGACACATAGCGACGCCCAAAATACAAAACTTTCTATCTGAAAAGATCCACAAGAAAAATGTTTCAAATATTCTATTCAAAGCTTTTGGTCTGGTGAGCTTTATGTCTTAGAAAAGGGCAGGATTTCTAGCAGATTCATCCAAAGTGTAAAGTTATCCTTATTCTCACCATTTAATGTAAAAACTCAAAATCTGAAAATTTACAGATTGGAGGTTTTGTATTTTGGCCGACGATAAGACAACAGCAAACCATTTCTGGTTGATTTCCTCCCAAATAGTTAAAAGGCAAAATATGAAAAACAACTTAAAATATAAAAGACAGTATTTATTTATATTATCTGACTAAATAATGAAACTAGAAAGCTTATTTTTCAGTGGCTCGTTGTGCCTTAATGTCATATTATCCTTTATCAGCCATTCAGACTGTCCCAGGACAGAGTTGGACCCCTGTTGTCCGGGGAAAACCAACAGTGAAGCACAGAGCGAGCATCAGATCCTATAAAAAACCGAGCTCAGATCTTTCAAATCCTTTCTTCCCTCTCTGAGTTTCTTTGCATGAGGCGTCAGCCAGCGGGAGAAAACCACTTTCTCTGGCAGCTGAGGATTTCTGGCTGCTGAAGTTCAAACAGCTTTCTAACTGCTCGCTGTCACACGCAGAGGCCTGGAGAGCCTCCAAAATACAAAAACTTGTTTTAATTAAGCATTTCTGAAAGGCTGCTTGATGAAATGTGTGAAATGTGGAGTCCAGTAAACAAATGTGTTGTGCGTGTGTTTGTGCAGGAGGTGATGGACTTGGAGAGGAGTCTCGGGGGAGTGTTACTAGAAGATCCTAAGCCGCTGCTCTTCAAAGACAGCTACCATAACCTCCGTCTGTCCATCCACGACATTCCTCACTCACACTGGAGGAGCAAGCTGCTGGCCAAGTACCAGGTGATGCAAGACGCCCAAAGAATAGATAAAGTCCCACTCTGGTCACCTTTTGATCTATTTTCAAAGTGTTCCCAGTGTTTTTTTTTATTCTGAGTATGCAGGTTCTAGCTTAAAAATAAAGAAATACCAAAACCTGTGTAGTTTTCTAGGACATAGTCTCTGCAGGAGGTCATTAGAAATTTGCCTCTGTGTTGTGGGGCACCATTGGTGCAACCCCCCACCCGCTTTTCCCCTCCCCATCGCTAAGAGTTTTGAGCTGCGTATTTTCTACCAAACGAGTACAATTTTTTTTCAAACAGATTTTTTTTTCGTCTGATACGCAACAATTTGAATGAAGAAATACTCAGAAATACAAACTTGAGTTTAATTTTCCTTTTGTTTGTCCACCATCATCAGAAAAATGGCCAGAGAACATGTTAAAAACACCAAAAACACAGTTTTAATTGGAGTGGGACTTTAAGCTACCAATAAAAAGACTCTCCTGGTCAGAAGATTTCTTTCTGTCCAAAGGTTTTTAGATATGGAGTCAAATCTGATTTATTATAAAGTGAATAAAAACAACCAGATTGTAAATTTGAAAAACAGAAAGCATTGATATTTTTTATTAAGCTTTTTAAATTTAAAGAAATACCAAAAAAACTGACCAAAATTTAAAAAACTACAAGCCTAAAACTGTTACCAAATGAAAAATGTTTATTTGGTAACAGTTTTTTTCTGTTTTAATTTCACTTTCAGTGCTCAACTTAAAATTCAGACTTTTTTGTGTTACGGCGTTGATCCTGAATTGACGTGGGGGTGGAGCTTTGAGCCCATTGGTTACTGGGACTATCGCCAGTGTCCTCTGATGGGCTAAGTTAATGGTAGTGCTCTCCCAAAGTTTGGCACATCAGAAGAGGGACGACACAGGCCGACACTGTACTGGAGCAGAAATGATGTCACTAAAACGACAGCCAATGGATTCCAAGCCCCACCCCAATGAAAACTCAAAGAAAAAAGCTAAAAATAAAAAATAGCAGCCCTTACATTAAAATATATGTTTTCCAATTAGTTACAATTTAAAGTTTATAGATTTTTTTCATTCAAGTTTCTGGTATTTCTTCAATTTTATTTCATTTTTTCTCATTTACAGTCATTTTTTTAAATTTCTCCTTCAAGCTTACAATGTGTACTTTCCAGTTTCAAAACTGTTTTCAAACTGAATATTTTTTTTTCAAATGTGCAATCTGGGTTTTCATTAACTTTAAGCTGCTCCTGATTTGACCCCATACATGTTCTAAGGACATCAGTGGTCATCAGGTTACGTGAGGAAAGAAGGAGCATGCTTCCTCATCTTCGTTTTTGTCCTTCATACCCAAAAACTCCTAGAATATTCCCAGAATATAGCTGTACTATTGTCCAGGACAAAGAATGGAGTGTGCATGTGGGTCGTCAGCTGATCAAACATGCTTATTTACTCCAGTCTTACACGATTTCCGGCATTTCTGTGTAGACAGAACAGGTTTGGTAAACAGAGGATAAAGCACAAACAAAAGAAGAAATAATTCGTTCATTTATTTAGAAAAAAAACTTTTAAAAGTTCTGATTTTGGATTAGAAGAAAATATATATTTATTGTCTGAGATCACAGTCTGACTTCACATCATTCCCTTTATCTTTGGATACCGAAGATGCGTCGGGATTACAGTTTGCACCTGTTTCAAAGAAACCTCTCATTCCTCATTCTGGAGACCAGGGAGAAATGGATGCTCAGGCTCAGGCAGACACAGAGTCCAGAGAGTTTTATTTGTATCTGTGCTCTTTTACAGGAGATTCCGTTTTATCACATCTGGAGTGGCAGTCAGAGACCCCTGCACTGCACCTTCAGCCTGGAGAGAAGCAGCCTGGCCGTGTCGCAGCTCACCTGCAAGATCTGCGTGCGGCAGGTGGAAGGGGAGGGGCAGATTTTCCAGCTGCTCACGGACATTCAGGAGGTAACGCGTGATGAAAAACGCTCACACAGGAAACTTAACCCAGTGAAGCTAGGTCCACACCGCCCTCGGAGAGGCGGGCTTAGCCCACCACTTTCAATGGAAAGTCTATGTAAACGCGCATTGAGGCTTCCGTTATCGGCATGCAATTTTTTACAACTGTTTTCAGGCCATACGTAATTGAACAAACATTGGAAAATAAAGCAGTTATATTTTGACCAATCAGGGACTCTGATGTGGTAATTGATCCTGGAAGAGAAGTCAATAATTGCGGTTTGTGTCCAGTCGGAATTATGGAAAAGCTCAGAAAAGATCTGTGGTAAAGATGTCTCGCCAAACCTCTTCCAGCTGTTGACATAAACTAGTCATTTAGCAAAAGGTAAAGAAGGAGAAGCCCCTCCCTGCTTGACCAGTGTGAACAGCATGAGCTGAACACAAATCCAAGAACGCATATGAATGTAGCATGAACCCCAAAAAGAATTGACAGAAATTTCAAATTTTCTCGAGTTAAAACTGATGAATTCCACTTAAAAACTGTTGTGGGATTTCTTTTGTGTGATATTTAAACCGTACCATTTATGACACGTTGGGTGAATCGGTCCGTTTTTCTCACAACAATGTTAGTTTAAGATGCAAAAAATATTGATATGAGTGTTCAGGACAAAAATCACTTTATAGACCCACTGTCTTAGATTTGATCCACACATTTTCAACATAACTAAAAATGAATGACAATAGATGAGTTAGTGTCACCATAAAATTTAGAAGATCTGCAAAAACATTTCAGACCAAAAAGGTTTTTGAGATTTCAAGGAAGCAGAAATTTTAAAATGAGCAGGAAAAGCCCTTCTACTGCCCCTAGTGGAGGGATGATGAACAACAGTGCAGAAAACATGGACTTTTAAAGGTCTGGATGATTATTAAGATAAAAAGGTCTCAGACATGTGTGTATCAAATATGACACGAATGGTTACAAAGAGCTAATGAATGGTCGTTTCTGTGTAAACACAGACCCTACCGCCACATTCGCCCCTTCCCTCGGGAGGCTCCTGCCTTCCTTCCTCTCAAGTGGGACCTTACGCCTTTCGCCTGCCTGACTCCATCCGCCAGAAGATCTGCACCAGTTTGGATGCTCCAAGTGCTCGGGGGTGTGATTGGAGGCTACTGGCTCGCAGTCTGGGCTTTGACAGGTTTGATTGTGATTTATTTTTTAAATGGAGAAAATCGAAGAGTTCGGATGATCTGTGTAAAAATCTGAGATAATTTCACAACAATAATGTCGCCTGTCTTTTTTTTTCCTTTGCTTTTAGGTATTTGAACTACTTTGCAACAAAGCCCAGCCCCACGGGAGTTCTGCTGGACTTATGGGAAGCGTGTCACCAAGGTGACGCGGACCTGGTCTCTTTAGCGACCGCGCTGGAGGAGATGGGCAAAAGTGAAGTGCTAGTTGTCATGACTACGGATGGGGACTGTTGATTGGTCACAAACAAAGTATCGGGCAAAGACGGTTGTTTTTTCCTGTGTTTTTTTTTTTTTCACAGCGGTTTCATGAAAATAAGAACACCTCCCTATCAATATGCACTCATGGCTTTTCATATTACCTCTGATTCCCCCCATCTGACCCATCCTCAGCCATCACAAATACATTTCAAGCCATTCCATGCCGGGTCGCCCCGCCTGCCAACCCGCTTCTCCAGAACAACGTTGCATTTTATGAGCAAATTCTGTGAAAAAAGTTTCATTGCAAACTAAAAAAATGGCAGAATTCTGCTGGGATTCTTAGCGTAAGCATCTCACCTCATGGCAGGGGCTTTTGTTTTCCAAAAGGCTGCTGTGGGCATGCGGTGGGGGGGTGGTCGCAGACCTGCTCCGCCTGCAGCTTCTCAACAGTCCACACACAGACAAAGCAGTTATTAAACACCTCTGAAAGAAGAAAAAAGAAAAAAACAAGCAAGGACTTCTGGTCTAATTGCTTTGTGGAAGGATCGAACCCTCAAGGTTTGAGTCATATTGCTTTTGGGCTGAAGAAAAGAAGCCGCCTCTTCTCTGTGGAAGGAGATCGATTTGCAAAGTTTGTTTCCGAACTGACTTTATATGGTACCAACAAATGCCTCAAAGCCTTGGCATATCATCCCGCCTCAGGGGGGGAGTTTCCTTTTTCCCTCCAACGCTCGGCCACTCTGCTGAGAAGACGCTGCACCCCCCCTTAAAAGTTTCCTTTAGGGAACGTTTTTTAAGTTATCATCCATATTTGTGGATTTTCTTTTCTCTCTCTCCTGTTTTGTAATTTGTCCTGGATTAGACCGCCGCCGAGCTTCTCTTGTTTAATTATGATCCAAGTAGAGCAGACCAAATGGGAAAGTTAGCTAATTATCTGTTGTGAATAGCAAATTATGTGTGTTTCGAAATTATTAATCCATACAGAAATGTAAAAAAAGAAAAAAAAACTGAAACATAAATTAGAGATTATCCTAGTGAATTTATGAAACAAACCTTAAAGTTCAAGATTCTTTACTTTCGTTTCCTGCAAAGTTTCTTCTTTTTAAAAGGTGATTAAATTTGACGAAAGCGTCAATCAATTTGGCGCCGAGGGACCATCAACAAGAGTTTACCTCAAAACAAACGGAATTATAGAGATGCTTTTTCACTAAATATGCAACTTTTGTTAATCTATTGCCTAAGCTGCCTGCTTTGTGATTCCAGCCCTCATAGTGTTTGCATAATCAATAACATTCTGTCAATGTTTTGATGGTAATTGAGATAACATGTGCAGCCATTCCTCCCATCCTGTGGGTCCTCCTCAAGAAAAAAAAGTGTTGATTTCTTTAGGTACAACAAAACCAAAACAGCATCAGTATCCCTCCTCTTCAGCAGTGAGTCATGCTTGGCGTGAATGAACGCTCGTGTGAGTGAATGGCTCTGTGTGGGCAGGTGGCTGTGCACGTACGTGTGCACACATTTTTACGATCTGTCATTTCTCTTTGTAAGTGCTATGCAAGTACAAAAGAAAAGCATTTCCACATCCGTTTTTTTTTTCTTTCCCCAAAAGAGTACCTCTATTTTTTCAGATCAGGGCATTGACAGGGTTTTTTTCTTTCTTCTGTCTCTCAGAAATGGCTTAACATTCTTGAAAATGCTAGTCTGCGGGAATTCTCCATCTGGAATGGAAGAGATGGATCACAGACCACGGAAGCTATAAATGCCGACAACAAAAACAAAGTGATGCGATGGCTGCAGCCCGAGCCATGACTAATGTTGTGAATTCATGCCCTGCAGGTCTTTGCCATGAATACATACCTAAACACAACCCGTCCAGTTCCTCGGATCTCCTCAAAGTGCAGGACATTTCCCGTTTTCTCAGTTATGATCGCAGAGACTGATGCCTGTAGACTACAGTGTTTTCTGGAGGCTCTGCTGGATCTTTGGCCATATTGCTGGAGAGTTTACGTGGAGCCGTACCGGATTTAAAGAGATAAACTCAGCCTTTTGTCCGAAAAGTTCGGCGTTTTTACAGAAAACAAAATAAATTGTGTTACATTATTTTGTCTCTCTAAAGAACCAATTGTAAATAAATGTCTAGCCTTCTTACCTGTAACTAAATATAATTTTTATGCAATAAATTATATTTCTTAGTTTAACAGCAATGTTTGTCTTGTTGTCTCCCCTTTTTTTCTTTTTTTTTTTCTATGAATGTTGAGTACAAATGCATTTGAATCCTTCTCAGGAACTTGGCACTCAAGCTAAATAGCAAAATTACTGTTAAATGACACTTGGTTTGTCAATCACAACTGAATCTGCAGCACTGCTGGAAATGTGCCTTTTAGCTTCACACTTTACTGACAAATTCCCCTGAAGTCCATTTAAGTTAAAAGTTTTTAACGTGTTCGCTGACAGGCGCTCACATTACCAGTTCCTGAAGATGTTAAAGTGGCCTTTAACGACTGACTTTGCCATTTATGCAGAGTTTTAATCTTTTTTTTTTTTTTGTATGTGTGAGAAATTGTCATTTCTCCCGCTGAGTAACCTATGGCGATTGTGTGCTGCATTATGGTTGTAACAATAGGAAACACTTTTGCACCTGTTCCTTCCATTAAACACATTATTAATTGAAAACTGCTTTGGCGCCTTTCTCCAGACGGGTTAATTGAACCTTTTTATAATCTATAAATTGAAAATGTAACACCTGACTTCAGTTTAACCCAACAGTTCTCCCACTGCTGGAGGATTTTTTCCAACTTTAATTAATACAAAGTGAACTAAGCAGGAAAGCGGCTGCATGTTTGTTAAAAAATAAATAAATAAAACATCTACTCATGTGTCTTTACAAAGGTCAACTATTTGGAATTTGTCATCACATCACAAGGTAAATAGCTTCCCAAATATGTTTGGATGTTTTGTTTTCTTTCTTTGGCTTCACCTTTAATCAGTATTTTATTATAAAGCCTTTTTATAAAGAGAAAACCTGGTCTAATCTTGTTTTCTAACAGTATTCTATTTATGTAGACCAATTTTTAAGTTGGAGATTAAACCATAGATATACAAACTAACCCTTAGTTAATATGCTATATCTTAGCGCCCCCTCCTGGTAAACTTAGGTTATTGTATCTGAGAAAATCATTTGGACGACGTACTCCTATCATTTAATAATTTTATAAAACTAAAATGAATTTTTGTGCGTATTGTGACTATTTTAATTTTTGGGTGTGAGTTACAAGATTTAACGTTTAAATATTTTTTTCTAATACTTTTTTCAATACCTTGTTACAAAAATGCTACATTTCTATATTTTATTTTGATACTATAATTTAATATGGTTTATAACGTTTCCCCTTAATATTACGATTTCGTGTAAATAACAAAGCTGAACAGGAAACAGATTAATTTTTTCCACCTTAACTTACGATAGATTTATTTTATTATTAATTTTCAAAACAAGAGTAAAACATTTTTATATAAATTTATATAAAACTTTAAAACTATTTTTACTATTTTTCACGAACATAAAGTGACTAAAAGATGGCCATAATTACAATAGACTGTGAATCTTCAAGTTAGTTTAAATGTTATGGGTTTCATTGTATGCAAAAGCTTTTAATTTGAAGGCCTATTGTTGTTGACAATGAGTTATATCACTAGAGGAGACACGCCCGCTTTAGCAGCCTGGCCGATGGTGGCGGAGCGCGACGCCATCTTGGTGAGGTCGACGACGCCCACATGACAATGATTTCTATTGCTTTTAGTGATGTCTAAATATTCAAAAGAAGTCCAAAAGTGAACAATAGATTTACCCTAAAAAAACAACAACAACATAGAAAAACAATAGATTTATACTGATTCATGTGAGTGATCAATTTGTGTAACACAGATTCTATGGTGTCGGGTTTCAAGCAAACACAAATGTTTCTAACATAACCAGACTGTATTGCTAGTTGGTAACCACAGTGATCCATCTGGGTTAGCTCTTTTTATTGCTAAGGTCCACTTTTTCCTTAAGTCTGAATCCATTGGAAACCTGCAAGAAAAGTTCAGTCACTGAGTCAGAAACGTATAAATCTATATTACTATAATAGCCTAATATGCTGTATACAGGTTTAGCAAAATAAAATGTACATTTATGTGGACAGCAAATTATCCGTACATCATGCAGCATGTTGATAACGTCTCTGCAGCATCATGCATGTCAACAGGTGTATGATTAATGAAGCCCCTGCAGCATTAAAAAGAAAAAAATGATAGTACTTACCTGTGAAATGATATACCTTCCTCCTTCATGGACTCAGTTCTCTGATTTTGGCAGTTGAAACCCGCACAATGAACTGGTATTATGCAAAAAAAATGTGTTCACATGCTTGCACTGCAGTAGTAACTTGACCTCACCAAGATGGCGGTGCTCTCCTCCCATGAGGAACCACGTGATGTCTCCTCTAGTGATAGAACTCATTGGTTGTTGACTTCGAAGGATCCCCGCTTCCTTATTCAGTCTTTCTCTGATGTCTCAGGTCTACGTCTCAACCTAAACAAATGTGAACTTCTTCCTGTTAAAGATTGTGCTTTAGAATCCATCTGCAACATTCCTGTAAAAGAAAATGTAACATATTTAGGCATTATTATTTCCAAAAATAATTTAGAAAGATGCTCATTAAATTTCACTCCCCTCATTGATAAAGCCAAGAAACGTTTTAACCAATGGCTTCAGAGAGACCTGAGTCTGAGAGGAAGGATTTTACTCTCCAAAGCAGAAGGGATTTCTAGACTAACTTACTCCGCTCTTTCTCTGCACCTGGACAATCAGACTCTTAAATCTATTGATCAAATGCTGCTAAACTTCATCTGGAAAAACCGTATTCATTATTTAAAAAAATCTGTATTAATGAACTCCTATGAAAAAGGAGGCCTACATTTTCTTGATTTTACTACTTTAAATAATACTTTTAAAATAAACTGGATTAAGTCATATTTAAAAAATCCACTCTCCATTTGGAATATTTTCCCTCATCACATGTTTGCTAAAGTAGGTGGTCTCCATTTTCTTCTGCTTTGTCATTATAATATCGACAAAATCCCAGGGAAACTTTCTGCTTTTCACAGACAAACTCTTCTTTCATGGGCACTTATCTATAAACACAATTTTTCCCCTCATAAGTTTTTTATTTGGAATAACAGATATATCCTTTACAAGAACAAATCTTTATTTTACAATAATTGGTTTGACAATAATATCCTACTGGTGGGTCAGCTCTTTAACCACAATGGTCAATTACTTAGATATGAAGAATTTAACCTTAAATACAACCTTGCTATTCCTCCTAAAGAGTATGCCATTGTTTTTGATGCTGTCACTAATGAAATCTGTGAACTCTTTAAAAATACTGGACTTGATGCAAATATTCCCTTCATATCTCTAAGTGACACCACTATTGGAAAATCCTGTTTCAACTGTGCCAGAAAAAATAACAAGATCATACGTGCCCTGTTTCAGCAAAATGTAATTTCTGTTCCCTATGCTGTTTTTTATTGGAGAAAATTTATTCCTGACTTGCCCTGGAAAAATGTTTGGACCCTGCATCAGAAATTATTAATTAATAACAAGATGAGAGACGTCTCCTACAAACTCCTACATAGAATCTATCCCACTAATCAATATATGCTCAGATATAAGAAGACTATTGACCCCAACTGTGCCTTTTGTAAAGAACACCCAGAAACAATCAGTCACCTATTTTGGAACTGTAATACAACTAAAAAACTTTGGAAAGATTGTGCACGTTTTATAAATTATAAATTAGACTCACAATATCAGATAAAATTTGAACATATCATATTTGGCCTACACGAAAAGAATATAAGATCAAACGTAAAATTGGCAATTAATCTAATTATAATATTTGGTAAATTTCATATCCACAAATCAAAATTTTCTTCATCACAACTTTTTTTCCCTTTAATAATTAAAGAATTAGAATCTTATTTACAGACCATTTCTAATAGTT
Organism: Oryzias sinensis; assembly: GCA_037389245.1. Taxonomy (NCBI): domain Eukaryota; kingdom Metazoa; phylum Chordata; class Actinopteri; order Beloniformes; family Adrianichthyidae; genus Oryzias; species Oryzias sinensis. The sequence continues at coordinate 3,960,237 of CM074500.1, forward strand.
TAAACAAAAAGGCTATACATATTTATGAAAACTGTCTGTCTCTTAATATTTTCAATGCATAGCATATGTAATCTTTTTGTAATACATGTACCATCCCCTGACATTGTTGTTGTTACGACTATTGTTCCTGTCATACATATTTGTTCTATTTGTGTTGATTAATAAAGTTTCAAAAAAAAAAAAAAAAAAAAAAAGGATCCCCGCTTCCGCCAGTCAGCTGACCAGAAACCGAGTCAGTGCCGGAATGCTTGCCTTGCTTGGAATGAACTTTAGCAAAACAAAAAGAAAACAGCAGAGAATTTTCCCAGAAAGGCGCGGTACGGATCTTTATTATGAATATTGTTATTATTGTTATTTGCATGTAAACAATAACGATTTTATTTTTATTAAGGGGAAGCTAGTGAAGATTTAGCGAAGTGTAGTAGGGTAATATTTGAAAAACAAAAACAGTGCCCAAAACGGTGACGTTTCCAAGAGTTTTAAATGCAAAAACAATTGTATGGCTTATCTCCGTTTATTCAGCGGGACTCGCTGAAATCTCGTTCTTTTTTTTCTTAATCTCAGTAAGGATCACGTGAAGAATAGTTCCCCTTTTAACACATTTCATTGTGCAAAGTCTGCCGTTTTTTCCAACAAGTCACCTGTTTTTTGTCTGAGTTTGTCAGCAGATCTCAGAGGAATGTGACAGAGTTTGTTAAGTTTATTGGTTTAAGTGACTCTTTGAAGTGGAAACCACGTGACTTCATGTGGTGGAGGTCTGAGTTTGCATGAACCCATTGATCTGTTGTTCTTTGGGCCTCACATTTACTGATGCAGCTGTGAGAATTATTATATACACATCTGACACATCTGTTCTGTCTTAAAAAAAATCTGTTAGTTTAGTTGATTTTAAGTAAGAAAGGGACTTATTTTAATAAATTAAATCTACCTTTGTATTCCTCCCTGCAGGCTGCAGAATGAAAACAACCTCAGAAAACAAACCAAAAGAGTCTGTTTCCTGGTGTTGACATGCAGAAATAAAGTGAGTTATTTTAACGTCATTTTCTAATGTTTCATAATGTTCTTCATCTCTTTGCAGCTTTTTGTTCAGTACTGTTTCATTTTTCTTCCTGTTTCATCTCTACCTTTACCCTGAAAGTGTCGCGGCCCCTTCCTGTGAAAATGGATGACGCCGAACCCGTGCAGGCGAGTCTCAACTCGTCTTACCGTCCGACTTTATTCGAGGACGGAATCACGACGGACGAGGAGGACAGCGAGGATCCCAGTCCGTCTGAGTCTCTGCTCCCCAAACCGTCCCTGTCCCCTCTGGTGGTGCGCTTCACCCCCGAGGACTCCTATAATCTGGTCTACGTCCTCTTCTTCCTGATGGGCATCGGCTCCCTGCTGCCCTGGAACTTCTTCATCACGGCCAAACACTACTGGATCTACAAACTGAGCAACAGCAGCGATCTCGGTAAAGAGGGGGAGCGTCGCTCCGACATCAGCGTGAGTAAGACTTCTGGCGGTTTGTGTGACCCCAAAGGAAGACAATTACTGTGCAAGGGGAGCGTCTTTTAGAGTTGAAACTATTGAAATACGAAGCTGCTGCTTTGACTTTCTTTCAAGTCTGGTCTGCCGGGTAGATTTAAAGCTTGGATCTATCAGCATTCCATCCTGCCNCAAGTCTGGTCTGCCGGGTAGATTTAAAGCTTGGATCTATCAGCATTCCATCCTGCCTAGAGTCTTGTGGCCCTTGCTGGTCTATGCAGTCCCAATGACAACAGTAGAGTCCCTAGAAAAGAAGATCAGTGGCTTTCTTCGGAGGTGGCTGGGCCTTCCACGGTGTCTTACCAGCTCGGCGTTGTATGGGACAAGTAATGTCCTGCAATTGCCTTTCAGTGGCCTCACAGAAGAATTTATGGTGGTACGCACCAGGGAAGTCCTACATTATAGAGACTCCAGAGATGGCAAGGTGTCAGCAGCGGGCATTGAAGTGAGGACAGGAAGAAAATGGAAGGCTGGAAAAGCAGTGGAGGAGGCAGAGTCACGTCTGAGACAAAAGGCACTGGTGGGCACCGTGGCAACAGGCAGAGCGGGCTTGGGCTACCTCCCAAAGACTGTGGTCAGCCAGGCCCATGGCAAGGAAAGACACCGTCTACTCCAGGAAGAGGTCAGAGCAGGTGTGGAGGAAGAGCGAGCGAGCAGGTTGACGGGTCTTCGGCAGCAGGGAGCATGGACTAGGTGGGAGAGTACACTGCAGCGCAGGATTAGCTGGGCAGACATCTTGCAGGCAGACTTCCATCGGGTCCGTTTCCTGGTACAAGCTGTCTATGATGTCCTGCCAAGCCCAGCAAACCTCCATGTCTGGGGAAAGAGTGAAATGCCATCCTGCCTCCTTTGCTCTGGGAGGGGCTCATTAGAACATCTCCTTAGCAGCTGCCCAAAGGCTCTGGCTGATGGTCGCTACCGTTGGCGCCATGACCAGGTGCTTAAAGCACTTGCTGAGAGTTTAGCCTCAGCCATAAAAGCCAGCAAAAACCAGCGCGCTCCAAAGAAGGCAGTACCCTTCATCAAAGCTGGGGAGAAACCTCAGGTGCGAAAACAATTACCGACAGGCCTTCTCCACAAAGCCTTGGACTGGCAGCTGCAGGTTGACCTAGAAAAACAGCTAAGGTTCCCTCAGCACATTGTGAGAACAAATCTCCGCCCAGATATGTTATTAATCTCTGAGACTTCAAAACATCTGATCATGCTGGAACTCACGGTGCCCTGGGAAGAGCGTATGGAGGAAGCAAACGAGAGGAAACGTGCTAAGTACCAGGAACTGGTTGAGGGGTGCAGGGAAAGAGGCTGGAAAACATTCTATGAGCCTGTAGAAGTTGGCTGTAGAGGCTTTGCGGGACGTTCCCTTTGTAAAGTCCTCTGCCGTTTAGGCATCACAGGGGCGGCCAAAAAGAGGGCCATTCAATCTGTGTGCGAAGCCGCAGAGAAGGCCACGAGGTGGCTGTGGATGAAGAGGGCTGATCCGTGGTCTGCTGCTGGGACGCAAGTCGGGGTCTGATCAACCCCGGCTGGGTCGCCTGGGTGAGGGTGTATGATGTTGTGAGACCCGAAACACCCGATGACCTCAGGATACATCACTGAGGATGCGTCCCAGTGCATCCATGAGATGTTTCATGTACAGGTGTTTGGATTTAATTCTTAAAAATGTTTCTGGATCAGAGGAGGACTCTAATAAAAACGTCTCTTCTTTCGTCAGGACTATTTTGAAAGTTACCTGTCCATTGCTTCCACTGTGCCCTCCGTGTTGTGTCTGATACTCAACTACATGCTGGTTAACAGGTAGAATGTGCACACAAACACAACAACCCGCACACAAACGCCTTTTAAAGACCCACTCCCATCATCTTTTGATCCGTCTTCCAGTGCTCTTTTAATTATAATTATGTGCTTTTTAGCCAGAATCAATAATAATAAGGACATAGTTTCTGCAGAGTGGCAGGAGTTCATTAGAAACTCACCTCTGCGAGTGGTGCAACCACGCCCCACTTCCCCTCCCCTCTGCTGAGGGCTCTCTGTTCACACGCTCTCCTACTACAGTTTTGTAGGAGGAGAAATGACAACTAGTACTTTTTCAAACTGCATTTCTTCTCCTGCTCCTGATTCACAATGATTTGTACAAAGACTGTTAGAAGTGATTAGAAACAGAATAGTTAGAAACTCCCTTTTACATTTTATTACACTAACTTTTACTTTTTATCACATTAATGGCTTAAACTTGATTCACTATGTATTATCATCTCAAAGTTATATTACACTCAAGACAGAGCACAATCAAGACTATTGTCTCGCAAACATTCCTTTAACATCCTCCCTTTTCATCTTTGTGTGTTCTGGTGTATGCGTTCTGGCAAATGTCTGTGATAACCTCAGAGAGATCGGACACTTTAGGTGCTCTGACCTTCGAACATCTAGCCTGCAACAGTCTGTGGGTGGGTTTTTCACACCATGACCCATCGAATGAGGTTCTGAATATGCAAATGCAAAGTATATTTACCAAGCCTTTTTCTGAGCTCCTTTGACTCTGATGTAACAACTCTGTTCATCTGTCTGTAACCCTGCGTCCAAACTTGTGGTCTTTGTGTGGAGTAAACCTACAAAAGCTAAGTTTTGTCTCTGAGTCATTATTCATTATTTCTGTGTGCAAGAAACCGACGGGGTACGAACTAATATAATACAGTCCTTTCTAGATAATCCGGTTTCTTCACAAAGACATACTCTGAAATGCAATTTTAAGCTTAATTTTCTTAAATATGTTTCCTCCATCGTCAAAAAAATGATGTCACAAACACCAAAAACACAATTTTCCTCCTTAAAGTGGAAGTGGGTCTTTAAAGGCCTAAACGTTGTGTTCCTTTCTCTCCAGCATTTGTAGACTTTGGGTTTTTCTTTTGGTTTTTTCAGGTTGTCCCCCAAACTTCGAGTCCTGTCGTCTCTGTGGGTGATCCTGTTGGTGTTCGTGGTGACCACGGCGCTGGTGAAGGTGGACGTGTCCAACAGCCGGACAGACTTCTTCATCGGGACCCTCGTCAGCGTGGCGGTCGTCAGCGGCGCCTCCAACATTTTCTCTGGGAGCATGTTTGGCATCAGCGGCTACTTCCCCATGAGGATCACCCAGGCTCTCGTATCAGGTATGGGTAACGTTCTTTTCAATTTAACGTTTTCATCATTTCTTTCAGGGTGCTAGATTATAAATGTAGCTTTTATACAGTTCTACATGAATGCACAGGGTCCAATTTGACTACTGGGGTTAATTTTGTTGTTTTGCAATGACTATGGAAGCAAATTGTATTCCATATTTAAAAAAACAACTTGTTTTCCTAACATTACACAGCAAAAGTAAAAGTTTGGGGAAGTATTAGTTGTATTGTCCAACACGAAGTGTTTATCTTTGTTTTTTCAGTGATGCAGAAAATAAGCTACAGGAGTTTTTCAATAAATAGGATCTGCCTGTTCTGAGCTTTGAGGTTTGCCTTGATGGAAACTGTAGAGGCAGGCAGGGACCGTCAATAAAGTACAAAAACACTCCAGAAAAACATCATCCAATTCTCAGTAATTCACTATAAATAATCTAAAATAAAACACAAGTACTCTATCGTTAAGACTAACTCCACAGAAATTTAGAATATCAGTAATATTTTCCTTAGAGTGAGCTTCAACTGCTGTAGTCCTAAACACAAAAATACGAGTGAAAAACTAAAAATATCTAAAAAAAAAAAAATCAAAGTAAAAAAAGTTGAAAAACGAAAACAAAACAATTTATCTCGAAAAACAAATAATACCAATAGGTTGGAAAAAATATCTCAGAGCAAAAAAAAAAGTTTCTCAAAAATCCATTAAAAAAACTGAAAAACAAAAATTATTTGAAAAACAGCAAAAATAATATCAACAAGTCAGGTGAAAAAATCTCAAAAAGCAACAAAAATGAGCCTGAGATGATTGAAAATACATCCCATTAAACAGTTAGCGTGGTCTGTGATGTTAGTAGGTAAAACACGTCTGGCGACACGGATGATGTCTTTGACACGGACACATCATGGCATCTCGTCTTTGCTGATAAAAACAGATGATGTTAGTTCCCAGCATGATTGTAGTTTTTGACTCTTAAGAAAACAAAAAAAAAAATCGCGGAAAAAAAAAAAAATGAAAATGAAAAACACCAGATTATTTTTTTTGGGGGGGGGGATACACTTTCAGAAATCTCATTTATATTTTTAGTTTTTAAAAACATGTAAACATTTCAATAAATTATTTTTTGACCTCTATATATATAAAAAAAACTTTAGTTTTTTTTGGAAAATAAAACTTGGTTTTGCAGCTTTTATTAAATGGGTACAATTTCAAATGAAAAGCCTGTCTGCTGTGATTGCACAGCATAAAGGCTGCTGTTTCCTCGTTCTGGTTTTAGGTCAAGCGATGGGCGGCACACTGAGCTCACTGGCGTCTATAGTGAACCTCGCCGCGGTAGAGGACGTGACAGACAGCGCCCTGTTTTATTTCCTCACCGCCGACGTTTTCATCCTGCTCTGCATCTTCTCATATCTGCTTTTGCCCAAACTTGCATATTCAAAGTGAGTGAAAACAGAAAATGTCTCTTGCTTGTTTTTGCATCTCCGCATCATTGAGCAATCATTTCAGACCAACGCTTTACTGTGTCTGGGAAGACCGGAACATCCGGTTTCTGACGGTTGGGTTCTTCTTCTTCTAGACACTACATGGGAGGGACAAATGAGGGGGGCGGAGCTGCAAGCGTAGTCCCACCCCTGCGGCCGATCATCAAGAAGGCGTGGCTGCTGGGGTTCTGTGTCTTTTACGTCTTCTTCATCTCCATCTCGGTGTTTCCTGCCGTTTCATCGGGGATCCAGTCGGTCGACGTGGCCAGCGGCACCCCCTGGACCACCACCTACTTCGTTCCCATCACCAGTTTCTTTCTGTACAACTTTGCGGACTTCTGCGGCAGACAGGCCACCATGTGGGTGCAGGTTCCCGGCCCCACCAGTCGCTTCCTGCCTGCTCTGGTTCTGTGCCGCACAGTCATGGTGCCGCTGCTCGTGTTTTGTAACTTCCAGCCTCGGGACCACCTCCACACAGTGCTGTTTGCCCGCGATGTGTACCCCGTGGTTTTTAATTGCCTCCTCGGTCTCTCTAATGGGTATCTAGGAACTCTGCCGATGATCTATGGGCCAAAGGTGGTTCCCCGCGAGCTGGCCGAGGCCACCGGGGTGGTCATGTCCTTTTTCCTCACTCTGGGATTGGCTGTTGGATCTGCATTCTCTGTTCTCATCGTGCATTACATTTGATTTGGTCAACTTCCTCACGGAGAACGGCTCCAAACTGGTTTATTTACAGTGGTTTGAACTCTGGAATGAAACTGTTTTAATCATGGATTGTATCCATGATTAAACACCTGGAGCGAGTAACGCAACAACCAAGTGAAGTAAATTGTGATGACGCCGCCATGTTGGAGCCAGACTAAGCAGCGATTGGTCAGAATGTCTGATGCAACCACTCAACCAGGAGTGTTTAGAGACCACACCCCTCACCATAAGTGGCATCTAGTCAGTTTATAACTTGAACTGTTTCTCTATAGACATCTAGAATTTTGCAGGTACTTCCTGTCTGGAAGTCAAGGGGGAGGAGTCAGTCCAGTTCTCATTTCACTGTTCAGGTCCTGATGTTCAAAATCTCATTTTTATTAAAATCAGTTTAAAAAAATTTATTAAAAGCAGTGTTTGACTGCTTTGAAAGATGTCAAAAGACAATAAAACACTTAATTTTAACTGTGTCTTCCCATCATGTCTGTGTTTTAAGAACTTTAAAATAGGCCAATCTTTTCACAAGACAAGTTTTATTTCATGAGTTTGCAGAGAATGTTGTTAAACTTTTGTTTCAGTTCACGAACCAACTGACAGTTTAGACCAGATGTTTAAATTTGAGATCCTTTCCGCTTCATGAACATGGATTTACAGAAACAGCAGGAAGAGTGAAAACAAAAACAAAAATCAAAGAATCTGTTACGAATCACACCGACAGATGAACGTAATGGCCAATCAGCACACGGCAGCGTCTGTTAGGTCACGTGACCAGACAGCCCGTCTGGTTTTTGGAGGTGAGGATCAATGCAGGTAAAAACATCTGGAACAAAAACTGTTCACTAAAGCAAAAAAAAAAAAAAAAAAAAAACTATTCCAACCCTGAACTTTGTTTTACTGAGGCAGACCACAGCTTAGGCCTACAAACTCCTCCCCCTTTCACCCCCCCCACCCCACATAGATAAAAAGAGTCCAGTCCCTTTCTACAATCACATTCAAAGTTTTAAATTTAATCCACAGACGGCTGCAGTTATTGGAGACGATTGAACAGATTAGCAGGTGGAAGCAGCCCTGCAGCAGGTCCCTCTGGGGGGGCGGGTCTCTATACCCACACATGGCGTCTGCAGTGAGCCACGGCCTGAAAGAGAAAATACAAATCAACTTTCTATTCCTGAAACACCTCAACAACAACAACACGGTGGGCATTCGTAGGATTCTCACGTTGCACATATTTGCCGTTTCCATGTTCTTGCACCAGAACCCGGGTCCCCAGGTGCACTGTTCTCTTCCCAGCAGCTTCCGTTCAGCCTCGGGACAAGCCCCCACTTTCTGCAAAGCAGCAACAACAAGCTGTGGGTCCAATTCCTTCAAGACCAGCGCTTCTGACCGTACATATCAAATTAATCCCCCTAAGGAAATAGCTGAAGCAAGTGTGGATTTCATGGAGTCTCTTACCGTGCACACAAAGTCTGGGTCAAGCATCTGGAGCAGGAGCTGGACCAGAACCGGCTCGTACTGTTCGACCAACTGGTCACACTGTTGGGGGAGGGGGGAGTAGCTGAAGGTTGATCCAAGGCTTCAGATGTGGTTAAAGGTTAAAGCAGGTTCCACCCACCTCAGTCTTGTAGGCGTCGGGCAGGAAGCTGCAGACCTTCTTCACGGCCTCCTCGATCTCGGCCTCCGTGGCATTTTTCTCCAGAATTCCATCGATGTAACCGACGGCCATTTTGCACACGTCGCAGTAGCCGCCGGTCTTAAAGCGGGGCCGATCCAGGGCAACTGGAAACAAGTCAGCCCAGAGCAGAGCGTCAGTCTGACCCTCTATAGTTTAAATGCCTCCCGTTAGCTTACAGCCCCAAGGCTTTCCCCCTCAGACGAGGAAAACAGACATTCATGGATCCATTTGTCTGGAAGTGGATGCATCAGAATGGGGCGGAGCATGGAGCTCATGGCCCCCCCAGAGTATTTACTGAAGTATCCAGACAGGACTTCTTACCCACGTAGGCGCGGCTGGCGTCGTTGCACAGAGCCAGCATGGTGCAGACGGTCTTGGGGTCCACCTCCTGCACCAGCAGCTCGATGATGGCCTGGCCGTACGTCTCAATCAAGTCTTTGCACTGGGCGGTGAGGGACGAGGGCACCAGGTAGCAGACCTTCTGCACCGCCTGGATCACCTCCTCCTGCAGAGACGAGTCGGCAACACGTTCAGCAACAGCTTTGTTATCGATGTTTCTGCTGCGACGAAGACCGCACCTCTGTGGTCTCATCCGTTAGCATGGCCTCCACCTGCTTCATCACAAACTCGCAGATGGCGCACTGTGGCGACTCCTTCACGCGAACCAGTGTCTGAAACAAGCAGACGTCAAAATCCTGTCCTGGAAGGATTCAGTTTGTAGAAATCTTTGCTGTACCTTTGCAGCAGCAGCCTCCACCTTGGTGGCAGGGAAAAGCTCGAGGGCGGGGACGCTTTTAGCAGCAGGGACCGTCTTTGCAGCCTGAAGGGTCATCATGGGAACGGACTTCTTCACTTCAGAGCAGAACCCGGCCATGGCACAGATCTGTTTGGGTTGCTGAGAGCAGCGAAAAGCAAACGTCAGGATCTGCAGTGAAGCTTCAGACGCGGCGTCAGAGCGTTTTCCTCTGCATGCTGGTTCACAGCAACGCCCATGCACACGAGCGCAAAGAATCAAACACAACAAACCCAACAAGTGGCAAAAATGTTTGAGTGCAAAGCTAACTGAGGCATCCTTCACCCAACACACCTGAGTGACTCAAGAACGGTGAAACAGAAACACCACAGTATTAGATGCAAAGGAGTCCTACATCTTCTGTGCAAACAAGTCAGTAAGAAAAAAAATAAAGAAATGTTTGGGAGTGCAAAGGAAAGAACTTTTCTAGTGACTGTGTCTCTACGCTCATGCGTCAGATGTGCAGCATTTGGGAAGGAAGGAGGCGGAGCTAAAGGTTAAAAGGCTACAGGCTGAACTCGGGCTGCCTACCTTTTCCTGAAGAGCAGCACAAAGTAAGAGAGAAAATACAATTAAAAATAAAGACTAAACATAAAAGATTAAGTCATAAGATTAATTACAGGTTAAATGATACAGTAATCGCTTTTAATGACCAGAAATCAGAGATTCTATTTTAAGCCAAATTGCTTTCAAAATGTTCATAAAATCCTAACAAGTTTAAAGCATTTATTGTTTAATAATCTCCAAAATGCCATTTGATGCCTCAAAACAGCTACAGCAATGCAAACAAACACCTTTGCCGAGTTTTCATAAAGGAAATTTATTTTTTTTATCCTTAGAATCAGATTTGTGGAGCTTTTCTAATGATTTACTTTTGCAGCCAAAGAAAGATTGAGCGTTTACAGAAAAACACAATAGATAAAGGAACTCCTAACCAGCTGTAATAAACACTTAAAGTCCCACTCCGATTATTACAAGCTTTCCAATCTTGTGGCATTTTTCTGATGGGCAGAAGAAACTTAAGCTTAAAATAACATTTGAGTTTTTCCCTTAAAATTCAAACTGAAATAAATCAGGAGTTGACGAAAAATTTAAAAAGCAGATTGAAAAAGATTGTATTTGTGACAAACAACGCTGGGCGAGCCTCAAGCTCTCAGCAACAGGGAGAGGAACGGGGGACGGGGTTGCTTTGTGCCAATGGTCCCGCCCACAACTCAGGTGAATTTCTAATGAGCTCCTGCTGCTCTGCCAAAACTATGTCCTAGAAAACGACAGATTTAGGCTAAAAAGGGAAGAATATTACGAGACCACTGGGAAGACTATGAAAATGGATCAGAAGATGACCAGAGTTGGACTTTAATGATTAAAGCTTCTGTGAAACCCGACAGGGCTGCTAAAATACTCATTTAGATGAAGCAAAAAAAAAAAATAATTACACAGTATTTTCATTAAAAATTTCCAGGCCAAAACAAAATTTGATGAAACCAGAATAAAAAGTAAAATTTTAACCTAAAAATTTTGATTTTACTAAGTTGTCTTACGTTTAATAAGTTAGATTTTCAAAAGAAAAATCAATTCATGTATTTGATAAATCAATGTTTGAAGTAATTTCTGGTCTAGTGAAATATCAATTGATAGGAAAATAGCTTCTTATTCGACTTCAGCGTTTGGGGCCTCAAATCCCCACAGCTGCTGTGACTATGTGAGCTGAACGCCGCTCTAAGGAGGAGCTTTTACTGCTCTGCAGAGTAAATACAAACGACCATCAGGTCACAAGACTCACCATAGACATGAGCTGCTGAACCACGACTGGGCCATACTGTCCCACGTACTGCTTGCACTGCAGATTCATAAAAACTGAGTCAAGACACTGAAATGCGGGACTTTCACAATAAAAGATAAGTCATCAGCAGTTTGGGGGCCACTCACCATATCAGACAAGCCTGGCCCCAGCAGGTCACACTGACCCTCAATGTTCTGGATGAGAGAGTTGATAAAGGAGGAGTTGGCCTTCGCTTCCGCTTGAGCATCAGTCAGGAACTTGATACAGTCCTGGCACACTTCATCACCTCCCTACAGGCGAAGGTTCAGAGCAAGTTTCTAACAGCAGCTGAATAACAGGTAAAAACAGGGGGGGTCTGCTGCGCACCTGCTGAGGAACCTCCTGCTTTTCCTTCAGGTTCTGCGGGTACAGCAGCCCGGGAATGTTGAGGAGGAAGGGAGCCGCTTGATGAGACAGATCAACCTGAGGGATGTTGTTAGATGTGAGCTGCTCCTTGACTTGAAGCTTGGCCAGCGAAGCCTGCTGAGACTTGCACAGCCCCATAGCTGCACACACCACACCAGCATCCTCCTGAAACGCACACAAAACAAGTCAACAAGCAGCATCAGTGCTGCTCTGCTGCTGCAGCAGGTGAGGGATGAGACAGAAGACTCTAAATCCTCCTCATCATGGGATTTACTGTTGCACAATAGCGTCTCTGTTCCCTTTTAGACTTCTACTCACTTCCTCATCAATGACTCTTTTAGCAGACTGCCCTTTGGTCACAGTGGCCGCTGCCCCCCCCCCCCCCCCACCCACCCTGCGAGGCTTCATTTGCACTACTTACCAGTTCCCCTGTGATAATCCCGATCAGGACGGGGTAGTAGCTATCCACCATCTCCTTGCACTGCTCCGTCAAACCCTGATCCGGGATGAGCTGACAGGCCTTCTCCAGGTATTTCAAAATATCTGCCTGCAATCACAGAGATTAACGTGATCCCTCCATAAGCGGCTCGCTTAATCAAGAATCTGCCACGCGTGTCCGTCCGCCTCACCTCCGTGGCGTTGTCCTTCAGCAGTTGCTCCACCACCATCAGCACCTCTTTGCACATGTCGCACGGCACAGACTTCTGCAGCCAGAACCAACAATCATTTACTTCACGTAATCATCCCAAAATATATCTATACACATACATAACAGAAAAAAAATACAAGTACCATTTGAGGCTTGTTCCACACATTCTGCTGACAGTGAGCCACAGCTCCACACAGGGAGGCCGTCTTTACATTTTCACACCAGTAGGGGGGGCCACGCGCACACTGTTCGGTCCCCAGAAGAGGAGTAGCTACAGCTGTTCAGGGAAAAGAACAAAAAGTTTTAAAATATTAAATCTAATGACAATCTGTAGAACTATAGTCAATAATTAGGAACCATATCCCTCAATGGTTAAACTGGATTAGACATTCTCACAAGATTATGAAATTTGAATTACGCAACTGTGAAATAATTCCATTAAAACCCTTCAAATTAAAAGCTTTTCATGTCAGAAAACAAAGCTAAATGTATGACTGAATCACTCCAAGCAATAGCTGAATTATTAAGGTTTAATAAAGTTAGAATTAACTGTAAAGTAGTATTGAATTATGTTTGGCCTTTTGTATATAAAAAGGGAATTTTACTTCCTTAGCAGTCAAATTAAAAACAGAAAGTCATGTAGGAAAGTACCTCTGATCCCACACCAACAACACTTCCTCATTCAACTCTCAGATCCTCCTGGATACACAGAACCACCTCCTCATGGTGTGAGAACATGTAAATTTAAATAGCAACCCGTCTCCGTAAATAGGAAATGAGTAAACTTAATACTAAACGCTGGGTTCTTAAATTTTAAATGTGAATCAATCAAGATTTGTAGGTTATCACGTGGTTGTAGTTACATCGTATAGCTAAAGCAGCCAGTCTTCTGGAGTCACATGAGAATTTATTTAAAATAACAGACTGTTCTCATACCGACTGACTGTTCAAACAAGGAAGACATTCCTGCACTTTTACAGAGGATGGAAGTAAACCGTTCAGATAACATACAGAAAGACATTTACAATTCAATCAATTTATTATTTGTATAGCACCTTTTAAGCAGAAGCAACCAAAGTGCTTAACATAAAATCAGAGAAAATATGATACAATAAAGAACCAATAAAAGCAATAAAACAGTAAAAGAATCAAATTAACAAGCTGACCCACTAAATCCGCTCACTGGAGTTAAAAGCCTGGCTAAAAAGAGTTTTTAAAAGTGACTTAAAATCACTGACGGTTCTGGCAGACCTCACAGAGAAGGGGGGGGGGAAGCATTTACTTTACTTTGAAAAGCTCCATCAAAAACTCAAACTTAAGCTTTTAGTGCTGTGGCATCAACCAAAGCAAAGTCAAACAAGGTGAATACAATTGTACTAAATCTTTAAGTATAGTGGAAACTATGGTTTTGTTGTTTGTAAGAAACAAGTTTAGCTGTAGAGATTAAAAAAAAAGAAAAACCTTCAAGATGCAACATGTATGTCACTGAGGAGCTGCCAACCTACATTTAGATGATGGTAGGCAAACAGATTAAATTCATTTTCAAAATGCCTCCAGCCTGAACAACAGTCCAGAATTCCACACAGGCCTGTTTTCCTGAAATCTCCCTTGTTTTGCTGTAGAAATAATCTGTTTCACTTCGTTTGTTCAGACTGGCAGATAAAACGGGATTATAAACAAGCGCAAACCACTGAAGGACGAGTTTCTTAAGGGACTGTGAAAGAAACACGTTAGCAACGATTAGCCTTAAAAATATTAAATCAAAACAATAAATTTTGGCAAAAATAAATTATACAACTGAGATAAAGTAGATTTAAACTAAAGCATTGAACACGTTTTGTCTACATTGGCTGTGTAGTTTAAAGTAAATTAATTTGATTTAAAAACAATAAACGTATTTATATTGTAACTCTGGTCTATAAAGCCAAAGCTACATTCAAATGTTTCCCAGAGGACAAACTTATGTCATAACAACGGTTAGCTAGCCAGGCTAATGCTAGCAAAAAACGTTAGCACCACTGAAGGCCAAGTGGACCGAAAGTAAACTCAAAGGTCGTCTCTAAAGCTGTAATCGTGGTTTATTTGCCATTTTAAAAAAATGTTTCAATAGCTAATTAGAGTGTCTTAAAGATTAAGTGAACAACGCCATCAGTCACGGTTCCTGTGTTTACAAACGCCGAGGACCCTTCGAGCTTCCGCGTCCAAAACGCAGTAAAGGTTTGCCCAAAGTACCGCTGTTTTCGTGTCCGGGTTCGAACCCCAAACCCGTGCCACCCTCGTCACCTGAGCTGACTTTACCTGAGGATATGAAAAGCAGAGTTAAAAGCAGCATGACTGCGCTGTTTCCTGGCTCGTCGGTCCTTGTTTCTGCGTCGGTGTGTGCGGGTGAACGGCGCGCGCTGCAATGCGGCCGTCGCTCTGCTCCGCCAGTTATGAGGAGTCACCGTCAGCTGACAGCGCACGTGACAGCTGATCAGCCTTAATTAGCACGAGCCAGGTCATAGGCGACGATTGAATCAGCGTGTAGACTTCGTTTGACTGTATATTATATAGTTAGCAGTCATAAATGGGGTAAAACCTGCAAATGTATCTATAAATCGAACTTTTCTGCAGCTTTAGGTTCCTTGGCTGTAAAGCGCCCCCTAACGGTGGAGATTATTTGACCTATTTTGCAGCCGATTTGTTTTCTTTTAAAGAATTAGCCTATTTTTGAGGGTTTTTTCCTTACCAGCAACACCTTTAAAACATATTATTTTTATAATGACTCAGTTTAAATGTGTACATGTAAATAAACTACAAAACGAACAACTTTACTGTTTCTAATGGTTTCTAATCAAAACCACAGCCTGCCATGCCATTCCTAGAAACTAAAAAGTATATTTAGCCCAGGTTCTGGTTATTTAATCTACATTTGGAGACTTATGATCGTTTATTATTTCCTTTAGTGAACACATACCTACTACAAATAAGGATATTTACAAATAATAGCAGTAGTGACACAGCAAAGGCCATGAAAGTCACAACACTTATTACTATCAAAAAAGAAGACACAACAAAATGTTTGTATGACTTACAAAAAAATAAAATAATTGTTTATTGCTTAGTTTATTAAAAATTGCGGTGCAGCAGACCAACAGCAAGAAAAAAGGGTCAGCGTGTGATGGGTCACTGTGTTCAGGAGAAGTGAAAACCTGTAAAAACAGAAAGGGAACAAATTTTGTAACAGAGGATCCACTTCCAGAATGTTGAAGCAAAACACTGATGCCACAGAAAGTGAGACATTCTACAAGTGAAGTAAGCTGACACTGGCTCCAGATCACTGACATTTAAGAACTTCTGTGTTTGTCAAATATTTCGATTTTTCTGGACTTATTCATATGAACATCTTGATGTTCTGCATTAAAGATTTCTGAGGATTTTCTTAATTAAAGCTCAGAAAACATGTCTGTAATTTCAGTTACTGTGTTATTTTAAGCCTGTGTGTTGACAAGTGAGATTCTAAAACATCAACTAGACAAATATTATCTATTGTGTTGCTCTAACATCAGGGAAGTTCTTGACCAAACGCACAAGTTACATTATCAAAAAATAGAACTATTATTCTTACTTCTCTATTGAGGCATAACACATATTATTTCTATTTGTGGCGACAGTTGAATCTATTTCTTACCTCTTTATGGTAAAAATGGCTTTTGTTGTCTTAGTTTTTCCATCTGCCAGTATACATTTCTTACTTAATCACCATATGCACATGTTTTTTGTTTATATGATTTTTCCACTGATATGCCAAAATATCAGAAAAGCATTTCTCCATCTGTCATTGTTTTCATCAAATGGAAGACTTTGACAACTTTGCACAATTCAAAAAAGCAGGGGCTAATAGTTTCCTTTCAGAAAAAGGCAGAAGTTTGTTTCATTTGTGTTTACTTTACTTTGTGTTTGGATTTGAAGATCAAACAATCTACGCTTTAACGGATTGATAGTCCAGGTTTTTGTTGTTGTGCTTTTTATGTCGTAAAAATATGAAATGTTTACCAGTTAAAAAATAATATTACAGTCTTACATTGTTGCACAAATCCTTTTAGAAAAAGTAATCAAAAAGTAACAGGAAAAGAAACTTTGTGTTAATAAATCCTTATTTATTGACAGTAAACCATGGAGTTGAACTGTTTTAAACTGAACATTTATCTGTGGGATGAGCAGATGAAGCTTCTCTTTGCTGATTTTGGAAAAAATAAGTCATGTTAGCAGGTAAAAGACCCACTTTGATGAAAATTATGTTTTTTGGTGTTTTTCTAAATGAAAAGTAAAGAAACAGGCAAACTTTCAACTGTTTACATTTACATATTTTATTGTATGTGTACGCCCACGACCCAAATTAGCCTCTATGCTTCTGCCAGACCAGCAATCACACCTGTGCGCCAGGTTCTGCTTTTCTTACAATAATTAATCAATCAATCAATCAATATAATATTTTTAGAGCACTTATAAAAGCAGAGGTAATAAAGAAGATAGATCAGGATGTCATCAGCGTAGCAGTGGAACAACACATTAGTTTTCCTAAAAATGGACCCGGGTGGCAGCAGGTAAAGCGAGAATAAAAGCTGGCCTAAAACAGCGCCCTGGGGTACACCATGTTTGAGTGGAGCAATAAACATCACTAGATCACTTGTTGACATAAATTCAAACACATATAGTAACGACATACACCAACATTTTCTCCCTAACCCGCTTCGTTTTTGACCCGTGCTCTACAAGTTAGAAATTTTTCCTGACAAAACCACCGTATAGGCATATTAAGGTAGGCTAGCTGATGTCCTTTTAAATGTATTTTGACCCTACTATTAAATACATTTGCTTGTTTTATTGTTTACCTTGGTGTAAAACACTTTGTGTTACCAAGTAGGAAAATTGCTATAATATAATAATAATAAAATAATAATATAATAAAGATTGATTGATGTTTATTTATCATACTAGTCGATTTTTGTTGTTTACTTCATCTTGAGCGAACTTAGGTCCTTTTTTTTATTGTTCACAATCTAAGCCGTCTAAGCAGGGAAATGAATAAAGCAGGAATACAGTATTGATTTTATGTCAAATGTGTCTTTCAATTCTTGAAGTTCTTTTCACAAGCCCCTATAATGATACTTCCCCTTCTTGGATTGGAAGAGTATTAAGAAAGTTATGCCACTTTGAAGACTCTCGGCACAGTGATGGAGCTGTTTTTTATGTTAAGTCAGGAATAAAACATGTGATAACTTTCTTCATTTCTGTCCAATATCCCTTGCGCTATATTGTGGGGTCCAGATGACCCCACTCCCAACATTAACGTGCCTCCAAGGGACGTTAACGTTGGGGGTGGGGTCATCTGGACCCCACTAGACAGTGCGCTGAACCTTTTTTCTTCAATGATTTGTGATCTTCACTGGTGTCCATGGATTACATGAAATCTTTCCACCTTTATCATGGTAGGGAGAACACGTCAATGTAAGGGTGGGGTCATCTGGACCCCACAAGCACAAAAGATAAGAATCTTCTTTGCATCACTGAAAAGGTTCCTCGAAGCTCTTTCAATTAGTAACTCTAATTTTCTTAAGGTTTGGATCTTACAGGAAGTCTGGATGAACCCCTCTGTCCTACTGCGGGGCCCCGCAGCAGGTGGTGCTGCTGGTGGACACCTGCTCATCCTTCTTCAGCACAGTGGGCCTCACCACGTCCACGTCACGGTGCAGGTGGTCCAACAACCCATTGAGGATGCTGGGAGCTGCGTAAAAGTCGACTAGAAAGTAGGAGCCTCGGGAGTGCCTCTGGTTGTGTTTGGTCATCTTGTACGGCAGGAGTCTTTCTCCCAGGTTCTCCAGGTTTCTCACCACGGCGCCGCGCTCCATCAGAGTCTCGACGGTTCGCCGCAGAGCCGCCGCCGTCTCAGGCCGCTGCATCGCTTTCAGGATCAGGGCGAGCTCGTAGCGAGGCATCGCTTCTGCTAGGTAATCCACCCGCCTCGAATTTAAATCCAGCTAAAACAGAAATAATGTAATCCCCATACACTTCTGGTCACAGACCACCATGTTATGACATGAGGGACAGCAAGCAAGGTCGTATGGAAATGACGTCAATATTGTGCGCCACCTCGTACGCAATTTTAAATAAAATAAAACAATATTGGACATTATTAGTGTATCCTTTTAAAATTATATAATACTTTTAATTTAACTATAATATTAAATTAAAAAATGACATTTCAAATAAAAAAGTCTAGTTTAAAAATCCTTTATATACAGAGCTCCCACTCAGTCCCAGCTTTTAGGAATTGACATTTTTCCATTTCCCCCGAAAGGTTAGTCGTATAAATATATATGGCTCCTTATAAATTGTTTTTAGAAGATAAAATTGAAAAATATCAGCAACAATCAAATATTATCAAAACATTTGACTTTTTCTCGGTTTTGATCATTTAAGTCGAAGTTGATCATCTCTTTTTCAAGCCTCGCGTCTTCGCGAAGCGCATGCGCACTTGGAAGTAGGATTCTTTTTTCCAGAAGGAGCGTGGTGAAGATGGCGGCGCAGGGCTCAGTGCCCAGTGATCTTTACAAATGCGTTTATTCTTTTCTTTTGGAAAATAAGTTCACCAAAGCGGCGCAGCAGTTCCTGAAACAGACTAAAGTCGTAAGTAGCTCAGGTGTCTGCCTGTTGGTGCTGTCTACTTCTTGGTACTTACTGAGACTGCGCAGTGCCGGTAAAGAGGAAAAAATAGCACGTGTTGAGTCGCCAGCACTCACATGTTCGTGATTCTGCGCGTTTCATGGCAACAACCGACGGTAGTAACGTTTGAATTGTGTTTTTCAGTCAACCTTTTTCTACTTTTCTCCTTTACAGAAACCTCTGGACAAAAATGAGGAGAGTCTAGAAAATATTTACAACTTCTGGGTCAAGTAAGTTTTGGATGATATGCCTGACACTAACCATGATAATTAATACCAGAGGGATTTTATTTAAGGTCTAATCATAGCAAACCTTCTATGAAAGATTAAGTTATTAAAGGTAATGGAATTTATACATATGGCAAGAAAATGCAAACATTTCACAGTAAATAAACTGTAATTGCCTCACTCACTAAGAAACTTATTAGGAAAACATATTTTACTTTTTTTTTTTTTTGCCCTTCAGTGTTTTGTTTTAAGGTTTGTTTTCCCTTTTCTCTGATTCAAATGTGTCCCAGCAGATGTTCACCAGTCTAGTTCTACTGACAGTGTTTTCACAGTTTTCCAGCTCAGAAGTTCTCTAAAGAAACAGCCAGAACCCCTTAACCCCCCCCCCCCAACAAAAAAAAAGATGATCAGTGATTAATTAGCTACAATTAAAAATCCATTCATTATTGCTTCATATTTTGATTGAAAGTCTAACTTTGAGGCATGTTGAAGGTTGTATTCTTGCAGCCGGTCGGAGCAAAACGTAAAATAACGGACTCCTGTTGAACTTAACAGCAACCACAAAAGAAGAAATTAAAAAAGAAAGAAAGAAAGAAAGAAAGGGAACAAAACCTCCCAAAAAAAAAAAAAAAAAACAGTACTAGGGGTTCTGGTATAACTAGGACCAAAGGTGGAAATAGTTTTACTTTTCATGAATTTAAGTGAGATGAAATGTAAGAAATCATATTGTTTAAAAAAAATTTTTTTCTTACAAATAGAATATTTTCCAAGTATTAATAAAACGTAAAAAAGGAAGTCAAGTAAGGTTTCACCTGAAATTACTCCAAAAAGCTTCGGCTGTTTTTCTAATTGTGTTGTGCAACAGTAAAAAATCCTCCCAAAGGCGTAAATATGCATTCATAAAACAAACGATGTATTGTTTTTATATTAATATCTAATGTTTTCATCCCTGCCTCAGCTTTTCTGTGCCGCTTTATGTCAGATTCAAAGACTGAAAAAAACAATAGACGAACATGAATACATGAACTATTAAGTGGAAAGCAAGGATGTGTAATAAAAACGTCAAGAGTTTATGAAAAATATAAGAATAAAGCCTTATATTATTAGCACAGCAGCGTACTTAACCCAGTCTGTGTGGGATTGTCCAATCGGAGCTCCTTTCTGCCTGCGCTGTAATTGAACAAGAAATATGCAAAATACAGAGAAAACGAACGTCAATAAGGAATGAAAAACTGCTCAAATGATGTTCGTCTGCTTAAAGCAGTTCCTGCCTGCAGAATCGGAACCAAAACCGCCTTATTGGGCTGAAAACCGCCCAATCTGGCAACGCTGTCAGCTGGAGGCTTCTTATTCTGCTGTTCCACTGTCACCTCCTGTTTTCTGAAAGTGCTTCCATGTCATCCATCTGTCACTTTATTCAAACGTAGCAGAGATGAGGAAGGAACGAAGCACGAATGCGTATTTAACGAGGCAAAGCTTGGTTAGCGCTTCATAAATAAACTGAATTGAGCGTAATTGCCCTGTAAAGGTCACCTGACGCCAAAAAACGGAAACTGCCTCCGACTGAGCCAAACGGTCCGGCTGCCAAGAAGGCAAAAGGCGCAGCAGAAAGCTCCAGCAGTGAAGAGTCGAGCAGCGAAGATGAAGATGAAGCACAGCGGAGCAAAACGGCTGCAGGTACTGCAAGAAGAAGCTGAAGCTTCCCCGTCCGTCTCAGGTTTCTTCATGTTTAGTTTTCATTTCAGCCGTCAAAGCTGTGCCGGGGAAAGCTACCAAAGCTGCATCAAGCAGCAGTGAAGACTCCAGTGACTCTGAGGAGGAAAAGGCTCCTGCAAAGGTCAGAGGAACTCACTCATTCAACCTTCCAGCTAGATTTTCACACATTTCGTTCACGTTTGGGTTTTGTAATTCACACAGGCGCCTTTGAAAGCAGCACCTGTGGCTGCAGCTGCAGGCCGGAAGAAGGACAGCAGCTCCAGCAGCGAAGACTCCGACTCTGAAGACGAAGCGCCGGCCAAAGCTCCAGCGCCAAGTTAGTCCCCAGCACTGTGATTGACGTGCTTATCGTCAGGCGGAGTATTTATTCATAAACCTGGTTCGTGTCCAAACGACAGAAGCCGGTCCGGGTGCTGTGACCAAACCCAAAGCTGCCCAGGAGAAGCAGGAGAGCAGCAGCAGCGAAGACTCCTCCGACTCTGAAGAGGAGCCGCCGCCGAAACCCAAGACTGCAGCTAAACCAGCCCCCCCGAAGAAGGCCGCGGCCGCCGCTGAATCCAGCAGCGAGGAGTCTTCCTCAGAGGACGAAGCTCCTCCCACTAAAAAGCCTAAAGCAGGTGAGGTTTTGCTGCTGTTTTCACCTCCTCTTCCTAAACTGTTGGGAGTCTTCAGGATTGGAGTGAAGCTGATGACCTCCAACAGTCCGTCCTGTTTGTTTGGACCCCCTCCCCTGCAGGTTCTGACCAAACACAAGGGTCGGGGCTCGATCCGGACCAAATTAATTAAAAATGAAGCAAACTGGGTCTGGACCAGTGGGCTCTTCCAGCCTGAACAGTCCCTCACGTTTCAGTAAAGCAGATCTTGTTTTGTCAGGAGCGTACAGTGCCGTCCCGCCTCCAGCTTCCATCCAGAAAACTGCAGCAAAGTCCAGCAAAGCCGACGACAGCGACTCTTCAGACAGCAGCGATGATGATAAAGCTGCAGGTAAGCTGCTCCTTCCTCTCTTTAGCGGTCTGTGTTTCTGGTTCCGTGTCGTAACGGTGTTGACGGGTTGCAGGAAAACCCGCTCAGGCAAAGACTTCCAATGCCAAACCTGCAGCAAAGACGCCTGCAGCTCGTGCTAAAGCCCCGGCCAAGGAGAAAGCAGCTGCAGCAGGGGAGAGCAGCTCTGACTCCTCTGAGGAAGAGGAGCCGCCTGTTAAAATGAAGGCAGGAGCTAAGAAAGCAACTCCTGCTGCCAAACCGGCAACTCCTGCAGCTAAACCTGCAACCAAGGCTGAGATTCCGATTCTTCATCAGAAGAGGAGGAGCCTGTAAAATCTAAGGCTAAAAATGCTACACCTGCATCAAAACCTGCACTCCTGCAGCAAAGCTCAAATAAAGAGAGCAGCTCAGACTTTCTTCTGAGGAGGAGCAGCCTGCAAAATCAAAGGCCAAACCTGCAACCTCTGCAGCTAAACCTGCAACTCCTGCAGGCTAAACCTGCTGCAAAGACAGCAGCAAGCAAAGAAAGCAGGCTCAGATTCTGACTCTCTTCTTCTGAGGAAGAGGAGCCGCCTGTTAAAACTAAGGCAGGTTGCAGCCAGCACCTGCAGCAAAGCCTGCAACTCCCCGGCAGCTAAACCTACAGCAAAGACACTAGCCAAGGAAGAAAGGCTCAGACTCTTCTTCTGAGGAAGAGGAGCAGCCTGCAAAAATCAAAGGCCAAACTGCAACTCCTGTAGCTAAATCCTGCAACCAAGGCTGTAGCTAAACCTGCTGCAAAGACAGCAGTCCAGGGAAGAAAGCAGCCTGATTCTGACTCTCTTCTGGAAGAGGAGCCGCTGTCAAAACTAAGGCAGGAGGCCAAGAAAGCTGCTACACCTGTAGCAAAGCCTGCAACTCCTGCAGCTAAAACCTACAGCAAAGACACCAGCCAAGGAAGAGCAGCTCAGACTTTTCTTCTTCTTCTGAGGAGGAGCAGCCTGCAAAAATCAAAGGCCAAAACTGCAATCCCCAGAGCTAAATCCTGCAACCAAGGCTGTAGCTAAACCTACAAAGACAGCAGCAAAGGAAGAAAGCAGCTCAGATTCTGACTCTTTCTTCAGAAGAGGAGCAGCCTGCAAAATCTAAAGCTAAACCGGCAACTCCTGCAGCTAAACCTGCGACTCCTGCAGGAAAACCTGCAACTCCTGCAGAAAACCTGTAACTCCTGCAGGAAAAACCTGCAACCTGCAAGCAAAACCTGCACTCCCAGAGAAAAAACCTGCAACCAAGGCTGCAGCTAAGGAAGAAAGCAGCTCAGATTCCGATTCTTCATCAGAAGAGGAGGAGCCTGTAAAATCTAAGGCTAAAAATGCTACACCCTGCATCAAAACCTGCAACTCCTGTGAAGAAGACTGCAGCTAAGGCTGCAACAAAAAGAAGAGAGTAGCTCAGACACTTCTTCTGAGTGATGAGCAGCAGCCTGCAAATCTTAAGGCTAAACCCAACTCCTGGGTAGCTAAACCTGCTGCAAAGACAGCAGCCAAGGAAGAAAGCAGCTCAGATTCTGACTCTTCTTCTGAGGAAGAGGAGCCGCCTGTTAAAACTAAGGCAGAGCAAGGCTAAAAATGCTAAACCTGCATCAAAACCTGCAACTCCTGCAGCCAAGGCTGCAACAAAAGAAGAGAGCAGCTCAGAATCTTCTTCTGAGGAGGAGGAGCAGCCTGCAAAATCTAAGGCTAAAAATGCTACACCTGCATCAAAGCCTGCAACTCCTGCAGCAAAGCCTGCAGCTAAGGAAGAAAGTAGCTCAGAGTCTGACTCATCAGAAGAGGAACAGCCTGCAAAATCCAAGGCCAACAATTCTACACCTGCATCAAAGCCTGCAGTCCAAAAAGCTTCAGCAACAAAGAAATCTGGTCCTGCAGCCAAGAAAGTCCCTGCAGCTTCCACAAAACCTGGAGCGAAGAGCAGCTCCTCCTCCTCAGACAGCTCCGACTCTGAGGAGGAGACCACCAAACCCGCAGTCACCAACGGCAAGGCGGCGACTCCCAAACCAAGCCCAGCGGCTGCAAAAGCTGCCAAGTCATCATCCAGTGACAGCAGCTCTGAGGAGGAAGAGGCGAAAGCTCCAGCTGTAACCCCCAAAACAACCCCCACTGCAAAGCCCAGGGAGAGCAGCAGCAGCTCCTCCGAGAGTTCAGACGAAGAGGAAGCGGCACCGAAAGCTGCCACCACCCCCAACACCCCCACTGCAAACGGTGAGTGTCAGCCTACAAGGCCTGATGGGAAATGACCACACCGTGCAGGTTTACGCTGTGGAGCTCTAGTGTTCACAGCAAACAGTAAATACTTTGGTTTTATTGTGCAGCTGCAAGTGGGAAGAGAAAAAAAGGTGAAGAGTCATCATCAGAAGAGGAAGAAGAAGAAACCAAATTAAAGACGCCCAAAAACAAAAAGGCAGCAACCACACCACAGACTTTCCCGAAGGCAAATAAGAAGGTAAGTTCTGCACTAAATGCACCAAAAAGCGGCTTTTTTGTGCATTTTTATTGAATATAATTGATTCTCCCTTTCAGTCTTCAAACGTTCCTTTCCGTAGAATCGTAGAGGAGCGCGTGGAAGTGGATCCACGCCTGGCAGATAACTCTTTCGACGCGAAGGTAAAGTCCAACCGTCTCGGCAGCACTTTATTTTGAAGGAGGGACTTCCTGTCACGCATCCTCCTCTTGCATTTCCAGCGCGGCGCCAACGGGGACTGGGGCCAAAAAGCCAACGACGTGCTGAGGTTCACCAAAGGCAAATCGTTCCGCCACGAAAAGACGAAAAAGAAGAGGGGGAGCTACCGCGGCGGCGCCATCTCCACCTCCGTCAACTCCATCAAGTTTGAAAGCGACTGAGCGGCTTCGCCCGGGAAAGTTTGACCTCAGAAGCGTAGTTGGAACTGTGAGAAGTCAACGTTCATGTGATGTTCAACATTATGGCCACTAGGTGGCTTCAGGCCGCCGGGTTCAACGCATTTCCTCTAAAAATATAAAAAAAAATTTTTTTTTTTTTTTTTACACATGAGCCACCCAACCTCCATGTCTTTTGTCTTGTAACTTTGAGAAAATGCTTGATTTTATCCTCTAATTTCACTTTTCCTTTCTAATGAGATCAACTGTATTGTATTATGGGATGTTTTGGGCCATTTTCTCTTCCTATATACTGTTATTAATAAAGCAGAATGGTCTATTTCACTGTCAAGTTGAATTGCTGTCTAGCATTAGGACCTCAGACTTGTGTTGACATCGTTAGGCTAGAGCGCCCTCCTCTGTTCAACAGTGGGACTGCA
This sequence comes from Oryzias sinensis, assembly GCA_037389245.1. Classification (NCBI taxonomy): domain Eukaryota; kingdom Metazoa; phylum Chordata; class Actinopteri; order Beloniformes; family Adrianichthyidae; genus Oryzias; species Oryzias sinensis. The sequence continues at coordinate 3,985,338 of CM074500.1, forward strand.
TTTGTGCGAACAGCTAAAAGCCATTTTTTTTCCTATCTACAATGACTCGACTGTACTTTTTATTTTAAGAAATGTAAATAAAGATTGAATCCTGTTCAGAATAGTTTGTTTGGCTTTAAATGTTTTTTGAGGCAGGAAAATATAATTATTACTAAAACAGAAAACATGACATTACCAAAAGTTAGGAATATCGTCAGCCTAATAGCAGATCTGCCCAGGTTTCAGGTTCAGGTTTTTTTGAAAAGAAGAAAAAACACTTTTTTTTCCAGCACTCACAGTAGAGTTAGGCCAATATCTCAATTTGGCAAATAAAAAATTAGTTAAGCAAAAATGCTATTAGGCTGACGATATTATTCACATGAGTGTTGCTTCTATTTGGTTTGAATTTTAATAAAATATGTAAATGTATTACTAATGAATGATCAGAAACAATTTCCATTAATTTGATATTTAATACCTGAAAATGAAGACCATAAAAATATCTTTGGTCATGGCGATAACAGGTATTTGCAGTGATGAACAGCTTGACAGCGACGTCTCCTCACTAACCTCATGATGTGGTTCTGAGGGGTTCGTTTCTTCTGTCCGGTCACTTGGGGGTCCGATCATCCGGTCGCAGCTTCAGCTGGTCCCATGGGGTTCAGGTCAAAGGTCAATATGACCCACTTCCTGCTGTGACTATTCTGGTAGCATTTGGTGGAGCGTTATCATCCATAACAGAAAGTTGGGGATTTTTGGGGGGAATTGGGGGACAGAGACGGTTCAATGGGATCAGAGATAAACACATGCAGTGACTGGACCGTCTACAAGAACCAAATGGGTTTGGTGCCTGGTTCACGGGAAGACCTGCAGGTAAAAGTCAGCTTTTTAGAACCACTGAATGTTGAAATTGACGTCACATGGAAACGATTTTTCTTTTAGAATTATTTGGTTCTGCCGTCACTGACGGTGAAACCAACATAATGTTGAAAGCTCAAAAGGACGAGTGTCTATCACCACAATACAATTACCAACCTATCCTGAGAATCTGTTAAGTGTTTTTTCGCCATATCCATAAATCATTGAGAGTAGTGCATATCTGGGGAAAACAAGATCTTTTTTTTAACAACTTTGGTTCCAAAGCTGAAACTATTCTTGCCAGCAGGTGGCAGTGTTGCAGCTCCGCTGCAAAAGAACAGAAAGTACAGTTTTGAACATTTATTCTGATCGGAGAACTTAGAAATGATCTGCTTCATAGTCCCTCCGTCAAACGAAGCACCAGATGGTTCTGTTTCTCCCACACAGCATGAGTCAGCATTCCTACTGAGTGATGCCAGTAAACGGCATGCAGATGGAGTGAAACACGGTGGGGTCAGGATCCAAATGAAAGCATCTTCTGCAGAGTGTGTGCTTGTGCTTCAGGCGACGTGACCCTGCACAGGTATTAAAGTGGTTGTGCTTCACACGTTTTGCTCTCCTGAGGTCTTGTTGCCGCCGTGTTTCTGCTTTGACAAGGAGACTCCTCTGAAGTTCTCATTAAAACAAACATCCAGACAGATTCCCTTTTGGGAATTTCCATTTGCAGAACATTTTCCAGTGCGTCACTGAAAAACGTTGACAGCTTCAGCGGCTCCACGCTCTGACTAAATGTCAGAAAAAAACTGAAAATTCTGACAAGAACCTGCTTAAAGCCCCACTTCCGTCACGCTTTGATCCATTTTCAAACCAGTAGTATTTTAAATATGGTTTTGCTGTTTTTAGATTAAATAAACAAAAAAAAACTGTTGTTTTATAGGACATAGTTTCTGCAGAACGGCAGGAGTTGATCAGAAGTTCACCTCCGAGTTGTGGGCGGGATCATTGGCACGAAGCAACCCCGCCCCCTTTCCCCATCGCTCAGAGAGCTCAGAGCAAACAGCATTTTTTTTCATCTGCTCCTGATTCACAACGATTTGAAAAAAGAAAAACTCAGAAATGAAATTTTAAGCTCGATTTTCTTGCTATACGTCCTCCATCATCAGAACACATTAAAAAGACCATTTTCATGGGAGTGGGTCTTTAAAGGAGTAAAGTGATCAATTTTTTAATTGACTCAGTCCAACACGGCAACAACAGAACTGCAAGAAATAAGACAAAAGTTCTATAAATAATACATTTTTCTTTAAAAATAGAGGCAAAAAAATCTGAAATGGTCTTACCAAGAATTCTTATTTTAAGAAAATAAAATTCTAGTTTTCTTAAACTAAGACTATTTTGCTGTTATAAAAAATATTATTTTTCCTCTGGGATAAGACCTTTTTTTTTAAAACAGGGGTCTTTTTTACTTTCTTATGTTACGTTCTGGGTCTAACTGACCCGTTTTAAAATGTGTTTTCAACTTTGAAACTTCTGTCAGAATTATTTCGTGTCATCAACACATAAAATAAAAAGGGTTCATTTATCCTTTTGGTAATTCATATAGAAGCAACCATCAAAGCTCAGGAACATGACAGACTGGACATTTCCGGGCGAAACGACGCCACGGACAACCCGGGAGGGCAGCCGGCAGTCACTCCAAACGCAGCCCCCCCACACTCAAGCCTGACAAGCAAACCCCCTTTGAGCCCTGCAACAGCGCTAACCAAGCAGAGAATCCAGACAGCGGCGTTCGGTTTATTCAGGTGAGACGCTGAAATGTCTCAGACGGAGAAAGTTGACGCGACTTTTCATCTTTCGTCTTTAACGGCAGGTGTAAGCTTGCAGCAGAGCATGCTGGGAATGCTGATAAGGGGGTCCCGAGCTCCTGACTGTCAGTCGTAATATGGGCCAAATATGAGAGACGGGGAGGGGGGGATGCAGGACAATCTTTTAATGTGCAGTACAGGGCTGCCCATCCCATCCATTTCAATGAGAAAAAAACTGCTGACCACTTTTCCACTGCAGCAGAAGATGATGAAGATGCAGCAGCAGCAGCAGCAGCAGCAGCAGCAGCAGCAGCAGCAGCAGCAGCAGCAGCAGCAGCAGCAGCCTGTTCCATAAAGAAGCAGACAAAGATGGCTTCCCTCCTGGACCGTCTGCTAATAAATACAGACCCGCTCCCATAGAAATCGTGTTTTGTTGTGATTCTAACTTGTTCTTGTGGCTTGGAGGACATTTATAAAGAATATTTCTGCAACTTTTTTAAATAAAAATACGGTGAATAAGTAGCAGAGGGAAAAAAAATGCAGTTTAGAAAAAGTAGCTTTTCTTTGACGTAGAAAATATGCTGGACGGTTTTCCTCGTCTGAGCTGGAATCTGGCTCAGAACGGCAGCAGTAATGTTACCGGGTAGGTTTGGGGGTGGGAGGGGCTGGAAGCTGGCCTGTAAACAGATACCTCTCAACAAAGAGGATGGGAAGAGGGGACGGGACTGCTTCACGCTGACGTTCTCTCAGCTCAGAGGTGAATTTCTAATGAATATTAAAACAACCATTCCTAGAAAATAAATCAGTTTTTAAATTTTTTGGCTAAAATTTGCCCCAAAATAATTAATTTTAAAATAGATCAAAATAAGTTGTAAAAACACAAAAGATAACAGTTTGGAAAAATAAAGCTGCAGGAGTTTTTACGTTAATAAAACATCTTTAATAGAGAATTTCTAAGCATCTTTTAAAGTGTTTCAGTGACCAATAATTAGCGTACAAACAGTGAATATTGCAGAAAAAGACGAGCATCCAAGCGTGAGCCACAGAAGCTGGGGGGGGGGGGGGGTCATGAACTGAAAGCTTCTCTTTCTGTCCCTCTGAGTTTGATGAGATGACAGCAGGAAATCAAACGAGTGCTTTTTCAGCATGTTCAGTCTCTGCTGACGAGGATTCCTCAAATACCCATAATTCTTTGCTGCACACACCCATTCAGCCCAAACTGCTGAGTGTGCTGCAGCTTCAGTCATTCCGTTGCGTGCGGTGATGGCTGCGGCGTTTGCGGGTGCCGCCTCCGCTATGTCTTGGGCGAGGCGAAGTCCCAGGCCGTGTCCTGGGCGCACTTCCACATGGCGCGCACCAGCCGCGTGAAGCCCATGTCCTTGGGTTTCTCCAGCCCCCGCATCAGCCGCTGCTTCATTATGGCGATGAACTCCTTATTGCTGAGCTCGCCGTTCCCTGAGGAGGACAGACGGCGGGAGGAAATGGGGGGAGGGGCGGGTAATAAGATCATGAAGAAACGTGGAATTTGGTATCAATTTGTTTTCACCTCCAGAGGTTTTGTCTGTTTGCAATTTTTTTTATTTAAATCCATAAGGATGACATCAAAAGTTTTCTCTCCTTGAAGCAAATGTTTGACATCGGGTGCGTCTGAATTTCACTAGAGTAAAAACGTGATCACACGTGCACAACAGCAGATCCACCACAAAGTGTGTATGGTTGGTCATGCATCCCACCATAAATCCCCTCAGACAGTCAGATGGAGCGGTTTGGAGGGGAACAGCCTTGTACCAAGAGAGGCGACGCCTTAGTCACACGCCCCTGTATCCTGTTCGAGTGCTGCTGGTTTTTGGGATGTCAGGGGCTCCATGGAGGGTCGAATCCTAACGTGAGCTCAAGTAGCTCCCTTGAGGCTCCATCTCAAGGGACGTCATGAAAATGTAACATACCATTGTCGTGCGTGTTGTAAAGTGTTTGTAGGTATAATGGCAGTTACAGGGGTTACTGCAGTTATCCCTACAAATACTTTACGAGTCACTCACCACACGCACGACAATAGTACAGGTGACGTACGATGCCTTTACCCCACACTCTGGCTGTTAGTCAGGTGGAAGTATGCGTACTAGCTCCTTACTGACAGCGTGCAAAAGCTGCAGGAACATGGTGTGCAGGTTTAAGGCAAGTGCTCGTAGGATGCCCACACAGGCTATGCTGTGATGGTCTAATTTCCTCATTTCTAATGCTACGGTGACACGAGGCTCTGGAACAATTGTTCAAGTCAGCACGTTCACTGAAAAGTCTATGTGGTGCATGGAAAGGCGGGTTTCTGGCCTCCACATTCAAAACGCTAGCATTCCAGCACCACTACGCACAGGTTCTAAGTACAAAACAAGCAGCCATTGAACGCGTGTTGAAAATTAAACCAGTTGAACTTTGACCAATCAAGGACTTACAGTTGCTAGTGACATGGAGGAGAAATGAATGACACCAAGTCTCTCATACATGTAATAGAACTCTGAAGGATTTGTTCCGCTTCGACATTTTACACCGACTGTCAGTGGCGGACATGCGCTAGAACGTTGTGAATCCCGTTTGCTAAAAGCGCGTTCAGGAATCTGTGCTTAGCGCATTCTTAAACATTAATTAAGGATCTTTTTAAGAATCTGGGCTCAGGAGGATCTTCTGACTGTTCCAAGAGGTTTTCAACAACTCCAAGTTTGCCTCCTCGCCGTTTCATCACGACTACACACCAGGATGCAGCTCCAAATGGTCGGGCGGTGTCAGATTAAGTCGTTGTGAAGGATGAAAAGGCAGATGAACAAATATTTCTCAAAGCACTTGGCGGCGAGTGAGGGGCGGAGCTTCCTTACCATCGCAGTCGAACAGCGCAAACACCACGTTGCAGACGTGGTCGGACAGCTCCACCTTGGCCACGGTGCGAGCCACTTGCTTCATGGTAGCTGAGAGACAGAAGGAAGGAGGTCAGGAGTGAGCACTGAAAGGCTCCATGCAGACAACACTGTGTACAAGTCAAAGTGTCTTGGATCAATATTAAAAAATGTTTTTTTAAAAGCTTTGCGTTGGCTGAAGAGGAGCTGAGAGGAGGTGAAGGAGGAGCAGATGGTCTCACCACATGGAGCTGAGAAGAAGATTTTAATGAGCAAAACTAAAAACATAAACATGTTAGATTTATTATCTATCCCTGAACGTTCACCAGGAGCTAAAAGAAGTAAAATGCTGAAGAAAGAAACAAAAAAATAATCAGGTGAATGTAAAAGAAAGAGTTAAATGATGGCGAGAAGCTCATTAGACGCTTCGATGGAAATGTGCTGAGAGGCTGCGAAACCACTGGACTCCGGAGCAACATGAAGGAGATCAAAGGAAACCAAAAAAAAAACTCCTTTTCTGGACAACAACAGGAATCCAAAGAATTTACAGAAGCCTGGCAGCTCTCCAAGAAGCCTGAAGGTCTGAGTAAACATGAAACCTAATCATGGAAAGAAGCACCTCGGGATGGAGCCTGCTGTTCCATCAGTGAAGATGCAGAAGCACCAAACCAGTGATGTTAAGAGGAAGCACATTCATCTGAGTTCATTTTTACTAATGATTATACTCCAGTAAACTGCCTTTTTGGAGTTAACAAAATCAAGAGTAAAGGCTGAAATATGACAAAAACCTCAACCAAGCAGGCGGTGCTGCACACCTGCAAGTACGACTGGATACTGCATTGATGCTACACAGCATAAGAACCACAAAGACTAGAATTAAGATGACTTTCAGTAAAAAGAAAATGAAAACAGAAATATTTATACATTTTGAATTCAGAGGCCAGTGATTGTAATGTTTTGCTCCCGTGTTCATTGTTATTAAGAAAGCAGCAGAAATCTGTCTTTGTGGGGTTTTGGGGCAGAAGAACGGCCGTTAAACGATGGGCCATGGCGGTCCTCGTGTCAGTGAGCATCGTGTTCTCCTGCCGGCTGCTGCTGCTGGAAGTCATTAGGCGTTCGGTTGTCTGCGTGTAAACGGCGTCACAGAGGAGTCATTAGGACAACAGCCAGAAGGTTGTGCTATCCTAGGCACTTTCACATTGGGAGTTGGGTCATCTAGACCCACTAGACAGTGCGCTGAACCTTTTTTCTTCAATGATTTGTGATCTTCACTGGTGTCCATGGATTACATGAAATCTTTCCACCTTTATCCACCTTTGTCATGGTAGGGAGAACACGTCAATGTAAGGGTGGGGTCATCTAAGATAGCACAGGGGTTAAAGGAGGAGTTTGGGTTCACCTTTGTCGATTGAAGCTCCAGCCATGTGGTAGAAGCTCAGAGCTGTGTCCACGTCGTTCACATTCTTTAAGAAAGTAAAAAAGTTCTCCACCTCCTCAAATGTGATTCCCTGGTCAAGACAGGAAAAAAAAACAGTTTAGGGATGGGATGGCTATTGAAATTCAAGTCAACATATTCGGTATGACTAGTATCAGATAAAAATGTGGATTTTTCTGCTTCATTTTGTTTCAGACATGTCAATCACTTGAATTTTATTCAGTTTTGCTGCACAATTCTAGCCAATCCTTTTTGCTCTGTAGCAATTGTGGGCGGTTTCATATAGGAATGGGTGAGGTGAAAAGTGTACAAGGAGCTTCACTGCAGTGAATTCAGTGAGCTGATGGATTAGAGTGACGCCGTCACGGCGATGACATGTTAAATGCTTGCTTCAGGGAAATGGAGATGCCGCGCTGCAGTCAGACGGTCAGAAAGAATAAAGTAAAGCATGTCAGGCACATTTAAGCAGTTTCCTCCACCGTGTGACGCTGCTTCATCACACTTCAATATTTCAGGAAATAATAAGCGTGTTTTTTTTCTTTTTGTTTTCGTTTTTGAACCATTGGTTAGAGTCCTGTTTATTATGGATGTCCTGATCCGATCACAAGATCGTAAATTGGGTCCGGATGTCATATGCTGATCAGGCATCAGATATTTATTTTATTTATTTTATGATCAGTGCTAAATATTTACCACATTTTATTGTTGCAAAGCGCAGACGAAGACGAGACCGGTTTGAGAAGGAGACGCACAAAAACAGGTGGGTAAAGTTAGCGAGATATTCCCGGATTTGGATTTGCAGGCTCAGTAACTCTTTTAATAAATGTTTAAAACTGACAGCAAACGTTTCTATTGGTTTGTCTTTTAAAGACAAACCTTTTAAAGGCCTTTCAACAGAAAAAGGATCGGGTTTTTGTTTCTTTTAAATGAAAATTGCTCTCTCAGAGCTCTCAACAGAGAGAGACGGCGGTGAGACGACCACCAAGGGACCGTCTACAAAGTGGACGCTCCAGGAAAAAGGGATTAAAAGAGAAATCGATAAAATAAATAAATAAACAAATGGTTAAACTGATATGAGCTAGTAACCATCATCACATTCATGCTGCTACAGCGATTTTAAAAGAAAGTCATTAAGACCTTTTAATGGAAATATAAATCACATGAGGTCGAAAATCAAACTTTTTAACATAATTAATTATCACCTATTTTTAGTCAATAGTTATTTTTGTTAATAGTTGCACTAATTTAACTTGATTGTTCAAGCTACTTCACAGACGTGCTCTGTTAAAGTGATAATTGTTTAAAGAAGGTTAATGACATAAAAATCAGGGAAAACCTGGCCTTTTTTTTTTCATTCATTCAACGTGTCAGATCGGATCTTGGTCCTCTGAATCGGATCGAGACCCCAAAAAAAACCTGACCAGGACATCCCTACCGTCTAGGCACCAGAGCCGTTTCTAAAGTAAAGGATAAAGTCCAAACAGTACCCACCCCGAGTGAAAACCCGTCAGGAAAACTGCAGCGTGTCATTTTGACAAGCAATAAAAGTCTGGAGGAAATCTGCGGAGATTTTTGACACACGCGAATGAAAAAGTGTCATGAATGATCAGAGAGGGGAACGCGCTCGCACAGGTGCGCCTGACAAACACGGTCGCTATCGTACGTTTCACTGAGCGCGCTACAAATTAAGAAGCAGCAGCTGGTTACTGTCAGAGGTTCATGTTTACATTACAGAAGCAGGAAGAAGAGAGAAGCAGTGATGCTCATTGCAGTGTCAGCGACACCCCAGCTTTCAGATTCTTCCTAAACGGAACCGCCGCAGAGCATATTTCATTTCCTTTCAGGGCTGAACCGTCAAACTGGTTCATCACAGCTCCGCTGACATCTGCGGCTCTTTAATGTAAAATCAATTATGACGCGACTGTTACAGACTTCAATTTGAAACCAATCAAATTGGAGCCGTTTTTGGGGCTGGGATGTCCATGGGAGTTACTTCAGTCTGCTGAGCGACTGGGCTCATTACTGCAAAGCAGAACCACCAGGAGACCGCAGCGCCTCAAAGAACTGGCAGGGAAATGTGGAGGGCAAATTTAGATGCAGAAAATCCTCCTTTTTAAAGCGGAAAGGGACGAGATGAAGGCTGGTAGAACGAAGGAGGACTACACTCCTTCCAGATCAGCTTAATGTGAACCGAAAGAAAACTGATTAAAAACAAGTTTAATCAACGAGTCCAGTTACTTATTTTTCCACACTCATTGCATTTATATTTGATATACAACCTAATTTGTTGTCGCATTTCATTAAAAGCCTGGCGTGACCAGAAATGCAGAAGTACCTGTGCGTCCTTAAACATTTTCTTCAAGCCCTTCTGCATCTGCTTGAGTTTGCGAGACTGGACGCCGCTGTAGGCCAGCAGCATGCCGCCAAACTGCCTCTCCGAGATCCTGCCGTCCACGGGGTCGTTCCTTTCAAACTGCAGAGACCAGAAGAAGAGACAGAAGGCTGAGCGGCGGCGCACGACGGGACCCAGAAACTGCAGCCGAGTGCTTGAAGCTTTCGATTCGTCTGTAACAATACATCTGTGAGCAAATCTCTGTTTAAATGGGAGACTTGCTGAAAACATGACAATTTATGTAAACATTTTAGTCTGAACACAGAGAAACTCATAAAAAAAGGCTAAACCGGGCAGAAAAATATAAATGTATGCATTCAAAAGGCTGTAACGAGTATCTGAATATTCAGATATTCAAGCACAAATTTTTGGCGTTTTGCTGACTTGCGATTTTTATAAATTTAGTAAAGATACACTTCAGCCAAAGAACACTTGGTCTGACGTTTGCATTTGTCGGATTTGTAAATAAAATCTGGTCAGAGTGACAATCTCTTCTAACAGTGGCCTCTTTCCCCCTAAGGCATCATAAGGAAAGGGTCCATTCATGCAGCGCTGTTACTGTGACTCCGCCCACCTGTGTAAATACTGCCACTTTTACACGTCAGCCTTCATGAACGGGCGATTTAAAAGAATGCGCACCCTTGGAAAAAATGAAATGGAACCATAACAACTGCTGTGATTTGAAAGTGCTGCCGGTGACGGGTAGGTAGGGTGAATTTAGGAAGTTGGTTGAATAATAAACAAGCGAGGTCAGAGTTTTCCTTTCCTTTCCTTTCTGTTATGTCAAATGTCAATATGAGACATGAAAATAATACAAAATAAAATAAAATAAAAACACTACAGCAAAAAGAAACTTTTTCTGCTTTAACTGTAGTCTTTTTGCAGATGAAACAGCAGACTTTTCTCCACCTTTACCTCTAACTTCAGCACATCATGCTGCAGCTTTCTCTGAAACTCCAGGAAGCTGCCGATGGTGAGTTTTCCCTTCAGGTCTTCTCCAAAGAAGTATGTGGTGAGAGCGGAGCTGCAGCCGGCGGTCTTCAGCGTGTTTCCGGTGGTGGAGCGGTCGCGGTGCCGCATGCCCATGCTAGTCTGGGATCGAATGATGCTCTGGACCTGCAGAGGAAAGATGCGCTTCAGCCAATCACAAATGTAAAAACTCTACCAAAAAACTACAACTATGGTGGTTTCTGGGCCTCTTTTTGATGAGTTTTTGGGTGATTTTTATCCTTCTAACCTGTTCAAACTCTTCCAGGTCCACCTCTCCATCGCCGTTCAGGTCGAACATCTTAAAGGCAATCTCAAAGTTCCTCTGGGGAGCTGAACATCACAGAACACAAACCGTGCAGACAGAAACATTCTTGAATCAATCCATCACAAAAAGAAAACCCGCTGCAGTGAATCGACCCCACGACAGCTTCAGAATTCAGCCCTGAGCCGGTCATTACGCGTTTACTGCGCTCCAATTTCAGACCTCTCTCTGCAGGGAATAAGCTAAGGCCTCAAACAGGCTCAATAATGATGCCGGAGATAAAAAACAACAAGAACTACAAAGTGAAGCCCGCACCTCCGCCGCCACAGCCGTGCTTCACAGGATCAAAGAAAGTCTGACAGGATTTGTTTTTGCCCAACATTCAAATTCCCTTTTTTTCTGCTAAAAACTATGTTTTTAAAAATCTTTTTATTTATAGGAAATATTGTATTTGATAACAAATTCATAGAGAACATTTTCAGACAAAGATAATCTTTTGATCTATTTTTAAAATGCTCTTTTAATTATGATTATGTTGTTTTTAGCCTATATCAAAAAAACGGTGAACCTAGAAATTCACCTCTGATGTGTGGGTGGGACAGCTGGCTCAGAGTAAGCCTGCCCCCACTTCCCATCACCCATCTGTTTACACGCTCTGCCCCTCACACCCCAAACCTAACATTTGATGAGCAATAAAATCGGCGAGCAACGTCAGAGAAATCCATCTGTACGGTTTAGATCCAGATTCCAGCTCGGACGAGGAAAACAAAGACGAGCCGAGACCGCAGCTACATTTAATCGTCTGCTCCTGATTCACAACAATTTGAATGCAGAAACACTCAGAAATGCTACTTCAGGCTTCATTTTCTTCTTTTATGTCCTCCATGATTAGAAAAATGCAACAAGAACATGTTAAAAACATCATTTTTTATTGGAGTGGGTCTTTTAATATGATGCAAAGAGAAACCAAAGGATGAAGCAAATGGACATAAGTGTTTGCAGGGTAATGTCTAAATAAAGACTCCTGGAGATGACAGCAGGGATCCACTGGCTTTTCATTTTCTTCTGCAGCTGGAAACCTTCATTTGCTGCAGAAGCACAGACTGAAGTACATAGCAGTAATTCTTCTGGGTTGATTTCTATGATAGAAGTGATCAGACCTTGGCAGGACTGAAGACTGGATTTGTCTGCATTCATGTTCACCGTTGAGCTTTAAGCTCCATTCTTCTTATTTTATTTTCAACAAAGCAGCTCTTGGCTGCCGACGACTTAGCCAGACCTCTGAGGCTGCCCTCCATGCGCCCGGACCTGAAGGATGACGGCACCTTCTAACCTGGATGCCAGATGGTTTTACACAACCATCAGGGAAGTCTTTGGAAACGAATAGCACCAGGAAAAAAACAAAACAGGAACTTGGCAGGTGAGTGACTGAACCATCTGTCTGTCCACAACAATCCAGGCTTTTTAAATTAAACATTTGAAACAGAATGGAGCCAGATTTTAAAACCAGATTTATCCAAAAGGCTGAATGAAAAACCCTCCACAAAAAGAGGATGTTTAAAAAAAACTGTTATGTTTGATGTGAATTAATAATATATTCAAAATAAATAATAAACTAGAATTACATCTGAAAAATCGATCATTTTGTGGTGCAGTTTTACATGCTTTAGTTTTCCAACAGTGCATTGTGTTCTTAGTCCTGATTGGCCGGAGACCTTGTCAATCAATGTCCTCTGCGGCGTGTCTCCTGTACAGAATGCATTCAGCATGCCAAACCTACATAAATCTAGATCGTTGTCAGATCTTTGTTTCATTCTATAACTGCACTTGTTTGAACTTTAGGTGTGGATTTCTCCTTTTGCGGGTTATTTTTAAGAACTCAACTCCTGCAATAAGAGAGGAAACACTGTCATCTAAATTCTAACAAATGTAACTATAAGTACATCTGATAAAAACTAAATGACTTGATTGCATCACATTTTTCTCCTTTCAAATATTTTGAGCAGATGAAAAAATGCCGTTTGAAAAGGTTGTAGTTGTTACGTACAAACTACAACGACAGACACGAGCTCTCCGCTCCATTCTGATGAATCCACTCGTAGACAAATAGATCCACAAACGTCTTTGTTTTCCTCGTCCGAGCTTGAATCTGGATCTAACGTAGCTCGCCATTTTATTGCGCAAAGCAATAAAGAGAGTTAGAGAGTTAGAGAAATCAGCGCAGGCCAAGTCCTTGCCAACGTTCCCGCCCACAACTGAGGGGTGAATTTCTTATGAACTTCTGCCGCTCTGCAGATACTATGTCCCAGGAAATGACACAGGTTTTTGGGATTTTGGCACAAAAAAAAGGCTTAATTTTAATTAAAAGACCACTGGGGGCGCTTTGAAAACAGATCAAAGGATGATCAGATTGGGACTTAAAAAAAAAATTAACTACCTGAAAACAAATTATGTTCTCAATCACCCTAAAAACATGGAAACGCATTTTTCCAAAACACCTCAACAGTCCAGCTAATTTTTCTTTTTAATCCCTGTAGTTTATGGAGCTCCAAATGAGAGGAAAGGACTGTTTTAATCTAATACAGGATTCATAGAAAGACAATGAAGGCAGTTATGTCTGAAGTTCCTTACTGGACAGCACAGTGGTGAGGAAGATGTAGTCGGAGAAGGAGATGAGGCCGCACTCTCCCAGGCTGTAAAATATACTGTCCTCGTCCGCAAACTTCTCCCTCTCGTGGGCAATTTTCTGCTCGTTCAGACCAAAACGGCAAAAAAAGGAAAAGTTATGGCATTAGAGACGCTCAGAAAAGACAGCTTCAAGTCTCTTAACGAGTGCGTCTCAGATTTAAGGCATCAGTAGATTGTGGTCAACAGTGAAACATCGTCATAAAATGCCAAGTGAACGGATTAGTCATGACAATACCCATCATGCAATACTGCATGCACATGACACCATGACGGCAGGTGTGGATGGAAATCATTTGTTTGTCATTAGTTCAGCTAGAAAACACGTTTTCACCAGAGGTTGTATTGACAGCGTGAAATTGACAAACAGAACAAAAAACGTCACAACAGACTGTAAGACACACACCGTTACTTCAGTGTGACTGAAACACAACCCGATGCCTTCAAATTAGAGCACATTTTCCTCCCTGTACACACATGAACGCTAACGTGAAAATTCACGGCGCTGTGCAAAAGTCGCTTATTAGACATGCAGAGAAGACACAAAAAGGACAGACTGGAAAGACAGCGTCCCGTTGGGAGGACGCTCCACCAAACAGATGGACAGAGCATGCCCAGAGGTGGAAGGGGGGGCGGAGCCTGGTCAGAGTTACCTCCGTCTGCAAAGGGGTCCATTTGAGAGGAGGGAGGAGAAAAAAAACTGTTAGAGAACATCAGGCCCTCTGCCGTCTTAAGCAGGGCCTTAAAATGACAAAAACAGATGCACACAGCAGACAGAAACGCTCCCAAACAAACCGGAGGAGGCCGCTCACGTTTAAGACCTCATTTGTCTCTTTCACCCGCAGTTACCACAGAAAAAAGATTCTCTAAACTATGGATTGAAAAAACGGTGATGTCTGACTTTTTGACAAATGTTTTTAGGAGAAAATCCTTTGAAGGACACAAATGATGGCAAAAACATGGGGGCACATCTTCCAAAAACTCTTAAAACAACTTTGACATGTTTCCCATAGGACAGACTTTCTACCCATCACACAGATCTCACAAGCCAAAGATTAGAATGTAAAAAGAAGCCATTGGTGCTGAAACATTGATTGAAATGTTTAGTAAAGCGACAGAAAAGACATTTTAGATCCTTCCTACCAGTTGAAAAAGGTAGAAAAGGTGTTGACACTTGAAGAGGTAAAGGGCTTGCATGCCGTTGCATGGACAGAAGTGCAGATAAAAGAAGAGAAACAGGATTGTTTACATCATTGACTGTATCTGAGAACTGGAGTGAGTGGTCCCAGTCATCCCATAGAAAATGGCATACATTCCAGCTCCAACCACAAAGTCAAATGAGTCACCATTTTTTTTGCAATACAGGCGTCATTATGCTGGAGCCAGACGATTTCAATAAGCAGAGATTGGTCTTTAGTCATTCTGAGTCATTGTTTTCATGGTAAACACTCTCGCCAATCAGAAGTGAGTTTCATGGAAGTCCACACCCCTACTTCATGGAAGCGGCTACACAAAATCTGCCAAACACTTGAAGCATCTGATTGGTCAGTTTATAACTTGAATAACTTTTTTTTCAATAATAATAGTAATAAGCCCGCTGTAAACTTGTATAACTTGTGCAACAGAAAAAATAAATAATTCAGGATTATCAAGAACATGTTAAAAAAACGGTATCAGTGCAAGAATATATACTCTGACAAATAGATCGACTGAGTAGCAGCTGTTTATTTGGCTATAGAAGTCTAGGGGGTTTGGACTTCTTGGAGCCTCTGGAACTCCCTGTTTAGAATGTGAGGGGGCAGGGTCACTTAGTCCAGTTCCCATATACAGTCAATGTTTTTTATCCAAGAGTAATGAGAGGAGAGACTACTGAAACTAAGCAAATTAAGGATAACCAAAACCCACCAAGGAAACTCAGATGTGCTTAACTGTCTTATCTCAATGAACAAGAAAGCACCCGTCACTTCCTACATACAGATACTGTAGTTACACTGTCATTTTAATGACAGGAGCTACATTAGAAATAACATCTGTTTTTTATGCCCAAATTGAGCAGCAAGCACAAAATTACCAGCACCTTGGAAAGAAACTATCCAGGTTTAACAGCTAGAAGAGGAACCAGATAACACAACCACCTGATTTCACTATAGATACTGTCAGAGTGAATCAAATCAAACGTTTACCTTAAACATCCGTTGACCAGTGATGAAAGTCAGGCAAGGAAAAAAATCCCTGAACTTTTCTTTGAGCGATATGGCGGGCACAGAGCGAAATTTTGGAAAAATATGTGGTCTTAGATGCATTCTTGTGCATTCTGGCAGCTAGTTATTCACTTCTTTATCAAGAAACTAAGACTAATTGGAGCATCATGATTTGTCATTCAAACTTTTTAGGACTTGCTGGTCCTAAAAAAGAATTTGGAAAATTGCTCAAAGTAACACAATCCTACAATCTACGCTTTTCCTTAAAGCTGCAAATCATACAATTGCTAAAATATAGTAACATCAAAGCCCCAAATGGCAAAAAGAACACCAGTAACTATGATATTCTATGAAAATACCTCAGTTATTTATACATTATTTCTGCTTTAGAAATGACAGATGCACAACATCCACTTGCACTGTTTTCTCAAACTATAATTACATCAAAATATGGGATCTGCTTTAAACTATAATTCTCTAACATAATACATCAATTCTTTAACACCAATACTAAGTAATCTGGGAAATATCAAAACAAACATACAAACTAAACTAAACATTGTAAACATTATTTTTTAAGGGAGTGCGGGTCCAAACCATCAAATACTTATAATTAATGTCAACTATACTGAACTAAATCATGGTAATTAGGAAATACAAATAAATTAGATAGAGAAATGTATTCAAAATAAAAACTGAAACTCAAAACTAAAATTGAAATTATTTCAATATGTGGTTTTGAGATTATTTTACACAAAAAAGTATTTGACCTACACTACCTTAAAAATCTTTTTTTTCCAGCCAAGACCACTTCAATTTGTTTTTTATCGTCTTCTCACAACTGAGGTCGTGACCACGCTCAATAATGACGATGCCCACCATTATTTTAACACAAATTTGATCGCAAACTCTTCAGATGTGTTTGTGAAAGTTTAGCGTGGGTCCGCCAGTTTTGGTCTCTAGGGAAGCAAGTCACGCTGACCACGTGGTGCAGACAGAGCCAATCAGACCCGTCGACGCGTCCGAAAGCAACTAAAACGTCCCGTCATTGGTCAATTAGGCCGGGAAGACGAGAGATGGCCACGACCATAGAGGAAGCGATCTGCGGAGAAATATAGAAAATAAAGCTAAAATTAGCTGATTTCAGACCATTTTTTAATCCGGAAAGCGATTTGTCCGTAGAGATCAGGTCTTTATTTCCCGGAATGTACGTTCGGTTTGCTCAAAAACCCGGATTTCCGGGAATTCCCGGAAGACTTTCATCACTGGTTGACTAAAAGAGTATTTCTTTCTTTTAAATCGGTATCCCAATGAGTATGGATTCTAAAAATGACCAGTGTTCTCTTCCATTCACTGAGAGACATCATATTGACATGGATGAGAAAGAAGAAGACAACGTGTTCTCCAATCTGCCCTAAGTGATATTTATTGCCCTTTGCCCAAAACATTCAGTGGCTCATCCTCTTGTGTAATGATGTTTTAGAAAAAGAACCTTAGCTCTAAAGAATCCTCCAAACAACACAAACAAGGACAAAATATAGATTATATCTATGCAAAATCACTTCATGCATCACTTAAGCTTCTTATCAACCGTTTTC
Source organism: Oryzias sinensis (assembly GCA_037389245.1). Classification (NCBI taxonomy): domain Eukaryota; kingdom Metazoa; phylum Chordata; class Actinopteri; order Beloniformes; family Adrianichthyidae; genus Oryzias; species Oryzias sinensis. Next base: position 4,002,428 of record CM074500.1, read on the forward strand.
ATCAGTAATGAAAGATCCACTGTAGAGGAGGTTATTCCTAAATACCCTGCTGCTATAATTAATCTAATCTTCTACCCCAGAGCTGTTCTCAGCCCTAAAAGCAAACAAAAATGAGCAACTTTTTTTTTAACCACATTTAGTTATTTTCCCCCACAAGGTAGTTGCTGCTAAAATTTCGTTGTACTTGTAAAATGACAATATGGCTATAATTTTCTATTCTATTTTTATTTTATGGTGGCACCTACAAAACACTGATAGTAAAATGCATCAAAAGTTCATTACTACAGAACCAATCTTTGCTGGTTGGTCTCAAATGCAGAACAAAATCTTTCTCTCAGGTGTTGTCCCCACCGTGTTTGTCAAATGTCGCCTATGTTGAGGTCATGACCATCAGCTGCATCGCGATAACGAACTGAGCAGAAACTTTGAATTGACAGAGCTGCAGGCTCAGTTAGAGGTCAGACACGGGATAATCACACCTCTGCACAAGGCTAAAGAGCAGCAGATCCTCAGGACAATTTTTCAGGCACAAGACAAAAATCGAATAGTCTAACCGAGTCTAGGGTTGGGCGATGTCCCCTAAATTGGCAGTTGACGATGTTTGCAGTCAACCATCGGGATGGACAATGATATCGTCGGGGGGAGGCGCTATTTATAATTTTTCGTTCTATATAATTGCTATTCGTTATTTTACTTTATTACTTTATTTATTTTATTTCCCAAATAATGACTCAGCCGCGATGATCCAGTCTAAAGTGACTTTGAAAATAAAATAAAATAAAATAAAATAAAATAAAATAAAATAAAATAAAATAAAATAAAATAAAATAAAATAAAATAAAATAAACAATATAGAAAAGAAGTGGTCCGGTCCTGCACTTGACTTGATTAGACCGGTGGAGCGAGCGACCGTGTCTCTAGCAGAGCAGACGGACTTACAGTTTTGTGTTTTAGGGGAAGTAAGAATGCTTTGTTAGGTGTGGGAGACTTAGGACTGTCATGCGTCCCGCAGCTCTACGTGAACGAGCAACCGGAATTTAGTAGAAGCGGGTCTCCCGGTAAAAGTGTGTGTCGGGGCAGAGCTCGGAACGCTAGCTAACGCAGTGTGCAAGCTTCGAAGCAGAAAGGCCGCTCAGTCCTTAGAAACCGTTCAAACATTTGTTTTTCCAGTCGTGTCCCAACAAAATAAAGACTGATGTTATTCAAACATATTTATGTGCAGCCAGGATGCAGATTGCAGCGTTTCACGCATGGATTTTATGTTCATGCTAATGTTGTTAGCCCGTGTTAGCATACTGCTAATCCTGGCTTCCGGCTCTGTTTTTCAACAGAAAAAGCACTGACCACACGGATTAAAATTAATTTTATGAGCAAACAGGCGTTTCATAATAACCGTAACATTAATAAAAGCACGTTTAGGAGATCATCTTGTATAATACCGAGCTGATGTATCTATGTATGTAGCTGCTCGGCGGAACTAAGTTTCACTTCCGGTTTTTAAAAACACTACTGCACATGTGCGAATGATTTATTCCGACCGAAAGTGTGACCCATGTGAATGTTTTTTATAATCTGAAAAAGTTTTTCTGGGCCCATGTACACGGTTGGATTCTAATCCGACCAATAATCCTTATCAAGATATTTTGCACATGTAACCGCGTTTTATGGTGTCCACTCGCAGCGTGGCGGGGGGCGTGGCATCACGATGGTGTCTCTCCATCGGGATGTCAGTCACCCATCACGATGGACGATGGTATCGTCCATCGGCACAACCCTAACCGAGTCAGGATTTTGCATGTAGATGATAAATCTATTTCTCAACTCTCAACTCAACTCAACTTTATTTATATAGCACTTTCATACAACAGTAGTTGAGACAAAGTGCTGAACACAACAGTAAAAAACATTAAAACATGTTAAGGGGGGGGGGGGGGGCACAGAGGGAGATAAAACTATAGAAAACAGTAAACAGTTAGAAAAACAGTGGTCTCATATTGGGTTAAAAGCCAGAGCATAAAAATGGGTTTTTAAACGGGTTTTAAAAATGGACAGTGAAGGGGCTTCTCTAATGGCCAGCGGCAAAGTATTCCCCAGCTTTGGAGCGGCTACAGCAAAAGCTCTGTCCCCTCTGAGCTTCCGTCTGGACCTCGGTACCTCTAGAAGCATCTGATCAGCTGATCTGAGGCACCGTGCCGGCGAATAGGGAGTGAGAAGCTCAGAGAGGTACAGCGGGGCAAGACCGTGTAAAGATTTAAAAACAAGCAGAAGAATCTTAAAATGAATTCTAAAATGCACAGGCAGCCAGTGAAGTGATGCTAGGATCGGCGTGATGTGGTCTCTCTTGCGTGCTCCAACCATAAGACGAGCAGCTGCATTTTGAACACGTTGGAGACGCAAGAGAGACGACTGGCTGAGTCCAAGATAAAGAGAGTTGCAGTAATCCAGCCGGGACGTGATGAAGGCATGGATTACTGTTTCAAAGTGTGCAGGTGTTAAAAAAGGTTTTACCTTAGCAAGTTGGCGAAGGCTTAAAAAGCTTAACTTCACTACAGAGCTTATCTGTTGGTCCATCCTAAAATTACTGTCCAATTTAACACCCAAGTTAGAAACAGTTGATTTTAAGAAACCAGTCAGAGAGCCCAGATCAATCGGGGACGGTCCATCATTCGGTCCAAAAATTACAACTTCTGTTTTCTTTTCATTCAAACTCAAGAAACTTAGGGCCAACCAGTCCTTAATGTCATGGAGACATGACAGGAGCTGCGTCACAGAGAGATTATCCTTTTTTAGCGGCAGATAGATCTGACTGTCGTCAGCGTATAAATGAAAGGAAATGCCGTGTTTTCTTAGAATGGACCCTAAAGGTAACAGATATAAAGAAAACAGAAGAGGTCCCAAAACCGACCCTTGTGGGACCCCATAGGGGGTCCCACAAGGGTCGGGCTGTGGTGGATTCATAACCACCTAAACTGACACACATGGTTCTTTCCGCCAGGTAGGATTTGAACCAGTCCAGTGCAGTACCTTGAATCCCCACCAGGTTCTGGAGCCTAGAAATTAAAGTGCTATGGTCTACGACCCTTATATAGTCGCTATTTCTATAGCGACTATATAAGGGTTAAAACTTTCACACCAATATAAAGACCTAAAGAAGTGTTCCAGCTTCTATTTTCTTTAATGATTAAAATGTTTTTAAATTCAAATTAAACAAAATGTCAGTAAATACCAACCACTATGCTATACACACAACACTACAATCAAGTGCTAACAAATTTGCCACTTTTACCATCATGAACTTAACTGACTTCTGTTGTTGCAGTATCGCTGCTGACAGACAGGTTAGTGTGAGTTTAAACAGAAGAGTAGAAGCTCATCTACTTTCCTGCAGATTTTCATGGAACGGTCCAAAGACTGAACATGTATAGTAGGGATGCCACAACTCTCAGTTTAAAACATGAAACATGTTTCACCATTGAACAGGAACATGCTTCTCTAATGCATTCCAGCATGTTTACGTTAAATGTTTACGCCATGCTAAAATCAAAAATGTATTATTTATCGTTTTAATAAATTACACCAGGCTTTTTATAAGCCAACTGAAAAGTTTTATTTCATTGTTATTTGGTTATTATAAATAAAAAAGAATGATTTTTCTGAATTTTTAGTTGTTTGTTTTTGCCTTTTTAAAACAGTAAACATTTATCACACTGAAATAAAACTTTGGCACAAAAGATACAAACTGGCACATTCATGTCCGAGGTCATGTGAGAATGGACAGACTGTTTAGAGATGACAGAAGAGCAATAAATCTACAATAACAACCAATGTAGAATCTCAGCAGCTGCTTCACTCAACTATGAAAACAAATCTGAGGCTACAATTCAACAGAAGATTTTGATTTGCCCAGCAGATATTTGACACCTAACTACTAAATGAGCATAGACTTAACCCACCGGGATCCTGCCGACTCACCAAGGTGTCTCCACTCAATATTAGCTACCTCTGTCAGGAAAATGCTGCATCATCCAAAGCTCAGATCTTCTCAAACACGTGAATGAGCTTATTGTGCTCTAATGGCCTCCGCAGTCCCCAGATTTCAGACCAACAGCCCACCTTTGGGATCTGGGGGAGCAGGAGGCTTACATCATGATGTGCAGCCAGCAAATCTGCAGCAACTGCATGATGCAACGATGTCAATATGGATCAAAATCTCCAGGGAATATTTCCAACACTCTGTTGAATCTGTGCCATAATAATAATAAAGGAGGACGGCTCTAAAGGCAAAAGGGGGCAACAATGTACGTGCAAGGCAATCCCAATAAAGTGACAGGTGTATTTACATAATCTTATCACCCAACACTGCTGTTTGAGGACAGCCAAGATGCTGACTTTGCAACCTAGCCTGACGTCCAGAACTTTGCTACAGTTAAAAATAAATGTAGGGGGGAAGAAACAACTACCATGCAGTGTTTGTGACGTCCACAGATCAGGTCTATGGTGCAACCATTGACTGTACGTCAGAATTGGAGTGAGTGTAATGTCACCAGTAGAAAACGGCTTACTTTCGGCTCCAATAAAATGAAGCCAATTGTGTGGCCATTTTTTCTCAATCTGGAAATCGTCAGTAAACGTTGATCGGAACGAGACGGTCTGAGCCAACGTTTCTATGGCAACCACTCTCCCCAATCATAAGAGAGCTTGTTGGAAGGCCACGCCCCTACCACTTGAAATCAACGCGGGAGAAATCTTTCAAACTTTTTGAACGTTCGACAGGAGACCCACCAGTGTGTTTCAGTGTTTGTGGCAGGGAGAAAAAAAGACTTCTGTGGACAGAACTGCATAAAAATGGTGGCCTTTGGTGAGGTTCTGTGTGGAATAGGAGCTCAGGGGCTCTGACACTTCAGCAGGTAAAAATAAACAAGCAACTCAAAAAGACTTCTGTGAGAGTCTGGTCCACCTGCTGTAGAGATGGATATTCATCAGTTGGGCCTAAAAGCCGATGAGCCAACAGAACAAACATTTACAGCAACATGACAGTGTACAGTAGGACTGTACTGAGGGGGTGCACATGCAGAAGTGTGGGGGTAGGTGAACATTTGGCTTTCTACCTGTAAGCAGACGCTTCACACAAAAAACTAGCAATTAGGTAGAGAGCAAAAATAAAAGAGGCTGTTTGCTAAAGACTGTCACCAGTCTCATTATAGAAAGACCAACCAAATGAATCAACCTGTTTAACAAACCAACTACTCAGAAAAACTGAGAGAGAAAAAGGAAACAAACAAACAAGGAAAAGGTGTTTAGAAACAGAAGAGTTAGATTAAAAAACAACAGAGGAGACAGAGAGTAGGTTTCAAACAGAGCAGTAACAGTCCATGCAGCTGCACCAGGAGGTTCCTGAGGAATCAGAAAGAGTGAAAATGTTTTCAGTTTAGAACGAGTAAAAAGGTTCGTTTCCCCTAAAGCAGCCTCCTTCGCCACCCCTGAGTGACAGTTGAGGTTTCTCCTCAACAACTGTACAAAGATCGAGGGCCACAACCTGTAGGAGATTTTAGACATCAACTCCGACTGTCAGAGGATCGAATTCATGCTCTACAGAAACCATGCAGCACTAACAGTTGAACAATCCAAAAGGATGAATTTGTGAGTTTTCAAGCACAGCAAAACAGCCTAATATGCTTGCTAAAAGAGCCATATCCTGGATACAAAACCACCCTGTGGTGCCATCATGCGCAGAAAGGGGGCGCCAACACCACCTAATTGCTCCTCCAGCCACAGGCAATAGAGCAGTGCATGCTGGGAAGACAGCTAGAACACCAAAGCATGTGAAAAAGCCAGTATTTCTCAGAAAGAAATGAAAAGATGAGGGGAAAAGGTGTATTTGTAAAGCAAGACAGAGGAAGTGCAGGGGAACAGCACAGACAGGATTCAACAATGAACTGTTTATCCCTTTGTTTTTTTGCTACCATCTCAGCTTTCACAGTTTTTAAGTGAGGTATAAGCTTCACTTTAGGGGACTGACTACTATAATAAATTGTAAATTATGTAGCAGTGCAGCAGAACTGAATTACAGTCTCTACTTTAAATAATTCAGCAGGAAAGGCATGCCTTCAGTAAGCTATACATAAGGCAGTTGGAAGGTTTCCAGTAAAAAGAGCAGTTTGTTTTGCACAGAAAGGAGGGTGTGTGCTGGTCTTGACACTCCCCATGCTCTTTATGGGTAACAGTTCATAACCTGCCCTTTGCTGAGCATGATTTATTATCTTCTTATCCAGAATGACAGAAGCATTCAGACCCGCCAGCAGACCTGATCATTCAAACGGCACAGCTAACATAAATGTGTGTTTGACTAATTTGAGTAAGACTAGCATGAACCATTGAAGTACTTGTACTGTCACAGATATGAGCTCAAATAGTACGAAAAAAAACACTTTTAATTGGAAATCGGGCCCAATCACGTAGTCTTAAACTTGATAGGAATTGGGTGTTGTCCCGATCAAGGATATCCATTTTAAGCTTATTATTATAGACTAAGTACTGTACCTACCTTTATTAAGGCATCTGATTGGTAAGTTTATAACTTGAATAACGGCCACAGAAATAATATAAAAAAAATAAAAATGATCAAGAACGTGTTAAGAAAAAGGTATCAATGCGAGAATGGTTATTCTGACTAATAAAATGACTAACATCTGCTTGTTTCTATAGAATTATATAGGGTTTTGGCTTCTTGGAGCCACTTCCTGCTCGGAACGCCAGATGGGAGGGGTCACTTAGTCCAGTTCTCATGTACAGACTGACAAGTTTGCTTCTTCCAGATACTTTCAAATCAATCACATCTTATTTATCCATTACTATATTTATTGTATTTTTGTGTCACGTGTGTAATGTGTGTGTATATTGTCTATATATGGTTAAAAGCAATTATAATAACAAAAAGATATTTTGTTTTCTTTATTTTCTAGTTAATGTCTTAGAACAGATTTTATATATCTATGTATTTTTCCTTTTTTTCTTTTTCCCCTAGTTTTTTTATTTATTACTTGAAATAAACCAATCGATTACTAAATTAAATTGACAAATGTTGCTGCAACTTGAGGCAGGATCCGACATTCAGACGGCTTTTTTCAGTCATTAGTGGAGTTTTGTTATGAAACTGCTCAGCTTTCTGTTTCCTCTCAGACTAACTGGTCTTTCAGCCGATCCTTAAACAAACAAAGGTACAATGAATGGACTCCAATCAATGCAGGCCGACACCTACAATAAATAGGAGTCAAAGTTCACTAATTCACCAATACTTTAGAAGGACCTGATTAAATGTGCTATAAGACACCAAAAACAGGTGAAGTTGCAACACTAACAAATGCAAATTTTTAATGCATAATTTGGCTTCTGTTCTGTCTGTATTGATTATAAAACTTTACTGAGGTCATAACTTGCTTTAGCTGAGATGTGGCAAAGATGAATCCATGTTGGGCCATTCCCCTGAACTGACACAACCCAACAGCTGTTCCTTCTTCAGGAGAGAGGTGCAGGTAATTCAAAGAGGAGAGAGGTCAGAAATATGGGAGAGAAGGTGGAGACCACAAAGTGCAGTTCTCATTCAGGTGCACACATGCTGCTCGGCATACACCCATACCTGCCAGAAGTCCTGCAGAGAGGTAGGGGGAGAACGGCAACGAGACCAGGAGGGGAGGGGGGGAGATAGAGGAGCATTATAAATGGCAGGGACAAGGAGGAAGGATGGAGAGATTGTGTGAGGAAAAAAAAGAAGATTGATAGATGGAACCATTTAAAAAAAGGGGGCAGTGGGAAAGAAATGTCTTGCTACGGGGATAGATGGTAAGAGCACTGGAGAGGCATCAACATTGAAAAACGTGACTTTTCATCAACATCTCTGGCAGCTGAACGCATGTCTACATTTATAACATGAATTTTAAAAAAAAACATTAAAAAAAGAAAAAAATCACCAGAATTAACAGCAATATGAGGAACAGTTTTTGACAACATTTTAAAACAATTTAATGTTTAATTAATCAATATAACATAACAACAGCTCAGATACATTTATATAGGTTATGTTTGTCTTACATTTAGACTGATCCAGGAGAATACTACCACCAGCACCAGCAGCAGAGGGGGGGTCAGAGAGACATGTGTGCCGTCTGCTTCTTCTTCTAAAGATGTTTAACACCCAACCCCAAATAAAAGAGCTAGTTTTGGACTTCACCACTCCTCTATGAATGTCTACATTTACACACCATTGATTGATTATTGGTCTATTCATTTTTTTCAGTTGCTGCTCTCATATCAGCTCGATTTCATAGCTTCTAGAAAATAAAACTATTATAAATGGAAAGCAGGAAAAGCTTATAGTCTCTGTGGGTTAAAATAAAAATGTTTGTGCGCCTCTAACCACGACAGGAAAACAAGTACGTGATCCTCAAAATGAAATGCTGAAACACTGAACATGCTGTGGTTTCACTGCGTTTCCAGCCAACAGCAAAATCATACGGCATACGACCGGGCTAAAATATTTACATAAGCAGATAAGAGCCACGATGAATGGAGAGCGCAATAACCTGATTTTAGGCTGTCTCCAAACTTTTTAAGCACTTGGTTTTATATTAGTGTACAGCCTCCAAAGGGTACATGACTTTAATTAAAAGTATAGAGTTGTCCACTAAATATTAGGCATCGTAAAGCTAAAAGGCATAAAAATGACGAGAGCTGGAGGAGAAAAATTGTGCAAAGAAACCAATTCTGTCGCTTCAGAGACTTTGTCTGGCTCATCAACATGGAAATATAGTCCAGAGTCCTAGCATCCACAAGGTTGATGAATTTTGCAATGAGATTAGAAACTAAAATCATCACACTTAGGACTTGCTAATACGAAGTGAATAAGGATGGTTTGCTGGGGGGTTTCGAGGGATGCTCACTGGAATCTCTAAGTGGGCAGTACTGCTCACAAATCAATATCAAGAAAAGCATTAATGTTAATGATGACGTTGGGGGTTTATAGTTTAGCTTTTTTATTGCTTACTTTCCTGTAACCAGTAGAAACCAGCTTGTTTCATGGACTCTGGTATTAATTCATCTGAATTGACCATCATCATCAGATCTGATAAATGTCTGGGGTATGTGGTTCATGAACGGCTTTATCTGCCTGAGACAGATGGTTTTAGAACACATTATTAACATAAAAGGGAAGGTGTCAAAGGGCAGAAACCAGGAGTGAGTAAGGAAGATTAAAAAAAAAAAGGTTTATAGATTTTTGGGTGAAATGATTCCTCAACACTGTCTTTTGCATTTATTGTTTTTGGCATTTAAAGCTGCAAAATTATCGACTGGCTGTCCAGTCAAAAAAAGCAAAAACAATAAAAAGGATAAGATGTTAATACAACCCAACCTTTAAAGAAGTGCTGCTGCTATTGTGACATAGTAAGATGAGAAAAACAAAAAATAAAGAAAGAGACTTCTTACCTTTCCGTCATAGCGTTTCACAATGAACTGATCCAGGCCTAGATCTGAGGAAAATAAAATAAACAAAAGCACAAATTATGCATGCATAAGCAGGCAGCAAAACTACAAACACAGATGACAGATTTCTGCTGAACAAAAAATAAAAAAAATCTGGAAAAATACAATGAATACAGGCTCAATAGGGTTTGTATTTGGTCTGCAGTTATCATTTTCCCTGTCAATCCAGTCAGTTCTGTTTGAGATGTGTTTACTCACAGGGATCAGCAAAAAACAAAATCAAGTATTTTTTGTATTTTGTACAAAAAGAACAAACTGTAATAAATACTTGGAACAAGAAGTATTAAAAGAAGTCCTTTAAAGACCCACTCGGATCATGTGCTGATCTATTTTCAGAGCGTTTCCACTGGCCTTTCAAAAACGATTGTGCCGTTTTCAAGCTAAACTCTAAAAACCTGCGTTTATTTATTTATTTTTTGGAGGACAGTTTCTGCAGGACAGCAGGACCTCATTAGAAATACCCTTCTGAGTTGTGGGTGGGACTGTTGGTCCGGAGCAACCCCGCCCCCCTTCCCGATGCCGAGAGGTCTCTCTGTACGCTCTCCCCTGCTAGCGCACAGCCCCCCAATACCCAGACATTACCAGTACAACCGAAATACGTAGAGCAATTTTGCAGCCATCCCGCCGTACAGGTTTGAGCCGGATTCCAGCTCAGATAAGGAAAACAAAGACTTTCTTGAAGCTATTTGTCTGCAAGCGGATGCATCAGAATGGAGCTGAGCAGGGAGCTTTTGGCCCGCGCAGCGTATTTCCGCCATCACAAACAGCATTTTTTTTATCTGCTCCTAATTCACAATGATTTGAATAAATAAATCTTCAAAAATGCAATTGGAGCTTAATTTGCTTTTTTAAAAATGGCACAAGAATGTGTAAAAAACTCCCAAAACAGAATTGTTCCTTTAATGAAGCACAAAGTAAAGAGTTGTGGTTTCTCCACAGGGTTTCTTTACATGCAGGTCTGATTTTTATTGAAACTGGGTTCTTTATGGTAGTACAGACCAAACAGTCAGACTTGGAAACTAAGGAAAGCCGGACGTAGATTTTTATTCTACACAGATCTTTAGCTTCAGGTGCAGAGAAACAGTATTGATAATCCAAAATCCCTTCAGACGTGATGCAGCCGTCATGCCTATGTATGCGATACACCTCTAGAGGCCGTACATCCTCTCTGGCCCAGACAATCTGATGAGCATTAAAACGGTAAGAGCAGATTAATGCATCCATTTGTCATCAGCAGCAGAGAACCTTTTTGGTTTCCCTGTTTCTTTGGGCTTGATGCATCTTAGATGACAACGAAACAGAGGTTTAGTGTGAAATAAAATGCATTCCCCTCTAATCCAAAAGCTTATGTTGCATTCAAAATGGAAGGATAACGCAAAGAAGGCCTAAAGGAATCAGGAAGTGGTGCCAAAAGGGTTACAGCCCAAGAGAGGATGAGCCTAGCAGATTTAAGAGCCGGTGAAAAGCAGCAAATGCAGACCAGGATCACTCTTTATGAAGTGATAACTGCAGTGCTGGATCTTCTCGGAAGCACAAACACACTACAAGCAACCGCACATAGTAAGGATTCAGCTGCAACCCAATAATAGATGCTAACGTGTCACCGCACTAAATGAAGTGTATCATGAATTTAAAACACTGTATGGAGTAAGTGTGTTGTTAAAACACATCAGTGACAAGTTTCCAGTCTTCAAGAACAACCAAGGGTCAAGGGTCAAACATTCATTGTGGGCTCCGTGCTGGAGATCTGCTCTCAGTTGGAGCAATTAATGAACTGCTGTGTCATGATTACCCCAACTCAGCATGACTGGACAATCTTCCTCTCCTACAACAAGCCACTAATACACGTCACACTGTTATGATGTCAACAAATTAAAATTAAATGGGGTAATTAAAGAATTTTAGGGCAAATGTTAGGAATAGTCACACGTAAAAACACTTAATGCCGACTAAACAACAATATCAACAAATAGAAAGGAAATATTGTTCGTCAGTACAGCGGTCCCTGGCAACAACGCCATTGCCCTTTCGCAGTCTTTCCATCACATTGTGTTCTGCGTCCGGTAGAACATTGTCATTCAATCTTCTCCATGTGGTGCATCCTGTACAGACTACGCTCAGCTTGACAAATCTACATTCATCTTTGATCGCGAGCAGATCTTTGTTTTCATTCTTTACAATGGAAGGTTTGAACTTTGAGAGCTCAAACAAGAAAGAAAAGTGTTAAAAATTCAATTAAATTTCTGTATGACAAAAGCTTAATAAGTGTATAGTAGGAGGGTTTACAGCCTTAATGCATCTATAATATTGTAAAAAAAAAAAATTAAGATGGCTACTTTGAGAATTTCACCTATTATTTACCGTCTAGATATTTTCACTGGTAAAAAACTGAGAGTGCTAGGAGGAAGTGAGGACAGAGAACTTACTCTCAGGCTGCTTCTCATTGGGTGTGATGGAGCGGATGAAGTCCTGGGGTGTCATGTAAACCTCAGCATCCCCGTGCTCATTAATGACCTTCAGTGTGGCAAAGTAGCGGAAAATCTTGTCCGGGGTCGAGTATGCCCTGATCCTGTTCTCATACTCCATTACCTGCCAACCGGAACAAGAGCAAAAATGTTTTATATGTCATGAAGACCAGCTTCGATTATTTAATTAAGCTGGTTGTCATGTGTGACATCAAACAGTTCAAAGTTTATGAGGTATTTAAACCGTGAATGAGGCGGGGGGGCAAAAGTAGAAGGCGTGAGGAGAGTTGTCAGCTCTGACGGGAGGCCGCATTAACCTTTCGACTCCTGGGTTGGCAATCAAAACGCAGGGGTTTCCGACATCCGCCTCAAAACAAGGGAAACAGCCGTGTTTCCAAACTCACAAAACGGTGTACACAACAAAAAACAACAGCGCTGACACGGGAACGTCACGCTGGGAAACGCAAAACTAAATTATTCAGCTTTGCTGCACACATTAGCCACCTCACAGTTTGTTTTGACAACCCCATCTGCTTTCCAGGAAAATATTTGAGACTAACAGTGCAAAGCTGAAAAATTGAGTTCCTATTTCCTCTACATGTGAAACTCTTGTATTTTGAGGTCAACATCAAGCTTGAATAGTAACATCTTTATTAGAGGGCAGCTCTGGTTCACTTTGGAGACACAATTTAGTGTCCAAGTCTAAGCTTATGATAATGACAGACATTTCCACAGCATGAATGATCGAAATACCTGCAGCTTTTAAATGCTAATATATTTACATCAAAGTAGTTTTTCTTCCTTTCATCATAATGCATTCTTTTTTTTTTAAATATTCCAGTCTAAAAAAGAGTGTGCAGCTACTGACCGCCTATTTTTACTGCAGTCATTTAGTAAATGTAGTCTTATTTTGATGCACTACGTCTTGGCATTACCGTTGCAAGGAGTCAGCGGAGAGGAAAAGCTAAACTCCTCCAGGGCCAATCCCAAAAAAGATGTATGGATAATTGCTGTCCCATAAATAATATTCAAATGTAATCATGAGGCGCTAGAACATTTCCGATCTCTAATGGAAATTGGAATGGATTCATGAATGTGTGCTCTTACTTCAAGGACAAGGACATCATAAATTCACCCTCCGGTCGTGTGATTTTAACAGACAATGGCTGCTGCTGAAGCAGGACTAACAGCAATATTCCCTCCAGCATCCACAAAAATGGTGCAAGTTTATACAAAATGTTTCTTTATCCAAAAAAAATAAAAAAAATAATCCACATTTCTTTTTCAAACAACCCAGAAAGCGGCTTTATAACTGTGTTTACTTGGTACAGAAGACTGTTGATTCCTCTTGTGTTTCTCATTTTCTGCCCAACACCTTCAGGATGCTATACTCCACAAATTGCTCTGTCTAAGCCTGAAACTATTCAGTCAAACATGCTAGCCTGTGCTCACCCGACCAGAACCAGCGAGTGGGTTCATCCAAAGTATTATGTTCACTGAATGAATGCATGTCGACGTATATTTTATTGATTACCTTGCGGTCACGGAATCCTGAGCGGGGCTTCTTTTTCTTCCCCTCTTCGTCTTTTTCTTCCTCGCCTCCACCGGTGGACTCCACCGATCTCTCAGACTCTATTCCTGCATCTCTAACAAAATCTGCCTCTTCCCCCCCTGCTCGCTCTGAGTGCCGAACAGAGGGTCCTGCATCAGCGTATGCTCTGTGGAAGAAGAGGAGAGGTCCCATCAGTTATTTAACTCTTCCAAATCAACATGTTTTCATTTCTGGACAATTTTTAAAAAAAAAAAACATTAAAGCAACCAGAGGAACAGTATTGCAAATCAGGAAATACATCAATTATTTTTCCTGAGAAACTGTAGGAGTCAAGGGTCAAGTTGAGCCATACTTGGAGTGTTTTGCAGCTTTTAATTTGCTTTAGCTATAATATTTATAAAAATAATCAAAATGCATTCAGCATATGAAGGATAAATTATGCTCTGACATGTGTTTAACTTTTATTTTGACCATACTTCCAGCTAAATTGAAAACTGGAATAATAATAATGAATAGCAGGAACTGTCTAAAGCAGACTAAATAATTCAATTTAATGTGACACAAGAAGAATGACGCCTGTGGTGAAGGCCAAAAGCAGTCTCATCCCATCAGTCTTAAGTGCCCCGAGGCGCCATCTATCACTCCTACAGCTCGGTCATATTGTCCCAAAAGATTTTTGCCTTCCACGGTCCCTTTAACTGTGTGCCTTCACTACTTTAAACCTTTTTGCAAATGAATAGCAAATAACTGTGACACCAATTTGGCATTTACCAAAGCCTTAGTCTAAATTTTCAAAATTATTCAAGTCAGCTATTAAAAAACAATAAAGCCTACAATAAAGACAACACATCTGTATAGGTGTAGCAATTAACGGTGACCTATTTTTTTCAATTAATGTTTTTCCTCAAGACATAATTCTTATCACTGACATATAGGCACCAAAAGTCATCCATTTGCTTCTGTGCGGTCAAAATGAATCCTGGAGTGGGACAGGCCCATTGATGGGCTTAAAATGGTAAAGTTTAATGCTTTGTTGGGTTGTCCCAAAGGTCCATCCACCTACTGATCATAAACATGCAAACTTGACTTAAAATAAAATAACCCCTTAACACTGGAAATATTGCTGGTGACACCTAAACAACAACACAGGCTCTTTGACCAACCATAAGTGTTTAACAGCTCAGTCAACGTGAATCAGCAAATCTGATTTTGGTTGTTGACGTCGTTTTGGCAGGTGGCACTAGAAAAAGTGCATCCCTAGCTATAAGGACAAAGCCTTTTCTTTATCCGGTTTCTCCTCTTCTTTCTTTTCCCTCTAAATGAGGCACCAGCTGGTTCTGATCTTTTTTGTCCATCTCTCTGGCGTTTGGCGCTTGACAAACTTCCCACCAAAGTCATCAACTGAAGCACATTTCACCTAGGTGACATCATCATTTTGTGTTTCCTATTTCTATTTCGCCATTTCACACAAAAATGCAGAATTTTATATACTTGCATTTCCAAATAATAATTTGAAAAAATTTAAATTAATACAAGGGAAGTGAATATTTTCCTCTGAGATCAAAGTCTACAGTTGGTCGTTAACAGACAAAATTTGAACAGCTGCAAACAGATCTGGAACTCTATGTTTCTCTTAAACACATGTCCTGTGTATGCAAACATATAGGCTATTTGTAATAACTAATTGCTTAAAGAAAAGAAAGGAGCAAGCCTGTTTTAAAAGACCTACCTTTTCCAAAGCAGCCCTGCACCTGCGGAAACACCAGTTACTCCAACCAGCGCCGCTAGCATCAGCCTCTTTTGGGCGGGTCCTCGCACCGCCCCGCCGTGATAACGCCGGCATACCTGCGTAAGCCCCACCGAAACCGCGGACAAGGCCCGCAAGCGAAACATCCTGTGGAGAAAGTAGATGTAAGGGGAGAAATGGTACGCTCTTAAAGGTTGCAAGTAAAGATTGACAGATTCATCTTGTTTTATTAATCTAGAGAAATAAAGGCAACTCTTTGTCACATTTACTGATGCCTCCCTGACTGTTATGTTTCTAAACCATCTTACAAGACAGTATAAAAGAAAAATAGAAGCAGTTTGAATGCACAAGTGCGAAAACAAGCAATTATTTAGAAAAAAAGAGAGCACTTGTCAGTCAACAGATTCTGCAACGTGAAGTCTGTTTGTTCAGTGAATGACTAAAAAGGAACAGCAGTTTTGCAAGCGCACTGTTCTGCAGAAACACAGACGACCGCCCGTGTCGTAACAGCTTTAGACAGGATCCCCTTTTCTCCTTTGGTGACTAAAAGAAGGGATACCTGCGGAGGAGGCTGACTGTTCTGATAAAACTGCAAATCAAGTGGTGATTACATATCACTCAATAACATTTATGGTTTACAGACGCTTCTTCTTTGGCATCAGTCAAAGAAAATAAACTTAAGAGGGGCTCCCGGTAACAAAAATGATGGTCCATCTGTTTCCCTTTTACCATTGTAATCAAGGCTGATTACAACAGAAAAACATCTGAAAATAAAACAAACGTACTGTTTTTTTTCTAGTTATAAAAGGTTTATATCCTTTTTATTTTAAAACAAGCATTGGACATATAAAAACCACACTATTTCCAAATTAAAGGAGCTGAACTTTAACAGAACTTAATGCCCCTTCAGGCTGAACTGTATCACGCATTTTGTGTCCACGTGAACCAGAATTATGCACAATTCTTTTGAAACAAGAAACTAAATTAAAATAAAAAGACACTGGTTTTACTGTAAAAATAACCTTTAGTACAAGTCATGATCCAAGTAAATCTTACTTGAAAAAAAGTCAATCAATTTAATCAATAATTACTTTCGTATCATCCCACAACAGAAACTAAGCCTAAAGTAATTTCCACTAATGAATCCAAGCTTCACAGCTTTAATTTAAATAATTTTGTCCCTTAATTCATAATCCACAGAAAGATTATTAACAATAAAGCATTTGGCTACTGGCTTGTATCTGCGGTTCCCATGTGGGCACTTTTCCATCACCAGGCGGAGGAGTTCTCGTCACGGAGGCCTAAAGCCATCACCTGTTGATATGTCATTAACAATTCAGGAAGTGACTGTCAAATGGGGCTAGCAGGAAGAAAAAATTGAAGACATGACCCAAGCTAAATGAAGTGCTCAGAAGCCCGTGACGATTGGAACTGGAAGGAACTTTAGGGACGCACCATTTCAGCATAACTGCAGGAAAAGTGGATGCTGACAGTTTCACAGGGCTGCTTCAGAAACAACTGCAGGCCACTGCGCGTCTAGATCCACGTGTTTTAGAGATCTGAGCCATCCGACTGAAGTTTTAACAGATGAAATTTGGGTTGATTGTTTTAATGTATAGAAAATGAGCAGAACGCTTAGTTATCGATAATGTTTCTAAAGCTCAGAGTTAAAAAATGAATCTGTAAAAGTGGGGGAAATGGTGACCTCAACATGACCCCTAAACACGATGTAAACATGACATTGGTCAATGTGCAAAAACACTAAAAATGACAAATAGGGTTTAGATATCCAAAGGTAGTGTTTTATAAAATCGATTTGTAACATATCTGTCACTTAATGTTAGATTGTCATATTGGCATAAAGCATCTTAGCTTTATTCCTTTAATGTTTCTGAATTGCACACTTGAGAATCGACTTCTAGAACATTTACTATAAGCTTTTATGAGAAAAGCATCTTCAGCATCAAACAGCTGCTGCTATCATAGTGATGAAGTCACAGACCACTAGAAGGGACAAAACAAAAAGGGTTTTCATCCATGCAACAGTATTGGGTACATAGGTATAGAGGTGGAATCTGACTGCACATAAAAAAACAAACAAATATTAAAAAGATCCATCTTTACAGCCTGTTCTTGACTAACTGTAGTCTCCTCTAATCACAAATGTGACCAATTGCTTTATTATTAACTATGTTGAACAAATTCTACCTTTTGTAATAAAGCAAATATGACACCAACCCCTCCGAAATTACTTTAATTACCGTAAGCATTTACTTAAAAGTAAAAACAAAAGTGATTTTGTTTCACAGCTGGAAATAAATTCAAGGGTGAAGTAGTCAAATATTTTAATTTACATTTTAATATGAAAACAGCTTAAAAGATTGAATGATTAGTGGTTTGGGGAAATCTTTGGCTGGCGAAAGACAGTAGTGGAAAAAAATAAAATAAAAAGTATTGATTTATGATCACTTAAAAGCATTTAGTGTGCATTTATGCCAAAAATATGTCTAGAAGACAGTAAAGCTGTATAATGGCTCATCATTTTACAATGCATGTCCAGAAGCACAAGACATTTTTTACATAATATATGTTTCATAAATCTACATTGTAAGTAGATCTGCGAGCTGAATCCATATCTACAGAATCCATAAAGTTACATTTAACTCTCCAGGCAGCATTATTTTTTACCATGATGAAAAAGTCCTCAAGTGTTTAATCTAAGTAATAATAGTCAAAGAACAGAGGATCAGATTGATCATAATGGTACTAGTACATAGCACTGAACAGTATTACAATTTATGGAAAATCAAAATAGCTATCAGATGTATGGTCAGCCTTTAAAGTCCCACTTCGATCATCTTTTTATCTTTTTTAAAGCGTTCCCAGTGGTCTTTTAATAACCATAAATCCATACAAAGGCATGCATGGATGTAGTCGTCTACAACTGGACGCATCCTAATGGAGCGGAGCAGGGAGCTTGTGGCGATTGCAGCGTTGTTTACGTCACAACTACTACCCGTTTCAAACAACATTTTTTGTCTGTTCAATTATTTATAGAAATACTAGGAAATCTGAGCGTCATATATGTCCTCCATCATCAGAAAAATGCCACAAAAGCATGTTTAAAAAAACAATAACACAATTTTCCTTGGAAAGGGTCTTAAGAGGTTTTTAAAATGATGCTCTGTATAATACTTTACAAGAAATACAACATTAATAAATATTACTGGTGCAGAAATAAAAAAATATATATTACTAAACATCTTTTTAAAATAATGATTTCCTCTGAGTAGCCATTTAATACTTAAAAGTTATCTATTGACAATGGGTCTCTTATGTAAAAAAAAAAAAAAAGAAGGAGAAAAAAGAAATTTAAAGGCTTCAACAACTAACACACAATTGCATTTAAGCATTAACGAAAACTTATTTTAAATAAGGCAGGTCATACACTGCAGGTCATGTTTTACATTAATCTGGTAAATTCTATTTCCTCCATTAGAACCCAATTATTTTACCCTTTCTTATAAAAATGCACTTGAATGACCTGCTCAGATCATTTTCATAGGAATCACTAGCTGCAGAAAAACTGTACATGCAGATCCTTAAGGTCACCCCCTGAAATGTTTATGATTTAACCTATAATAGAATAAACCACGTGATAAAGCAGCTAAAATAATCATAATAATAAACGAAAACGACTGAAACAACATCCTGTCAGAATAAAGTTACCTACGTGTGTTGAACAGGAATGATTGGCGTGATTTTTAAAGCTATTAGGGGTCTTATTAACAACAACATCCATCCCGTAAACCATAAGCTAAGATGGACTGGCATCTGGGTTAAGTATTTTGCCAATTTAATTATTTTTGATGAACTGCAGTAAACTCTCTTACTTACGTTGTAGCCGTTGAGTCACGCATACTGATACTCTGCGTTGATTCTTGCTGCAACTTAATTTAACAGTCAAATAATAAATAGTTGCCAGTGACTTGTCATTAATGAACGTAAATATTCTAATTTTAAACTTGAATTGAGAGTTGATATAAGTAATTTAAGGTCTTTTAGCAGCAGTAGGTAACCGCTCTGCAGCGCAGTTAACGCTAGCTAGCTAGTTGTTAGCTAGCTACTCAGTCAACCCTACGGGGTTTTTTTACGTTCCCTCCGCCTTCAGAAAAACACGTTTTATATTCACTCACATTGACGACGACTCGAACCCCAGTCAGTCCAAAAGTGGAGTGGTCGGCGAGTCTGGTTCACGTTCGCACCTCGTCGGTCGGATGAATAGACGTGGTTCCGCGTTGAGAGCCGTTCAGGCGGCTGGGAGGACCGACGTGCACGCGGCCCCGCCCAACAACAACATCAGGCGCGTGGAAGGAAACCGGACGGGTCCATTATTTGTGACACAAACAAAACAAGAACATCCAAACTATGCAGAACGTTTGTTTCATCAAAGTGTCTCCCATTCAATCATCTATTACCAAACAAAAATGCGTCACAGGTGTGGAAAAACACACCGCGTTAGCCTAGTTTAAAATAAAATAATTTGTTTGTTTATTTTTAAGTATTTAACGTAAATAATTTCAATTTCCTGATCTGATCTATTTTACTTTCATTAAGCTATTCTAAGCAGTTCTAATCAGCGTGGCTGAAGAAAAATGGCTACTCGTCTTGATTTTAATGTGGAACAGTCAGTGCATTTTTTTTGCATTCCCTTAGCAAAAAGTACTACTTGAAGCTTATTTCATTAGGTGTACTTGAGTACTGGTAAAGCAAGAGTACTATAGACCAAGGATCTGCAACCTTCAACACTTAAGGAGCTATTCGGGTCGATTTTTCAGTAACCACAACCCAAAAGGAGCCATAAAATCTTATTTCACACTTTGAAAAATAGGACACTGGTTTGCGCTTATGCTAATGTAACTATTATAATAAAAAAAATTTAAACCTTTTTTTTTTTGCGTAAATTCAGATTTCTTCTTCCTAAATATAAAATAGTTTCTAACTTTTAACAGAGGATGATCGCAATGCAGCAATGCATTACTACGTGGGAACTAGATGTTGTCAGAAATAAAAAAATAAAATTTGTATTTATTATTTAGTTTTTCCATTGTTGATGCATCTTAGCCAGAAATTTGAAAATCTAATGAACTTAATTAAATCAGAATTAAGTGACCTTACATTTTTTGGGGAGGATTTTAACTTGGAATCCTTGAATTTTGTTAAATAATATACAGTTCGCCATAAAAAGACAAACATCTGTCAAAAATGTTGAACTACAAAGCCACACTGTGTGTTATGATTGTTGGAGCATCATGGGTATTGTAGTTAGGGGCCCAGTGGAGTAATATGTACTTCACCTTGTGAATAAGATGAATAAAGTTTGACTGTTTTTTTTTTTTTGCTCATAGCTGGCTAGTCTTGGGTTGTGGGCGTTGTGTGTGTTTTAATTTTGTGTATCTGTGTGTGTGTGTGTGTGTGTGTGTGTGTGTGTGTGTGTGTGTGTGTGTGTGTGTGTGTGTGTGTGTGTGTGTGTATGTGTGTGTGTGTGTGTGTGTGTGTGTGTGTGTGTGTGTGTGTGTGTGTGTGTGTGTGTGTGTGTGTGTGTGTGTGTGTGTGTGGGACTTTATTTTTGCTTTGGGTTTTTAAATTGAAAAATTTTTTTTTCTATGTAAATCACTTTGTTTTGCATGTGCATGAAAAGTGCTTTATAAATAAAGATTAATTTGATTTTAGTAGTGAACACATAGTCCCACATCTAAAATACAACACAAAACTGGAACACTTAGAGGAGAGAGATTCCCATTCTCTGTTACACTTGTGTGTAGAGGTATACTAGTTTATTTATTCTGAAGGTTTGAACTATTGCACAAGTTTCTTTGACTATTGGACAGTTTTGCATTGCTCTTGTGGATTTTTATGACACGCATTAATTAGTATCAGTGTGTGCAAGACAGAACTCAGAAAAACACTTTCATTTTAATGAAATAACAATATTGTTGCACATTGGAGATAAAACACATACGCTCCTTTAAGATGAAGCACATTACTCTGATGACACAGGCAGCTCAATACAACTACAAAGGAGACAAACGAGAAAAAGTTGTGCCATCAAACGCCACAAGTTACATCATTTTGGTCCAAACAAGGCAATCGGGTATGTTTCACAGTTACTGGTTGATTTTACAACAGCTGCTGATTCAATTACTTTTAAGAAGTAGCAACAACTGCAACTACTTATTGCTTTAAAGTATCAGACCGATCACAGCTGATCCAAAGGACTGGGGTTCTACGATCATAAATCTAAATTGAATGGTAGCACTGAATGAAACTGCAGGGTCTGAATGCATGACCTTTTCCTGACTGTCACAGCGCACTGAAACTCAATGTTGTCTGGAGTTCATATCTTGCTGGACTGAATGGAGGATGTGAGAGGAGAAGTCTTGGGGTTTGTCAGGGATGGCTGCAGTCCAAAAGGACCTCATATGTTCAAATATGGTCAAACTCTGCAGATCAAACTTCTGCTTTATGTGAGCCTACCGGTACATTAACAATGACAAGATGATATTTGGAATAACCTAAAGATTACAAAGCAGCACAACTGACTCAAAGAGCCTGATTTGAGCCTGAAAAATGAAGAGAAGGTCATAATATCCATTCCTCATAACGATATCAGCACAGTGCCAAGAAACCTATTCATTTTCATGCTGCTTTGCAAATAGAGTCTATGGTAGTTCACCATTCACATCGCTCTTCTGTAAGATAGCGTCACAATCATATGTTGTAGTCTGCAAAGTTATTTAAATTAACACCTGTGTGTCGATCATTAAGCTACAATGAAGTAAATCTGGAAACGTATGATATTTTAAGATTGTTTGTAAGCAGTTTTCTGCCACTAATTTAAAAAAAACTAATTTAAAAAATCATTTCAAATTTTATCGAGCTGAGAGGAACAGCTATATCATCAATGATGCAAATTAAAATTAATGTTGCTGTTTACAATCTGTAGTACAAATTGCACAAGGTAAACTATTTGCCCCCCACCGTCCTTTGTTAAAGCGTTTTGTGAATCCTCTTTTCTCATTCCCCCTTGTTTAATAAGTGAGACCACTTAACTGTGCTTGCAGCTCTTTAGTCCTTGGCTCATTAATGCCAGCGATTTATCACACAAGTCCCACAACATGCAATTCTCAGCCCCTGAAACCTTAAATTATATATTAGTGTTATCGCAACGAGAATTCCAGCAAAGCCCACAAGAGCAGAAGCAACCGCTGACTTTTAACAACTTTTTGTCATTTACCCCACTCACCTTGCCAGTGTTTTATTGATCCCATGAATATGTAAAACATGACAAAGCAGATTTTAAAAACGTCCCACACGACTTGAGGATGACATCTCAATAAAGCCTCAGTCAGAACTTCCCTTACTAGTAGATATGGGCTGTTCGTGGGCGAAAAACCCTTGTTGCACAGGCACAATGCCTGCACAAAATATCAAGAGGGTAGATTGCTTGATGAACCCTTAGAGCAAAAATGTTCATGCAGTTTTTTTCTGTGGGCATGCTGCAAACGACAGGTCACAGAGGACATTCAAAACAACTGCAGGGTGTAATAGGTGAGCTGCACAAGGAGCTGGTTAGTCGTGCTGTTAGAAATGAGGAAATAAGACAAACAGGGCACTCACTCACCACATGCACGAAAATGGTACGTTCCATTCTCACGATGTCCCTTAAGGTGGCTGTACGAGCCCCAAGGGAACTGCAAGATACACCTGCGCTCCGCCTAAAATGCAGCCACTCCCCTCTACGACACTCCACAGATCCGGACAACCCAAAAACCCACGGTACGGTACCAAAAACCCACGGTACGGTCAACCCCCTCCATTAGGGTGCATGGGACTATGCTGCTATCAATTACACAGGATCTAAGCCAATTAAGACCACAGAGAAATGTTTTAACAAGTATATTGTTAATTATAGAAATGGCTTATAAATGGCTAATGTAGTTTTGATGAACTCATATTTTGAATTCCAAGAGTAACCAAATACTTTTCCCTTCTTCATAAATGAGTACATTTTGCTAAAAGTCTTTCCTTTTTATGAATGTGCTGCAGTGTCACAGCCTGCCATCTATGCAAGAATAATACATGCTAATTAAATATGATTTATTGGAGCAGTTTGAAGGTGCGTTGGGAGATAAGACGGGCCTGTGGAGGCTCAACTATTTTTAGCAGGTTGTTTTTCTAAAACACAGCATGTTTGCTTTCTCACTTTGATACAAGAGATATACCTGCAGAAAAGCAGGAACATGCTGGTAACCTGGTAATAGTGCAATCCAGACAAACCTGGCTTGGTATCAAACTCAGGTGAAACTTGATCTGTAAGTTGTCACTTTACATGACAAGGAAAATATGGGTTAAGGGAAACCTGCTGACATTAGCTGGCTTTTGTTACAGTTTCCATTTTTTTGGTATGTTAAAACCCTCATGTGTTCGTTCTCACAAGGACTAAAACTGTGATTTGTTTCGAAAAGCATGCTACACACCCACAAGCATTTCTTCGTTTATGTCAAAACAGGGAGGGGCTCTTTTATGCAGCTAGGTTACATGTCAGTCGTGCACGGGCGTGTGCGTACATGTGCAAATGGGAACACCTTTGGTAGATCTTTCTCATTATTGTGTTGCAAAATTAAGGAGAGGCCTGCCTCTTTCTGAGGGTTTAGCTCTCCAGAAGTTTGAGGGAAACAAAACTGATTAGTGTTCAGATTATACTTAAGACATTTCAATGGAGTCCAGTTTGAAACACTGCCATATTGTGGTGACACCGGTGTGTGATCCTGTTGCACAGGCAGGACTCATCTGGACGCTGAGAAATGAGGAGTAAAATGGATCAAATTTCCGCTTTTACATACTGTATGAAGCCAACTTAGTTGCAGATGTCTGATGCAGACATGTGGTATGTTCCTTTCGTGTAGGTTCTCATTTTAGGTTGAATACACTCAGTCAACAGAATAAAGACCTTTCAAAAAGCAAACAGAAGCTCCATCTCTCATTACTTAAAAGACCCTGAAATCTAATCCCTGTAGTAGGTTTCACTTCGCTGCGGCGTTCTCTGTTTACCCTGCAGACACACCAGTTCCAGCTTTGAACTACAGGTTTTTATGGACCGATGCCCGGTAGTGTTTGGCTCTTCACTGGGATCCACCTTATGAGTCCATGCATCCTCCAGGCCTTCAAGGGCTATATTGTCTCCGGCTGGGTATTTGCATTTAAATTGCATCGCCCACGCAGCCTGATGCTTTGCACCTGGAGGCAGGGAGAGGAAACAGGGGCATTTCTGTTATCCAAATATCATATATTTCAAAATAAATCACAAATGAAGTAAAGGACAAATAATAGATCGCTTTGACTTCCTCTGTTGGAGTTCTATCATTCAAAGACGAGAAAGCTGTTATTCTTTGTCTGTACTTAGCAATCATGCTACCGGTTGGATACAGATGGGTGATTTGCACTTCTGTTTTTCAATTCCCATTTCAATAATACTCATATTGATGAACTAACTCGCTATTAAGCTTTACAGAAAAAGTACTCTTAAAAGTATTTCCCCCTCCTGTTTGGGTATTTTAGTTATTTTAATCTTGATAGAACTAAAAAAATATTTTAAAAAAAATAGCAAAGTGTATTTATTAGGCTCTTTAATCAACTGTAGGTTATCTGTTTTCTCCTTTAACCCATACAGGTGTGCCTGATAGTGTTTTGTGATTGGTCAAAGGTTAAGAAAAACAGATTCTACCAGGGTGAGTCTCCTGGACATTCATTGACCTAACAGACCCATTACCACTCCTTTTATCCACATTTGTAAAGGCTGAGTGACTCTGGAGAAAACAGAAAACTCAACCGCTCGTCCCTTTTCGACTCAGAGACGCTCTAAAGTAGTTCTAAATTTGTTTAGCAGCTGTTTTGGCTCAGTAAAATTTGATCCTGGCAATTTCTCAGTTGGGACATGGTCTCAGAGTGGGGTTGAAGGACGAGCTAATATTAGACAGAGAAATGGTTGCTGGGGGAAAGCGACTGCAAATTAATTAGCCCATTCAAGCTGTGTCTGCCTCTTTGAAGGCAAAGAATAGTAGTTTAGGCAGTATAGGAAGTGCTAATTGAATGCTTCTTCAGGCTAAATTAGAACATTTTAAGTTTACAATAGTATGTAAAAAGTAAACTTCACGTACACTTGTCTCAAATTTAGAATCTGCAACCTTTTAAGATAAAAGAACCATTTGTTCCTCTTCCTGACCAAAACTCAATGAGAGTCCTACTTCACTGTTTAGGAGAAAAGAAAATGTATGTTTTTGTGGTCATTAAGTCATTTGTTTCTAAAATTTAGCATATCAATATTTACCATAATAGAATTATAAAAGTGTTATATTTTTAGAGGATTACTTTTGATAGCAGCACATACAGGTTCCTTTCAAAATAAAATACATCCTGTGTCAATAAGGATCTTCCTGCTGATAGTATATAATAATGGAACTTCAAGTACATTGCCTCACATTTACTGTAGACTAAGCATACTTGTAGCTAGAACACTTAAATTGACTACTTTTTGCAAAGGTTCTGCTGAAGCATAAATTGGCAGCTTTATGCAGGTTTTATGCATTTTAGCAGCTTATGTTAGTTTTATGGAAGAAAGGAAAAGATATGCACAACTTAAGATACATGTTTTTCAAAACAAAAGCTTCTAAACCAAAATAAAAAATATATTCTTTTCTCATTTCTGTAATAAGGCGATCAGTTTGTTCCTTGAAACATTGTAATATGTTTTATATTTATATATTAACTGAATTATTCTTTAGACATAATAGGAACACATTAAGTTCCTCGATATAATTGAACTTCAAGTATACTGCCACACTTTTAGTATTGACAGTTTACTTAAGTAATTCAATTAAATAGAGTATTACACTTGAAGTTTGTTTTTAATAAAAAAATTTGAGGGTAAGTATAGCAAGTCTACTTTATAGACACTTCATTTATAGTTTTATTCAACGTCTCAATTCTTCTATAAATAGAATCCTTTTAGCACACATTAGACACACGGTAGTGCCAGTCCCCAATTTGGAAATACTGCTATAGATACCTAGAGTTTCCTCTTTTTTACTTTGTTTGTTTATCACTTTGATTGTTTTTAGCATTCCCTGGTGATTTTATGCTACATGTGTTACTTTCTTTCATGTATGGTTGTGGTGTTCACGGTATATTTGGACCTTAAGGCTGTAAATAAAATAAAACAAATAAAATATAGGCCATGTACGTTTAATGTGGGAAGTGTATTAACTGAATACTTCTTTAGACTAAATTGGGACATATTAAGCTTACAATAGAAGTAAACTTGAAATATTCTGCCTTACTTTTGGTCTTGTAGTAGACTTAAATTGATTACTTTTTTGCTAAGGGCAACTGTTGAAGCTTTAATTGTCAGTTTTATGCATTTTTCAAATGGATGATAGATGCTAATATGAGTTTTATAAATAAAATAAGAAGATAGGTGACAGATAAATTAGAAACTTTCCAAAACAAGTGTTTAAACCAAATAAAAACATGTTTTTCTTCATTTTGTTTTTAAATATAAATATGTATGTTTGTTAATATAGTATTTAAGCCCAGCTAGAGCCCTGTGGAATTCAGAGAAGAAGCTGAATAATGAATGTTTGGCATGCGTGGCTGATGTTTCCCCCTCTTTCACGCAGCGTGTCCGTGGAGTGATTTATCTTTGCATAGTGGTGCAGCACTGGGCATGTGTGTGCAGCCGTAGTCCAGCCCCACAACCCGCCCACCAGCCTGGCTCTTCCCCTCAGTGCCTCTCGGTCCGCCCGCCCGCAGCAGAGTCTCCTTCCCGGCGAGCGTTCACTACAGCGATGGCTGGGAAAGTGTGCAGATCGGTCCTCCTCTTATCCCGGAGCGGCGGAGCCGTGACCGGCAGCCTCCCCGCATTAGTTGTGTCCTCACAGCGACGGCAGCAGCACATACTAAGCCCGGTAAGTTCCCGGTACGCGGGAGCGCTCACACACGGGGAGCGGGGAGCGGGGACCGGCCAAGGCGGGCGGGCGGGCTGGACCGGAGCGGCGGCGGCTTGCTAAGGAAGTAAAAGCTAACTAGCCGGAAGATGTTTCTGAATTTATTGGGGTTTTCTTGACAATCCGTCCTGCGCAAAGATGAGTGGAGCAGCGGCGTTTTCCGAAGCCTCGGTGGGACGCGGGGCTGCTGTGACAGGCGGGCAATGCAGCTTTTTGTGGAACGTTCACCGCAACTCATCTGTCACGCAAAAATAAAAAACCAGGCTGTTCCTGCGTCCTTCAACTTTCCAGGGACACTTGTCAGCCGCTGCCGGTCCGACCATCTGCATTGCGATGTGAGGCTGTTTTTTTTTTTTTTTTTTGGAGGGGTGGGGGGCAGGGGGGGGGCGGCTGCTCTGGTGACCAACATGAAGGTGCAGGAGGTTCTGGAGAAGGTGATCCATGACCCTGCTCCTCCTCCTCCTGCTGCTGCAGCAGGAGAAACTCCGAATGATGATGAACATCCGGAGAGGAAGGAGCTCAGTCAAACGGGGGGGGGGGGGGGGGGGGCAGAGTTGCAATTTGTGTGCATGCACACATACATGAGACATCCCATGAAGATGGAGGCTTGCACTTGGATGATGTCAGACCCGCCCAGCCAGCCAGCCAGCCACTATGCCGTTGCCCCCCTCCCTGGGTGTTTCCCCATTCAGGGAGATCCTGGGTTTTCCTGCAAGCTGATGCAGGTCTGGTTCGTAGCTGCTGCAGCTGCTGCAGCCTCAGAAACGCTCTACTGAACTCAAAGTACAAATCTGTTGCAGAGCTTCCTACTTCATTCGATACTTCCTGTGTTTGCATTTTACAACAGCTGGTTGGAGTGCAATGAGAAGCTCCCCCAATCCATTTTTAAAAGACCCACTCTGATCAAAAAGGGAGTTTTGGGTGTTTTTACCATGATCTTGTAGCATTTTTCTGACGATGGAGGACATATATAAAGCAGATTTAGCTTAAAATTGGATTTCTGAGTATTATATTCTATTCAAGTCGTTGTGAATCAGGAGCAAATGAAAAAAATGCACTGTAAATGGAATAATGTAATGTTTAATGTAATGGAAAAAACGTCTGTTTGGAATCTGGCTCAAAAATCTACAGCTAGATAGATTCAATACTGCTCGCCATTTTTGTTGCAGCGGTAATGTTAGGTTAGGGCTGTAAGCTGGCGAGAGAGCGTGTGAACCGATCGATGTTGGGAAGTAGGGGTGGGCTTACTCTGCACCAACAGTCGGGCCCGCAAACCAGAGGCAAATTTCTGCCGCTCTGCAGAAACTATGGTTGTATCCAAATTCCTTCAACACGTTTGCCACTTTGTAGAGCCGTCTGATTCCACAATTCCAAAATCCAGTGCCCTGGAAATTTCCCAGAAGTCTTTGCGAAAAAACAGTGTGCATCGATGCTCACTAGATTGGCAAATATACATTGCGTTTAAACCATTCCCTCCTCTGCTTCTGTGCCGGTCCCAAGCCCGGATAAGTTGAGAGGGTTGCGTCAGGAAGGGCATCCGGCGTAAAACATTGCCAAGTTAACCATGCGACTCATCCTCGAAGGAGAGGTTGTTTCGCTGTGGCGACCCCTGGTGGGAAAAGCCGAAAGAGACAGAAGACATTGCGTTTAAACCATTTTTCATGTGGAAAAAAAAGTAATTTAATTTCTTTTTTTTATAAATCATCAAAGTTTTTATCAGCAGAACCCAGTTGATTCATAAAGTATTACAATTTATTTTTAATTTATACGATTTGTACTACTGATGTCAAAGTATCAACCATGGTGTCTGAATTGCCTTTAAAATCCAGGGCACTACTAGATAATCTGGCACAAAACAGTTTTCTTTCATTTTTGTCCAAAAATGACATAATCATAATTAGAAGACCATTGGGAATGCATCGTAGATAGATCAAAAGATGATGGCAGTGGGTTTTTAATCACTGTCTTGTTGCTGTCTGCGGAGCCTCACTATCACACTCTCCTTGGCCCATTTAGACCCCCCCCAACGATGTTTTAGCATTTAGGCCATCTGATTTCCATTTGATGTCAGTCTCTGCAGTTGTCATTTTTCTCCCCTCCTGTTCGATGAACTGTTTCGGTGACAGGAAAACCTCTGGACCCATCTGTGAGGCTCGCTGCAGTCTGGAGGGTTTCACGCTTGAGTTTATGCCACAGTCAAGTCACACAAGCAAAATGTCAGACAGCTGTGTTGGTTTGGGAGAAAAAGAAACTATAGGAACACACATTTTGAAAGCTTTTTTGTGGCAAATTCAACAGAACTTTGATTTTTTTAGAACCGTGTCTATTACGACGATGCGTGGTGCAAAGGATTATAACTTAAGATGGGTAGAAAGGTTTCATTCAGACGAGCAAACTTGGCTTTAATTTGAAAGTAATTAAAAGTCGATGAAATGGATTTCCTGCAGAAATGTGTTTGAATGGGCTTTTGCTGATGCTGCAGAACAGCTAGCTGAATAAGGAGTATCTACTGAAGATGAGCTTCATGATCATGAACATTGACACTTTGCAGAAAATGTAGAAAACGCAAAGGAACAAAACATTAAACATTACCCAAAGAATTAGTGAAGTCCAATGAACTGTTGGAACTCTTGCCTACCTGCAGAACCAACTACTGACACTTTTCTTTCAGTCATGTCCTTTCTGTTCGTTAAAGACCCTTTCTGAAGAAAATTGTGTTTTTGGTGTTTTTAATGTGTTCTTGTGGCATTTTTTTGATGATGGAAGACATATTTATAAAGAGAATGAAGCTTTAAATGGCATATCTGAGAGATTTTCTATTGAAATCCTTGTGAATTGGGAGCAGAAGAAAAAATGCAGTTATAAAAGTTCGTATTTGTGACGTAGAAACGACGTGGTGCGGGCCACTAACTCCCTGCCCTGCTTCATTCTGACGCATCCACTCGCGGACGAGTAGATCCATGGATGCCTTTTCCTCGTCCGGGCTGGAATCTGGATCAAAACTGCATGGCTGTGTAGCTACAGTGCTGCTCGCCATTTCCGATGCATCGGTAATGTCAGGTTGGGGTTCGTAAGAGGCTGTAAGCCAGCTGAAGGGAGTGTAAACAGACGGATGACGAGAAATGGGGGCGGGCTCACTTTGCGCCAACAGCTCAGAGGTGAATTTCTAATGATCTGCTGCTGCTCTGCAGAAACTATGTCCTAGAAAACAACCGCTTGTTTACTTGTTTTAATTTAGGCTAAAAACACAACATCATAAACCCACTGGAAGGACGTGGATCCAATGATGACCGGCATGGGACTTTAACATTGCTAAAGCTGTAATCTTTGCAAAAAATATCAAAACAATAGCTAAAGACAGCAAGATGGATGAAAAAACACAGATTTGACCTGAAGTGATTTGAATAAAAAAATAAAAAAAGTTGGGAGGAATTTGGATTAATCCAAAGCTGGGATTTACCATTACCAACAACTACAGACCTACTGTACATATATTTCTCTGTTTTGCTGAGTCATGCTGGCTGTCAGATTTGTGTCCCTGAATCTGAATACGAAGCACAGATTTCTCCAGCTCATTAATATGTGCATGTTTTGCTTACCGTATATTTAAGGTATTTTAAAATGAGCTTTGTCAGATTCCTGAGGCTTTAAAGTACAAAAGGTGCTCGTTTCAGTCATGTGATCAAAATTGTTCACACAAGCGTGTGATAGTGACATAAATTTGCATTTCTTTTGTCAATTAAAATGTTGAAGCAAGATGTGACTCTGGTTTCATAGTTTAAGGGTTCCATAAAAATATATTTTTCCAATCGTTTTTAATTATTTGATAACCTTTGTTCCAATCTTTTAGAAACAAGTATACATTTTAAAGTAAAGTGTATCTAAAAAAACAGTCAAAGGAATATTGGTAGATTATTTATCGATACAGATAAACTCAAGCTATACAAATATTGGCCGATACCGATACTGGTACCGATATATCGCCCTAAATTTCTCATAGGTGAAAGAAAGTTGAACGTTTTTTGTGAATTTGGTTGAATTCCTGATAAATTTAAAGTTGCCAAAAATCTTCCCAAAGAGAGAAATTAAGTCAATAATGAGGTCAATGGTTGGAAGTTTGACCTGCTGTTTCTGGAGATGTGAATGGAAAAAAAATTGGGGAATTGGGGAAAAAAGTAAGTTGGAAGAATAAAAATAAAGAGAAACAACAGTTTGAGTACTTAATGAAATCAAAACAATGCATTTCTTCAACCTCTGTATACCTTTACCTAGTTTCCTGACATTCGAGTTGATGTTGTTTACAAATGAATTAAGTCTGTGTCTAATGAACTCTTCCGTTAAAATATGTAACCCTTCCTAGCAAGTTAACAGCATCAGGATATGTTGGGTAATTTTGACATTTGGTAATTTTGAAATTTTGACAAACGTCTGGACTGTTTTCATGCAAAGCTACAGGGAATAGTTTAGAGTTTGTTTGAAATTAGCTTCACATGCTTCACTGGAAGACCAGAGCTTCTGTGCACAGCCTATTTTTAATTGGCGATCGGACTCGTGCTTCAGGATCCTGCTGGAAAGCCGACACTCGGCTCCAGAGTTGGACATTCCCTGTAATAGATAACCATTAAGTCAGCTGTCGCATGAAATATTCCTGCCGTAATGCAAAGCGGCTCGGTTGAGTCACTGCAAATCCACTCAACAAGTCTTTACGCAAAGATTGATAAACTCCTGGATTATCTGTATAATTAACCTAACATTTTATGCAGAAACATAAAATAAAGATATGCAACCAAGCTGTTCAGTGGGGCTGAACATCTGCTACCTCTAGCTGTTGGAGTGATGGGGTCAGGTCCGCTCTTTGGGGTTTTAATCCAGTCAGTGTGGGAGTAAACTAATTTATTCCCTCTGCCTTCATGGACTCTGTGCTAAAGTTATCCGGATTAAGGTGATAAGAGAGTGACTGAGCTTGTGGTTGTGCTGAACGTGATAAGATGAGCTGAGTGATTGAAAAACTACACAGACAGACAGGTTCATTAATGTTCTGCAGCCCTGATGGACAGAATGGTGTCGAACTTCATCTGCAGTCTTGCATACATTCATTCAGTTGCAGTTGTTGGTCAGTACAACATTGGGTTTCATGGAAAAAACATTTTTCCCCTCAGTCAGCCCTGAGTTGTGGGCGAACTGTGAAGCGGGGTGTTGGCGTCCCTTCCCATCATCCATCTGTTAACATGCCTTCTTGCAAGCTTACAGCCCCTCAAAACCAAATATTACTGGTGCAACCAAAATGGTGATCAATATTGGAGCCATCCAGCCGTACAGTTTTGATCCAGATTCCATCTCAGACGAGGAAAACGAAGACGGATCTATTTGTCTGCAGGTGGATGATCAGAATGGAGCGGAGCAGGGAGCTTGTGGCTTGCCATAGTAGTTTCTAAGTCACGGTTACAAGCTTTTTCCAGCTGCCTTTTTTTTCTGATTCCCAAAGATTTGATAAAGGTAGTGTGCCATCTTTATGTGGGTGGAGTGTCCCTGCCCCAGGTGGAGGAGTTTAAATATCTTTGGGTCTTGTTCATTAGTTAGAGAAGACTAAATCGTGAGATTGACAGTCGGAATGGAGCAGCGTCTGTAGTTATGCGGTCGTTGTACCGGTCTGTCGTGGAGAAGAGAGAGCTGAACCAGAAAGCAAAGCCCTCAATTTACCGGTCGATCTTCGTTCCAATGCTCACCTATGGTCATGAGCTCTGGGTCATGACCCTAAGAACGAGGTCCCAAATACAAGCGGCTGAAATGAGCTTCCTACGTCTCTCGGCTGGCCTGGGAAAGCCTCAGGGTCCCCCAGAGGAGCTGGAGGAAGTGGCCGGTACGAGTGAAGTCTGGGCATCTTTGCTTAGACTGATTTGATTTGATTTGAATTAGGGCTGCACGATATGAGGAAAACTCGCGAACAAATACAAAACAACCCAAAAACATCAATTCCATTTCACTGCAACAGTTTAATTTAAATGAGTCAACATAACTTAGATTACACTACGAATGACCCTAGTCTTAATAGGAGAAGAAAATCTAACATAAAAGGACTCCATCCGATTAATCGACAATGTGAAGGAGTTCATCCGATTTGATGTTTTAGCACATTTAAGGTAACTATTTATCGCAATTTTTTATTGCAGTTTTCCAATATGCGTATTGCACAGCTTGATATTGCGATAACGATAAATGTGCGATTTATTGTGCAGGCTTAATTTGAATAAAGAAGAACTTAGAAATGCTCAGTTTTCCTAATATATAGAAAATGGCACAAGAACATGTTAAAAACACCATTTTAATCGGAATGAGTCTCTAATTATTTCTAGTTTTCTTCTTTTAATTTCTACATTTGAGTCTTTAGGTCGTTCTTACTTGGTGTCGGACCTTCAATACATGAAAACGAGGGTTTGAATATCACACATAGGTTTTTGTATCCAGCAAAATGTGGTTATAATCTTATCAGAACTGCACCCCTGCTATCATTCGCTCAGACCATCATCTGATCCAGGTTTCTGCCCCTTGCTGCTTCAGTTTATGGAGGCATTTATTGGGTGAAGTTCTTTGAAGCCAAACCACTTCCACCAAAACACTTCTGCTGAGTTTGGACTTTGTCATTGCAGCAGCTCAGTTTTTTGGTTTTATTGCCATAGTGTTGGAACTCTGCTGGTGATTTCTGGATCCAGATCTTTTTTTTTCTTTTCTTTTTTGTGACAAATCTCACAAACTATCTTCTCAGCTCTCATGCATGACATTTGATGTGACGGCATAACTTGCGTGGTGTGGTTTTCCCCAACATAAGGCTTTGTAAACCATTTAAACTTCAGTTTTTTCAATTTGTTTACATGCAGTTTTGCAAACGTCACCCTTGCTAACATGATGTTGTTTAAAGATGATTTATTTTAGTCATTACTTATCAAACAAGTATGTTCCACAAAATGGTATGTACCATTCTCATGCGTGTGGTAGTTGCAAATGCTGCACGCACGGGGTGTGCACGTGATACGTAAGTGCCCGTAGGATGTCTAATTGCCTAATTTCCAAAAGTTAGGCCACATGCAAAAGATAATAAGTCCATACTTGCCTTACTTTACCGTTACAGGTTTTTCCAAGTGTTCGCTATGAACTTGTCCTACGGGATCACTGACTGGTCTGAAATCTTGATATTTTCTTTCAATCCTATATGTCCTGTACAGGTTTGCCCATTTTTCGCCCACAGACGGCCTGCAGTCCTCTAGTAAGGGCAGTTGTAATCATCGTGGATGCATATCTTTTAGTGTGTTGCTGCTTCTTCAGGAGAAAAATTGTCTCAACCTTTGGTTTTCCGGGCTAAGATTGATCTGCAGTGTCCGTGTGTGCACGGAGAATGTAATGAGTATGAAAGCTGATCCTTGTAGGTAAATTGATTCTGCAGAATATCAGGCATGAGTTAGTGACGAAATGATTCAGTATGCAATGCAGTGTACATAGCTCAGCGTTTTCCCACCACAGATCATTGCAAGCTTACAGTTTCCACATCAGTACAGCTGGAGTGGTTGAAGCCGAGCCAGCATGATGAAACTGTTTTGGGGTTTAAAATGGCTAAACAAATAAGATATCATGGAGTGCATTTACTTTAGATGGCTTCAAAAAAGAAAACCTCAATAATTTCTGGACCGCTTTGGCAGAATCCATTCAATTTGAAAATATTAGAGAGGAACTTGTAACAATTGAAAGGCTGAACAGAGCTCGGTACAGTCTGCCCTCTTTTTACTCATTGGTTTTAGATGGTGAGTTGCAGAGAAGCGAAAAAAGGAAATAGAGGAAAGACGCCAATCTTGAAGCATCAGGCAGGCATGATGGTTCCCTCTTCTTTAGAGGCAACTTATCTTTGATGCACCAGCGTCACCATGCTGAATGATTGC
The DNA here is from genome assembly GCA_037389245.1 of Oryzias sinensis. NCBI lineage: Eukaryota > Metazoa > Chordata > Actinopteri > Beloniformes > Adrianichthyidae > Oryzias > Oryzias sinensis. The sequence goes on from CM074500.1 coordinate 4,037,722, forward strand.
ACTTTTGGCAGTGCTTTGGCATCCGGAGAAATTTACTATTTGTCTGAAGTTATGATCCCTGTGCGCTTCTTTTTATGTTGTGTTTTTATTGGGCAATGTTTCCTGGAATTTTTATTTTAGTTTATTTACAGCATGGATGCAGTGTTGCTTTGCTTAGAGAAATGGCGCCCTGTGGAGTCGTGAAGTTGGAGCAGTCTTTGGAGAAAAAGCCACCTGAACTTATGCAGTTCAAATATAACTGCGTTGGATTTTGTTTTGGGACTCGTTTTGTTCAAAACACTGCACCTCAAAGACGTAAAAATCTATTTATTGTGTAGATGCAAGTTAGTTACTGTTGTCTGATTGAAGCCAACGGCACAGAAGCCTGGTTGCTTTGGTGAAATCTGTTAATTCCTGATAATGGACACCTCGTCAAGCATTATCCTCCTTATACCATTGTCAACTGAGAAATAATTTAGTACTTTATCCTTATTTGTCGGCTTAAATGGCTTTTTCAATAAATGAACTACCGGTATTTGATTTGTGGTGCAGCTCATTGTCATGGTACAGGAAAAGCGATATATATGCTGATGGTCAGGAGAGGTTAAATAGAGCATCAGTTCAGAAAGAAAGTTCACTTCTTAACCGCTTGTTTTTGTCCGTATGATGAAGCTTAAGTTTGTAAAGCAACAAGGTAAGCAAGACAGAAAGAAAAAAAGAAATCAAACAATTTAAAACTACATTTGATAGAGATCCTGGCATGTCCATCAAAGAGCCATCTGAAGGACAGATATCTTGATGTTGTGATAAACTGCAGAATAACATCTGTCCATATATGTTGTGAGTTTCTGTTGTTCCGATTACCAATTGCTATTTAGACACGCGCAACAATCTAGAACATCTATGTGACTGGAACTTCTTTTTTAGGTGTCCATTATCACTTGTTAATAGACACCCTGTAGACGATCAGAAACTCTTTTGGTAACCAGGTGACACAAAACACAGTAGTTTTGTTTAAAAGAAAATGTACACAAACTTAAATGGTGTTTTTGGATGGATTTCTTAATTTAATCTGGACCAAATGTACACAGAAAGCATGCCACGATAACGGGGTTTTAAAGGTGTTCGGAATAACACCGTTGGAATCTCGAGGTGCCATAACGAAGGTGTCTTGGATCATCTTGGAGAACTTTTCTTGTGTGATGCTGTTGTGTCTGATGGCTCTGCTCCTGATGGAGCTCCTGTCAGTTTGGGTGGAACGGACCTGTGAAGACCTGGGAGGAGAATGTGAGCCGCTGCACGTGTCCTGAGTTTAGAGCTATTGTTTCGCCGTCAGAGTATTCATTACAGTTAGGTTGACAGCTTTGTAGGGAGGTTAAACGAAGGCTAAGGTGCCTTTTGTACCTTTTAGTGTTTGATATACTCATACGTGTAAACACTCTTTAGGTTGCAGAAATTGAAGAGATAACGATTTTGCAGTTGTTTAATGGGCTGTAGACTTTGTTGGACACTATAGCGGAGGAGTAATTACAGCAGTTTTTTCTTTCTCTTTTGACAAATAAGGTCTTTTGAGCATGTTCAACAGCACTCAGGAAAATCCCCCTTTCCATTTCTTGCTACGCTGAATCTCAAACGCATGCCAGTATGGTGGCTGTGCTCCTTCTGAACCATTTTTTTTATTTTATTTTCCTGCACAATCAGCGTCACATTATAGCCCCTTTCTCATGCTTACCAGCTGTTTGGGGGAAGAAAGTTGGTGAAATAGTATCATAGAAGGTTCATACTTAAGGGATTATTTTCCGTAAAGCGGCGTCCGCCTGCAGAACATTTTCTGTCATAATGATTCAAATCTTAACTGGACCTAAAAGCTGGTTTTGTCTGTGGGCAGTCATAATGCGGCTGCCATAGCGCTGTAATGAACAAGACCAGAGTGATGCACAACGTCTTCATTACCGCTTCGGAAGAAATTCTTCCCTCAAAGAGGTAAATGATTGGTGGACCTCTGCTCATGGCATCAACTAATTAGCTGCTTGCCCTGTTTCTGTGTGGCTCCAGTCGAGTCTGCAAAGGACATTAAACTAGGCCAATGTTTGTAATGTGATGATGGATGACAGCAATGCTTGGTTACCCGCTCCCATCCGAGACCTCAAGCTATTAGCAACCCCTGCCAGGAGGGCAGGTGAACCGGCTGCTGGAGCCTGAAGGTCATCAGCCGTCCTGCCTTTTGTGCTTTCATTAAATGTGATGTTTGGCTCATTACTGTGACGGATCTGTGAGTACACCGGTTCATAAACCCCAAAACAAACGAGACTTCGATAAGGTTTAGCTATTTGAAGGCCGGCATGCCTAAACTTTTATGAAATATGTGCCTGTTATTTATTTTAAAAATCAGAATTATGAGTGAATGCGCTGTTTTGTTACACAAACTACATTTTCTACCACTATCCACTTTTACTTGAACTAGTGTTGCTTTGTTTTCCATAAATAAGAGTGGAATTGAGCTGTGAGGTGCCTAAAATTACTAATTAAAAGAAACACGGGCAATTTAGGACGAACATTGATGGAATTGGGGGACCTATTTGCAACCAAAAGACCTAAAAATTGCATTGATCTCATTGGCCATTGTAATCGTTAATTAGTGGGAGAACAAAGTGGTTGATCTATTAGTGGTGTGCAGTGGTTATTTATGGGAGTTCTTGTGAAAGCTGATCATAAATAACTATGTCAAGAGCTGGGTGATGGGGTAAAATAATCCTATCATAGGTTTTGAGATGTTTTGCAAAAATAACTTTTAAATCAATTTTCTTAAAAACAAAAATCAGTGGGTCCACTTGACCCCATTGTGGTGGTTTTGGTTCTGTTCTTGGGCATACACCACTCAGCCTGCCTGTGGAGGCATGCCGTGGCAATGTACCCTGGACAATATTACTGCCATAAAGACAGTTGGGACATCATGATGACACCATTACCTTAAAAACTATTGATTTTGCCGATAAGATTCTATTAAGGTGCCCCTTTTTCTGTTAACGCTTTAATTCAATCTAATGTTAATTTCACAATTTAATCTGTTTTAATGGTAATTCAGCTCAGAATTAGCATCATTAGGGATGTCATGTTGAATTCACAGCTCACGCTGAGCTACATAGCGGTGCAGTGGTCAGCACTTGCCTCACAACAAGAAGACCCTGGTTTGAATCCCGGCTGGATCCTCTCTGTGTGGAGTTTGCTTGGTCTCCTTTTTCCATTCTCTCCAGATTCCTTCCACTGTCCAAAAACATGCGCCATAGGTTAATTGATTGGTCAAAGTTAAAGTCCCATTAGTAGTCAAGCACCTAGGTGTGTGAAATTTGTTTCTATGCATTTGACTCATCCCCCTGGGGGTGTGGTGAGGTGCAGACACGCCCGTGCTCCTTCCCAATCCAACCCCTTAATGCTGAGTGTCAAGCAGGGAGGCACTGGGTCCCATTTTTAGAGGCCGTTTTCAACTCGGTCGTTGTTTTGAACTCATGACTGTGGAGTCTCAGGGCGGACACTCTGCCACTGAACTGGTCATTAATCCAAATTGTCACTTAATTGTGTGGCCCTGTGGCAGAGTGGTGACCAGTCAGAGGTGTACCCCACCTTCGACCAAAACTAGCTGGGATAGGCTCCAGCAATGCCAGGATCCCAAAGGGATTCAGTGGGTTTAGAAGGTGGACGGATGGATGGACCTAAAGTCTAAATAGACATGGAATTCCTACAAATGTAACCCTGATAAACTTTGAAAACTGACCGCAAGTCCATAGCAGGAACATCAGTCCTCTGAGGTGCTCGGAAAACTGAACTTAAATATTTACTTTGCTAATACTGTTTAAAGCAGAGTTGCAGTCTGTGTTTATAAGGAAATAAACTTCTGCAGCTCTTATAGGAGCAGAAACAACAGTTTCCCCGGTGAATTTTGAAAACGAACGTCTGTGCAGGGCAGCATGAGGAAAATCATCCAAGTGAAGCACGGAGGGATGAGAGATGTCAGAAAAAGGTAGCTCTTAATGAGAATGGGAAACACTATGCACGAGTGAGTTTTATTTCACTAATGGAGTAATCTGACGGAACGTGGGGATTGTGAAGTGAGAGGGTTCCCTCGGCCCCCCGTTCACCTCTGATGTTGGATAGTGGCTGCTCATTTAGTGAAGCTGTCACCAGCAGCACAAAGGAAATCATCTTTGGACTGACAGCACAATTGTTGCTTCCCATTTAGAGGTTTATTCAAAAACCCCATTTTCCTGTCACAGAAAAACTATAAATACTCTGAGGAAAGTGGTCTGATTTTAAGGACTCTGACGATGGGAATTTACAGATCACACCAAGTGATTAGCTTTTTGCAGGAATACATTGGCTTGTTTTTGACCACAAAGCTCTGCCCCAGTTTGGTTATAGCTTTACTAGAAGGACAACACCCTTTGGAAATGGTTCTTGCGATGCAGATGAGATGCAAAAATTATCGAACACTGGACTGTGGAAATGGGAATTTGCTGAAACTTGAATGCCCCGCCCATGATTCATGCATTTATGCAGCTGATAAGTAGCTCTTCTGTTGGTGCGGTATCGATTTTCTGGGTTAATGGAAGAAGCTCTTGACATTTTCAAGTTCGTCACACCTTTTCTGTCCTGGCTGCAGGCTGATGCCTCCTTTGATAAACCCCATTGATCTCTGAAGGGGCAGAGGCAGGTGAGACGGCGCTGCTGAGTGGAAATCAGCATTTATTTAAGAGTTGATCTGTTGGGTGACACACTCGTGTTTGCTTCCCTCACTAACACTGTTGAATGGACTGTAAAGGGAGTTGTAATATTTCTTTTTTGTGCTGAGATGGATGTAGGGAGTGGGTGTTTGTCAGGAGGTTTCTCTTCATGTCAGTCTTGTGGGGAAACATGCCAGCCACGGTGGTGTTTGTTTCGTTGGTGCGTCTGAACACTCTGCTCTTTTCACCGCTCTGCTGTCAAAATTCGGCTTTTTAAACTTGCATTTATGTGTCACTTTTTCCCACTTTGTGGCAAGGACTCTAAAAAAGCTTGTATAAGTTCCCATTTAACGTGGCTCAGACTTGAAATATATTTATTTTACTAAAAGTGTTTAAGTAAAAGCAAGACATATTATTAGGATGCACTGGTTTACTTGGTTTTCTATTTGTTTGGGCACTTTTTTTTTTTTTTTTTAGAAATAATAAAGCATAATATTAATGCCTGCACACGTACCGGTGCTGCAGGTTTTTGGGTTGTCCAGGCTGAAGGGGGATTCATAGAGAGGAGTGGCCACATTTTGAGGAGAGCGCAGGTGTGTTTTGAGGTTAAAGTGAGGTTTGTACGGCCACCTTTAAGGGACGTCATGAAAACGGAACGTACTATTGTCTTGTGTATCATGAAGTATTTGTACGGCTAATGTAAGGTCCATGCACTAATGACACACGGGTGATGTTGTCGTAATGCGCCCTTATACCACACTAATCATTGGTAAGATGCTAGTACTGGCCGCTTACTGGATGTGTACATAATATGTAAATGCCCATATGATGCCTGTAGAATGCCTATACAAACTACGCTCTGATGATCTGTTTTCCCAATTAAGGAGCATGCAATTACCATATAAACAGCACTAATCCTTGCGCAGCCCACAGGATTTGGGAATAGTGAAAATCCGTACAATGAGCCAGCATCTTTCCTGCTTTACCTTTACCTACTTACCCTGAACGGTTGTATCAGGGTACGCTACGACGACTATTGCCCACAGCATGGCCATAGAAAAAATGTGCCTGTCCCTTTTTACCCTACGGGTTCGCTACAACCTTAATATTGGTTGGCAAATCTGTACAGGGCACAAAGGTGACCTGTAGACATTTGCCCATATCCACTGGTAAGGGCAGTTGGAACTAAGGCTTAAAGAATGCACTAATAAAAGCAAAACCTCATGATTTAATTGTTATGTTTATAACAATAATCCAGTCTGTGTGGCTAACATGCTGTTTTCTTATTCTCAAAACTTTAGCTTACTTTTGAAGCCCTTAGTGTGATAGTTTTCTTTTGCACTGTCTGCCTCCCCTCTGCCTTACACCAGCTGTCTGGATCTTATGAAGGATGCTTGTGACTGCCTCATTACACGGCAGAAGTCAAGGAGTTGGAATCTAACAGAGATCGATCAGGCCGGGTGCACATCCTCAGCTTCAAAGATCCCCAGGTTTGGTTCAGTGCCTGGATTCTTTGCTCTGTAATCACCAAGGCTGCATGGATGCCATGGTAGATACGGGTGCATACAAAGTTTTCACGATAGAAAAATCCCAACAAAGTTGAAGACCTGTATTTAAAAAACAGGACACTTAGCATAATGTTCTGTATTTTGTAGCCCTGCACAAAAATTGAAAATTTAACATCACAATAACGAAAGATGGTGAAAACAGAGACAAATGGTTACCTTTAATGTTTAGACAAGCATAGACAGATGAAACCCTTTTAAAAAGCCCAAGCTACCAGTACTACCAGAAAGGTAAATAATTGTGCTTTGGTGTGTTTCCTGACAAGTTCTTATGTGTCTCCTTGTATAATATTTTCAGAAAAATTATTGTAGACTTTTATTTAAATAAAAGTGTTGCAGTGGAATGAAAATTTATTTTTCGTTTTGCTATTCGTTCATGTGTTCAAGTCATATTGTCATTGCAAGATTGATCACTAATATTGAGTTTTCCTCATAATATGCCGCCCTAGTATTTTGTTTGCAGTAATTAGCTTTACCTTGGTGACATGCTTTTCAATTGTAACAACACACGTTTCTTATCCTGCTTTTTACTCTGGTCCATGTGCATCTACTGTAGTTTTGAATGGAAAACTGATCTGACTGTCTAATTTTTACTTCAAGGAACTCTTAAAGCATCAGGAATGGAGGATACGGCAAAAGTATCCTTTCAGAAGAAGGGATATTATGTAGAGCTGATATTTTGGGCAGTAAATACTATTAAAAGTCACTGATTTTGGACTCAATTACATTTTCCGCTGCTTAATGGAAATGTGGCCTTACTAACCGAATCCTTTCCATGGATTCAAATTGATCGTTTTCAATGACGAAACCCAAATGCTCAAAAATATCTCACAGCTGGGAAACGAATCTCATCTCACAAATATTTGTGCTTTGTTTTGACCCGAGTTATTGGTCAAGTGCCTTCTGGTCAATTGTAAACCTGGGGGGGACTGTGTATCTGCAGAGCGTGGTGGGGAGCTCATTCGCTACATATTGGCTCTGCTCAAAGGCACCTGAGAAAGTGGAGCAGGGTGAGGGAATAATTTTAGTGCATACCTGCTCGTATGAGTCATTGGTGAAACAGAGTCAGACCCACAAAAAAAAAATATATATATTGTCTGAACAAAGCACCTGCATGTCCAGAGTTAACAAAAATAAAACAACTAAAAATTGACCTTTGGCAGCTTTTCAGAGACGTTACCTCTGAAATAAGAAGAGAATAGGGGTGTAAGGATTCATTTTGACAATTCGATTCATAATATAATTAGTGGTTGTCGATATTGGTTCATTTCGAACGATCTGATCCACTGACCTAAAATTGATCCAGGACATCTTTAGTCAACCAGTGTGACTCAGAGAGAAATACCTGGGTACTGAACGGAGCAGGTGAAGTTTTTCTTCAAGATTATCAAGTGTAAATTAAATGTGTACAACAAAGTAAACAAGAATTAATGTCAAATCCATTCACATTTTAGTTTCCTACAGCCCACTGTTGTTTTTCCATATTAGAATAATGCAACTGGAACATTACTAGAACATTCTATCACACTGTTTGTCACAGTGTTTCCACACATTGAACTGGAATGAAATGCATTGTTCCCCCACTTATTTGCATTCCAATATTCACAGTATCATGTATTTGCAGATTTTTTTTGTCAGTCACAGGACTCCGGTTCATCACAAAAACTCAGAGCTTGTTTAAGGTTTTTTCGTCCGAAGGAGGTGTTGCAGGGGAGGAGGAGGGGAGCGTAGATGAAGAGCATGCCGGCCCATCGGCTGTCTTCCCGGCTGCTAAGGAATATTTCACAGCTATTTCCACCAGTTCCTCAATCCCTATCAACAAAGTTTTTGCTCGTGCACAGAGAAGTTGCATCAGCTGACTCAGAAGTGGCTGGAAAATATCCTGGAAAGCGGAGGAAGATGATCACGGAGGGTAATTATCATCCAGAGCAGGTTTTTAATATCGATGCAACTGACCTCTTCTGGAAGAAGATGCCTTCTCGCACTTAACTGATGAGGGAGGAAGCACGGGCTCCTGGTTTGAAGGCACAGACTTACACTTTTGTGTCATACAGTATGCTACAGACTATTGGTCTAAATAAGAAAAAGCTCTTCATGCTGAGCAATATTCCAACGTCCTTTAATAAATGTTTCACAGAGCAACATAAATGTTTCAGAAAGGTTTCAGGATCGGTGACCGACATTTCTTCAGACGCAAGGGTTTGGGGTAGTTCTCTGTTTTCGTGGATTCTCTCCGGTCCCCCACGAATATGGGGGGAATACTGTATCAATAAAATCCATTTATTTCATTTTTAAATAATTTTATAGCTGTATAGGTTGATATGATGAACAACTTGCCCCAGACAGATCGATCTGGTTGGATTGTAGGAGTATAAATCGATTCATTGATTAATCGTTACACCGCTGGACAGATGAGGTGAGGACTTTTTTCTGGACAAATCCTCTGACGGTTTTCTCTTCAAAGTGTTTGCTCACATTTTTGTGTGAGATATCCACTGCCAGTTTATTTAACTTTGCCACTGGACTCTGCTGTCTGACACTTCCAGACGATGGAAGCTGTTTTTAAATGTGGTTTCTCATCTTCATTCTGCACACACACAAAAGCTCAAAAAGAAACTAACTGCACGTCCTAAGACTTCCTGTCAGGGAAGGTCGGCGATGACCCGCTGTCTGCATGCTTCTTTCTATTTGTGCATATTTGCATCAGCCTCGGTCTGCACACGAGCATTTTCCCTAACTCCAGGGATTTGTTTTTGGTTTGTTGATTTTTAAACTTTTTTTCTTGCAAATCTGAGAGGGAATAAATGAGGTGAAGATTTTAGATGTTTTTTCCCCCCACTCTACAGTAAATCATCTTGCAAGTTAAGCAGTGGTCTGCTATTCTATAAATAAAGAGACGGTGGAAGGAACATGGATTTCCATAGAGACCGTCTTGGTTGGTGAGCTATTGCTGAGGAGATGAATTAAACGTTGCACAATCATACAATGGATCGAATAACAATCTTGTGAATCAAAGTTGAATCTTTTCGGTATTGGAGCTGTGATACAGAACCCAGAGGACAACACCGTTTATAATGAAAACACCTGATAGTGTGGATTTCCACTGGGAAAGGTGTGTAAGGCGAGTCCGGATGCTAATAAAGGGATAGGTGTTCCCGCCTAACAACAACACAACAAAGGGAAGGAAAGCAATCATCGTGATAATTCTATATTTTTCTGCTGGTAATATGTACAACGGTATAGGACACTTTATATTATTTAAAATGGGATAGGATTTATTATTAATTGTCATATTATGGCTGGATTTTACTCCGCCCACTGCAACAACGCCACATGTTACGCTCCAGTAACAGTTGACAGTTTGGGTCAATTTCTGGATCAGTAAAAAGGAAAAAACAGGACAAAATAACAAGATAAAAGCTTACAATTTACTTTTTTTTTAAAGGTTCAAAACATGTATTTAATAAACATATATAAAGTACTTCAAAGCATATATACACACATCTATATCACATTAAAACATTGCTCATGTTATTTATGAAAACAAAACATTAGTGATATCCTTGAAGCCAAAATATTCCTGTAAATAAAAAATACTCAAAATCTGCGGTGCCGAACCGTCGCTAGTGATCCAAACGGATCATGGATTACCCATGACTTGTTGCACCCCGACTGCAAATGGGTGGACATTTGATCTCTAAAACCCCCCACCAACACACACATAAAAACACAATTGTCATAAAAATGTGGACTTCAGGCTACATATGGTTTTATTTTTTTAATGTAAAATCCTGAGTCAACAAGAAATTGCTCGTCTCTGACTCCAGCCCCCAGTGGTCTTTTGAAGAACTGCAGCTTTCTACTTTTTGTCAAATCTGGGGCGTTTTCAAAAACTAAAATTATATGAAATGTGAAAATATCGGCAATACAAATCAATGCCATTCCAAATTAATGTGTTTATTACTTATCATCAGTTTTTTAGTTGACTTTTCAGCCACTGATGGGTACTAATGGTCTCATCATGTGGTTTCACAGCACAGCTGACAGCACACTTTTGTTCCAGCATGCCAAGTAAGGCAAACTAAAATAAGAGAGTTTTTTTTTTCTTCTAATTGAATATGTCTGAGTCAGCTGCAGTTACAGCTGCAGCAGTATCCCCATTTCACATGTTCAGGTCCTGCGCACCACTACTGAATTTATCACCCTGCTTCTTTTTATAGCACGCACACACGCAGTCATGCGCAGACGGTATGCAAAACGAGCCGTGCTTCCTCCCCTCGCTCATGCAAAGCGTGCATTCGGTGACGAGAACAGAGATTTTCAATGGTGTGTTTGTAGTAGACCCTTGTCTGTGACCCTATACCTTTGTGCAGGTGGTGTAAGCATGTCTCTGTTGCTGCAACCGCATGCTCAGCGTGCTCTTCTTGAGAGTATCTAATGGCCACATGTCCATCATGTGGCAGCTATATTAAATTACAGCACACAGTGTTTTTCCCTCCGCTGTTTTCTTGTTCTGCTGTTAATGGTAACAGAGTGGATGCGATGTCCCAGTGCTGCTTAGCTAATTAACGCTTTGAGCCCCCCCCCAGTTTAGGGATATCTCTTTGACCCTGTCAGTTCTTGGTTCTCTGTTAAAAACCTACTGCTGTTTTTTAAGCATGTTCCTGTGGCATTTTTCTGATGATGGAGGACATAAATTAAGAAAATCAAGCTTTAAAATGGATTTGAAGGTTCTTTTATTAGTTTATAAAAGTTTAAATGGAATTGGCCTTTCATTTGTATCAGATTTGCTTTTATTTTATGACCCTTCCAAAGCCGTCTGGTCCCAAAAGTCGGAACAAGAACCGACGGCGAGGCCACTTCTGAGCACTGTGGACCGGCCCGCCTGAGGACACGAGGGCTTCACCTACTGTGGAGGTTTTTAAGAAAAACAGAACTCATCTTTTTAGTTGAGCCTTTACGTAGTTTTTACATGTTTTCATTTGATTTTTTTAAATTATATTAACAATGAACTTGATTTATTTTGATTGTTCTTGTTGGATGTGTATGTGTTTGGTTTTTATTTCTTTTTATTTATTCATCTTTTACTATGTTTGCTACTCTAACTACTAGTTTTTATCTTACTTTTATCTAGTTTCTGATGAAAAAGAACTTGAAGATGCTCTATAGCAGGAAATGTGCTATACAAATACAGTGGAATTTGAATTTCTGAGTATTTCGTTATTCAAATTGTTGTGCAGGAGCAGGTGATGCATATGCTTTTTGAAAAATAGCCTTTTTGTGATGCAGAAAATACGCTGGGCGGGCCGCCAGCTCCCTGCTCCGCCCCATTCTGATGCATCCTTGCAAACAAATAGATCCATCTACGTCTTCATTTTCCTCGTCTGAACTGGTATCTGGCTCAAAACGGTATGGCTGGATAGCTGGATAGCTGCTCGCCATTTCCGTTGCACCGGTAATGTTATGTTTGGAGTGAGATGCACGTATATCTGCATTCATGCGACGGCTTTCAAAGAGAAGTTGATGTAAATGCACATATATGTGCGTTCCAGGCCCCCAACCAAGTTTTTAAGTCTGCTTTGAGGTTCTTTGAACATTACGCAATGAAAGTTTTACCAGTTGAACTTTGACCAATCAGAGACTCCAATTTGGTAGTGCTGTATGGATGAAGTCCTCTTTAATTCCAGGAAGTGCCAACCGTTGATCGGAAATTGATCAAAGAGGAGAAATTAACTGTGGTTTGTGCTTGGACATAATTCTACATTGCCAAATTTTTCTTATATTAATTCAATTCCATTCAATTCAGTTTTATCTATATAGCCCAATATTACAGCACAGTTGTCTCAACGGCTTCACTACTTGTACAAAACAAAAAAAAAACATTTATAAAATACAATTACTAAACTAAACAGACTAAACTAAACAGACTAAACTAAACTGGGCATCTCTGCCCTTAGACCTTCTTGGTAAGGAAAAAACCCTAAATAAACGGATTCCTGTAAAAAGAAAAAACATGTAAATGCTTTGCTAAAAAGATAGGTTTTTAATTTGTAGAACTTATCTAACTCTACAACTACATGTTTAATAGTCCAGCAGGTGAATTTCATCCAGATGGAGTTGAGCGATGTCAGAATAGCTTGAAAGAGCATCACACGCCTGGTGTGTACGTTGCACGAGGGGCTGTGAGCTAGCAGGACAGCGCTTAAACAGAGAGCTCTCAGCAACAGGGGGATGGGGTTGCTCTGCGCCAACACTCCCGCCCATGATATTTGCAATAAATGGTTGCCCAAAATGTCTCCTCCCCCTCAGCGGGAGGAACATGTGCTCTCGATTCAGTCGGACAGAGGTGAGGAGGCAGAAGACCTGAGCGGGGAAGCACTCTTAGGCAATCCTTGGACACGAGCTTGTCAGGTTCCTCACCTTACCCACGAGTCTCCTCAGGGCAACCCTGAGATGTTCCTACCTTTCAGGTAAACTGGATTTAAAGAACATGGATAAAAGGAGATTGTGAGAGTGGAAAAGGAGGTTTGGAGTGTCTCCTTATTTGATTTGTAAGAGGAGCTCACAGCAGCTCGGTGGTCGCTCTCTTTCTAAAGCCGTGGGCAGTTTCTTTAACAGTTCAAATGTATTGAGCTGTCTTGTAAGTCCAGCGGTTTCACTGGTTCTGAAATCTGTCTGAAATTCCCCTTCCTGTAAATCCAGGCCACAGGGTTGACGTGATAAACTGGGAGTGATTTCTCCTTTTTTTTTCTGATAAGATCAGAAGCAGATGATGCACAGGAGCTTTGTAGGAGTCCAGGTGCTGCTGTTGCCCCGGCAACACTTGGCACCAGGAGAATGTCCTTTTTTTTTTCAAGCAGAGGACTGAAGGTTATCCATCTCGCAGTCTGCTACCTTTGAAAAGTAACCTATCCGTTCATCTCATCTCGCAAGATTCTGCACAAAAATGCACCTTGCAGATGCAAACTCAGATTGCAAAGCCAAATGAACGTTTCACTTAAGTGTATTTAGGATTTCACTCACTGCAGTTTGCCTAGAAATGTTCAAATCACAAAAAGCAGTGTATAATGTAAAAAAACACACACTGTATATTAGTCCCTAAAACCACAAATTATTTTATCTCTGTATTTTTATTCTTATTTCACCCACATTTTAAAAAAGTATTTTTCATATAAATATTTGACCAAACATAATGCACAAAGTGGTATAAATGGTCTAAAATCTTAATATTTATCCATTTGATGCACAAGTAATGACTTGAATTATCCCTGGAGGTGTCAAAGGTTTCATGAAGACATTTAGTAAAAGCTTTCCAGTCTATGTTGCTGTGTCTACTGCTTGTTTACATATTTGAGTCTCATTTCCATTTTTCTCACATTTTTCCCTTTTTGTTAAACTTCAAAGCAGAAAAACCTGTCAGGAGCTTCATTTGATTTTATAATGCTCCACTAAGATGATATATATATATATTTATTCAAAATAATAATAATAGGCACATTCAGCACATATGAGGCCACAGCTAAAGGCAGCTATAATAAGCTGAAGGACACCTTTTTAAGCCCTTCAGTTGAGTGTTGTGGGTGGAGGTTGTGGGCGGGCCCGATGCCTTTCAATATGCAAAATCACTTAGCTTGGATCTTTTTTTTAAAACCGTTATTGATTTATTCTGTCAAAATAGGCTCCTTATGAAGGATTGCTGAATCCGTCAAGCTGTTTTATTTTGCAAATGTTGTTTATTTGAACATCATTCCTGACTTCATCACTAATAAAGATGGATTAGAAACAACTTTGTTGTTTTGATGAACCACAGCTGGTTCAGGCAAAGGCATGTTCAGGTTTGCACAGTGGTATGCATTTAAGGCTAGCCGGACGTCTTTGTGCTGCTCTGCAGGGTGGAGGTGAGAAAAACAGCATGACAGGCTTGTTTTTTGAGAGCTGCTGCACCTGTCCCATGCATGCCTGAAACCCACCAGAGACAAGTGACAGGTCCAGGAAAAAGAGATGGATGTGGAAGGCTAGAGTTACGCCGGACTGTATGCTGAGCTGCAGCAGAGCTCCTCTGAGATGCGCTAATGCTTGCTCACCGCGTCGCTCAGACTCGTGCCTGCTCTTCCTCCGCCTCACACCCACGTGTTTACTCTCCACTGCCGATCGTCCGCCTTGTCCACATCTCTGCGATGCCACCGAGGAAAACCTGTTCCGCCCAACATTCTTGACATCTGTGTACCATGTTTTTTGACCCCCTATGCTTTTAGGATCGGTGCATTTTCTGGCAGTTTTAATGGAAAAACAGTCAAACTTGTTTGGTGAGGTTGGCAAAGCTTTTGTCATTCACCAAGCTTCTGGAATGAGATCTTTTTAGGAGACAAGTTTAAAAAAAAAACAACTAGTTAACCTTTATGATGTCTGACAGAAAAACAATCCACTAACCACCCAAACTTGTATGGCCAGACTTTCAAACAAATGGTAACTGTCTGGCATGTGGGTGGATGGGTCATGATTTGGGCTTGTTGTGTTGTCACAACACAGAACAACAGTGTTGCTGGTCTCTACAAAAAATTTTAATGTTCCTTCCTGCTACTCCTCTTGTCTGGACTCATAGGTTTGTAGCTGCAACGATGGTGACCTCACATCTTCACGACTTCACCCGAGTATTGTGAAGGAAAGTCAGGCTAAGTGTGCGTCAATTAAGACAGCATGAAAGACAATGGAGTAGAAAACAAACAGTTATAGTAGGTGGTAGCAGAATTGCAAAATTATGAGAAGAAAGCCAAAATCTTTCTAGAAAAAAGCTGTACAATTAGGCAAACAATGATTCAGAAATATTATACAAGAAGAAACTCTTACTTTTAGGCTTCAAACTAAACTAAAGACTAAGTTATGCTTTTTGAAAAGTAAATGTCACTTTTAGCTTTTCAAAAGTTACAGCAAAGATAATTAAATATTATTACATTTTTTGTTGCAGCAAATGTATAGAAAATGGGCTGGAAATAACACGGATCAACAATCTGCTTGACTTTTTTTGCAAATGTACAACCTTTTTTATATCAAAGTACAACTTTATTTTTCAAAAAAGCACAACTTTTGACATTCACATTTTTTCTCATAATTTCTCATTATCTTTACTTTCGTAAAATGTTGACTTTCTCAAAAACAACTTTATTTCAATAAAATTGGGGACAAAGCTTTTTCTTTGTAACTTTACAACTTTTTCTCTTATTTTTATGACTATTCTTGTAAAAGTCTGACATTTTTTTACACAAAAATGTATGAATTTATTATTGGAAGAATTTTGACATTTTTTCACACGAACTTACGACACTATTCTTGTTGAACTTTGACATTTTTCCTCATAATTGTACAAAAATATTTTTAGAAAAAATGGTGACTTTTTTTAATTTTATGTCCTTTGTCTTGTAAAATGTTAACATTTTGTTCTCATATTTTTCTGACTTGTTTTCTCATTAAATTTTACAACTTTAATTTTTCAAAATGTTGACATTTTTTCCTAAAAATGTATGACTTTATTCTGGCAAAATCTTGAAATATTTCCCACATAAATGTACGGCTTTCTTATCATAACAATTTCAACCTTTTTCCAATAGTTGTATGACTGTATATTTGTAAAATGTTGCCAATTTTCCCTCATGATTTTATTACTTTTTTTTCTAATAGTTTTACAACATTATCTTATTTAATTTTATACGGTGACCCTAACACTGTTTTAGGACAATGACGTAACGGCTGAGAGGAAGAAAAATCCCAAAGTAAAGTCCCGGTTTTATTTCGATAGAACTGATGCAGAACCAGAGGGAGATTCCTAAATAAAGAGACTCCTGAGAGAACATGGGAACCCTTATTTATTTATTTTTTTTGTTTGTTCAGAAAAGTGTCTCAGCCGCCCTTCACAGCGATGAGGTCAAAAGAAACGACTTCTTTAAGATACAGATGTTTTCTTCTGTGACAAATGATGAAAACCGCCAACAGTTTGGCTCAGTTTCTGAGAAAAGAAAATGGTGTTAAAAATGTAATCTAAGGATATTTGAGTTTTATTAGATCGAGGGAGCTCTTGAAGAAGGCTCCTCCTCCACGCCACGGCTCTGTGAGCTCCTCACTACCTGTAATGAGCCGGCGCTCCATCTGCTCCTTACGGTAGTTGGACCAAAGTGTGAGCAGTAATTAAGAAACATATTGTCTCATTAGAACATCCGTCCGTCTGCTTGTTTTCTGTTTCAGTAAGGAACCATTTTTCTGTTTTTTGTCGGCGATGCAAACGTTTGCATTGCAGGGTTTGTCCGCTGCCCTGCAGCAGAGTAGACGTCCAGAGACTGTCGCCGGCACGTCCTTGAACGGGCTGCCAGGGTCCCGTCATGAAGCGGCGTGTTTGGGTCTGTCACATCAGCCTGATAGGGTTATTTTCTGTCTATCCTTGAGCCTATGCATGTCAGTCTATCATCAGTGGAGGATCAGGACACCCCCAAAGATCAGTCATTTATTTTTCTTACACGTATAAAATAATGTAATTGGCTTTCAGTCAGTTAGTCAGTCAGAGGACTCTCCTCCCCCTCGTGTGCAGGCAGTGGGTGGCCCTGAGTGTGCTTAATGTGTTGGAAAGCTCATTTATCTCCTCTCCGATCTCGGTTTCCCTCCTCCTTGCTTTCGGTGACCAGCCATTGCTGGCTCTCCCCAGGGCTTCCTCTCCATCTCCAACTAGCACTTGGGTTACCAGGAGGTTGAATGCAGGAGATCCAGGGAGTCTGAGGGATGTAAACTCTGCAATAATTGATCGCTTTTGTGCGTTTGCTTGAAATGGTTCATCTACCGAAGCAGATATTAAACAACAGCCTTTGTTCTTTTTATATATTGGACATGCAGTATTAATCAGACATGAGGCCATAGGGGCAGGTCTAAAACTGAGTCGTGATCTACGCCAGCCGATCCCTTTTCAGGACTCGGTCCGTTCACCATCTGCTGTCGGGGTCAGATTCCTGACCCCGACAGCACGACTTTTTAAAATTTTTTTAATCAAAAACTCCAATAATAAACGGTAAATTCAGATCAAATCTGAAAGACTCACACATGTAATGCCAAAGGAAAACCCTTCAGCTGGAAATGTTAATTTTTTTATTTAACCTTTATTTAAACCCAGGTAAAACAACTGATTCTCACGGACCTATAAAACATGCTGTTTTGGAATAAAAATGATGAAGGTAAAGGGGATTATTTAAACCTGAGTATGAAACGGGAAGGGTGCTTTGGAAGTGGCAGGTACTATTACCCTGGCAGAGGAACGAACGGGGTTAATTAAACAGCAGCTAGGTGAGCGTGAATGACTCTTTGTCTCAGAAATCAGCTGGCGAGCAGCTCAGCTTCTGTGGACATGACAGCTGGGACGGGCTTCACCCCACAGCGACCCTGAAAATATGGAGAAACTGTGAAAGGCAGGTGGATACAGTACTTAAAAAAAAAACAGAGGTAAGGGCTTGGTTTTTTACCGTGATGTAACCAAAAAAGACACACTCCAATAATTTTTTAGATCTATTTTCAAACCAGTGGTCTTTAAATTATGATTACCGGTATGCTGTTTTAGCTAATAAGACATAGTTTCTGCAGAGCGGCAAGAGTTCATTAGAAATTCACCAATCCCAACCCAACAGCATTTTTTCATCTGTCCCTGATTCACAACGGCTTGAATAAAGAAATACTCAGAAATGCAGTTTTGGCCTTATATGTGTCCTCCATCATGAGAAAAATGCCACAAGAACGTGTTAAAAATACAGTTTTCATCAGAGCGGATCTTTGACATTTTTTATAACAATCAAAGCAATGGGAATTTCTGTTTTAGCTGCACTAAAAACAAATCTTTCCTGTCACTTCTTTGCCATCTTTTCTGGTTTTCTGGAGGAATAAAGGAGGATTTTAACCAGTTGGGGTGCATTGGATGGGCCTTTTGCACAAACCCCATGGGTGGACTCTTTTTGTTTGGGAGTATCTAGAGAGAACAGCTGTTGTCGGTGGCCATCTAATCAGCAGCAATAGACCAAGCCGCCCACCGCTTTGTGCGCTCAGGGCTGCAAGCCTGATGGTGTTGAGAAGTCGCCACCGCCTGTGGAGAAATATACTCATCCACAGGACGCCACATTGCAAAAAGAGGTAGCCTAACAATAGGACAAGAATGCTAACCTTAAGAAGAAAATCACTAGAAACATGCAGCGAGTAACTTTTACTTAACAAGATAATGAGATCCACACAAACATTCAAAAGGGGGAAAAAAATCATTAAAAACCAAATGTTAGGGAGAATTACTTTAAATTGAATGTTAAACAGTTCAATAATATGGATTTTTCTGCTAGTTCTAAGCCAGTGTTTTTCAACCAGTGTTGACCATTTCCCATGGCACACTAGTGTGCCGTGGGAAATTGCCCTCATTAACTGATCTAAAAACATTTGCCATCTCTAGGAGATCAGCTCTGTGTTCATCCAAACATGCCCTGATAAAACACTGAGTAGTTAGGAATATGAAAGATCATAAAATACTTTTTTCTTTCTGTTCATTTGATTCTATTAAAGACATTTTGATAAGAATGACGGTACCGGTATCAGTCCCGCCCCTTTAACTGTCTCCACCAATCATTCTTGGAGAGTTAATCACACGTCATCAGTCTGACCAATCAGAAGTGGTTAAAGTCTTCACTTCCTTGTTCTGATTCTGCTCATAAAATTGCTTAGTTCTAACAAAAATACCAGCTACAGCTCGTCTTTAGCGGTGTAGCTTTCCGTGGGATCTGGTGTTTGACCGTGGAACAAGTGAACAAAACAATGAAGCTCAGAGACGAGTCTGTCTGCATTCGGTGGCTGTTTGCACTACATCTCCCATGATGCATTGGATTAAAGTGACAGCGTCTCAGCGCACAATGAGTCTTCGTTGTTAAAAATCTTGAAACCACAACGAACTCACATCAAACAGTTTTTAAATCTTCTAACTGAACCTTTATTTCATCTTTTTAGAAAAAAAAAGCTGCAGCTTCCAGCTTTTTCTGCCACAATTAACACAAAAACGCATGTGAGATTGTGGAGGGGCTGTACATCAATACAGACTATGAGTTTCTCCATTTTTTTAGTTTTTAAATTTTTGGATGCTGGTGTGCCACGCGGGATTCTTGTCAAGGTTAAAGTGTGCTGTGGCTCAAAAAAGGTTGAAAAACACTGATCTAAGCAACTGGTTTTTATTTTGTTTTTTTTTCGTGAACTTTATTGTAGTTTATTTGGATTACAGTGACATCAAACTAGTGTAATAAGTGGAAATGACTCATTTTGGAACAAAATGCAAACAAAAGGAGAATCTTAGTCCCACATCTTAGTCATCCCTCTTATAAAAATCCTAATCAAATCTAAAACGAGCACTTCCTCTTAGAACATAAATCTAAATTTTTGTTTCCATAATAATGACAATAAATGCCGGTTTAACTTTTTGAACTTCATTAAAATTGAACCAGAAATATAACTGAAATTTGAGTTTCTTTGAGTCTTAAATAAAATTGTCAAGAGTTTGTAGGAAAAGGATTTGGACTCATTTTGATAATAAAATTCCGTTATTTTCTAGATCTTCGTTCCTAATGAGACGAAAGGTTTTGTGCTGATTTTGAGAAAAGGTGTGGAGCAAAGAGAAGATAAAACAATTTAAAACGAAATAAAGAAGGATTAAATCTTTCGCAATGCAGGGATTAAATGTCTTTAAATTGCATTTTTTCTGTAAATTAAAAAAAAAATCCCTTTTACTAGGCATAGAAAAGTATGAAAGTAGATTTTTTTCTCAATCAAGCCCAAACGAAATGTCTTTGATCAGAACCAACAAGCTGCAGACAATAAGACGTTTTCAGAGCGGGAAACTCGACAGATCAGGAGAGACTCTCCTGTCGGTTTGTGGACAGGCAGCAGACCCTCGAGACCCTTCCTGTGAGTTGGTGCTGCACGCCTGGCCTGTCACAGATAAGGACGAGCCAATAATCCCGCCACGGCACGCTGTCTCAGTACCACGGTCCATTGCCTATCTTAATGTGGAGGACGTGTCTCTGAACCTCCTGTGATATCATACTCGGCTGAGGTGTCGCCACTTCATCTCCGTACCAGGTGGTCAGCTGCTGAAATTGACCTTCTTGGCAACTCAATGGACTGATTTGAGTCAAATGCAGTTATGAACAATGGCGAGTCGGCTTCCATCCTCCGCTTTGCCTCCGACGATTAGTTCTGCTTGTTTTGCAGCCGTAATACTAAAAGCGGTTTCATCACCGCCGCCGCCCAACGTCTGCAGGTGCTTTACGGCAACCTAGCTTTAATGGAAAACCACGCATCTGAAATTTAACGCACACTTAATTTATCTATTTTCTTTATGTCATATTATATAAATCTGCACAGTATTTTAGCTCAGATTGGCACTTAAACAACAGAATGGTTAAAAAATAAAAGCCGGTTTCTGCTCTGACCACCGGTTTAATGTTTCACTGCATTAGTTTTAGAGCTGCTTGGAAAGTCATTTTATGGTGATGGACTCTTTTTAAATTCTAGCTGTTTTGGTCTCGAACTGCAGCCTCTGTGTTTGAAGTAATATGAGGAATAGATCAGGGAAAACTGCCTTTTTTAAATGTGGATTCTGGACAGTAGTTCATTTGAGACGCAGAAATGGATGCAGTGCATCTCACCAGGTATTAGAGACCAAAACTCAAACTTTGTTTTTGCAGTAATGCTCAGACAAAACTCTAGAAATAGGTAAAATATCTCACTGATTACAAGACACGGCAGCAGTTCTTTGGTCTTTTAATCAACACTGAAATCTGACATCAAACTGTTAAATAATTGATTTATTTGATGAATCCATTTAAGACATTTTATCATACTAAAGAAGCCTCCATGTAAATGTTGGTTACTCTAATTTTGCATTTGGTTCTTTTGCATCACGTTGTTTGAAAATTTAATTCTCTAAGGTATGAACAAAAAAATACTCAGAAAAGCAACTTTAAGCTTACTTTTATTCAAATACATCATCCATCATCAGAAAAATGCCACCAGAACAAGTTAAAAGCATCAATTTTATTGGAGTGGGGTCTTTAAGTTCTTCAAAATGGTGATGGTAAATAATTTCAAAAGACGTAGCAATATAGCAAAAGAAGTGATCTTCACAAAATTTCACACACGTGTCACCAGGTTAAGTCCACTTTTTTGTTGACCTTTCACCTTTGGAAGAGTCTGCTATCCCCCAATAATAAAACGTGAATTGTTAGCCCAAGCCGAGAAAAACAACGTCACACGATATGAACATATCAGGAATGTCGGTAGGGTTGACAAAAAACCTCTGTTGCCAAGCAAATCTAAAAAAATTTCTTTTGCAGATTCGTCTAAAAATGAAACAGACCTGAAATGGTTGTTATGTTTGAAATGGTTTTCTTTTTAACATAAATTTGTCATGTGCAGCTCTGACCACGCTGACAGGAGCAGAAGGGGAGAGTGAGGTGGTTGTAGCAGCCGCTCAGCCAGTGAGGGCGGGTAGCGCCTGCGGGGCCACAGCGCCGCTCGCTGCTTTAATCATACCTCGTTTTTGCTAAATTTTGTGTTTTTTCTTCAGCAGGAGTTCCTGCCCGCTCCCTTCAGCCGTCAGAGCGTCAGGAGAGCCCATGGCCTACGGTCGGCCGGCCACTCCACACTCTTCAACCAGCCCATCACTGCCCTGTCTCCACAGGTCAGTGGTTCTGAAACCCTCAAAATGAAACCCACCGGAATGTCCTTTCATTGATTCCTGTGCCGCTTTACGACATCGTGAGGAAATCCATATTTCAGTTGTGCGTCTGTGAGCAGCACCTGACAGCGGCGAGCTCTGGCTGTCTGACTTGTTTGACCCGTTCAGTGCTTCATGTCTGAAATCATTTCTGAAAGGTCAGTGGAGAAGACCCCTGTATTTCCATGAGGTTTTAGGGATTGTGTTACGGATGGTTGTGGACCAGCAGAACGTTGGATCCTTCAGAAAGCTCCCGTTCCAAAACCCATCATGGTTCCATCGTTCTCTTTGAGGTGCTGAGAGAATAAAATCCATCAACGATCTAAATGGAATTGAGATGTAGGCGTATCATGTTTCTGATGTTTCTGTGTGTGTGTGGTGGTGGTGGTGGTGGGGGGGGTCATTCAACTGGTGATTTCCAGTTAGCCCTGTTATTTTGGGGGGAGCCTTTAAAGGTTGTTGCTGCACTGAATCACTTTCATGAAGAAATCCTCGATTAAATGTGTTTAGAAGAGCAAACCCATCCCCAGACACACGAGCTGATTGTTTTCCATCACAAGTTTCTGATGCATTAAAGACTCGTTCTGATGAAAATGGTGTTTTTCTTATGTTGGAGGACATAAATAAAGATAATTATTGCGTTCCTGAGTTTTCCTTTATTCAAATCGTTGTGAATCAGGAGCAGAGGAAAAAAATGCGGTTTGAATTTGTGACGTAGAAATTGCGCTGGGCGGATCCACTCTTGGTGTTCCTCGTCTGAGCTGGAAAGCTCTGATACCGCTCGCCTTTTGTGTTTGGTTGGGGGTGTTTGGGGCTGTAAGCTAGCGGTAGAAAGCGTGTTAGTAACCCCGCCCACTGCAACAGTTTCCTGTCTCGCTCTTTCAGGTTAAAGCATCGTCTTTAATTTGAGGCACGTTTCTGACTTGTCTCGTCTGAAAATAAATTATATTGTTTTGGTTTGTTGCTGAATGCTTTTCTGCTCCGGGTTGAAGCTTTCTGATAATTTCTTATTTTTGCTGTCACATGTTTCCTATTCAGCCAGATTTGTTTTCCTCTTATAACTATTTTGACCCAAAAAAGTGGTTGTTTTGGGAGCTTTTGCTCAATTTATCAGCAGTATACAATATTCAGCATCTTTTAGATTTACATCTTCAATCCTTTTTTATTTATCATGATGTTTTGTGCTTAAATTACCACCCATGTGAAACTCTGCTGTTCCTGGCAAGGCTTTACCTGAACATAAGTGCTTTTTTTCCTCTATGACTGCGTCAGAGCCTCCTCTTTGCATTTAGTATTCCTGTGAGCGGCTGTAATCCAATAAAACTTGGACGTTGAGTTAAAAAAATCGGCTCAAGGTTACGGGGGCATTTTTGTCTCTCCTGGAAATGGTCCACCCACAAACCTGCGCCAGCTGAAGATGTTATGACGAGAACAGGGTATCTGTTCTCTTGAGCGCTGGCCATCCTGGCTTTGGACACGCCGCATTAGACCATACGTGAGGGAGCGCATGCTCCGTGGGGGTTTCTTCATGCTGGTATTTGGGCAACAGCTTTTCCAGAGTGTTTACCTTTCCTGCAGTCAGAGAGGAAAGCTTAAAGAAAGTGTCTGCTGAAGGTTCAAGGCCTGCTTCTTGACAGTTAAACAACCGATGGGGAAACTGGTCCCAGGGAGTCTCCCCCGCCTTTCTCCAGAGTGAAGTCTTTGTTCAGAGGGAGGAAGAGGGAGGAGACACGGGAGGCTCAGCAGGGAGTGTCTCTGATTAGCCTCTGCTGTAAACCTGACGTCCTGCCCTGAAAGCAACGAAAGAAAGAAATACAGCAGCATAAAAACAAATTAAAACCTCATTGAAGGTTATGAGTGTTCACCTCCCTTATTCTATTTCCCTCCCACATCTACACGGTCCGCCAGACACCCCTCTGGCTCAGGCAGCACTTCCTCTTTCGCGTCCTCCCTCCTCCTCGGCATCTTTCAGTGAAGCTGCAGGCTCCCCGGAGGCCCGATAGGTCACGGCCGTGTATGCTGTCACGCTCGCGGAGACGCTCTCAGCGGCACCATCTGCCAATGAACCTCTCGACCCGTCTGCAGGAGTTGTCAAATATTTAACCGACTCGAGGAGGAATCAAGTTCTGGGTTCGAGTCGATGCGGCTTATGCCTCCCCATGTGTACAGGTCTGAAGTGAGAACGCCTGCAGTCTGAGTGGAGAATTACAGTTATAGAAGATAAATCTTTACCATAATAGCCCCAAATCAGTAAAATACCTCTCATTTTACCAGTTTCCCCCCCCCCTTCTTATCAATGGATGGGGGTGGGGTTCACACCTTTGGTCCACGTTCTGGAGGTGGGTGTGGCTCAGACGGCTGGGCGCCGTCTTGCATCACTGTTGTGAATAGTTTGCACCTTGTTGCAAACAATGGCTGGCTTAATATAAGGAGTGTCAGGACAATGTTGCACCACAACATTTGAATAACTGACTGACTGAGTTTTTTATCCTGGGTGGGGGGAGGCTAACAGGCGTCCTCTGACTTTCAACCAGAAAAAAATAAGAAGTCTGTTGTTCCTCTCAGTGTATTTCAAGCCCTTTCTCTCCTTTTATGGCTAAAAGCTTGGGAGATGTAAACTATCGGAGGCGAACGGCCTTAACTTCTCGTCCAAGACAGCACGACCCTTTTGATGATCTGCAAATGTTCACGGCCGGAAACGTTTGGATCAGTTCAATTGTTTTAGAAGAAAACCACGAAAGCTGCTGCTGACTTTTACGTCACACATGCGGTGCTGCTTTCAGCACAGGAAGTGCCTCTCTTCTAGTTCTGTCACCTCATTGAGAAAGTTTCTCAACGTTTTTTTCTGTTGGAAACCACTGAGCCTTCTGGGTCACAGTCTGGTTATTTGGGGGACGTTTTTCTTTCCCTGTTGTGAGAAAGAGCTTCCATTGCAGCAGCAGAGCAGTTTATTTATTTATTTTTTTTGCATGCATTTATTATAATTGCTCCTGTTGGGGTAAGTGTGGCCGGTGGCGTGTTATGAGCCTAACACTGTTATCACGATGGGATATGAAATGTTGTGTTTTCATGCAGTTTAACTGTCTATTTGAAGCAGAAGATTATCAAAATCCCATTTACCTTTATTTAAACATTTTGGCTTTTCCCTCCCAGAAAGTTATTATATTGTAAACCAAAACTTTCTGCTCAGCTAAACATGTCTTAAATTCATTCCAAAAGATAGTTCCTGTTCAGAGGTGGAGATTTCATCCTGGATATAGATAGATAGATAGATAGATAGATAGATAGATAGATAGATAGATAGATAGATAGATAGATAGATCTTTATTGTCATTGTCATACAATGAAATTAAAAGTGCCTTCTGGTCAGTGCAGCATTCATCCATTTAAAATAATGTAAAAAAACGTACTGCTAAAATAATAAATAATACATAAAACTACATAAAAAGTGCTTCAATATGTGTTGAAGCAGCAACAGCTTCAGGTTAACAGTTTAATACTACATGACAGTTTTGGTGCTGTCTGGCAAAAATAAACTGCATCCACTGCTGCCTTGTATAAAATATCAATTTGGAGTAAACCAAATGACTTTCATGTCCATCACACTTCTTCAGCTTCTTCATAAGACATTGCGTTGTTCCTCCTAGCAGGAAAGCAGAGACATTTATGAATTTTCCCTCAGGGATGTTTGGAATTGCAGCAAGTTGATCTTCAGAAAGTGCATATTTATAGTTGCTAGTTCAGAATCTGTTCCACCACTGTGATGTGCGTTTTGACTCCACCGATGTGTTGTTAATCTTATGAGGAGTGCTAATACAGATAGAAGGCAGAAGGACGTCTCTGAAGGCACCAAATGCATGGCTCGCCACCAGTTCCCAATGTATAACAACAAAGCTACATACGTTGTAGGGCTGCACGATACGAGGAAAACTCGCATTTTGCGGTGTTAGCGATCAAATAGTAAATCAACCAAGAACATCATTTCCATTTCACTGAAGCAGTTTAATTTAAATAAGAGTCACCATAAATTAAATTATACTCCAAATGACCGTTGTTTACATAGGAGGGGAACATCTAACATAAAATGGGGCCATCCGATTGGTCAACTGCATAAAGGGATTTATTTGATTCGTTAAATACTTCAAGCTGCCATAAGATTGTTTTAGCACAATTAAAGTTACCATTCATTGCACTTTTCGCTGTCTTTTGCGACATGCGTATTGCCCGGCTTGATATTATGATAAGGGTAAATTAGCGATTTGTTGTGCCGGCCTAATATGTTGCATTAAAAAAAACTCAAGAATTGAGATAGGCCGTCTTTAAATTCTGAATTCATTTCTGAACAAATAAGCAGAAAAGATCAATCTGGAGGTTTTTCATGAAGAGCACGGCGTGTCGGTAGATCGGTTTATCACGATCTTGACTAAAGACAGGAAAGTCGCGCACACACACACACACACACACACACACACACACACACACACACACACACACACACACACACACACACACACACACACGTGTTTGTCGACCTTTCTGGACAAAGTCTGTTAGTTTTTATGCAAAGTTTTGGTGTTAACTAACTCTTCTCCTAATTAGCTTTTACCCGTCTGCTCTTTTCCAACGTCCTGCTCATCTTAGGCGTGTGCAATGATTAAAGCTGTCTGAGGATTTTAGGTGGTGTTTGGCAGCAGATGGATAAGAAGCAGCTTTGATATTTCAAAGCTGCTGTTGTGTTGTTGAGGTTGCAAACCTTTTTTTATTTTTTTACCTGAACGATGCTTATGTGGCAGATCTTTTTTTTTTGCATTTGTGTTCTTGAAGAGACACAGTTAGATTACACATCTTCCTAACGTTAAACCGTGAATGACAGTAGACACTAGATTCTCCTCAGAGAATTTCCTGTGACTCTTCTGTGAATCACTTTGAAGAATTATATTTCAATTAGAAAAGGTGGTGTTTTTCTCACTGTTCGTGATGTGAAATAACTGATCAATAAAACATTTTCCATTCATGCATCTTCCACCTAATCTTTTTTAGGGTCACCAGGTTGCTGGAGCCTATCCAAGCTAGGAAGGGTTCTAACCCGGACAGGTCGCCAGTGTGTTGCAGGGCCAATAAAACATCTTTTGGGTTTTTATTTTTAGTAGAGTTTAAGCAATTTTTGGCTCAGAATGTTTTTTCACATCAGATGATAGTAGTTCAGGGCCTTTTGGGTTTACTAATCAAAAAAATAATTGAAGTCTAAAAATGATCAACGTAATCTTGCTATATTGAATTATAAGTGCCCATAACGTGCGGGCCTCTGTTATCACCTTAACCAGAGCTTTTTTTGCTCTTTTAATAATCTTTAAACCGTTGTTTTGCGGCACTGCTTGAAATCTATCTTTTTAATAAACCCCATCTTCTTCTCTTTTTTTAACAGATATTTAATCGATATTTAACACATTAACTCCATAATGAACCAGACACTGTCCAAAAAAACTCAAATAGTACTTTTTGTAGTTGTTTACAGCAAATATCCCAAAAATTTCGATCAGACTGTTTTGTTTTGAAATTAAATGTACATAGATAAAATAGAACTTTATAACTATACAGTTAACTAAAAAATGTCTAAAGAAATAGGATTTATTGTAAGTGAATCACAAGCATGTGTTACAACTCTTGTCATAGTTTAAACCTAAAATTTTGAAACTAAAAACCTTTTTGTGCTCACCAGTGATTTCAGCGACTGCTGGGGGGTTATATATACCATAAACATGGAAAATGTCCTCAGTGCATTGGTGGCTCTTTGCTTTTTCTGAACAGGTGTAACTGGGTCGCGTTTCCCGTTACACTTGGGTTCTGTTGTTGATTGAAGACGACTCTGGGTTGGTGTCAAGGGGTCTTTTATTCCTTTTGACACAAAATCAGTAACCAGCTGATCAGCTGTCCGCTCCTTAGAAATCTTTTTTTCTCCCCTTATAACGAAATGAAAATACCAAAAAAGATAGAAGAGTGAATGTTTGCGTAAACTTAAGCTACTCTCCATGATACATGAGGGGCTAAAACAAAAACACATTCTATGCAGAACTGAGCATATTTACAGTAAAAAAAAAACAGCCACAATTAAAGAAAACGAAAACATGAACGTGTGGAGTTCACGTACCATCAGACAGACAGACATACAGGTACAAATGCTGACAAAATAACCATTTACAAGGAATTTGGTGGAATTGAACCACTCAAAACAAAATATTTGTTACAACAGTGTGACGTTTCAGGAACCAACAAAGAATAGAAAAATACAGTTTCCTGAATCGACAAAATCCCCAAATTAGTTGCATCTCTTTTGTCTAACCCTGCTTAAACTGGTGTCTGATCTTTTTCTGTATTATTGGCTTCTATTCATTTAGCCCCCACTTAATTATTTTTATATTGGGTTCCTCAGTTGTGCAGAATTTAATTTTGAGAGCAGCGTTTTGTTTCTCCTCATCGGTCGGCTGTGAAGACGGCAAATAAAACAGGAAGAAAAAGATTGTTTTGCTCAAAGTGCAGAAGTTTGATGACTGTGTCTGCAGACCCCAGCCTAAAGGAATCCCATATTGGTGCAATAAACCCAGCAGTCGCTTTATTCTCTATTTGTGTTTGGGGGCTCTGCATCCATCTCTGTGCCCTGCTGCTTTTTCCGGGACTGCATCCAAAACCGTCAGCCCTGCAAAGTTGAGATCCACACAGGAGGAGACCTGCATGCTGTCAGCACGATTTTAGCTCCATGCAATTAACACTTAATTAGAATAAATGAATAAAACAAAACTCCCTATAATGTCACCCGTGTTTGTCTTTTACCAACAGACCTTTAATGTTCTCCTGTTGCAGCTTTCAGAGATCAGCTTTACAAACACCGAACGCCTCGTGCTTCTGCTTCATGTCGAGCTGAGGTGTTTTCTAAAAGAAAAGGCTCGGATGGCCAGGCCCGAGTCCACGCATCAGTACATCCACAAGGAGCTTAGTCCTGTAATAGAGGAAGAAAAGGCAGAAATTGTGGTTGGAGGGGTGGAGAAGCAGAGGAAGAACCGAGAAAGACGAAGAGTTGAAGCGGAAATCAAAAAGGGAAGAGGAAGTCCTGATTGCGTGGATGAACTCTGTGAATGAGGTCAGGGGGATGTGCTGTTTAGACTTAATGAATGGGAAGTCTAGTTTACTTTGATATTCAGGCAAAAGGTCACATGGGAGCCTGAGAGGGCAGAATGTGATGAAGAGCTGGACGAGCGGTGAGGGGAGAGTTAGCAAACCGCATGTCGGTGGGTTGACATGGCTGGACTCCCCGGTGTCGCTGTTGCGCGGTTGTTTTGTGTCGCCTGGAGATGCGGCCCTCACACCTCTGCCTTTCAACTCTGCAGGTGTGCAGAATACCTGACGGCTCACAGGCTGGCCCAGTTTCTGTAAACTGTTTGTCGTCCCCACGAATGTGCACGTTTTATAGATCACAAATTAGACTCACAATTTCAGATGAAATTTGAATATATCATATTTGGCCTTCACGAAATAAAATAAAATCAAACATAAAATTGGCAATTAATCTAATTATAATATTTAGTAAGTTTCATATTCACAAATCAAAATTTTCTTCATCACAACTATTTTCCCCTGTAATATTTAAAGAATTAGAATCTTATTTGCACACTATTTCTAACAGCTTAAACAAGAAAGTCATACGTATTTATGAAAACTGTCTGTCTTTGAACATTTCAATGCATAGTAATCTGTTTTTGTAATATTTATTTTGTAATACATGTACCATCCCCTGGCATTCTTATTGTTATGACTATTGTTCTTGTCATACATATTTGTTCTATTTGTTTTGAATAATAAAGTAAAAAAAAAAAAGGGTTTGACGGAGCGGCTTCGTCCAGAACCACAATTACTCATCAGAATTTGCTGTGAGAACTCCTGAAAACGGTTGTTTTGACGGATGGAGATTTATTGTAAAAACTGCAAAAAAAGGCAGCCTAGACGTAGGAAAAGACACTAATCATAAGAAGTCGTAAACGTATGCGTCATTAATAAGATATTAAGATCTAGAAACAAAGAGTTCCACACAAGCATTCAAAATAAGCTAAAATTAAAATTAGTTCAGAATTTTAAGTCAATTAGATTAACTTCAAATTAAATGTTTTACACAGCACAATAATAAGTGTTTTCTTGCTAGTTGTATATTTTGAGCTTTTATTAACCTAATTGTAGTGACAGAAAAATTTGTGTGATAAGTGTATTGTTAAGTGTACGAGCAAAAAGTATTTGGACTCATTTTATTAACTATTTCCCTTTTTTCTATATCCTAGATCTTAATGAGGCAAAATTAATCTGGACTGGGCTGATTTCATGAAAATCTTGTCAAGATGTTGAGCAAAGTGAAGTTAAAACGACTTCAAAGCTGCTAAAATCTCTTAAATGTCACAAAACAAAGTTGTAAATCTTTGCGAGGATCAAATAGTTTGCAGTGAAAACTGTGATTTTTTTTTTCTTTTTCTTGTTTCAGTGTACAGTGTTTGTTCCTTTCATGAAAGGAACAAACAAATAAATGAAAATGAATTGGGAAAAAAATGAAAAAAGTGTTGGAAAAAACAAAAAAGTAGTCTCAGTCGCTGGTTCCCTAGAAAACTGGGGTTCTGATGTTAAAAAGCAGATTTGGTCAGATCCATGCGTGTTGTGCTTTTACTCTGAAAGGTCCTCTGTAAGAGGGGAAAAAAAGCAGAATACAAACTATTCTAGATCAATCAGTGAGTCAGACACAAAAACTGTCCTCAGACTTATAAAAGACTGAAATTTCTTCGCTCTTCTAGATGCTTTTCAGGAGATTAATCTGCATGACTCCATATTTTCCTAACCTGTTCTACAATTTTTCCTTAATCTGACATTTTTAGGGGAATTCATGGATTTTGTGCTTTGCTTAAAACGAGAGACTGGCGACCTGGCCAGGTTAAGGCCTTCTTTTGCCCAAGAGCAGCTGGGATAGGCTCCAGCAACCCTGTGACCGTCAGGTTCCGAGTTTACACATCAGTTTTTTCTTTGAGCAATAATCTTTTTTTTTTTTAAATTGCATATCCACTTTCAGCTGAGTTCACAAAAATAATGCGTCTAACGAGGATGTGTTGGTTAGTTTGGCGAGACTGGAAGGACCGTGTTCTCAAGGAAGCGGCGTCTACAGCTGATGGTGGAGATCTGATCTCTTGTATCGGGTGACGCGCTTCAACAGCAGCGCCGTCCATCTCTGCCGCGCATCTCCCAGCCTAACCTTTTGCTGACGAGAAGCGCAGCAGACTTGCATAATTACAGGATCTTATCAAAGCCGTCGGCTGCTGTCAGAGCTTTTGAATTTCTTTGTGAGAGAACAACTGGAGGAGTTTCTGCTTTTCAGATTATCAGTCTGGCTTTTGCAAAAGGGCCGTGTACATCAGTAGCTGTCGGGGATGTAATGATCAAATTAATTGGATTTTTAGAAGGAAGAAGCACAATAAAACCCTTTTTTTTTGTCTGTAGTGAAGCTCAGGCCGACACTGTTTAACCATCTGCAAAAGTTATAGGATTGCCCAAAAACGTCACATTATTATTGATTTTCAATCGTTCTTTAATTTCATATCATGTTTGTAGACATTATATTTTTTTAAATGCAAAAAACAAAAACAATTTTGTTTGTAAATACACATTTCAATCTAGTTTAAAGACTTTTAAAAAAAGCATAAACTTTAGTTTTTTTTATCCAGTAAGATGTTTATAATCCTTTTTTCTCTTTCTTTTTTTTTGGTCTAAAAACAAGATTTGGATCAAAAATCTTGTTTAAAAAACATTTTAAAACTTCAGCTACAAGCATACCCCCCCCAAAGGAAAAACAAAAACATAAAAAAACAAAAACCAGAACATAGTTTCTGCAGAGATGCAGGAATTTATCAGAAATTCACCTCTTGATTTGTGGTCGGGACCGTCGGCGTGGAACAACCCCGCCCCCCTTTCTCAGGCTGTCACAGAGAGCTCAGGGAGGGGAGCTTGTGGACTTTCCAGCATATTTTCTACATCATCACTCATAGGCTCTTTTTCAAGCTGAATGTTTTTGCCTGCTCCTGATTCCCAATGATTTGAATAAAAAACACTCAGAAAAGCTATTTTACCCTTATTTTCTTTATCTATTTACTTATACATAAAAAAAGAACATATTAAAAACAACAAAAACAGGACTTCCATCGGAGTGGGTCTTTAACCTTTTTGCTGTTTAATCTTTTCACTAACTTGCTGGATACTTTTATTTTGAAGTAACAAGCGCATTCTGGTTTGATGGTCTGCTTAGTCCTTCCATTAACAGACGTGTTCTTTAGAAATAACAGACTCTTTATTCACGTGAAAGTGAACCCTGTTGCTGGTCACTACAGTGAGAACCAAGTTCCACACACTTAGTTGTGTTATAAGCATTTAAATTTCCTAAAGATTCCTGCCTCAGCGAAATAGAATGAAGCAACTTGACAACATTCCAGATCAAATCCTTTTTTAATTTAATTTAATTTATTTTTCGCTGCTTTATTATAAGTCCTCCACCTGGAACCACTGCTGCTCAGAGCTGCTGCTGCCGTCTCTCAACCCTGAAAACTTTTGGAAAACAAAAAACAAGATTGCAAAAGTCAAGAGTCACCCACTGGTTAAACGCAGGTTAAATAACCTTCCTGAGTCGTCTCACCAGTTCCTTCCACTGACTTTATTGTTTGGCAGTCAAAGGCTTGTTGAAGGCGTGGAGAGCGGCTGGGAAGCACTTGAAACGTTTCTCAGAAGAAACCTTCCCGGGGTTTGCTTCATAAATAAAAGATGCAGCGTGAGACCTGGATGATGCCGGTGTCTGTAACGGACGCGCTGTGGTGAGGCTCGACAAATATTCCACCTTTATTTACAGAATTACCTCTGAGCTGGAAAAACATTTGATATAGACGGAGCGGCGTCATGTTTTCATCTGTGAACCAGCAGGAAGAGGCAATAATGTCTTTATGTATTGCTCCAAATGAAACCTTGTAGGTTCTGGTTTGGTTGTGGCTGAATGTGACCTGAAGGAAGTTGGTCTGCAGCTCACGTGTTTGCTGTCGACCACAGAGGAACCGGCAGACGGAGCGAGTTCTCAGAACTGCTCTGCTTCGCAGTAAAACCAGGGTGGGTCAGATTAAATCAACAACAGCTGTGATTTTTAGATTTGGTTGAAAAAGTCACGCAAGAGGAAAAAAAAAAAGTGGACACACGGGTCAGCCGAGTCCTCCAGTTCTGATGGGAACCGCTGCTTTCTTCTTCTCCTTGAATTATTTTGTTGTTCAAACCTGTTTCATTGTTTCACCAGAACGCAAACAGAAATCGCCGCTCCCAGTTGTTCCTCTAAGTGGGCTGGGCAGATTTTTCTTCTGCAGGTTGTTGTGTTTTTTATTTTTTAAATCAAATATTGTTTCAAATAAGGAATTAAGATTTAGAATTACTTTTTTGCCTACTCCTTTAACCTTTTAAATGCATATACAGTATTTATATACTTGTTCTGATTTTTATTTATATTTAACTGAGGAGAAAAATCCTTTTTTTTTTAAGTTTATGAATACGGGTCAAATTGACCCTAACAACAAAATTGTTATCATTCTTACAAAGATTTGAAAATAAAAACAAACTAACTTACAGTGTCGCTCAGTGATAGTTAGGCAACAGCATTTTATTTGTTACAGTGTTTTGTTTTTGAATTTAAATTTTACCATTTTTCTAAAATTAAAGTGTTTGATTGACTGATTGTAAAAATCAGACAATGAGATTTTCTGGATTTTTTTTCTCGTTTTGTTGAGGTTTACCTATGATAGACATTTTCACATGGTCACACACAAATTTTATGGAAAGAAAGAAAAAGAAAAAAGAACAAAATTGAATCTAAAGAGAAGATCTAAAATACAAAAGTCAATAATTTAATCGTCAATATTGAACAGTTATCATTAAGTTTCGCTTAATAAACAATTGTTTAATCCTTATAGTTTACAAGGAGAATTATGAAAATATGTATATAAATATATATTTATTTAAACATATAATTATGCATTGTTCAACAATATTGACTAAAACATTATAAATAAATTTATGCACACACTTTAAAAAAAAATAAATAATGCTGTTGAGTTTGTCAAAGAAATGTTTAAAGTCCCGCTCTGATTATCTTCTGATCTATATTAAAGCGTTCCCAGTGGGTTTTCTGTCATCACCAGTTTCCCCTTTTTTAGCCAAAATCCTAATAAACTGTGTCGTTTTCTAGGACATAGTTTCTACGTTGCGATTGCAGTTCATCAGAAACTCGCCTCTGAGTTCTGAGCAGGACTGGCCCCCACTTCCATCATCGCTGTGTCTTACACTCTCTCCAGCTAGCTTACAGCCCCTCACAACCTCCAGCCTAACATTACCGGTGCAACAAAAAATGGCGAGCAATGTCAGAGCCATCCAGACGTACAGTTCAGATCCAGATTTCAGCTCAGACGAGGAAAACACAGACGTCCATGGATCTGTTTGTCTGCAGGTGGAAGCATCAGAATGGAGCAGAGCAGGGAGCTTGTAGCTCGCCAACTGTAGTCCTACATCACATTGTCTGCATGTTTTCATCTGTTCACAACAATTTGAAGACAGAAACACAATTTTAAGATGAATTTTCTTCACATATGTCTCCTATCATTTGGTCAAAAAAATCCTCAGTTCTTACAGAGCTAGTGGTTGTTTTGGTGAGTTTTTAAAACTTCAAAGCATCTACTTCAGGCTGCATAAAGCCGTAGGGTCGGTTTTAATGCACGCTTTCATAAAAGGGGGTTTATTTTGGACGCAGCTTACATGCGCGTCTGTCCAGAGTTCATGCGATTTACGGATCTTTCCAAATCGGCTGCGAGGCAGCAAACTTAAAATATGACAAAACATCATTTTGGAATCAAAAACGAACTCAAGAGACACACATACACTGGAAAAAGGTCTTTTACAAAACAAGTTAAAGAAAATACATATTTCTATATTGTTTTAAGTGAAAAATCTACCCTTTTAAGATCAAATTTAATCTTGAAATTAGCTTTAAATAATCATAACGGTCTGATGAACAATAAGTGTTTATTGCTTAAAAAAGGGCTTTACGTCTTAAAATTAGGTATATTTATGCACCCCCCCCATATATATCCTATTTCGAACAGTAAAGTATTCCAACTATTCCTATTTCCAAATCCATAATCATCTTAAAAAGTAGAATTAAACATTTTGAGATAATTTTGTCTTAAAAATGAAATTTAATCTAAATTCATCCTGTTGTTAAAAATGAATTTGTTCATAGTCAAAGTAAACTTTTCATTTTCATTCAAACTTTTCAAATTTCCCTAAATTGGTCTCTTGAGATGAGTCCCCTCACCATTCAATAATAAACCTCCTAACAAATATGTAAAGTAAAACCAATTTGTTTCTTTAGAGCTTTTGCTTAAAATAAGATGTTTTTCGAGATCAAATAACTCAACAGGATGTATTGTCCTAAAACAAGCCGTTACATCTTACTGAAAAGCTACCAGGAAGCTTGTTTAGCCTTAAATCAAGTGTTATAAAATATTGAAACCAGGAACTAGAAAAAAACGGTTTGGTGAAAGGTAATTTTTTGCAGTGATAAGTATTTTGTTACATTTTTTGTTTGTTCTTCTTCATGGTGGCGAGATGATGCTTCTCGTGACTCCGGAATCCGCCCAAGAAGCTGCTCATTGATGGCTACATAACGAGCAAAGAGTGCCGGTGGGGTAAAAATAGAGCAGAAACAATGTCCAAGCCCAGAGCGGCCCTCACAGATTCCACTAAATCTCTCTTTATCAAGCATCGTGGGAATGTATTTCAACGTCACAAACCAGCACGGCCGCTAAACCGAGGATTGAAAACCATTTATCTAAAGCATAAACATTTTACTGTAGATTTTATTGCTGACGGATCATCCGACTGTAACCGGAGTCAAATAAGAGATTATGGTAAAAAAAAAAAAATTGATGAAGCTGAAAAACTGTGGAGCATCTTCTGCCCTGAAGCTTCACTGATGAGAGACGAATTGCTGGTGACCCAGTAATAATGCAGGCTCTCAGCGTGATACGGCATTAATCGCTGCTTTTTAGAGAAGCCATCATTAGCGTTATGGAGGGAACGTATCTGCTGCAAACATCTGACGTGGAATTTCTATCCTGTATGACTTTATTTAGCATCTTATGGCAAATAAATGAGATTTTCACATACAGCCATTTAAAGTAGTTTTTTTTGGGTGATGGTTTTCTGTGCTTTTGCATAATATTTGTATTTAGACAAACAACAGTTTCATCATTTGTGTTTTTGACATGTTCTGGTCACATTTTTCTAATGATGGAGGACATACTTTAAGATACATTTTGCGTTTCTGCCAAAAAGGTCTGTTGTGAAGGAAAATATCCAATGTTTTTTTTTTTTTTTTTAAATAGAGAATAAATCTTCCAACCTGATCACAATTCAGCTAATTAGATGTTTAGAAGTTTTTATCAAACAGTGTTATGCCAATATGTTTATGTTTGTTGTTGTAGTGAACTTTTATTTTGACTGAAATGTGTGATTCTGTACATTGATCAGAGAAATCAACCTATAAATCTTGGTCAGTGTTGGTCCAGGGCAGACAATCCCCGGATGGTCCATCTCCAAAATCAGGTTTTTTCAGCCTGGTTCCTCCAGAAATCAGAGATAGAAAGGTTAACTACATTTCCACACTATAGTGTTAAGTAAAGCTGCAAAAAAAGAAGCAAAGGTACAAATAAAGCTTTTCTAAAAGATGCTTCTTTTTTGCAGTTTTGCACAAACATCCAGGCTGTTGCGCCTGGAAAAGTGTTGGAGAAGATGAGCGAGGATACTGTACAGTTCTAATTAAGCTTTGACTAAGCAGTGTAAGAACTGTTCCGATCGACATGATTGATTACTGGGGTAGACAGGAGCTTCAAACATCCAGCTTCACACAGACCCGTGGCTCTGTCATCTCTGCTCAACTAGCAGGAAGATCGGGTTCAATCTTCTGGATTGCCAGTGAGGTCACCGCCAGTTCTAAAACATAAAAAGTGATGTCATCTGCAAAAAGCCAAGCGAGGATCTGTCTTCCTGAAGTAAATTTAAAGCTGACACAAGCAGCTAGTGCCATCTGCTGTACGGAAAGTCAAAGGGGGTTGTTTCTTCCCGCTGAGTGACCACATGCATATTTGCATGTGATGTATTGCATCAATGAATGGAAGCACCAAAGTGAATGCATCTTTTTTCAGTAGCAGGTGCTGCCGCTCAGCTGAACCCAGCTCTGCATGGTGGCCGCGGGCGTAAAAACCTGCACTGCTCTTTAAAAATGCAGCCATTTCCACCGGTGTTGGTCCCAGCGAGAGGAGGTGGGGTGGGTGTCGATGTCACCAGAAGACCGCTCCATATGTCCAAAAAGCTGGTCTTATCCGGAAGAATCAGACAAGCAAATCTCATTCCTGAAATGCAGTTCTTTAAAGAGAAATGGATTCATCTGGATTCATTTAGATCTTTCTGGGTTTTATTGCCTAATCAGAGGAAAATAGTTTTCACTATCCAGCCTGCATTGCAGTGGAGGGATCAGATTAGGAGGGGGGCCCATGGCTTCCCTCTGTGGATGAGAGGAAAATACTTAGTATGAGGATGCGACTGCAGCCTTCATATCTGCTAAAGTCTTGTAACAGAGTCCTTAGGAAAAGCAGCTTCTGTTTGTTATCTTGTCGAGTGGCTGGAGGAGAGACGCCGCCGACCGTTGGTGCAGCCGTCTCTGACAGATGTGTGGACGTTAGCACCGTTTTGTGTTATCTGATGAGCAAAGTGTGCTGAATCAGCCCCACGCCGGGGTAAACACTACGGCTGTGTACCGGCAGGAGTGTGGCGACACGATGAGGCGATGGACTGTCTGTCATTACTTGATTCTAGCGCATGTCCGCCTCCTACAGTTAGAAGAGGCTTGGTGCGAAATGTCAAGGCGGTGCAAATCTGGCAAAAAGTTGCTCCAGGCTTTTTCTTTCACAGCTCTATTCCGATCTGTGACAGATTTGGTGTCACAAAATAACATCTGGAAACAAACCGGAATTGTCAAACAAATACTTTCGTCAATTAAAGGGCCCATATCATGCTATTCTTAATCATTTTGTAGTAAACCATAACCATTGATTTTGCGTGGCATATCTGTACATCACTACTAAATCCAAGTCCCTGATTGATCAAAGTTTGACTTGGTTTAACTTATAACGCGTGTTCAACGGCCACGTGTTTTAGTCCAAACACGGACACAAAGCTTTTGCAGTGACGTGTGAATGCAAGAGTTTTGAACGCAGAAGCCCAAAACCCGGAGTAAACGTAGCACTACCGAAACAATTTATCACTCTTTTTTTTTTTAAAAGTATAAATTTGAAAAGCTTTGAATTCAATTTTCACATTTAACAGCGGAGATGTTTTTAGTGCTGCTGAGAGGCTTGATGTCGCTCGCTGCCAACCAGCAGTTGGAGGTTTTAACACAAAAGTAAGACGCTAAACTAATAATTTACTAATAAAACAAACAAACTGAAAATTGTTTCAGCGGCATTTGAGATTGGTATCAGTATTGACAATCTGTACTCACACATCACGATTTTTCATAAAATCGATTCTTGGTTCCTAGTAATGTTGAGCTTTTTTGGTTAATTTGTACTATTGCTGCTCAGTAACTGAAGTTTTCCATCAATCCAAGCCATCTTGTGCTGAAAAAGTTTTTGTGCATAAAAAAACTTCATCTTTTACTGTCTGTGTTGGTCAGCAGCCCCTTAATGTGAGCTATAAATGGGTCGTAAAGCAGAAACACAAATCCAGAGAGCTGCAGCAGATTAAAGGAATGAAGTCATCTTTCAGGTTTATTCCTTTCAGCAGGTGATTTCGTGGCCAAATGTTCATTTTTTTTCTCTTCGGTTTACTAGTCCATAAATTGAATGCTTTATTGAATAAAATGGACCTTCAAGTGGAGTCAGCAGTGTTAACTTTTGGCCCGTGGGAGGGATAGAAGTGTCCTAGTTTTACATAGGCGAGGGGGTGAGGCGGGTAAGAGAAGGGGTCTGTTAAGGACTAATAAAGGACAAACACCATGCACCAGGGTAGATAAATAAAAGGAAATTTAGAGTCCTTCAGCCAAATGTCCTGATTCTTTTGTGAAGCGATACCTAAAGGATGCTTTTGACACTTCAATACTGGGTAAGATTTGCGTCCTTTGACAAGTGTGTCATTTGGCTGATAACCACAGATGGATGAACTCGCTTTAGAGAAAATTGACAGAAGTTTTGGAAATCCTGGCTCTCTGTCAGCATCTGCTGCTCAGGATCCTGTTACCAGTGACTGCGTACTTAGACAGACTGTGTGGTCGTGTGATTCTGTGTGTTTATGGCCTATTTGGAGCAAGTTTTTGCCATCTTCAAACCACGTTCTTGTACTAGCTTACAGCCCCTCTCACCCCCCACCTAACATTACCGTCGTCCTGCATCAGAATGGAGCGGAGCGGGGAGCTTGTGGCCCGCCAAGCGTATTTTCTACGTCACAATTAGGTTCTTTTTCGTACTGTATTTTTTCGTCTACTCCAGATTCACAACGATTTGAATAAAGAAATGAAACGCAGTTTCAAGCTTAATTTGTCATCAATTGTATTTGATTTTTTTTATTTGAAATGGTTTGTTTCAAGCAAACAAATAAGAATAATTCACAAACACATTAAAATCATCAGCTATACATTCATTCAATGATGTATCAAATTTAGGATAATTAGACATAAAATTACATATTGCTTGAAAGGGAGTGGAAGGAAATTACCTTATATAATCCCACCCCTGTTCTGCCGTAACCATTTGATTACATGATCAGACAGAATTAAGAATCCTTAAGTATCAATAAAGCACATGACAAAGATGAATTACTTAATTATAATGTAAAAAATAGACATAACTATTTTAAGAAATCAACATGGCAAATGCAGATCAGTGATCTAAAATATATGCAGATTATGTAAATTAGAAAAATCATATATATAATGTATATGATGACCCGCATTTTCATCAGAGTGGGTCTTTAAGTTTAACCACCAAGACAAAAAATGCTTCAAAACAAGTGTTTTTTAATGCATTTTGTTTTGCTTTGAGAAAATTCAAGTTTCTTTTGAATAAACTCCCCCAGTGGTCGCTGGGGGAACTCACCTGGCTCCAGTTATTTTCAGTTTCAAACCTGACAGGAACATAAAAGTGTTGTCTCTTCTGTTTGCTTTTAGTAAAAGGATAAAGATCGCCCCAAAAGTTGAATTATGTCGGAAAAATGAAGTTTATTCCTACAATAAATAAATGTATGGCCTGTATCAAAGGAATGGATAGTAGTCTGCTCATTATTACCTAAAGCTAGGATATTTGGACAGTAAGAGTAAAAAAAAAATCGGATTCATTCGGAGCCTTTTCACAAAGTTTAAAAAGACATTGATAAGTTAAAAATAAAAAAGCATCTGATTCAATATCATTAGAAATGATCTTTTGAGCTCACATTAGTCTCAGACAACACACACAAAAACTCTCAATGATTTGCAGCTGAACCCTGAATTGATAGTTTATTACTCTAATGTAGGACTCCAGCTTCACATTATTAACTTTGGCATCATAGATCAGACAAAATACGTGAGAATAGATCAGCATATGGATCCAAAAGCCCCCAGGTGGGTTCAGCCAAACGGCTGGCTGGAAGAACATGAAAATGAACGAATTCGATGGGAATTGTTAGAAATTCCCGCCAAACGGCATGAAACATGTTGTCACTGGTAGAATAATTTTTCCTCTCTCCTGACGGTGAACAGGATCCTCACTCCCGGCTCCTCGGCTGACAGTTTATGAGCTCGTGGCTTTGCACACGGATGTGTTGCTGCTCTGACGAATCTTCAGCATTCTCACTCCAAGCTTATTTTTGCACGGAAATCAAACACGCATTTAACACTTGGTGTTAAGTAACACGCCAGCAGGTTGGCGTGGGCGTGCGGGGGGGGCGGGTGGCGTGCAGGCAGCATGGCTACAAAAGGGAGCTTTTTCTGCGTTCCAAATGTGTGGAGTCTGCTAGGTTTCTGCTCACCAGACGTGATGGCTTTAAAGTCTTAATTGAAGGAAATTGCACCGACGCACAGAGTTGATGAAATGGCGAGGAAGTGAAGGCGCATTGCAGATGACACTCGATAGAAGAACCAGCACATCAAGATTCAGTGCAAATTGCATGGATGGAGGAGGAGGAGGAAGGGGGTGAATTCTAGGGGCAACCCCCCTTGTGGACGAGGGAATCCTTTACTGCAGTGATCAGCAGTCCTCCTGGCTTTTTCCTTCAATGGTTTCTCATCTCAAACCCCTCCTTTTTGTTTTCAGTTCCTCCTCTCTTTTTTTTTTCCTTTCTCTCGCTTGCCTCCATCTCTTGACACGAGTCACGTTTCAGCAGGGAGGGATCCTCTGCTGTGGGGTACAGTTGGTTAGAAAAGTACTCGTGACTCCCGCCGTTACTCAAGCCCTCATTATTTCCACCGCTCCCCTGCTGCTCCTCGTCACACCTCCTCCTTCCTCCTCCTCCTCCAGCCAGCTCATCTGTCCGCCTCACAAAGCCGGCGTGTTTGTGTCTTTCCCTCTCTTATCTGTGTGACATTGATTCCAAGGTTGCTGTGGTATCGACTGCTGTTAAATATTTCAGGCCGCATTTAGGTGGCGGCGTGCCGAGGGGGATGGAGTGAGGCTTTCCTTCACACATGCATGCGTGATTCAAGCTTTCATTCACAGACGGATGTGCATCCTGACGTCAGGGTCGGATGATTTGGACTTTGAGAGTCTCACCATCAAACCTTTTCCCTTCTTGGCTTCAAGCGGCAGCGGAGCACAGATGAGCAGATCCCTGCAAACTGTGCAGATATTCCAAGGCGGCTAAAAAGCCCCATCTCAGCACGCCGTACGGGCCAAGCATAATCAATGCTTGGCCTGTACTGGAGACAGCAGCTCTCATTTAAAGCTCGCACACCAGTGTGCTGCATCAGCAACACGCCGCTGCCGCTTCCTTGTAGCTCCCAGACTTGCAGT
The DNA here is from genome assembly GCA_037389245.1 of Oryzias sinensis. Classification (NCBI taxonomy): domain Eukaryota; kingdom Metazoa; phylum Chordata; class Actinopteri; order Beloniformes; family Adrianichthyidae; genus Oryzias; species Oryzias sinensis. The sequence continues at coordinate 4,079,894 of CM074500.1, forward strand.
TTAAGCAGCAGGTAACTGTCAGCGTTTCCATCGTTTATCCTGTCGTCGTCTCCTCTTTTCGACGCCGGCTTTGTCCGTTCAAATGAGACAGCTGTCTTCTAATTGGCAGACACATTTCCCGCCTGACTGACAGGCTGCTCGGAGCCTCTGCAGTGAAAGCGTGCAGACAGGAGGATGCATGCATCTTCCTCTGGCCCTGCGTGGAAGCATTCTCCAGCTGTGTACAGACTTGTTGTGAGCCGAGTGTCAAGCTGACAGATGTGTTTTGAAGCAGCGGGACGTCCTGTTTCTGATCTCTGTTATGAGAATTATTCAGCAGGAAGGAGGGTTTCCTTTTTTCCTTCAGAGGAAGCAGCTTTTTTCTTTGAATTGGGCAGGAACGTCTGGCCGTCTTGAATCAACCTAAGCACAACAAGCGCTCACATTAGAAAAGAATGCATGAATGCAAGAGTTCTGAACAGATGCAGGATCTGTGCATGAAACCGCGCTGATACTTTTGGCTGCCTGTTCTCTGTGCGTCCCTCTGTGGTTTTTGTTTTTGGGCCATGTTAAAACGGGACACGGGAAGCTTTGTGAAATGGATTTTGGCGACTGCGCAGCCGCAGTCGTCTAATCTTGCCTCCTTGGGTGTGGCTCAGCTCTGCAAACAGGAGCGTTGTCACCAAGTGAAAACCGTTTTGCGAGTAATCCTGCCACTCGAGGAAAGTAAATGGGGCAGATTAGGGTCGTGTCGAGTTTCTGAGTGCCTCACTTACCCCAGCGGGAAATCTAGAACTTGTAAAATGAGAGTGCTTGAAGGGGGGAGCTCTACAATTACTGTCTGTTCCTCTCTGCAGGTTTGGAGGGGCGCCCCCTCATGGCATGGCCAGAGACTGTTGTGTTCTTCTGCTTCTCCTGAAGGTAAGTCCTGTCCTTCTTCACACTGAGGGGATCCCTTCCAACAACACAAAAATACAACTGTATCAGCTTCTGCAAACTGCATGAGACAAATGTGATTTTGACCAGAAAGAGACGCCGCATTGATCGTTTTTAGTGAGCACCCAGTGGTCATTATTTTGGAATATGTCTCATGTAGCATCTGCTCGCTGGTGATGGAGAGCAGGGATGGTTGAAGGGAACTCAATTTTTAAGTGAGTTTTAAAAGTGTGCGAAGGATCTTTGATAACTAACAGGAGGGACGGATGCAAACCCACCAAAACCTTCCAGGAGAGGTGGGGTGGCCGGCGGATGATCCCTCACCTCCCTGCCGGAGCACCTGCAGAGATCTGCTGATTCACTGCAGTGGCTCTTTGGCTGCGTTTTCTGGATTCAGCGTTGATCACCTTCTCTCTGCGTTGATTCATGGCTCTGTCACTGCAGGCCATTCAGACGGACAATCAGGCAGAAGCTGTGCAACTTCATAACAACCATCGTTTGGTCCGGGACCAGCATTGATGCAATACCAGCCTTATGAATACATTATGACGAGCACAAAAGCAGCTAATGGGTGTGTAATTTTCTTGGCTGCTCTGAGATCCCCCTCTTGTTACCCAGTAACAGCTGTTATACCCCCTCCCCATCCTTGAAAGCAGACCTAGGAGGACGCCAACAAAGCAGATGGACGGGTTTTTGCTTTGAAATTCTTTCAGGATAATTCCTACCTACACTACGTCCAGCTGCAGGGGCGTTATTTTGTTTATTTTAAAGGGACCCGAAATATCGGACATCACTAAATCTTTATGTTTGTTTTGCAAACTACTAATAGATTAATGCTGACGTGCCTTCCAAATGAAACACATCTTAAAATCCTACTCTGATCATCTTTTGATCTAGTTTCAAAGCGTTCCCAGTGGTCTGGTTCCCTAGAAGTAAATCAAAAAGTGTGACCCCCATGGCCTTAATTTGCTTTACTTGTCCTCCATCATCAGAAAAAGGCAGGTTTTAAACACCAAAAAATATGATTATCATTGAAGTGGGTCTTTAACCCTGCGTGATTTGCAAGTGAATGGCTGCAGGTGTGCAAACCGGATCGGCTCTACCTGCTTAGGTTTCACCCAGAGGGTTTTCAGAGTGACACGTTTTTAATAACAGATGGAAGTATTTGGAAGAATCCAAATGTTTGTTGCCTCAATTACAGTACAGTTAGTATCACGTCGTTATGAGAAAATGTATCTCAAAGAAATCCTCAGTTGAGACCCGATTGATCTGATGATTAATTGATTGGTTTATTTCAAGTAATTTCATTAATAACAAGAGGAAAGAAATATCAAATCTATTTAAGATAAATACAAGAAGGTGACACTATTGTCCTGACATTATAATTGATTTTTAATTGAGGCACATTTGTCCTTATACATACAGCATACACATTAAATCTATTGAATTTAACGATCAATCAAATAGTTTGATAAATTGCTTAAAAGCAGTGGGGAAAAAGCGACTTTAATCTCACTCATATTGTGTTCTACTTTACCATTTTTTATATAACTTTTAACGGTGTTTTTTTGTATTTTTGTAGAATCAAAAGTTAGTTTTTGTCCTCATTTGTGACAGCAGCTGAATTAAAGTTCTGTTGTATTTGAGTCCCTTTCTGGAGAGTTCTCCCATCTTCCAGCCTCAAACTGCTCTCTTTTGTCTCCCTGTTGTCTGCAGAGGTGACGGTGGTCTACCAGAATGGGCTGCCAGTCATCTCGGTCAGTTTGCCGTCCCGGCGAGAGCGCTGTCAGTTCACCCTCAAGCCTCTGAGCGACTGTGTGGGGGTTTTCCTGAAACAGCTCCAGGCGGAGGACAGAGGCATCGACAGAGTAGCCATCTACTCCATGGGTATGAGCACCAACACAACACTGGAGTGAAGAAGGTTTCCAACGCCACTTTCTGCATCGCTCTGCTCGCAGCTCATTATGCCGAAACGTCCACTTGTGTTTCTGCTTTTGCCTCTCATGATAATCAGACGACAACAAGCCTGATTATGGTGAGAGGTGAGGGGAGTTTGAAGTGGAAACCCATCAGCCGTCTGCCTCTCCACAGATGGAGCACGGGTTGCCTCCTCCACCGGCATAGACATCCTCCTGCTGGATGACTTCAAGCTCGTCATTAATGACACCACACATCTGGTGCGGCCCCCCAGGAGAGGTGAGCACCAGCGGAGGGGAGGGCCCTGCCTGCTCCTTGTCAGTTGCGTTATCTCAATATCTCCTCTTGCCCCCTCAGAGGTCCTGCCCAATGAGGAGGCAGAAAGGTTGAACGACGTCAAGTTCCTGGTGCAGCAGCTCTACACCACGCTGCGCATCGAGGAGCACCAACTCGGCAAAGAACGCGAGCTGATTCTGCGACTGGAAGACCTCAACTCTCAACTTCGTCCCTTAGAAAAGGTCCGGTACCAGTTTCTGCCCAGAGATCCAAGAACAGGCGAAACAAAACCACCTAATTAAACCCTTACAGTCACAACTGCCCCTGGCGAGAAATGTGCAAACCTGTAAAGGACAATGTTCACTGCAACCTGTCGCGTTGTGACTAAGGCTTTAGTAACAGCAGTAGGTTTTTTTCAAGAATAGGCTCAAGATAAAACGTGCTTGATTAAAAAATAAAAAAGTAAAAAAAAGTAAAAAAATAAATAAAAGCTTGCATGCATCTGCAAAGCTCTAAAATGAATTTAATTTTTCTTTATTTTTTAACTTCTTTCCCCCATTTATGGCGTTCTCACGACGCGACACCTCAGCAGCAGAAAGTTTGTCCAGTCAGTCCAAATGTAATTTAAAGTTTGAAGTTCTTCACACAACTTTAAGGCAAACATGCTTTTCTTTTGCTTGTGTAAAATTATGGAATTAAGTTTGGAAAGACAAGAAAAAGTTCTGAAAAGTTGCTCCAATAGGGTTCTATGTAAGAAATGTACTGTTGTTTGGTGCAGAAGGTAATCTCTCTTTTTTCCTTCTTTTTCTGTTAAACTTTAATATTTAGATAGAAAAAACTAAGAATTTCCTTCGTCTCACTGCTCCTTTCCAGTCATGAAGATGTGTGGACTTATGTTGGACTGAATATGTTAAAGTATTGCAGTAGTCCTCATTGAAGGGAGCAAATGAACAGAAGAAGAACAAATACCTCCTGAAGTTTTAGTCAATCTAGACGATGAGGATTAGCAAAGGTGTGATCAGAGGAAGAGCTGTAAAATGTTCCATCCCTGGAGCATTATGGGAAGATGGTGAAAGAGAAAATCTGCAGTACAGTCAAATGTTTCTGCAGCAGCACCAGAGCCAAAATGAAGAATATGATGAAGAGTCGGGGAACCCCAGTCACAGGAAGCTCAGAACCAATAGATCATAATGTCTAAAATGGGTTTAAATTGTTGTAAAAACATTACTTTTTGAGTTTCTCAACCCTCTTCTCGTGTACTTTCAGCTCATTGGGCCAAAACTCTGTCATGTCAAAATGGGTTTTTGGGGCTCTGGAACACAAAATAATCAATAAATCCACAGCTTTTTGGCTTAAAGTTGAAGATCTTTAGGAAAAGTTTCTTTGAGGGCTGATTCTGGTATTTTAGCATAAAATAGACAATATTTTTAGCTTAACTTCCATTTACGTGCATCACTTTGGCCCTTGTGGCTTCTTTAGAATCACTTTGCATGTATAAATTTTTATTTGTCTTGAGTTGATCGCCTTGGAAAGCATGACTGTCTTGGTGTATGCAGGTGAGGGAGGAGCTGAGTAAGAAGGCAGAGCGACGCACCACATGGGTGCTCTGGGGGGGCATGGCGTACATGGCCACCCAGTTTGGTATCCTGGCCCGGTTGACCTGGTGGGAGTATTCCTGGGACATCATGGAGCCGGTCACCTATTTCATTACCTATGGCACCGCCATGGCCATGTATGCCTACTTTGTTCTTACACGCCAGGTAAGGGAATTTTCTATGTTTGCTGCGACTTGTATTCATTTATAACAATGTTTTTTTTTTTTTTAAACACATAAATATCATTTTATTATGGATTTGCACATTTTGTTTTATGAATTTCTACTTGTTCGGACGAAGAAACTTTCAGAAAAACTCTAAGACAGAATGGCTCCGGATCCTTATTTGATCCGCTTTTAATTCGTGAAATTATCCTAAATTCCTAAATGGGTTCTTGCTTTTTTTTTTTTTTTTTTTTACTTTCTGTCACGAAAAAAATAAAAACTTTCCCAAGAATCAATCATTCAATCAGTTTTATTGTTTGTATAAGACTTATAAAAGCAAAAGCAACCAAAGGGCTGAACATAAAATCAAAAATAAATAAAATCTCTAAACAATAAGATACATTAAAATAAACAATAACGATAAAATACCATGCACCATGTCTTAAAGTCGTGAAGTGGTCATAAGTCATTTTTTTTCCTCAGGTGGCCAGTTATTTTACGCTCATCAATGCGGGAAAATGGAAAAGTGCAAATTCATAGAGAAATGACTTGAAAAATAGAGATTACTCATAGTAAATAAAGCCAACTGGTGGAAATCCTTATATACGGTTTGGTGAAAGACCTGATAAACGTGTCACAAAGGGGATCCAGGTAATCGAATCGCATGTGAGCGAAAGCAGACGCTGACCGTTTGTTTCCCCTTCCACTGCAAACGAGGGGTGTTGGAAGAAATCGCATCGTGATGATTTTCTGGAGTATTTTTTCCCCACTTTGTATCTCATAGTTGAGGTTGAAAATTACACGCCTCTCTCATATTTTCAAGTGGGAGAACTTGCACATTTGGCGGCTGAGTAAATACTTTTTTGCTCCACATGATCCCATCCATCATGGGAAAAATGCCACAACATTACAAATTTTTTTTCGTCAGAGTGGATTTTGTCTTAAATTTAACTTTGTTGACACCCTGAAAGATATTCCTCGTTTTTTCTTTTTCTTACTTCACCCTAAGTTGTGGATTCTTCTTAACGTTATTGTTTCCGTCTCTAAACCCTGCAGGAGTACGTTTACCCTGACGCCAGAGACAGACAGTATCTGCTGTTCTTTCACAAGGGGGTGAAGAGAACACGCTTCGACATCGAGAAGTACAACAAGCTGAAGGACGACATCGCTGAGGTACATCTCTCTCTCTTTGATTCTGCTGTGCCTTCGCCTCTCCACCCATACCTTTTCATTTCCTCTGTGTCTGCAGGTGGAGTTGGATCTGAAGCGTCTACGGGACCCCCTCCAGCTCCAGCTCCCAATTCAGCAGCTATCTGAAACAAAAAATTGACGGAAAGCACTGCTTCCTCCTGTCCCAGCTCTTAATTTCCTTTTCTTTTTCTTACTTTTTTTGTAATTTCCTTCTTTCTTTCTTTCTGCCACCATGTCCTCGCCTTATAACCCTACTACCCCCCCCCCTCCTGTTCCTGAGTTTAAAATTTAGCTCTTTCTTTTTTCTTTAGTCCAGTTTTTTTTTTTTTTTACTATCTGGGTGGAAAATTTCAGTTGAAATCGGAAGATTTTTCAAAAGAAAAGGATGCTGAGAGAAACTGAACACTTCTCACAGCTGAAGGATGAAGAGGACGATGATGATGATGACTCCACACAGCAGCATCGAGCTGAGCGAGTGTGTTTGTGGGACACAGTCACCAGCCTTTTGGCAAACACGCAGCCGTGGCTCGGACACGTTTACCGGGAAGTTCTGACCCAAGCCGAACCTCCAAGGATACTTGGGTTTCCCATGATATTCCCTGGAACTCTGCCGCCCGCCACGCCTCCTTTGAGCCGCGCCTCCTCCAGGTGAAAGTCCTATCCTGTGCGACCTCCATCAGGAGCATATCTCGCCGGCGGGATGCAGGAATCTCTGCTTTCCTCTTCCTGTTGACGTCTTGAAGGGGCAGTCTGACAGTACTACCGACAACAACATCACTGTGCGTTCTTTTATTCCGAAAAAAAAGGAAAAAAACAATATTTTGGCACTTTTTATTTTGAAAGCCATAGTATATTTGTTATGAGAAAATACAAAAAAGTATAAATATAAATATATACAATCAAATAAATGGATGACCAGAAGCTAGTTTTCTTTTGCAGCGGGGGGGAGCTCTCTTAGGAATACCATTTCAGCATAGAGTCATTTCCGTCCTGTCCAAACCGTCTGCCGCCACAGAGGGCCTTACACTGAAAGCGTTCACAGTCCGACGTGTTTTTTTAAAACGGCTCAGGAGCTGCGTCCCGCTCAGACGGACGGCTCCGGAGGCGGGAAAACCGGAGCTGACGTCAAATCCGGTGGGAAATGTCTTTCTCTGGAGCTGAATGTCGGACAAAAATCCAAGTTTGCTGCAAACTAAAGACGATAACCGCAGGCTCACAGAAACCCCTGAGCATGCTCTGCTCCTTTATCCAAGAGCGGCTTTTCTCGCAGAAGGAGAAGGATGTTTTTATTTGCTTAAAGAAACACTACAACCGGAAAAAGACGAGAACCTCCTCTCCCTGCTCCCTCAGTTGCAAGCCAGGGTAGACTGCATGCTGTGGTGTGCCCTCTGTAGAAACTTATGAATGTTTAGGAGCATTATTGCAACTTTTGTACTTGATGGGGCACATTTGTTTGCCACAGTTTCCTCCACATATCTTTTAAGACCCACTCAAAGCCATATCTGTCTTCTTTTTGTTTTTGTTTTTCCAAGTCAACCTTTGTCCACCACGCGTCATTTTCTGTTCATGTTGAGGTTTGGTGGCCTTTTTCGCCAGCCCCTTTTATCACTCCAAAAAGAGGAGAAACACGTTTCCTAGACCGGTTATTTTTGACTGCCTCTGCAGAGGGGAGGTGCACTGACCCAAAGGGAGCTTGTCTAAAGTTCAAGATGACGTAGAACTGGTGTGGCTGGATGCCGTGGAGGAGATCGGCATGTTTACCTGCAGGTTATCAGACAGGATCTGGCCCTGTAGGAACAGCATTTCTGTTTCGAATGCAGGAAAACTCCATGTATTTGCAAATGGAGGCTCTGTCTGAATGATCAGAAGTCGACTTTGTTGTGAATCAAACCTGCAGACCTTTGGTCCTCCCCTCTGCATTTTCCTCCTCAACACATCTGTCCACCATCGTCTTTTCTTATCTTACTTTGAAATCCATTATTGCCTTTTTTTTCTCTTTACTTTTCAAAAACGAAATATATCAAATATAGGGAAATTTATCCTAAAGAGGGTGTTGCATGAATGTATGTTTACATGAGAAGTTATGTAAAAAAGAAAAAAAAAAGATTTATTAAAATAACTGCAAAGATAATTTAAGAGCGTCGTTTGTAGAGGTTTTAGTCGTTAAAAAGGGCGGTGGTCAGGGCGCCGTCTAAAGACTCCGCCCTGACCCATGTGATTTATACCCCAGCCAACAAACTGCTCGAACCCCCGCCCCGACTCGTGTCGGGACACACCTCCAAAGTCCCATTAATATCATTGTTGTTCTGTTATTTTGGTTCTAATTATTTTTGCCTTGCACTTGCTTTAAGGCACCTTTAAACGGCCCAAAGAGTGAAGCAGACTTAGGATGGAAAGGATCTCGTCCTTCATTCTGACCTCTTTTGTGTTTGTTTTCTTCAGTTGACATAAGATGCTGTAATGTTGGCAAAAAAGAAAAATGTAAAATCCTGTATCATTTATGAAATATGTATAAAAGAGAAATGTAATTCAATTATCAATAAAACTCTTATCCAGTTTTTGGAAACATTTATCCTGATGACGTTTTTTTTTTTTGTTGTTGTTGTGTTTGTTTTTTGGCAAAGAGGAAACATTCAAGGTCCAGAGGATCTGCTGTGATCCTGCCTGACCTCCAGCTGCTTCTGTACAGGATGTCCTTTAAGATAAACCTGTTCATTTGAAAAAAAAAAAAACAGCGAAAGAAATGATAAAGAAAAGTTATTTCCTTAATTTGATAGAATTTGAATAGTATTACACTGAATTTTAGAAATAAAACATGCCTCTTAAAGACTTTCCAACATAACTAAAGTGCTTAGTTAGAAATTATTTTATTACAGTTTTCTTTTTATTTTCCCTTCTTTTATGGACTGAGGTTGTTGTTGTTCTGCATGTTTTCTAAATTTAGGAAAAAAGAAAAGTGGCCTTAATGAAGCTCCAGAACATTGTCTTTAAAGTTGTGCTAAATAGACATCACATGAATAGTTTTGCAGATATTTATTTTTATTGGATCTCGGCCCCCATCATCAAGAAACTCAGATTTATGTTTAAGAAATAGTCATATGTTGTATTAAACCATAAGGTCTGATGCGTCCTGTAAAAAGGTAACATGGAGCGACAGGATTTCCCTAAAAAAAGAGTGATTAGTATTTCTGAACCACAAATATTCTTTTTTTTCCATGTCATTGATCCTGCAGATGTATCTGTACCTGTAGGCACAACGCTACAGAGGAGTGAAACGACATCGCCTGAAACTCAACAAAATGCTGGATCTGCAGGGATTTGTCGTCCTAAAACGTTTGTTTTTACTCATAATCTCAGTTTAAACTACTTCTTTTTAAGAAATGTTCAATTTTCCTGACAAACAAACAGCGAAATGTTGTTCCTGTTCCTCCACAGCAAAGACGGTTGATGTGATGGTTGGAGTGTGATGTCACCTGCTAATGTACTTTTCCCTTTTTGGAAGGCTGCGAAGTGGGAGGGGCTTCAGAGTTCAAAACAGTGGGGGCGTTTGATACAGGGGTCAGGGTGAAAAAGAGCAATGACAAAAACAGAGAGACTCATTTAACACTGTGTGGTCAAGGTTAGCGGCTGCAGTGTTGGGATTTCAGAGAGGCGGCACATCATGATGCTTCTGGTATTTATCAGTCTACTGCAGGAAGCCTTTGCAGCTCCAGGTGGAGGTGAGTTCAGCTGTTGAACCACCAACCTTTGTGCATGTAATCATGCACATTTATTCATTCATATTTTAAAAGATTTTTTAACGGGGTGAGAGTCAAATAAAGGGGCATAAATGTGTTTCAATGGACAAACAATGTTCTGTTTTTGTTCTCGGTCCTTCAACATGCTTTTAAATTGAAAATGCTTTTATTGTGACCTTTTGATTTTGTCAGTAACATTATAGGATCCAGCTGTGTCTGTTTGTGATCTGAAAACTAAATAATTGTGTGCCGTTTTCAAATGAAAAACATTTTCAGGTAAGACGTGTTTCTGATCCTTTTTGGGCAGATCCTTGTTGGTTTTAATGCAAGATCAAATAAAACCTAAATTTGTAAGCATTTCTAAATATATTTGGTGTAAAAAAATCCAAAGTGTGTAATTAGTCCCAATCTGACAGTGTGAGAATGCCTGTTACTGCAAAAAGAGGCAGCTTTAAAACAGGAAAGAAAATAGGAAGAAAATTACTGGAAAGTAAAAAAAGTATCTGTTAAATTATTTTACCTCCAAAAGAAATCATAAAGTATTAAAATCTAGTTCCACACAAACTTTCAAATGGGAAAAATAAGATAAAAACGTTAACTGCTCCATAAAATTACTTCAAATGAAATGGTTTACAGGCCAATGATAAGTATTTTTTGCTTGTTCTAAGCAATAGTTTATATTTTTGAGTTTTTATGAACCTAATTTCAGCTCATTTTGATTACAGTGAATAAAAACTAGTGGAAAAAAGTGGAAACGACCACATAATGTGAACAAAGTGTCAATTTTAGTATCAGTTAGTCCATCTTAATAAATCCTCATGAAATCTAAAACTAGCACTATTTCTGAGTAGATGAATCTAAATTTTTGTTTTCAAAATCATGACCAGGAGTGCCAGTCTAAGGTTTATTGCACTTTTAAATAACATCCTTAGAACTGAACCAAAAATTACAGAGAAATCATAAATCAAGTTTTTCTATTGTTAAATGTTTGGACAAATGGATTTTGACTTATTTTTTTATAATAATTTTCTTATTACACATTAAAAAAAATCTCAACTCCTGATTTTGAGAAAAGCTTGGAAAAGTGTGAAAGTTAGAACAACAGAAAACCCGGTAAAATATCTTGAATGTCAGGTTTGAAATATTTGCAAGGACCAAATAGTTTCAGCCTTAAAGAGTATTTAAATCTACATGTTCCTTAAAAATGCAGATTTATTTTGATTCCGTGTCAGTTAAAGCCAGCTCCAGCTGTTTGGGTTCCATATGCTCCAAGACCCGAGTTCATCATTTGGTGACCGTTGCGACCCGATTTCTTCTCGTGGGCCTTTCATCTGCTAAAGTCAGAATCAGAAGAACAAGGTCGTTTTTCCTTCACATGTTAAGGTGTTCCGGTCCCATCTGGAAGATTTAAAGCTCGCATTAACATGCATCCACATGAGTCCGCTCTGCCCCATCTGTGCTGTTGAAAGTGGAGCGCTGCGGGTCAGAACGCTTGTTGATGTTAGCAGAGGGTCTAGGCTGCACAGAGCCTGCAGGGGCTCAGCCTCATGATGAACAGAAAACTGAGGTGAATGGGGATAGGAGGGGCACAAACCTCAGCTCCAGATGTTTCCAGGATACTAGAAAAACACACTTTCTGAAGTTAATTAGAAAAAGGTTGATAATAGTAGAGATTAGAAAAATGATTCCAGCGTATAGAAGGGATGCTGACTGCTTTCCCTTTCACTGGTGCCGCCCGTGCCCCACATGTCACCTCGTGTTGTTTTACACCTGTGTCTTAATTACACCGTTGATGGGCCATGAAGACAAGAGGCACTATTGATTGTTCTGTTGCGCCTTGTTTTCCTCTTCCAGTGCAGCCCTTTTCCCGATGCGCCACTGCTGCTCGCTGTGAGAAGAGCTGATGCAACTGTCTGACATCACGCCTGTAAACGGGTTGAAAGGCATCACCATTTTTGGAATACGCTGCCATTAAAACAAAAAAAATCTCCCCAGATTTGGATTGTTTTTTAAAAGATGGATTCCGCTATCAGTATCAGAATTACAGACTTGCACCTTAACCAGTACAAAAAGGGAAGAAAAGCCAAACAGAAACACATTTTAAACCTAGTTTGGGTTCATAAATTGTAAATATATATACTTATCCTCCTGATTACCAATTTTGTCCAGTTAAGTTTTTTTTAAATCCACCAAAAACTACAATCCCCAGAGCCCTACCTCTTCACATTTGGTACGATTAAAAAGGCCCAAATTTCCTCTGATACCAACAGAAGTTAATCAGTATTAGTATAGTAGTTTGGAACTATTCACATTGAGAAATGTCCTCTACAGATGACACATTTGCACCGGTGGTGGTCATTAGGAGATCACCAGTATCCTAAACATAAACATAAAACTCCAAGTACAGCCGCCTGCAGCATCAACTAGCCCGTCCTCGCCTACCTCGTCCACTAATTAAGTAGATTCACACGCCCCTCACTCCCTCCCTCTTTTGTCCTACTGCTTTTTCTATTGGCTCTATCTCCATAGCAACCATTTAATTTTTTGGTCGTCTGAGGGGGACGAACAGGTCGATGTCACTTTTAGAAGTTTCTGCAGAAGTACACTTTTGGATTTCCTTGGCAACTGAGGTTATATGTCAACAACGGCCACATTTCTAATGCATTTATATTGTATGTCATTCAGCTTCAGCTGGAAATTTGTGTGTCACAACAATCCGGTCAAAAATGCATGAGCAACAGGGGAACGTCAGTTTTGAATTTTTTCATGCTGACGCCGTTCAAAATCTACAACTTCTTCTTAATTGGATGATTTTTTTGGCCAAGTAGCTTCCCAGTGATGGTGGAGGAATTTGTAGCTGGTGCTAACGATAATTAAAAAAAAATGTAAATTCATGTTTATATGTAATTTTGTGGAGATTGCACCAACAAAAGTTTCTTTTACCAAATCATGAAAATTGCCAAATCTCCTACTTTGCCTCAACACAGCAGGTGGTAGTTTCCCATACAAAGGTTAAAACTTCTTACTCAGGATATCCCCAACCTCTGTTTTGTTTTGGTTTTGTTATTTGAACAATTCTGAAGAGGTTTTAAAGCCCACGCAGAAATCCTGACTGAACTCCCTTTAAAAAAATAGCTTTGACTAAAACTGTTGCCTCTTGCCTTAGCCTTGGATCCGTGCTCTGCCTACATCAGCCTGAATGAACCCTGGAGGAACACGGAGTTCCACGTGAACCAGTCGTCCGGCGTCCCCCTGTGTGACAGCCACGTGTCGGGGGAGTGGTACCGCTTCACCGGCCTGGCTGGCGACGCCATGCCCACTTTCTGCATCCCTGAGAACCACTGTGGAACACACGCCCCCATCTGGCTCAGCGGGAGCCACCCCCAGCTCCAAGACGGCGTCGTCACCCTGCCCGTGTGTGCCAGCTTCAACGGCGACTGCTGCCAGTGGAACGCCACCGTGGATGTCAAGGCCTGTCCTGGAGGATACTTTGTGTACCGCCTCCCCAAACCCGCCGTCTGCTTCCACGTTTACTGCGGCCGTGAGTGAAGCTGCCAGATGTTCAGATGATGCTCTGGGAATCCCTTTAACCGGGTGTGTTTCTGCTGCCCAGACTTCTATGACATCTGTGACGAGGTGGACTGCACAGGGCCCAGATGTTTGCCGTCTGACTGTCGCTGTCCTGCTGGAACTGTCCTGGGTCCAGACCGACAAACGTGCCTGGGTGAGACCGGCTGGGACGGAGGAAGAGTCGGGACAGATAAGTTGTCCAGGAGGCACAGATAAGCAGCTTGGAAGAATGATAGGCGGGAAATGGTTTGGGAAAAACAATGCCAAGAAAATAAAAGTGGTAGAGTGGAAGTGGATCTTCTTCCTCCAGATGTTCTAAAGGGAAAAGATGCTGATTTGTGTCTGTTGGCTTTTAGGGAAGTCCCTCCAAGTCCAGATTAGCTCTATTTAAATCTTCTTTTGTTCTCATGGTCCTGACCAAACTGTTTTTTCTGTTCATGACGTCAAATAGGATTTCATCCTTTGACTCTTTTTCCAGAACAGCATCAAAGGAGTTTTTACAAAATATCTTTTAGTAAAAAAAAATTGATCTTTTTGGTGATTTCTACCATAAAACAGTTTATCAGAAAACATGGAGTGCTATCAGTCTGATCCCTGTTCTTCCTTGGTTAGATAAAACCAATGGGCATGTTCTTAAATTGCAGGAATTTGAGGATTATAATCCCACCATATTCCTCTCCGGCTGTGTGAAAAACTGCATTCAAAGGCAGTTTCAGTTTTTAACAAACCTATGGTGGCAGTGCAGTGAAAATCACGTCAGCAAATAACTTGATGCAAAAACGTTGTAAAGGTTATAACAACTTAAAAAAGGCAAAACCATTACTAAAAAAAAAAAAAATCAGCATTTTAGAAAACAAAATGAAATTCTAAAAGCCAAAAGGTAAAAAAAGTTTCGTAATTTTCATGTTTTTTTTCCATTTTGTTTTCTGGAAATTACTTTCTTTTCCTGGAGGTTTTTATGTTTTGGTTTCTGGTTTAGTTTACTAAAATTTATATCTGTTTATTTTAAATATTTGTTTTGCTTTTTTCAACTGTCGCAGTGATCTTTTAAAATGTTTTACATCAAGTGTTTTGTTGATGTGATTTGTACTTCAGGGCCACCGTACAAATTTAAAGATGCTGATAATTGGCACCAATAAATCCTGATTGGGAGGAAACTATAAATAGAATAATAACAGGAAAAAAATGTTATTTTAAAATTTATTTTTACTCGTACAAAAACATCTGTTCGTGGTGTTAAGTTGTGGAATTTATTAGATGTAACATTATTTTTTTTTAAGTGTTCAAGAATAACACATTTTTAGACAAACTAAAACTAACAACAAACATCTCCAAAAGAAAATTTCAATCAAAAATAAATTTGATGTTGGGGTTCAAATTTTTGCAGATCCCTAGTTTGTCCCTAAAGTTTTAAATATACCATTTTGACTAGTTCAATCCCTAATCTAACTCTGAACTTTCTCTGGTAAATTAAGTAATCCCTGCAATCACTTCTTAGATAAAACTAGATTTCTTTTCAAACCCTAAATACCAAATGTTTTTTCGTTGTTTTTTTGCTTTAATATGGCAAATTGTGATGCACATGCATGATAAATCTTCCTGATGTTTTATTGACTCATAGTCTCCAACTATCACGCATGTTTCTTTTGGACTTTTATGCCAACAAAAATTAATAAATTGAAACAAGACGGTATCTATTGCGAAATCTCAAGATCAAGAAACGACTTGTTTCAAGAAAAACACTCTGATCAGGAACATTTCGTTTGAGAAAGCATGTTTTTGGGACTGGAATTTTTTTCTTAAAGATAAAAAATCTTGGTTAGACCATTTTCTGGCACCTTTTTTTATTTTAATTTTAAGAAGAACTGCTGATAGGGTCAGAATTTTTGTCTCATTTCTGAGGAGCCCCTTTTTTTCTGCAGTTTGCATGTTTTTATCCATTTTATCCTGATAATGGAAATAATAAAAAGGAAACGTGGTTGGCACAAAAACATCAAGTCCTTGGAAAAAGTAAAAGGATCATTAATATTCAATTAGGGAGGCATGTAATGGCTTTTAGAAAGAATCAGCATCAAAAATGATTTTGCAACACTGAGTGTGCATTGTTGCCAACATGTGCATGTGTGTGTGTGTGTGGGGGGGAAAGCAGCAGCTAATGATGGGGCAGACATGCATGCAGAGCTGGAAAACGGCAGTTATCTCATTATTCAGCATCCAAACACGCCGGCGTCTGTCAACACTACTGCATCCCTCCTTCTCTGCTCTTCCTCCCCTTCCATCCATCATGGCTCCACTCTCATCATCACAAACTGCATTTAAGGTCTTCGATCCATCACGCCTGAAAAATGGAATTCAATGTCTGAGGTGGAAAAACTTTGACCGTCTCTGTTCAGACATCAATGAATGCGACAAGGACAACGGCGGCTGTTCGGAGCTTTGTGTGAACACCAAAGGCTCCAGGCGCTGTGCGTGTGGGCGGGGCCGCCTGCTGAGCGAGGATGGACTCACCTGCAGGGGTATGGACCACCTGTGTCTGTGTTGCATGCAGATAATCGCATGCATTAAATGTTTCCACCTGTGCTGCCCCACACAGAGACTGCAGGCTGTCACGTCAACAGTGGGGGCTGCAGCCACGGCTGCACCACCCTGCAGGACACCCACCAGTGCCACTGTCCCAGAGGACTGGAGCTGGGGGAGGACAGACGCACATGCCAGGGTGAGTATGTGAGGAGGGGTGGGGACGGTCGCAATATTTACAAAAATAAAACCGTGGTCACTGAATGATTTTTTTGGAAAGATTTAATCGAGAACAACAGGTTTTCTAACGATAACTGGTTGACAGAAAGATTATATAGTTTTGTTAAATGTCCTTGTCTGACATAAATTTATTAAATTTAAAAATCTCATCAACTGTAATAACAAGGAAAAAAAGAAAAAAAACAAGATAAAGAAAAAACTTCAGATGTTTCTCCTTGATTTTTTTCTCTGTTGTCTTAATTGATTAAATGACTGCAGGAATTAAGAATTAAGTCCCTATAAAATGTATTCATATATAAAATAATAAATAATAATATTATTTGGGAATCATATTGCTTAAATAACACATTTTATTATAATTTATTTTCTTTCTAACTTGTCCCGTCCAACAGCTGAGCAAGCAGATCAGAGCTGAGTGGCTCTTATATTGGACAGATTTTATTGCTACAATTGGGGTTTATGGATCTTCAGACGGACTGAGTGTATATTTGTATAAACCCCTTTCGTAATTGAGGCTAAGCTTTATTCAGGAAAATTATATTTGGATGCATTCCTTGTTGGACCAGACAGAAAAAAGAAACAAAAGAGGAGAGAAAGAAACGATGGGGGATAAGGGATAGGGTGGGGAGTAGTCGATATTACAGAGTTAAAGCATAAAAGTGTCGTAAGTAAATTAAATTACACAACTTAGTTCACACAGCAACATAAAAAACAAATGAAAATTTGTTTTTTTAATAACACATTTTAAAATAAATCTATCCTAAATATTAAATGAGTCAAATGACATTTCTCTCTTTCTCCAAGTCTGTTTTTTTGTTTTAATTGTGTAAATCTTCTGCTTAAATATATTTTGTCAAGTAAAAAAACCATATATATTTAT
This sequence comes from Oryzias sinensis, assembly GCA_037389245.1. NCBI lineage: Eukaryota > Metazoa > Chordata > Actinopteri > Beloniformes > Adrianichthyidae > Oryzias > Oryzias sinensis. The sequence continues at coordinate 4,096,896 of CM074500.1, forward strand.
ATACATTTAAATATATATACATATATATATATATGAATGAAACTAACAATGAACGAACAGAGCAAAACGAAGAAGCTAAACATAGAAAAAGATCATATATCTAAAGAAGAAAATCACCAGAAAGTAGTAAAATGAACTATTCGTGCAACAAGTGGAAAAAAACACACAAGCAAGTAAAAAAGGGTCAAATACAGACAAAAAGCTAGAATTACTTAAAGGAAAATTTTATGCAGCCCTGTAATAAGCAGTTTTTGCGAGTTTTAACAAAAATGAATTGTATTTTCTTAGTTTTTAATAAACATTATTGTTGTTCATTTTCATCACATTGACTAAAATCTAATCACTGTTTAGTTTTTGTCACTAAACAGTGATTTTTAAGTGGAAATATGACTCATTTTAGAACAAAATCAAAATCTTAGTATGTGTTGGCTCATCATAACATTTAAAACAAGCACTTATTCTTAGAAGATAAGAATAAATGTTTGTTTTCAAAATAATAGCAATGAATGACAGTTTAACTTTAATTGAACTTAAAAGTTATGTCCTTAATTCTGAACCAAAAATTACAGTGAAACTTGAGTTTTTAGAGTCTTAAATTCAGTTTCTCTTTTGTCACATTCAGATCGTAGCTCTTGTTGAGACAAAAATCCTGGACCGTACAGATTTAGAAAAAAGCTTGGAAAGGCATCGAGCAAAGAGGTTAAAGCAACCTGGTCAAATATGTTGAATCTGTAAAAGGAAAGTTTTTAGTCTTTGCAAAGATCAAAACGTTTGCAGCGAACATTCACAAAATTTGTTCTTCTGTTTAGTGAGTCCATTTTTTTTTAACAAACTATCCTTTGTGAGCTTCATTGTTTTCTTTATGAGAAGTAAAATATTTAATGATCATGATCTGTGTCAGATGTTATGGTCTGTGGTTGGTTGCTCTTTTCCTGCCTCAGCTTGTGACTGACACACGTTGCATCTCATAGTCACGTCCACATGATGCCTGGGGATTCGGGTCCCTTTTGCAGACGTGTGACATCCTGTCGTTTCTGTCATCCTGACGCCTGCAGTGCCTGTCCAGTGCGACTCCAGCTCCATTACAGTCTCAGTTCCTAAAGACTTGGTAGGAGGACTGGAGCTCTTTCTGTCCAACTCATCATGTCGAGGTGTCTCCAACGGCACACACATCAACCTCAGCTTCAGCCTGAAGACCTGCGGCACTGTGGTGGAGGTCAGGCGGATGGATTCACCTTCAAATTTTGACGTTAAAAGTGTCATACAGTGGCTGGAGACTTTGTTAAATTATTGACGTGACTCCCAGGTGACGGAAAACCGGATTGTGGGGACCAACCTGGTGACAGGCCTCCCCAGGAGCAGCCCGAGCAGCAGCAGGGACGTCATAGTGCGGACCAGCAAACTGGTCCTCCCGGTTACATGCGAGTTCCCCAGAGAGTACCACGTGTCAGACGGGTACCAGGCCAGTCTGCACAGCTCGGCCCTGGAACTTGCAGGCCACAGCCGGGGAGTCTTCTGGTTCTACCTGGAGCTCTTCAAGAGCGCAGAGTTTCTGGAGCCTTACCGCTCCCCCCCACAGCTGCGTCTGCACGACTCTCTGTTCTTTGGCGTGGAGCCCAAGGACAGAGTGGAGGGCCTGTCTGCTCTGGTGGAGAGCTGCTTTGCGACGCCAGGACCCACAGCGGACCAGGCCCTGAAATATTTCCTCATCAAAGACGGGTGAACCCCTTTCTCCTAAACGTTGATGAGCTGCATTGGACTTTGTTGTGGATTTATAAGCAGAATTAAGTCTATTTAACCCTTTGTGGTCTCTGAAATCCCCAACGGGTTTGCCAGCCAAATGCAACACAGGCCCATTAGAAGTAAGCCAAATATTCCTACCCCTTTGGCAGATTTGCTTTAAATTGGGTAAAAATTCAGCTAATAGGGTAAGAAAACTGTTTTCATCAAGAAATCTTATTTAAACAAGTTATAATTTTTTAAACTCTCAGTATTTTCCCATTGAAAAAATTTCTTGATGAGAATATTTTCCATAATAAGACACCTTTTTTGAGACAAAACTTACTTTTGCAGTGACGCAGGAATGACATTGACCCCTTTATTAGTAGAGATTTCAGTCGACAATTTCATATAAAGGTTTAAAAAAAACTTACAAATTTTAGGTTTAAAACAAAACATATCAAGAGTTATGACACATAAATGTGATAAAACAAGAAATACGATCTTGTTCTTGGATATATACCTTTTCTATTTGTCTCTATCCATGTGAGCTTAAAACACAATAGTTTGATCTCAATTTTTGTGATTTTTATCACTTTTGTGATATAATCAAAGATATCTGAAAAAAAAAAAATAAGAAGCTGGGGTTTGTTTTTAAAAAGATGTCTGTCACGCATTTCCCCCAAAAATGTTTTAAAGATAACTTATTAGAGTAAATTGTAAACTAATGCTAAAAAGCCCTGGACTAATTAGGGTTAAGGTGATAGCTCTATGGGAGGTTCAAGATAGCAGGTTTAATTTCATTTGTACACATTTTAAGACTTTTCTTTTTTATATGCTGAAAATAAGTCATTTTCCTGTTCAGTTCTGTCTAATTAATACCAGACATTCAGTCCTCCAATCTCATAAGAAGAGTCAATACATATAGAGCGATCTGTTTTCACCGAAACGTCAGTGTCATAGCAAGTTATAGGACAGCAGACCCCCCCCCCCCCCCACACACACACATCTTTCAGATAAAATGTCTCTTAAATAAAACGGTGAAAGCTCAGACTACAGAAACTGCTGACTTTCGAAGCGTTCTTTTGTGTGTTTGCCTGACGCAGCAGCCTTTCCGATGACGATGCAGGATGCTAAAACATGACTCTGCGTTTCCCTGTGCAGATGCATCTCGGATGAGACGGTGACTCAGTATTCATCAAAGGACCAGCTCTCCAAGCACTACCAGGTTCCGGTCTTTAAGTTCGTCGGCAGGGACAACCGGGTGAGTGGCAGACCGGGATGTCCATTGACTGTATTTGAGAACTGGACTGAGTGATTGTGACGTCACCCATAAAAAAAAATGGTTTACTTCCGGTTTCAGCTGAATGAAGTCAATTCAGTCACCATTTTTTACTGATACGGACACCGCCATGTTGGAACCAGACAACATCATTAAGCAGTGTCCGAGTGCGTCTGAGTCAATGTTTCTATGGCAACCACTCTCGCCAATCAGGACAGAGGTTGTTGGAAGGCCACGCCCCTACCGCTTGAAAGTGGGCTGGGGAGAATCTGTCAATCAAAACGCTTTGAACTTTCGATATGACACCACCTATCAGGCAACTGATTGGTCAGTTTATAACTTGAACTACAGGAAAAAATAAAAGAACCATTAGGAAAATGTTTTAAAAAATTGGTGTCCGAGCAGGAATGGTTTCTCTGACCAATGGAATGATTGAGTCTGATCCTATAGAAGTCTATGGGTTTTTAGCTTCTTATGACCAGCGAGTCCTTTCTGTTTAGAACGCTAGGGGGGAGGGGTCACTCAGTCCAGTTCTGTTTATATAGTCAATGAGTGCAACTGATTCACATCATGAAGCAGCCAATCAGATGCTCCAATAAAAGTAGGTGATCTCACTCACATCCACCGTTCAAAACCTTTACTTGACAGATTCTCTCAAACCCGCCTTCAAGTGGTAGGGGGCGAGGACCTCCAATAAACTCACTCCGGATTGATGAGAGTGGTTGCCATAGAAACCATGACTCAGACAAACTCAGACCAATCACTGCCTACTGATGACCTCTGGCTTCAACATGGTTATGTCCATATCATGAAAAAGTGGCGACTGACTTGGCTTATTTTGGAAGCAACTTGAAGTAAACCATTTTTCATAGATGGCGTCACCTTTACTCAGTCCAGTTCCATTATAGAGTCAATGGTGGCTCCCACACCTTCATAGCTGTGCTTCTGTCTGATCCTCTTGATGTTGTCGGGGTTTTTCTCTAACATTTCACGTTGGGCTTGTTTGCTGTATTTTGCAGCAAGTCTACCTCCACTGTCGGGTGTTGGTGTGCGGCGCAGGAGACGGCCGCTGCAGCCAGCGCTGCCGGGGGCGTGCTCGACGGGAGGTCAGGACAGGTGGATCCCAGGAGCGCCGCACCCTGAGCTCAGGCCCCATCTACATTCTACCCTAAAGAAACTGCTGATACAGAAACCAAACGTCCCGAAAAACAGAACATTCGATATGACCATCTTTACTTTATGTTGGTATTAAAAACACCAAAAACATATAGGCATTGCACTATCCCCCCTCACTCACACACAGGCATAACTACACACACTCTGCTTCCCCCCCCCATAGTGCTGGTGATGAACAAGCACATCCAAGTTTGTGTATCTGTGCCTCAAAGCACAATTTACAGACATTAAAATGATTGACGTTTCTATTAAAAAGCATCACAAGGGCGCCACGGTTAATTTCCAGCTACAGCAGCACAATCTGAAATTTTCCTGAGGTGCACATTGTACCACTTCTTAGGCTCGCTTAGAGCTTACGGGCCTCCAGGATTCATAAAGAGCAGCGTACTTCCTGCCCCATCACTGATTTGGAAAATAAAAGTGGAACATCTGACTCATTTTCTGGGTGTAATGGATGATGGAAGAGGGGGAACGTCACACGTTAAACACATTTAACACACGCTCCGTCACTTTAGCAGCTAATCGAAATGTAATCGTGCCATTTAAGATGCAGTTTGTTCATTAAAAGTGACTAATAACATTGACATAGTAGTGAATGTGGCTTTTTTTTTTTAGATTGGCTTATAGCAACTGAAGAGCTCTGTGCAACTTTTTCCTGCTTTTGTGTCCATTAATGAAAATTTAATCCTCCTCTCAGAGATTCAATGTGGAGTCATTTAGTAATTTATGCTAATGGAGTCACAGAAGGCCTGAATTCTGGCCTGAATTGAGGAGCACAGATAGTTAAATATGCATGAGCAATTAATTAAGATCCTTAAAGTCACATGGAGAAGCATTACTTCTGTTAAAATGTAACATGAACAAATCTGATGGAAGGGTTCTGTTTCTGGTCTTCTTCTGGAGGCTCCTGTGAGACGCCTCCGGGCTTCCGGCTGCACTGTCCATGACGGTGATGGTTGCTGGGGTTTCACAGCTCGTCTCTTTCCTCTCCTTCGCAGACGCACGCCGCCCTCTGGCTGTTCATGTAAGGCCTGCAGCCCAGAGTCCACACTGCGTTGTACAGAGCGTCTGCCATCGATTCACACGCTGGCAGGAGAAAGGCACAGAAGGTTCAGAAGGTCCAGAGAACGGCCTGACGTTTTTAGGAGGCCATCTTACCTTGAACCTTGGACACAAAGCCCAGACTCTTCTTGAGATCGGAGCAGATGGCGTGCAGACAAACGCGAAACTTGGCATCGCAGTCGTACTTGTTCACCCCGCAGGTGTCATAACAGGAGTCCAGCTGGTTGCAGCACTTGGTCATAGCAGGGATCCCAACGTCAAACTGCCAGACCAAAAACAACAGTGGTGTTAGGGCAGCTTTGTGACGAATGTGACAGCTGGACGGGATGCACCAACCTGGAATCCCATCAGGGAGGAGTTGCAGCCGTTGGGCTCTTGTTGCTGGAAGTTGGGTCGAGGACGAGGAGGTTCTCCTGGGAAAACCCACATTTAAATCAGGAGAATTGGCGCACACCTCTATAGCACTTTAGTGCCTTCTTATAAGCCTCAAAGCGCTTTACAGTCACAGTCCCATACATGCACACACACTTTCACACACTGATGGCGGCTAAAAACACTGGTGCCAACCGACAACCACCAGGAACAATGTGATGTCTTGCCCAACTTTGACACATGGGTCCAAAGCGGTTGTGGCGCAGAGGCCTAAAGGTCTCCCAAACCCAACGCCCCGGTGAGCTTCACCTCACAGAAACGTCTACTCAGACGGTTGGTCCATTTGCGGTGCAGCCTTACCGTATCTGCAGCGGTACTGACACACGCCATTCTGTCCTCCAACCAGTTCCACCAGGGTGTCGAAGTATCCGTGCACGGTCTGAAAACTATTTCTAATGGACGTGAGGCTCCAGCTGTTAGCATCTTCTTCTGCAGGCGGTTTGTTTGGGGGCTTGATAGTCTGGACTGGTCTAATGGCGTTGGTCTCCTCAGAGGAACGATGCTCTTCTGGGGGAGCATTATTAGTAAGATCCTCCTTGGTGGATGAACCTGTTCTCTTCTGTTCTTCGGTATCCACTGCAAATATTTTGCCCCAAACCTCGTTTTCCTTTGAATCACCCGCTTCAGCATCTGGAGCAGCGTTTGTTGTTGCGCCGCGGGCCTCGCCATCACCATGTCGCGAAGTCTCCACAACAGGAGCGTCCTGCTCCTCTTTGGCCTCAGTCTGGTGGTAGACTAGAGTGGCAGACATGGCCAGCGAAGCGCAGAGGAGGAGCAGGGCCGCGGTCCGGAGGAACATGACAGACGGAGCAGAGGAGCTTTTCCAGAGACAGCGGAGAAGGACGAGCTCGCAGCACTGGCTGATTCCGTCAGCCTGACAGCAGACTTTGACCTCAGATTAGCTTCTGGCGGACAGCAAGGCACTCTATCATATCAGGGGTAAAAGGTCGCAGCATATCAATAGAAGCAGAGAAGCCTCATAATTCTGCTAATCCTCTCATTCTCTGTGGCTCTTGAGCTCATCAAACGAGCGCTTTCAACACAGATTTACGCAAAAAGTTATAATTGGATTTATATGACTAAAGTCATATAGAAACTGAGCCCAAAGGAGCCCCCCCCCACCACCACCACCACCACCATGACCTTTCTCAAGACATCACAGACCTCAAATTGTCTTTGCAGTTTTTGATAAAGGTCACAGACCAACACCTCAGCTATGAATAGATCAGAGGCAAACAAAACATTACCCTTATCATCTAAGGGGGGGGGCTAACTTTTCATGGGATTATTTTTTTAATCTCATCATGTTATTTAAAAAAAGTGATAAAAATACATTTAAACCACAATAAGTAAAAAGCACCTGCACTCATCCAGTTTTCCTTAATAAAAAAAGTGTATTTAAGTAAATAAGTGTACTTAGTCAATACTATGAGTCAGGCAGTATACTTGAAATTTACTTTGATATACTCTCTAAGAAACTGTATACTTAAAATGTTTCAATTTAGACTGAAGAAATGTTACTTCCTACACTACATGTATATGCTCGGTAGCATATATGTGATATGCTTCTACTCAAGTATTCTTGATAAATAATAATAAATAATAATGATAAACTCCAAGTGTACTACTTTTTGCTAAGGGAAGTCATGTTTGAAGACGCAGTCACATAAAATTGGTTTTTCTTTTTGTTTTTAACATCTTCTTGTGGCATTTTTCCATGAATGGAGGACATATTAGAAGAGAATTAGGCTCAAATTAGCTTTTTTTTAGTGTTTATTTGTTCAGATCCTTGTGAATCAGGAGCTGATGAAAAAATACAAATTAAAAAAAGATCATATTTGTGACAAAGCACATATGCTGGGCTCCCTGCTCCGCTCCATAGATCCACGTACGTCTTTGTTTTCCTCATCCAAGCTGACATCCGTCTCAAAACCGTACGCTTGGTTGGCTCCGATAATGCTGCCCATTTTGGTTGCACCGGTAATGTTGAATTAGGGGTGTGAGGGGCTGTAATCTAGTGGGAGAGAGAGATTAATGGGGGATAGAAAGTGGAGGGGGGGCTTACTCCACGGCAACAGGCCCGCCCACAACTCACAGGTAAATTTCTAACAAACTCCTGGCGCTCTGCAGAAACTATGTCCTGGAAAACGACACAAAATCATGATTTTGGCTAAAAATGACAAAAGACCAATGGGAACTCTTTAAAAATAGATCAAAAGATGATGTGAGTGGGACTTTACAGCACAAAGGCAGGAATTAAATCTCACTTGTTTTTCTGTGCACTTTTCTCAAATGTCTCTGCTGCCCTCTTGTGGTTGTAAAGAGTCATCTCTCCTGTTGCTTTTTTAAATCCCTCCTAAATTAAAATTTCAGTAAATGCAATTTCAAATATTTATTAAAGACTTGTAAATAGTCTGAGATGATTTAGTCAAACTGAGTTCTTTTTTAAACCAGTTTCATGAAAAAAATGTTTAATACAAACATTGTAAACTGTTTCAACTCGAGGGGCAACAGAAAGAAGCCCCCCCACATCAGAATTTGTGCTCTTATGGAGGAAGTTGTGACTTAAACTTTACATTCGGTTTATTTTATTGCATCTTGTCGCACACACTGACGTTCAATCATCCGAGCTGCAATTTGGAGTTTCTCGCAGGTGTAGGTCTTCATATATTTGGTCCCACAACATCCTGTGATGAAACACAACACACGCAGATGCAAATAGACTGGTTTTGTGCGTTCGTTGTGCGTCACTTTTCACACCTTCCTGTGGCCCGGCTTCCTTTCTCTTTCTTCAGAACTGCATGGAGTCTGATCTCAAGGTCCTAGGGGGTAAATGTGAAATCAAACATGCGCTCAAGTGTGGATAATGGACTTATAATAAGGTGGGAAAGCTGGTACTTTCCCTTGCCTGGTTCATTTTCCTTAAACGGTGATTTGAAGCTATCAGTGTCATTATCTCGGCCTGGGAGAAGAAAAGCAAACAAAAAAACGCGCTCATGCGTTCAGTGCAATTATTAGGCATGTTTTCAGCGTGAGAAAACCGGGGGATTCCAACCCCCAACCCTCTCATCTGGAGTGTTCTCTCAGCACCTTTAACTCTTGGAGGAGACGCTCGGCTGCAGAGGTCGTGACCCTGGACACCAGCTTCTCCTGAACCTCCTCCTCTAACTGCAGGACCTCCTTGGCCACGTGCAGCACCTGCAGCCTTTTGGAGCTGCTGACGTCGGAGCGGAGCGCAGCGTTCTCCCACACAGACGCATCTGTTGTCACACCAGAGGAAACGGGCGAGAATGCAAAGCAGGGAAAAGAGATGCGTCCGTGCACAAACATGCACACAAACGCTGGGTATTCAGCCTTCTTTTTCAGGTTTGCTCGCTCGCACGCTAAAAAGGCAACAGTTGCAGGTTCACGTGTGCTTTCTGCTCTCACTGCATGATGAAATGCAAGTGTTTGGATGCAGTTTTTTTTGCCTTTTACCCGCTGAGGTTCTGTCCTCTGGGCCTGTTGTGGCTGGAATGTTCTGCAACTCGTGTTGGACTCTGAGGCTAAAAAAAGAACAAACGGGCTAAATCTACTGAGAATGCAGAAGATTCATTGCTTTTGGCTGGGTTTTGGCTGTGTTACCGTTTATTCTCCTCCAGAGATCTCGTGGCTTGCTGTTCCAGCCTGCAAACCTCTTTCTCAGCCTCCTCCAGCTCCTTTTCTCTCACTTTGCTGCGACCGATATCTTCCACCAGAGCATTCATCAGCTGAAACACAACAAGCATGAAGAATGAATGCGACTAATCCTACTGATGCTTTAACATAAATGCTACTTTTGAAATTGTGACCAAAGGAAGACTTTTACTTTGAAAGAACCAGGTCTGGTTTAAACCTTTCCAGGTAAACCAGAAGAAGAAGAAAAAAGATAAACTCATATCAGCTTTTACCATGTTGTGCTGTGGGAACTGGGAGGCCATCAAGTGGTTGACATATAAATCATATTCAGTCTGGAAGACAAAGAAACATAAGTTAAATAATATAAAAATACAAGATGGCTTCCCTTGTCTTTACTGAAAGTAAATAAAAACACTCTTATTTTAGTACTCTGTAAATATTGTTTCAAAATAAACATTTACTGTAAAAAAAATGTTTTAAATCTTTAAAGTAGGTGTATTTACACACTTTGCCCCAAACATCTCCTTTTTTAAGTAATAGTCCAACGATTTTTATTTCTAGATCTAAAAATAAGACCAGAATTACACATTTTAAGAAAAATTAGTCTTAAAAAACAACACCACTTAGCAGAGCGTAGTCTATTAAGCTGTACTCCAAGTACTCTTCACTACAAGTGAGGCAATGTACTTGAAGTTTACTTTTTTATTTTGTTTCCTCTTAAAATTTAGCCTGAAAAAGTATTCAGTATACAGTACTTCCTACGCTACATGTACAAGGGTTTTAGTAGATTTGGTATACTTGTACTTCATAAAATAAACTTCAGTTGTAATACTTTCTGCTAAGGCACTGCAAAAAAACAACAATAAAATCACACTGATACTTTTTATACATATTTTTTAGTTTAAATATCTTATCATAAAGGAAACCAACTTCCCATGACAGTAACATTTGTCTTGTTCAGTTATTTGATCTTGAAAACATCTTGATCAAACATTTTTTAACGAAACAAGTGTTTTTTAATTTTTACATAATATTGTGTAAATGATGATATTTATGTCCTAATATAAATAATTACTCTGCAAAAACAAGCCCCTAAATAAATAAAAATAATGTTGACATTTTGAAAAATTCTCTTTGAAAAGATGCAAAAAATTCTGCAAGTGGGGTAGATTATTTTTGTTCATAAAAAAAACATTCTTGATAGGGTTTTTTTCTTGCAAGACAAAAAAGAATTTGTTAAAATTTTTTTCAACTTTCTAAAGATTCAGTTTTTGCAGTGTGCTCTTTTAAAACCAATATAAACCTTGAAATTAGCCACATAAATAGTCATATTTAGGAATTTTTGCTCTGGTAAACAGAAATAAATTGACCAAAAATATGTGTGTTGCTCAAATTTGTAAAAATAAATTTACAGTATGTAAATGTACACTCATAACCCCAAAATATCCTATTTTAATCACTATAGCAGTCATCTTTAGCCCTGAATCATTTAGAAATAAGAATAGAATGTAGAATAGAATAGAATTTGTCCAAAGAATTGAATATAAATTACAAGTCAAAACAAAACTTTCCAGTTTCTTAAAATAAAGCAAATCTGTTTGTTGAAACAAAACCTATTACCGTTCAAAAATAAAACTTCTGCTTTAAAATACTGTGTAAAAACAACCCAGCAAGATATTCAACATTAATTGCTCTTCAACAAATTAGCAAAAACAGGCTCTTAAAATATGTCAAAAATTCTTCAAATTTGATCATTTTTCTTTAAAAAAAGAAAAGCAAAAATTGCTGCAGAGGAGTTAAATAGTTTTACCTAGAATCATCAATTTAATTTAAAAACCACTCACTCCAACAAATGAATGTGAATAAATATCCTAAACATTCTGAGAAAGTTTGCTGTCATGTGGAAGGAATCGAGCTCACAGGAAATCATTTTACGAGCGTGCGCGATGGTGGAGTGGCTGCCCCCCCTAAAGTCACGCTCCCTGATGCACGCCGGCCAGGTTCCCGTGGTTGCTCTACTTGCACTCCTACACCAGGGACCTACTGTCTCTCTCTCTCTCTCTTGGCTCTAACTTTCGACGGCCCATGCTAAAAATGTGCTAGTGGGTAGAGAGGAAATGGAAAAACCTTAATTTCCCTCAGGATGCGTCCAAATACTGGCCAGCCTTCACATACATCATCAAAGACGTCACCGCACACGGAGAGGCGGTCTCTGCTGGGCCAGCTCTGCACAGACTTCAGTTTCTTGGTATGGAAGAGAATTAGAGAGTCATAAAAGGAGCCAGAGCGCGCATGTCATTCATAGACGGCGTGACCAGTCCTGACCTTCATCAGTTTGCTCTCATGAAGCTTTCCGCCCGCCCAGATGTTCTGCTGGGTCAGAGGTCGCCTGTCAAAGGCTTCAGAGCTCAGGCCTTCCTGGATGGAGGACTGTTTGGGTTGTTTGGATGAAGAGGAGGCTTCTTCCTGAAGGCCTGAAAATGAGGCTGAGCTGCCATTCTTACCTGGACGTGTGTTTTCTGTAGTGCGTGAATGCGGTGACGTACATTTGGCCTTGTTTTTCCTTGACCTCAAAACCTCCGAATCCACTATAATGGAGTTGGAAGCCTGCTCTTTTACTTCCTTCTTCCTCTCGCAGGTTAGGGTCTGTGTCTTTTTCCATTTCTGGGAGTTTGGATTGTCTTCCCGTCCCTGGGTCGTCCTCTCACAATAAGGCTTCGTCCCTTTGGGGGGTTGGCTCTGGCTCGGGCTGCCGGGCCCTGGGTGACCCGTGGGGCAGGTCAGGAGATCAGCCTTCTGAGTGGATCTTGCAGCTTGGAGCTGTCTGTGGAAGCCCTGCTTCTGCCTGCAGCTGCTGGACATGGCTGTGAAAACACACTGCAGTGTTGATTTAGCAAAACATCTTTATTTGGCTTCTTAAAATCTGTTTCTGTAGCACAAATATTGCAAATATCGCAAAACTAAATCAAAAGACAATTTTGACCCTTTTTTTTAAACGTAACTTTAACACAAAATATTGGCATTTGCAAATTTTCTTGCTAAATATTCAGAAAAGTGGCGTTTTACCTGCTAACTCGCTGAGATTTAACAGAATCAAATCCTTGGGACGTCAGTTCGAGCGTTTCCAGGTTGCCAGGGAGACAAGCCTGTGTTGCGTTCACTGTCACGGTAATGATCGTACAAATGACAGTTTAGGTTCCACACCAAATAACGGCTGTGACTTGTGTGACAGCAGCTCTTTGCCATAAACATACATACATACATACATCTGCTCAGTAAAGGGGTTAAAATTTAGATAAGCGCTACATTTTTGATGTATCATTTTAAGAGTTTTACATTGTCTGAAAATTCGTGTTAGCTAAAAATATTTATGGGTGCTCATAACTGTTGATGGATTTTAGAAAAACATATGGTTTTACGAAAATACTAAATGAAAAGAGTTTAAACATTTTTTTGCGGCAAAGTCGCGTCTGTAGTCGATGGAGGAATTTGAACGACGATGATACATTCCAGGCTTCCCAAAGGCAACACGAGGAAATGTTGAAAATAGACAAATGTGCGCAGCCGCAGACAGCGCATGCGCATAGAGTTTCAAAAGAAAAAAAAACATGTACTTAAGAGGGGCTAGCTAACAGTAACCAATTTTTCCTGAAATAGTAAATATTGTAGAACATACCACATACAAAATGGACCAGCAAACAAATTTCTGATATTTTTTCTGTTACACTGATGTCACCATGGGTTTTTATGGGTGAAAATAGTGAAAGAAAAATAGTGATGCATCAGTAAATTGCCTTAAATCTGTATTTCTTACCCCACAAATGGGGGAAAATGAGCAGAAAACTAGTGAAGTTTCATACTTTACGGAAACAAGACAATAAAATGTTATATTTATAGTCTCCAGGATCGTTTGATGCAATATAGGCTATGCACAAAATGGTACTACACTTGAAAAAGTACTACACTTAAAGTTTTTCTTAAAATATACTTGAGTATAAGTATAAAGCAAGTAGATCTAAAGTATAGACCATGTACCAGTTGGATAAACTACGGTAACTGAATACTTTTTCAGACTAAATTGGAACATGTAGATTTACAATACTAAATAAAATGTAAACTGGCTCACTTTTAGTGTAGACCAATACTTGTTGTACACTTAGACCACATTTTGCCATTGAAAAACAGTGCGTAAGATGAAAATTAATTTAAAATGTCAAAATTTAAGATCTATAGAATTTATTATGAAGACTAAGATACATTTTACGGAACATTTTTAGAAAACGGAGAGCCTGGATCTAAATGGAATCCAAATGCCTCAGCAGCTGCATCCAGTATCCTCTGCAGGAGGTCTGCAGCCTCGTGACACCAGAGGCGCTGCAACTGCAACAGGTTAACAGAACAAAACAACTCCATGCATGTTTTCTTCAGCAGTCCCAAGCAAATCATCACTCACATTCTGCATGTTTAGATAAAATGCTTGAAACACAAGCGTTAAATCAAACTTTAGTTTGTCTTTTCTAGCTGCTCGACATTTTGTTCCTAAACAGAACATAAATAAAAACACGTCCCCCAAAATAGTTGCTATAAGTGAGGATTTTTGCTGAAGCTCCTAAGAGAGGTTTAAATCTTTTTAGATCATTAAAACCTAAAGCAGCAGAATAATACGTTTGAAGAAGAACTATTAAATAACTATAGAAATAACTTTTAAGAAACGGGAACCGAACATTAAAGTGTGTTGTTTGAGTTTAGCCAAGTTTAGAAGTATTACTACATTTTAAATGCAAAAGTCAAAGTTTTAGGGACCTAAAAGCTAAATATTCCTAAGAAAAAACACTCACTATTTAGTATGATCAAAATAAAATAAATTAAATTAAAAAGTAGCTGTTGACTGGTTTACCTGCAGTAAATGCTTTTTCCTTACCTGGAGCAAAGTAAAAGGATGCCATGATTCAACAGACTCACAACAGAAACCAGTGACTCAGAAGGGATCAAAAATCCTTTTTAAATACAGTCCATCACCAGATCCACTCTAACATGTTCTTGTGACGTATATAAAGAAATTTAAGCTCAAAATAGCATTTCTGAGTATTTCTTTATTAAAATCGTTGTAAATCAGGAGCAGATGAAAAAATGCTGCATGGAAAAGATAGTGTTGGTGATGGACAAAATACGCTTGGTGGGCCACAAGCTCCCTGCTCTGCTCCATTCGGATGCATCCACTTGCAGACAAATAGATCCATGGGCCTCTTTGTTTTCCTCGTCTGAGCTGGAATCTGGTTTTAAACTGTACGGCTAGATAGCTCCAATATTGCTTGCCATTTTTGTTGCACTGGTCATGTAGTGTTGACATTTATTTAATTAAATTGTTGCAGTAAAATGTAAACGAGGGGCTGTAAGCTAGCGAAAGAGTGCATACACATCGAACTCCCAGCAATGGGGAGGAGGCTGGGTTTTTCTGGGCTAGTGGTCCCGCCCACAAGTCAGAGGTGAGTTTTTAAACTCCTGCTGCTCTGCAAAAACTATGTCCTAGAAAACAACATAGGTTTTTGGATTTAGGCTAAAAACAACATAATAATCAAAAAACCATTGAGGATGCTTCAAAAAATAGATAATAAAATGATCGGAGTGGGTCTTTGAACTTACTAAGAATAAATGGGAGGGGCTAAGGAAAACTGCTTTGCAATTGGTCACTCGTACTATGAAAAGGAATGAAATTATTACTGATATGCCAAACCTGTGCAGTGATGTGAGCTAAAGGCAGTACGATAAAATACCTATAAACAAGAAAACATGTTACTTTTAAGTCATTCTTGAGATGCAACCAATACTAACGTGAATTTCAAGCACAACATTTAAAACACAGACACCTTTTTTTTTTTAGAGACATATTTAATAAAAGTCATTTGGGCTACGGCTCTTACATTTACAGTTGAGACATTCCTCAGTTATTCTGGGTAACAGTAACATGTCTAGACTGTTTAATTTATCTTTTATGTTTACTTTGTACAAAAAAGAAAAAAGGCCAACATTGTTTTTCTTTGTATAAAAAATATAAGTTAATTAAAATTTAACTCTAATTAAGAAAATAACAATAGACATAATAATAATAGTAATAGCGCTAATGATAAAGATCATAAGCTAAACATAGTGCAGATGGTGGGATATAACTGGTGCTAAAAAGTGGAAGGGACAGTGCAGTGACTTAACATGTGGTCGGGAGGGGCTGAGGTGGGTGTAGGGTGAAACGGCTTTCGCCCTAGCATGCATTCACCAACACACGCAAACGCACTCATTCAGAAAGTGCATGGCTGCCCGTCTGTTCAGCACCATCAGAGCAAAGGTTCGAGTCCACTGAACCCCAGAAGCTGCACGCCCGCTCCCGTCTTACGCAGCTCCGGTAAGGTGCGTGCCAGCGGTTGCTCCTGGCCCACGCCTGCTGGGAGCTGTTCTGACAGGTAACACGGAGAAGGCGGAGCCAAACGACAGTGCGTCAACTCAGACCACCAAACAGAACATTCGTGGAAATCTACATTCACAACACTGGAGGACCGCAGTACCTGTCACACAACAAAAGACGTGAGCAGAAATGGTTCATTGGAATGACAGATGAAGACAAAATCCTTTGTCTTTGGAAGATCTTAGAAGCTCATTAGAAGGAGTCCAAATGTTTCCTCTGGTTTGGTATTGAAAAATGAGCGTTCAAGGAAGAGGAGGAGGAGTTTTTGGATGGGAGGGATGTCTGGCAAAATGTCAAACACTCTTGAGTTGGAATCCCAGAGATGGACAGGCCAGAGAGGATGGAAAGAGGAGGAGCTCCGCCTGTTTCCTCCCAACGTCCTCCATGCTGCAAGAGACGGAGAAGCTTCACGATATGCAGTCTTGGCCTGTGACTGAGATGAAAATCCTGTTCATCAGAGGGATGTTGTTGCAGCAGATTCCTAAATGCTTGGGGCCGTTGGGCTTCAGGGTTCACATCAGACTTCAAACACTGTGACTCTCTTGTGAGTTTGCTCACAAGTGTCACCAGTATGCAACTCCTCTTATCACAGTTTTTTCCACATTTCTTGGGGGATTTCTGCAATCTCCACTTGGAATAGGCTGTATTTATTCAAGTACTGCAAAAGATTTTATATCCAAAAAAAGTAATAAAAAAAAGAACATTCTAATGCACACCTCAATAAAGCAAGGTGCCATTACGCCACACATCTGCTCTGCACATTCCCTCTGTCTCTGGGAATAACTTGCCGAAGTAGTGCTCGTGCAATCAACTTACCACAGAAGGCAAACAGTACCATTGCAAAAGAGCCTGAAATAACAAAGATTTCACATATTCTAGCCTGTGAAAAGTCCAGAGTAAGGCCTCTGCACAAAAAGACCATCATGGAATCAGCTCAAACTAAGAAAAACATAATAAAAACACAAAAAGACCCAGCCAAAATAGAAACAACTCAAGTCTATTTCACCAAATGAATTCCCATGCTGAGAGAACAAAAAGGGCGATGGGCTCAAGTCGCTTCCCGCCCAACGTTTGTCAGTCTCTGGGATCGGTGAAAACCTTCAGTGTTGATACCTCCGTCATCCAATGAGGTAACTGTGTGTGTTCAAAGTGAAGTTGCTTGTAGCTTAACCAAATCCTGCTAAACTTAGCAGGTTCTTCTCCTTGTCCAAGTCAGAGGTCTGTGGCAGGATTTGGGTTGTATTCCTTTGGTGGGCCAGCAACCCCTTTGGTAGTCAGTTATCCACCTTGACCGGGCCCGAAATGCAAGGCTTGGTAGGCACAACGTCCTCCACCTCTCCTCGTGCTATCCTCTCCCAGTGGCTCAGGTTTTCCCTTCAAACACAGACATCCGCGATGAGAAAACAACACTACTTTTTCACTTTTATATGTCCTAAATGGCAGAAATGAGCAGACATCCATCCGTTTATGTTGTCATGAGTGTAACCTTTCCTGTCAATGTCAAAGTGCCTAGGATAGCACAAGGGTTATTATTGTTCTTTAATTACATTTTACCAGGCTAAGTATAAGCCAATGTTAGGGGTTTTTCTTCCTTTTTACTTTCTTATTAGCAAAATAAAAAATGGTTTTAAGAATTTTAAATTTTGTGTGGATATTTTGTAAAACACAAATCATAAATCGAATTGAACCCCCCCCCCCAAAAAAAATAAAAAATCAAGGTTTGAACCAAAGCGTGGGGAAAGTGAATCTTTGTATGTCTAATAGCACAGTGGTCCCCAACCTAAGTGCCGTAGTCCGGTACCGGTCAGTGGGACACAAAAACACAACCTTTATTTTTTTGCTGTTTTGTTAATAATCCGACCCTGAAGGAAGTTTTATTTTGGAAAACTATTGGATTCTCTCCACCAAATCAGACCTATTGTTGATGCATGTCAAGTCGCTCTGTCACGTGTTAAAAAATTCATCCGTTAAGTCCTTCAAGCGGCTGCACCGACATCCAAGTTGAAACCCCCTAAGCTAGCAAAGTTAACAAAAAACAAACGTGTTTGGAAAGTTGCTTTTCAAAGAAGAGCTCCAGGATTTATTGGGACAGTTGTTCCCACAGAGCATTATAATAATACAGAATATTCGGCAACCAGCTGTCTATGTTTTGAGGATGCTGCTAATACAGTTATTTTTTTCCAATTACTTATTTTTTAATTTTTGGCAGCTGTTACTTGCTGCTTCCCAAAATTAACAAACAAAAATCAAACTTGTTTAATCAAATTTAAAAGCCCTGAAGAATATTGTTTTTGGGTTCTCCAGGTTTAATGGTTCCCACATGAAAACTAGTTAAAAATCAAAAACAAAAATAACTTTGAACATTCACTTTAGCCTCATAGAGACCGGTCATAGAAATTATGAAACCGATCCCTCAATGAGCTGCGGGGCTCCACGGGGTCTCGGCCCGCACAGAGCCCGGCGCTGACGTACGGCTGAGGCTTGAACGTTACGCTGCTCGCTTTGTTTGCATTTGCCGCAGATCAAGGACACATTTTATAAAGCAGCAAAGGGTTGGCGGACGTGCAACAGGATCCTGTTTGAAAACCAGGAACAGCAGCCGTAAATACCCGTACATTCTTTTCATGCTTATCGTATGGGAGGCCAGGAAAGCACCATTTCGGCAAAGGTAATATAATATTACATACATGATTATTTTATGCAATAAATGGCAAAAAAGCACAGTATAGGCCCTTCAACATGCAGCTGCTCCTCTACGGCCCTCTACGGGCCACCCAAAAACCAGTCGCCCCTGTCCGGATCCCTCCATACAGGTAAATGTGACTAAGGCTTAAGGGTGTGTCTTGCTGAAAGACTTTAACACCTCCACTTTTTGGATGTTTTAACGTCGTCAAGAGGAAAGTCACAGCTTACATTCTCTCACAAGATCCTGGCCCGCTTAACTCCAGACACTTCCCGGGGAAACTTGGTATGAAGGTTAGAAACACAAAAATGTAACCCCTTAGGATTAACTGCTGGACGCTCCTGGAAATGTGAATCAAACCACTTCAGCTTCAAATTGACTTTAATTTAGCAAAAATAATTTTTTTTAAATAGCTGGAAGTAGACTAAGGCATCAAGGGGTTAAGTGTCGCAGCATACCTTTGCAGGCAAATGTACCCTTAGCAAAAAGTAGTTTATTTAAGTATATACTAAAAGTATATAAAAGTTTACTTCAAGTTTACTTTTATATACGATATAATTGTTATATTATATATATATTCTATATATTGTAAACCTAAAAAGTTCCAATTTATTCTGAAAAAGTATTCAGCCAATTCACATCCTATTCTACAAGTACATGGTCTATAGTGTACTTGCTATACTTATACTTGTTATATTTAGAATATAATATAATATAATACAATAAAACATAAAAAACATTCAAAAATTAAAATTCAGTGAGTCTCTCTTTTGACTCAACTAAATAAACTTTGCTAATGGTACACACATATCTTATACACATATATTTTTGTAATTTTGCTTAATTACATTAAAAAAAGCTTAAACGAACATACCTGCAGGCTTTTAGTAGAGGACTGGATGGAGGGAAAAGCTTTGCTAGCGTTGTGTAGCATGGAATCGCAACAGAGTTGTAAAATCCAACCTTCACAAAAAAAAAGAAAAAAGAAACTCAGAAAGAGGAAAACATTTTATAATCCCACTCTGGTCATATTTTGATCTATTTTCAAAGCTTTCCCAATGGCATTTTAATTTGGATTGCAACGTTTTTGGCTAAAATTGATCAAACCTATGTTGTTTTCTAGGACATAGTTTCTGCAGAATAAAGAAATTTGAAAAAAGAAATACTCAAAGATGCAATTGTAACCGTAATTTTCTCTTTATATGTCCTCCATCGTCACAAATACGCCACAGGAACGTGTTAAAAACACGATTTTCAAATATCAAAACTGACTTTGTGATGGTCCGAAACAAAATCAAGCCAATGAATTCTGACTTTTCTAACAAAATAAAATGTTACAGCTATTTAAAAATGTCTAAAACAAATATATATTGACATTTAATTAATGTACCGGTAAGTGTTACATTGATTGAGCTGTGAATGAGCATTAAAGTCACTTCTTTTTAAAAATGTAACTTTGATGGACTCATTGAATTGCTCTGATTCCACCTTAAGCTCAAAAATACTAAAACACTTCAGCATCTTTCCTTCTAATGACTCTTCTCTGAGGAAGCAGTTCATGTAAGCAAATGGTGTGGTGTTTAGTTTGGACAGCCACCAGTCTGCCGGTTTTTGATTATGTTTTGCATACAAGCTGTTTCCGAATGGATGGTCTGTAGTCGGAGCTCCTTTGAGGCTTTTTTTTCTGTTCAGAGGACGAGGTCGTCTTTCTGTCTCTGACATTTGTGGTTTTTCCGCCTTATCTTTTCCTGCTGACCGTTTTTGGGGTTTGAGGCAGAACTGTCGCTTTGGTAGATGCGTAAAAAAAAAAAAAAAAACTCGTACTTGGCCTTCTGGAACTTCATCCTTCTTGTCTCGATCCATCATAGGTATAGGCTGAATTCCAATCTTCTTCATCTCATCTCCCTGTTTAAATGGGGGCAGGAAAAAAAAACTCAAACAAGATACCTTTTATTTTTAAAGTCTCCTGACTACCTAACAGCTCTATTTTGAGCATACATCTTGTGGGACATTGCTGCAGTATTTACAAGCGGGAATAGAGGCCTGACTGTTAGACTGGAGGCATGATCATGACACTAAAACTGTTAAGATTTAAACAGTATCCCACTGTACCTCAGCCCAGAACTCGGCATAGATGTCGTTGGCTGTGAGTCGTGTGATTTGCCACTGCTTGGTAACAGAACACAGGTCACATGCTGTCATCATCAGACCAATCACACGGTCCCTGGAGGGGAATAGCGACTCATCATATTCATGCATAGGGGCTCAAAGCGCTGTTTATACACTTCACTTTTTCTTTTTTTAACTATTCGTGTCCCTATGGGACCCGACTTTTGCTCCGGCGCGAGCGGCGCCCCGACCTGTGAGCGTGGTTGTTGAAGTCCAGTGCGCTGGTGCTCAGGAGCTCCGTCAGCTGCTGGTGGTTGTTGAAGTACAGCGCCAGGTCGGTGGCGATGATGGCCTTCCGGATGATCTCCAGCACCTGCTCGTACTCGCTGGAATTCAGGTTGGAGAAAATATTGTGCCCTTCCAGCTATGAGAAACAAAGAGATCAATAAAAAAGCAAAAGCTCCACTTAGGAAGCATTCAGTTCCAGCTAAACTACAACATGGGGTAACGTCGAGTTCGTCTCAGGACTCGTCCTGGAAGCTTAAGCCCTCCTTAAAACCAATAAACAACCATTTTACAGGGGTTACCAGAAATTACAATTAGTCTATTTAAAGACCCACTCTGATACAAAATTGCGTTTTTGGTCTTTTTAAGTATTTCTTTATTTACATTAATGTGAATTAGGAGCAGACAAAAAAAATGCAATTTGTAAAATAGATTATTTGTGAGGTTAAAAATATGCTGGGCAGGCCACAAGCTCACTGCTATGAACAAACTCTCAGCAACAAGAAGGGGAAGGGGGGCGGGGTTGCTTTGCCCAAATGGTCCCGCCCACAAATTAGCGGAGAATTTCCAATGAACTTCTGCTGCTCTGCAGAAACTATGTCCTAGAAAACCACAGAGTTTATTGATTCTGGCTAAAAAAGGCATCAACATAATTAAAAAAAAAACACTGCTAACATTTTCCCAAAAACATCAAAAGATGATTAAAGTGTGACTTTAAGTGTGTTCCGATTTGGTATTTTTTTAAAAATAATCCCATTACTCTGGCAACTGTTTTATTTTAACTTTACCTTTCAAAATAAATGTGTTCGTGACTAATCCTCCTAACTACATAGAAAAAAGAACATGTCCAACTAAAGAAGTTTTTTTAAAATTAGTCAAAAACTACAGTTCCCAGAGCCACAACCTGTTACATTTGACATCACTGCGAAGCACCAAATGTCCTCTGTAGATTTAGAAATTAGTTACATCAGTAAAATGCAGTGTTTGGTTTAGAAATGTCATCAACAGAGGACAACATTTGCGTTTCTGGTAGTCAGGAGGATATGTTGATTTTAGAAAATGAAGAAAAATGCTGAGTTTTTGGTGTAAAAAGAAGGTGTGGGAGCTCTACCTGCAAGATGGAGACAGTTTGGGAGAAGTGATGCTGCTCCATGGTGGAGGTGGAGTACAAAGCAGCCAGCGGGTGATCAAACTTCTGCAGGTAAGTGTTGCTGTAGCCCCTATGATCCAGATCGTGGCACAGGCAGGCTATCAACAAGCCTTTCTTCTGCATAACAAAACAAAACAAAACAGAGGGGCTAAATCAGCAGAAAATTGCACAGATGAACTGTGTTGGGTAGAAATAAGCAAACCTCCAGCTCTGTGAAGCTGTTGGGGGTTTTCTGCAGGATGGCGTACATGCAGTGTGCCACCGTCACCGCGTGTTTCCAGTTGTGGTAGGGCACACGGCGGTAGTTCTTGCGCACTGACATGGTGAACCTGCACAGCTTCTCCAGCTCAAAGCTGGACATCAATACAGGGGGGAAAAAAAGAAACGTTGGATTTGGTTTGTTTTTGGTGCAGCAGGGACTTCTGCAGCTTTACAGTCTACCTGTTCTCTCCACAGGAGTTATGAACCATGTAGATAAAGACGGCAGGCCAGATTTCCTCAAAGGGGCTGATGTCAAACTGGAACCTGGAGAAAGGACGGAGAAAGCTCCAAAATTGGCATTTATTGCACACTTGAGCCGACCCACGAGGGGCTAAAACCATACGTTTCAATCTCTTTATAGATGGGTGTCGGGAGGTTGAGCTGGGTGAGGGTCTTCCACTCCTCTGACGTGCAGATGCTGTGATAGGACAGCTTTTCCATCGTCACGCGGTAAATGCACTCAGAATGCCGGATTCTGTGGTACATCTGCATAGGACAGGGAGAGTCTCTGGTTAGCAAAGCGTCCTGACAGAAGACAGAAGCTGGACGTGCAGAGGCAATGCTGTAGCGGGGGGTCACAATAAGGTAACTCGTTCTTCTTCTGCACATCTGGTTTGCATCCCGACCCCCCCCCCCAGACACACAGGACGGAGATAGTCAGGTACAGGCGCCGGGCCTCACACTGCTAATCATGAATTACACTGATTTAAGAGACTTTCCCAGACACTTGAAGCATAAATAGCTTCTAAACATAAATCCTGATGGATGCCGGCCTCAAACTACTAACACGCATCAGTTAGAAAAAGAACGTTGGTTTGTTAAAAAAGCTGAGGACTGGTCAGAACTCACAGGAAAAAAAGGTTTTTGACAAACAAACCACGCTGTCAAAGCTTCGGCGGATTTCCACGATACAAGAAAAGACTAAAATCAAAACATACAACTAAATTATTCATCAATTTTTCTTTATTTGTGGTAGACCTGCAATAAAAAAAAAATTGAAAATTACTGCCACTCACACCCTCAATCTAACATTACCGGCACAACAAAAGTGGCGAGCAATAGTGGCGCTGTGCAGACGAGGAAAACTGACGTAAATGGATCTAGTCGTCTACAAGTGGACGCATCAGAAAGAAGCGGAGTCGGGAACCCAGCATATTTTTTCGCTCCGCTCCATTCCGATGCATCCGCCTGCAGACAAATGGATCCACCAACGTCTTTGTTTTCGTCATCTGATCTGGAATCTGGATCTAAAGTGTACGGCTCCGATATTGCTTGCCTTTTTTGTTGCACCAGTAATGTTAGGTTGGGGTTGTGAGGGACTGTAGGCTAGCAGGGGAAAGTGTAAACAGAGAGCTCTCAGCAACAGGGAGGGGAATTTTTAGTGAACCCCTGCCGCTCTGCAGAAACTATGTGCTAGAAAACAACACAAGTTCTTTTATTTTGGCCAAAATAGGCATAATCTTAATTAAACGACCACTAAGAACGCTTTGAAAATAGATCAAAAGATGATTGTAGCGGGGCTTAATGTTATGTTGACTTTTATTTACTGTTGCAGTAAAATGGAAATAAGTTGTTTCACTTTTGCTATTTGTCCCTGGATCGTCATTGCAATATGGATCACTAATATCATACATGGAAAGTTATGCTCATATCCTGCAAGCCCAACTTTGTGGGTCAATTTGTGCGACTTTTCCATCTGCCTCCTTCCCACACAGGCGTACTCACGTTTGCACAGTGTAAGGCCAGCGCACAAAAGACAGCAAACATCTTGAAGTTGTTCTCGTCTGTTTTAGTGAAGGCACTTCCGCACAGCTTGTTCACCATCTGAACCACACCGATGACGGTCCCCCTGCTCACGATGGGCATGCACAGGATGTTCCGCGTGGTGTACCCAGTTTTAAGGTCCACCTCTCTGCCAAAGAAACAAAATGAAGGCTTCACACCAAGTCTCTATAAGGAGTTTGAAAAAAAAAAACGCAAGTGTTTACCGGTTGAACCGTGGGTCTGCATAGGCATCTGGGATATTTAAGACTTCCCCTGTCTGCGCCACTTGACCAGCTATTCCCTTGTCTATAGAAAACCTTAAAAAGAAAGACGAGAACTGACTATATGAACCAATTTAACACATTTCCACTGATGGTGTTGATAATTCACAACCGAAGCTGATCACTTTTGTAGCACAAACTGCAGCTTCTCACCTGATCTCTTTGGTTTTTCTGAAGACAGGTTTGCCCTCTTTCTCTTCCCCGATGTCAAACAGGTCAGAGTACAGTTCTTTGTTGTTGTGATCTACCTGGAAGAGTGCACACCTGTCCGCATTCACCAGGTTTTTTGCATATATCTGCAAAACACCAACGCAGGAATTTACATGCTCAGAAATGCCGGCAGCAGGGAAACTTGATTTCAGCTCTGACTAAATTTATTCTGTTGTGGCAGTAGAAACAATTCTAAAGTAAATAAAATACATTTGAGGAGGTTTAAGGTAACCAAAGGCATGCAGATGGGATGAGTTCAGAAAAAACTATGCTATGAAAATAAAAAAAATTAAAAAAGAGAGAAAAAACTGTCAATTAAAAAAATTCTATTGACTGTATAAACATGCAGGAGACTTCCACAGACTCTCACAGGCTGGATGGAAACACTCACCATAATATGTTCAAGTAGAGAATCTATTGCCACAATGTTATCAAAGTATGTTCTGTGTGAAGAGAAGAGACCACACGTTTGAAAACAGGAAGCTTTCACAGCATAAAGGAGATTTTCAGAATACGAGCTCAAATTTTTTACAACCTAATGTTAAGATTGAACTAAAAACTGTTTTAATGTCCTGACATAAAGAAGCTTACATATACAAAACAACAAATATAAAACACAATACACTTACTATTTTTTGCTAAGGGCTAACCCTTTATTCTTTGAAAAATAACAGCTTAATTATATGACAGTTAGGTATTTAAGGCATATTTTATGTCTCCCCAAACTTGTTTTGGGTCCAAAATGATATAACAAAAATAATGTCATTTGAATTTTAGTTTGGATAAACGTCCATTGAGTGAATAGGAGAGCAGCTCTTACTTTGAAACATCTAGTAGGAAGTCATTGAGCTCTGTCTGTTTGGCGAGGCCTCGGCACACCTAAGAAAGAAAGAGGGAAATGTGTCACGGCGTACGTCCAGACTGATGTTCACACAGAACATTTACTTCAGACTTTTGCAACTTTCCCTCTGCAGGAACTGCGGCGTGTCGGGTTTCTGTAACAACGGCGTGCTGTAGCAGAGAGCAGCCAGCTGCTGTGCCGTTCACAGGTCCACTGCACCCTGAGCTGCAGAGGGATGATGCTTCTCTGAAGTATTATGCTATTTCTTTTGTAATATATAATGACGTCCCTGGGGGGGCTGCTTGTTGAATCTATGGCGTAGTTGATTGGACTGGGCGCAGTGACAGCACAGTTCTGGTACACAGTGGATTTCCCGCCGTAAAGAGTCAGAACAAACAAAGTCGCCCAAGAACATAATAAGAGGGACTGAACACAAAACTGCCCGACGGGTCTCTGGTGAAATGCGGTTTCTGTCGTCAGGCGTGAGTTTTCAAACTTAGGTCGACCTTTGCTGAAGTTTGCTCACCTGTACCTGATGAATGGCAACTGAAGCCCAAGCCAGATTAGCTGTTGCAACCTGGAAAATGAAGAGAAACAGAGTTTCAGGTCAGAAGAGAAAAGAAAAGTTCCCTGGTTTACTTAGGACACACAATTCTACCAATTTACCACAGTCATGGTTTCATAATACAAAAATAAAACTTAAAAAAAGGCAGTTCTCTTTCTGTTGGTCAAATGAAACCCACAGAAAAAATGCATCTAAAGATTGATAGCACAATAAGAAACGATGCAACAATAAGATTCTGCAACAATAAAAGGACTGCAAAAACTAGAAATGGTTTACTGTTTTTGATGATAATTATTTATCACTTAATGAAATTCACTAAGTATTAACATATTTTATGCTGACGCATTTTATTAAAGTCGTTTTTTGTCCATTTTCTTTTAATTTTTTTAAACGTTAACACACTTCACTTTCTTTTTTAAAGAAAAAATGTTTTCCCCCACAATATTTTCTAGTTTGGTTCAAAGATAAAGTAAAAAAAAAAAAAAGAAATTGGTCATTTTGATGTTTTTCCTTATTTCTGGGGTCTGCAACCTTCAACACTTTTCGGGTGGCTTTCTCACTGACTTAAAGGGCCTACATCATGCTTTTAATAAGATTTAAGCATAAATTATATCCATATACGGTGGGGTAAGAAAGTATTCAACAATTGTGCAACCCACCCTAAAAAGGTGAGAGAGGCCTATAAATTACATCAAACGTATACCTCAACTAAAAGAAAATCAGATTTTTAAATGAATTTATATGTAATTTATGGTGAAAAATAAGTATTTGTTAAATAAAAAAAGTTTGACTCCATACTTTGTTATATATCATTAGTTGGCAATGACAGCAGTCCAACTTTTTCTGTAAGGTTTTCACAAACTGCTGCTGGTATTTAGGCCCATTCCTCCGCAAAAACAGAAACTTATAGATAAATTAGCCTTTTCACATTTTTTTAATTAGTTTGCAACTTTTGACAGAGGTTCACATGGCTTCCTTTCAAAATAAAAGACGCATAGGATCATCTCAATGCAGAAAATGAAGCAGTAAAGTGTAATGTCAGTGTTAATATACAGAAAAATGTTTATTTTTCTGTTCCTGTTCTGTGATGCACCCAATCAAAATAGATTCTTAAAATTAAATCAGAGCTAAACTACTGGTCATTACAGATTTTTTGGCCCATAGATCAATCTTAAAGTTTTTCTTTTTTTCTTTTTTAAAAAATACATAATCCCCTTCGTAATCCAGTTCACCATAAGTATGGATTCTGGTTGTGTTTAAAAATGTGTTACTCCTAAAAATGAAATTCATGTTTTTTCTCTTTAACCAGAGAGCCACAAAGGAGGGATGACAGAGTCACGCATGGCTCTGGAGCCTCAGGTTGCAGCCTCCAGTCGTTTTTTCAGGGTCACACTGACCTCCTGGTGGCTGAGGTTAAAGGGCTCCTTGCCCCAATGTCGACGGAGCTCCAGGATGGCGACAAGGTCGCCGATGGCAGTGACGATGGGAAGGCACAGGACAGAGTGAACACGGATCCCTGAGTCCTGTCCTGTGCCGTCTGGGAATCGGTCATCCTGCGACAAGAGAGATTTTATGCACCTTAGCAGCGCAGAACCGCAGAACTTGATTTACTGGAACCATGCACATGTGGCAGTGGTGTGCAGTCAGCCTCACCCCCACGATGTCTTCCACAAGGACGGTTTTGCGAGTCTTGGCAACGTAAGCGGCAATGGTTGTCCCAAACGCGATGGGGCCAGAGGGGACAAGGCTTGGAGGCCCATCCTTGGCCCCCGTTGGAGTGAATAAACATAAACTCTGTTGAGAGACAGACTCAGTCAATGCAGAAAAGAACATGAAGAGGGAGAAGAAGAAGAAAAAAACAGCACTAAAAAAAGTTCTGTGTACTCACATTGTTGCATTCTCCCAAGAAGTAAAGTGCAAAACTGTCAGCTTTTGTTGCTGTTGAGAAAGAGGAGATCGGTGACTTCAGCTGATGCTAAAACAAGCTCCAGATGGAATCTGATATAATTGACAGGTGCCAACTAATAACAATCTGTTTCCAATGTCCTACATAACAACAGGAGGACTCTGACTGAGCCTTTGACTGCCTTCCAGTTATCTCATTCCCAGTCCTCCTTTCCAGTCCCATTCCACCCTCATATATAGGTCATGTTATCAGACAATGTGACAGCAGAGAGGCTGCTGGAGCAGACGATGCAAAAATGATCAAGAAGTCAATGAGAACTGGGATTTCGATGACCTGCTATATATTTTTGTTTGCACTTAACCCCATTTAAGGTCTTTTTTCTTCTTTTTTGCTTGAACATACAAAATATTTGATACTTGTAGAATATTTTAAGTTCTGTTTGCACCCCATCTTTCCAGGTTTTTCTCAAAATCAGCAGTCGGGAATTCTTTGAATCATTAAGAGCTAGGATCTATAAATGAGGAAATTATTAACAAAGACTATAAAAAAACTCAAATTTTACTTTAATTTTTTGTTCTGTTTTAAGGATGTTCTAAAGTTTAAAAGTTTGTTCTAAAATGAGTTATTTTCACTTATTACACTAGTTTTTTTTGTCACTGTAATCAAAGAAACTACCATTAGATTACTAAAAACTCAAAATATACAAACCATTTGCTTCACCTTACAACCTTAAACAGTAAAAGAGCCAAAGTGCAACAAGAGCCACTGTTGCAGCAGATTTAAATAAAATAAAAAATAATGTAAGAAAGTCAAACATGGCATTTTCTGTCATCATGGCTTTGGTGCGAGTTCATCTTTTTTTATTCTTCTTTTACAATCGACTATAAACATGACATCATTGGTTTTATACTTGAAGAACTCTCTCTGACAGTAGGTTCAACCTTTTACAGCTTTTGCTCTTTTATCTGATATTATCTTTTATCTGATATTATTTATTCATATTGTTAGCATCGTTGGCCAAAGAGCCACACTGGCGGGACTAAAGAGCCACTAAAGAGGGCTTCGGAGCCTCAGGTTGCGGACCCCTGGCTCACCACTAGAAAAAAATACTTTGAACTGGGATGTATACCATTCTATGTAACAGATTTCTTTCAGCTTATTTTTCCATTTTTGAATGCTTGTGTGGAACTCCTTGTCTAGATAAAAATAACTTGCAGCACATATAATTTTACTACTTTTGTGTTATTTTTATTGTGTTCTTTTCCTGTCTTTTTTTTTTACAGTGTATGGATTCATTGACAAGTTCATAACTTGTTTTCATTGTTAAACATGTCATTTGTTTATTAGCACAGTCATGTTATTTCACAATAAAAAAACAAACATATTTTTGACTGTTTTTAAGTTTTACATTGAATTTTTCTTGAGCTTTTGACATGATTTGCTGCAGGAAGTCACACGAGTAATTGACCTACTCCCATGCAGACACTTCCACTTTTATTATTAGACTTTTATGGATCAGTATGAAGGCAAAACAGCAGCTGATAGAAAAACAAACAAACTGGCAGGCATCTTCTGAAGACTTTAACTGCAGAAGATCCCACTCCTTCAAGTTGTTGCAGTGGTATTCAGAATATTTGACCCCAAGCTCATTAAAGGATGTTTATCCAGACATTAGTCATAAACAGGGAGAAATGTCTGTTCTCCGTGTTTTTCTTGGAGCACCCACCAACGCATCGTGACTGGACCAAAGTTTGGGGCTTTTACCTGTTTTGATGATGTTGGACAGCTCGTAGAGCAGGAGTTTGTTGTCTCCTCCAGCGTCCAGGCGCTGCTCCATGTAGCTGTTGAGCTCGTACACCACGCCCTGCATGTTTGTGTCCTGGTACTGCTGGACACAAGACACACAGACATTGCAATTCCAGCGTTTCCCATAAACACTGAGATTGAGTTTCAGAATTCAGCAAACGCGAGGAGGAATAAATAAATAGAAACAACGGTTTGCATTCTTGCTGCTTCCTGTCTGTGAGTTGCTGCAGCAAAAACAGATTTGGGTTTTTTTTGCTCCCCCAGATTTAAAGAAAATGATCTTAATGCTGCTCAGAGATCCTCTTCTTCCTCAGAGAAAACACCCCACAAGTCCTTCAAACTCCACTGAGAAGTTGAAAGCAGATCGGAATATTTCTGCGAGGGTGAAGACAAGACATCCAGGAGAGCAGCTGAGCAGAACCATCGCCCATGGGACGCCCTCTACATCCTGTTTGCACAGACGTATGGATGACGCACCGGGGGGTTGAGGGGACCTCGTTTATTTGCCTGTCCACTCGCAGCTCTGCAGCGGGTGCTGACACCCAGCCTCCCCTGATGCCGCTGACAGAGGTGTGAACATGTTCGTGGAAAAAGTGGAGCTGCTTTTTCATGTTTCATCCCAGCTGGGGACTCAAACCTACAACCAAATGATTTCCAGGAACCCCTTCCCGTTGAAAGCCTGTTGCCTTTGTCCCGGCGTTTTAGGAAGCAAAAGTGCTGCTCTACAGGAGGAGCCGTTGTTTGTGAGCCGGGACATTTCCATAGTTAATGAGGGGCGACACTGAGCTCTGTGCACTGAATGGAAATGAGCTTGAGCGGCTTGTGAGTTCATTTACGCGACTTTGAAAAAAGCTTTGTAAGTTCGCCATGGCATGTAGAGCTGGGAAATCATTGCAGAGGATTATTCAAAAACGTACCCTGCTGACTTCTTTAGCTGACGTGTCATCTGCAAAGAGAAAAACCACAGTTAACAAACAAGTTGCGACAGTATTAGTGTGTGCTTTTGGGGTTGAAACAGTTTCGCTGCACCACATCCTTTAAGCTTTGTGACGCAACCATGTTTTGTTTTTAGATGAACAAAAAAAAAAAAAAAGAGGCAATTTTTAGGTAGAAAACCTTTTTTTTTTCTTGCACAAATTCTGACATGTGCATGAAAAGCTCTGCAAAGAACTCGCTTAAAAATAAATTCCTCAAATTGCAGATGTTTTAAGTTGGAAACTGCCTGGATTCAAATGTTGATCAGATGCTGCATGGATGCTCTGCACATTAAAGGTCTGATTCCAGCAGCTGCAAATAAGCAAAAGCATGTGTTGTCCTATCAACAGTGGTCAGGAATTTAAAACGTATTGAGTAAAAAGCAAGAAAAGGAAAGTTGCAAAAGTGATGCATGGTTTAAAAAAAAAAAGATGTAAAAACCTCCCACCGGGACGCTTTTGTTCCACAAAAGGGCCAAACTTGGTAAAGAGAAGAAAAATCGTAATGTTTGCACTAAAAGCTTCAGTCAGTCCCAACAGTTTCCGGACTCAGAACCCAAATCGCTCACAGGGCTCAAACAACTCTTCATCACATGTGGGTCCAAAGGCACAGGAGAACAATAACATCTCGGATCCCTTTGATAGTTTTCATGTGACTGGACCGTGGATAAAGCCGGGCACATTTTCCGAAAGTCAACCCCAAGTGCTGACTTGAGGTGATGCTTTGAAACGGACCTCTCTGACCATGTGAAAAGAAGAAATCACAAGCAGCCGCATTGTTTGTTGTTTTAAACATTCCTCCAGCATGCTTTGACTTTCCTGACTTAGCTATGAGATAGACCTATTTTAGAGCAAACCCCTGGCTGGGGAATGACGTCAATCAGAGGACAAAAGAGCTGCGCTTGAAAAAGATGTTAAAGCTTTTTTTTTTTTTCAGGGGAAAAAAAAGACAACCTTTTCTCATTTTTTTTACTTTGTGAGGCTTCGACAACCCAGAACCAAAAGTTTTTATTCATACAAATACCGGTTAGTATTTTCAACTGATGACAACATCAACTCTATGATGCACAAATGTTAAGAAAACAATCTAAAAAAAAGAGGAAAAACCATATTTTAATCAAATCTTACAGAAAAAACAGGAAATGAAAGCCGCAATGTATGGCCCCCTGCCCTTGCTGCACCCTCACTGGCTGAGTGGCTGCTAAACGGCCCTCACTGGTCATGTGACACTCATTTAAAAAACAAGAACAAAAACCCCAACTTTTCCAAACGGTGGAGTTTCGGTTGGATTTTTCTCCAAAGCAACCATTCCACTATTTGGTCTCCTGGGTGTGACAAACAGGTCGATGTATTTTTTAGAATCTGTAAAAGTAAAATTTTTGGAATTCTTTGTCAACCAAGGTTTTTCTGAACCACGTGTCAACCACACTCCCAATATGTTCATATTGTTTCGCTCAGCTTGAGCCAATGAGTTCTACACGCCAACGCAAAATCTACAAGAAAAAAAAAAACGTTTTCCCCGTAGTAGTTTCCAATTATGCTCAAGGTCTTTTTCGTTTTTTGTTATTTAAGATGGAGGCCTCTTCTCGAGGTCAAAGGTCAACAAAACTTCACTTGTGGTTGTAAATTTCACTTGGTGGCGCGTGTGTCACATTTCTTAAAGATCACTCAGACAAAAGTATGTTGCAAAAAAACAACAAATTTCACGCTTCGTCAAAAAAATGGTCACGCAGTTGTAAGTCCTGTGGCCATCCCATAATATTTCTAAAACTTCCTTTGGATATCCCCAACACGTGTTTTGATTTGCAAGAGATTTTAGCCCCATTTATTATTTTTGATGATATCCTTCGCTATGATTTTTTGAGTTTTTGGCTGTTTTTTTATTTGTTTTTTTTTCGGGGTGGTTCACCATGCCCAAAGTTCATTTTCGCCGGTTATTAGGTGTGTGCAAATTTTGGAGGATGTGAAATCTTGGCTCAAACAATCTGTTCCTTCGCTGCTGCAGGACTGAATGAACGACCAACATGCAGATTGTGCAGCGTGTTCTGTGTGTCCAGGCCACACACCTGCGTTCTATGAATGATGGCTGAGAAGGAGAGCTGTGGAAATAAACCCAATTTGACCATAAAAATCAGAACTTTGTGAAAACATAACAAGAAATGTAATACCCACCATTTATTCTGACTTTTACTACATTCTGGGTTTTTTCCCCCCCGTTTTGAATAAACGTCCAGTGCCTCTGTGCCTGTGGTGTTTGGTAGCAAAAGCAACATGTGAAGATGGCTGGTTAACCTCAAAACTATGAGAAGTTTTTCTTCTCCCGGGACCAGAGCACTCTCAGGCCCCCCCCCCCCAGCAACTTCTTGGCTTTTGCAGAAAGGGAAGCTCAGTTTTACCCCTCTCTCTTCACTAAAAAGAGGAAGACCGTTCGCTTGCGGGTGGTGGGGGATGGGGCTGCCACTTTGGAGGCAGGAAAACACTGGAAGAAACGTGATGAAGATGCAAAAAGAAAGTGCAGTCGCTGCCTCTCAACATCTCTGCAAAGTGTTGCTCACAGACAAAACCGAGTAAAATGGCAAAATAAAGTAGAACTATTTAGATTAGATTTAAAGATTTCAAAGTTTTGGATGTTCCTGATAAGAAAAGTGTTGTTCGCACAAGACTTCATTACAAACATGATGCATGCAATGAATATAAGGTCTCGGCCACACTTTGAAATCCCACTCCTTTAGTATTCAGACTGGGCACATTTGGTCCGCTGAAAGTGAACCAGAGTTTGCTTCCACCGAAAAAAAAATTCTGTCTAATTGCATCCAAGAAGACCCTGGTCCGAAATCAGGAACTGCGCTCTGACCCATCTTTCGAGGTGGTCCTAGTTTGTTTCCAATCAGACTGGCCTCCAGTTCGCTCCGAGTTTCCTCAGTCTGAATACGCTCCGGCCTCAGAGCGGAACAACTGGACCAAAAAGGCCACCGTAGCTGGGCATTACAGGATGTAAACACAGTAATGAAGCAACGATGAAAGTCATTGAAATGTGGTCGGATGGATGCAGGCTCAATAAAACAACTTTTTATGTGATACGCATTGCTTCTCACTGTTTTCCCAACAATCTATACATCATAAACACTTATCAGCTTACTTTCTTAGCTGTTTCCTCAGTAACTGCCTTGCAGCAGGCCTCCATCGAACCAAAGTGAAGTGTTGAACCTGACTTGATACAGATTTTCAAAGTTGTTCATCAAAAGATTAAATAAGTTAATCATTCCGCCAATGATCGCAAAGCGCAAGACTTCCATTATTCCTTCTCTTGTTGCTTCCTGGCCAATGAAAATGGAAGAGATCTTTAGTCACATGGTTTTGTTTACAAGCTTTGGTTCGCAAAAGAACTATCCGGTTGACGGCAGTCTGAATAAACCCTTAGATTATCTTAAAGCTTTTAGCCAAAACCAGAAAAACCTGTGTCGTTGTCTACAACATAGTTGTAGATTATATGAAATTCAGCCGTCCGTTGGTGCAGAGCAACCCCGCCCCCTTTTCCCCTTCGTGCTGCAGAGAGCTCTCTATTAACTCGCTCTCCCGCTAGCTTACCGCCCCTCACAACCCCCACCTAACATTATCGGGGCAACAAAAATGGATTTGGACTGAAGGCAACTTCGCACTCCACCCCGAATGGGGGAAACAAAGACGTTCATGGATCTATTTGTCTGCAAGAGGATGCATCAGAATGGAGCAGAGCAGGGAGCCTGTAGGTCTTCCCAGCGTATTTTTCTACGTCACAAATAAGATCTTTTTCAAACTGCAATTTTTTCATTTGCTCCGGAATTCGCGATTTGAAAAAAGAACACATACTGTACATTGCATACATATAAACATATATATAAATGCCATATTTTCATTGGAGTGGGCCCTTCAAAGATAAAATCTGATCCGACCAGGCGTCTGGTTGGAGCACTTACAGAAGCTTTTTTTTCTGACACACTATTAGCAGCTGCAGCATGCAGTGCTCTCCTGCCATGCTTTTCCCTAGAAACCATACTTGGATGCACGTTTGGTAATGTTTTTGTTTGGTGCATGCAAAGAAAATGTACAGACTGCGACCTTTCTTGCAGCCGGCATAAAATGAAGGGACAATTCGCATGTCCCACCTGGCAACAATAACATCTTGGTTTCATCAGACGGGTGTCATGGGATCAACTCATGCGGGACAGTTACTCCTGCAGCTGGGAAAAGCGTTACACTCCAGGTACAGTCTTCACGATCCGTCTGTACCCCAGAATGTGCTCACTGTCCGCACATGGAGAGGCGCCGACAGACATCCCGTATTTTCAGAGACTTTCTTCTGTTTTTTAGGAAAACAGCCAGTCGAGAGTTTCTTAGAAAATATACTTTGTTGTGAACCCTAAACACCGCAGTCTCAGGGAACTCCTGAGCCGACTTCTTCTGGAGGAGCTTGTCGCACAAAAGACGGAGCGTAAAAACTTTGACAGTTTGTGCTGCACAAGTTTGACACGAGGCGTCATCATAGGATCTGCAAACATCTTCCGAGTACAGCTTGTGCCGCACTGTGTCCTGATGCAGCGCATTAAGAGCAAAAATGGTCGATTGTTAAAAGCGGTGGAAGGTTTATGCTGAAAATGAGCAGAATTTACGACAGTAAGGGGTGCCCTTTTGACTGTAGCGGCTCATTCGTAAGACTTTGTGTTAACATGCTGTGTTAAAACAGTTGTGGGCAGCCACAGGGGAATGACCTGACACTAAAAAAAAAAAAGAACGTAGACGAAGAGATGAGGGATTCAGTCTGATGAAAAGTCAGTCAAATAATTTCCTCACAACACAGGAATAATGGGTCACTGTGCATGTTTATTGTAGATTGTCTATGGGTAGAAGTCTATGAGATTTGGCCTCTTGGAGCCAGCAATCACTCCAATTTAAAAAAATATATATAAGCAACTAGATAACTGGATTAAATTAAGTACAAAGAAAACTTTTTATGTTTTTTTTGGTATTAACCTAACATCTAATAAGTTTGTTTTCCAAAATTTCAGTAGTGGTACTGACTGTGACCCGTAAAAGATAATAAAGAGGCACAGAAACACACTTCCAACAGTAAATTTTGAATGTCATTTCCAGTTTTTGACATCTACCTTATGCATCAATTCGGAATTAAGCAACTTGTAAAGTTCAGGACAGATTCATGAAGTACATCCTAAATCAACTTTTAAGGTGCTTTTGGAGACCTCAAGTCCTTACAGCATCACCTTTTGTGGATTTATATACTCAGCTTGTTGATGAACAACGCTGAATCTATAAATTAACCCCTTGACGCCTGAATTTATTTCTACTCATTAAAAAAAAGTGATTTCTAATAGATACTAAAGAAACAATTTGCCTTCAAGTAGTTAAGGTAACTTTGGAGCAGAAATGGTTTGATGCATAATTGCATCAGAAGGCATTTAGAGGTTAAAGAGCACATTTATTTAACCAAAATTATACCACATAATTGTTGTAAAAGTATGCAGGAAATCACTTTGGCTCCAAAACTACTTTAGTTTAGCCTGTACTTGAAAGCAGTACAAAATGACAACATTTACTCGTCGAAATGGAGTTTTACTGTGGATTTATTGTGTAGCATGATGAAAAATATCAGTGAATTCTTAGAGGAAATTATTAAGTAGAAAAAAAAAGGTTGAAAAAGGTTATTATCCATCCATTTTCTTAATCTGCTGTATCCCTTTCTGGGTCATGGGGTCGCCGGAGCCTGTCTCGGTTACTGATGGGCAAAAGATCGCCATTCTTTTGCAAGGCCAACATGCCCAATTACACAAATTCACACCCAGGGTCACCAATTAACCTATGAAGCATGGTTTTAGATTGTGGCCAGGAGAAAAAAACCACGCATGCACAGGGAGAACTTGCAAACTCCACCCAGAAAAGCCCCAGACAAGGGCCTTTCTCGCTGTGAGGCGAGAGAGCCAACCACTGTGCCAGCGTACAGCTTCAGCTGAGGGTTAATGGAAGAAGAATGTTTGCTCCCGGAGAAGCATCTTTAAAAAAAAAAAAACACGTCACCTGCTAGAAGGATCTTCGTTTATTGTTTCAGTGTCAATACTTTATAAAACTGTTAAAAAAGACAACAGGATGGAGTTTCACAATAAAAGTCAAAGTCTGGACCCATTCATTCACCGTTAATGGTTTAGAAAAAGCTCCTCCGTTTTCAGGATTCTGCTGGATGCAGCATCTGAAAGACCATTTAAGGTGTTCAGACTGGTTCTGCTGCATGAGCCGCTCATAAATGCAAAGCAAAAAAAACTGCAGGTATTAGAAAAAACTCTTTTTTTTTGGTCTTCTTTGATAATCTGCAGCAATAATCTGCAAATTAACATTTTGACAAAGCTTCTTTAAAGACAAACGGCTTTGGGTCCATTAAATCCGCATAGGCTTTTCTGGCAATAAAAGGCAAGAAACACAATCTTGACAAACACACACATTTGTGTGTGGATGTGCAGGCAAGCTGATTTATGTAATCCAATGTTGTCCATCACATGATAAGTGAGAACAACACTGGCTGCAGGGATTGCTTCCAGGAATCAGAGGCTATCTGAGTGACGGTCACATGATGACAGAACCTGCTGCTGCTGCACTCACAAAAAATATTAGATCAGTCGCATCACCAAGAGGTGCGACTTCAAAATATATCATTTACATGTATTAATTCACTTAAACACACCATCTTCCTTTAGGGTGAAGGGGGGGGGGGGGTGTGAATACATAAAGCATTTCAGCCCCCAGCTCTCCTACTATCCCGGCTGCTGAGGGAGCCAGGAGTTAGACAGCGATGGTCGTTTTAATGGATATGGACAGAGGGAGGAAGCCTCAGAAAGGCTGAGCAGTGGAGCCAAACTGTCTGCCAACGTGGTTGAACAGAAAAGTTACAGAGCATTAAAACAGACCAACACGGGGGCTGGCCGTGATGTGCTTAAGGACTTAAAAATAAAAAAAACCAGCAAATAAACTTAGCCTAAAAAAGGCTAAAATGTTTATCTGAATTTAACAAAGTAAAGGCATGCAACTAGAGGCAATAAGCAGTGCAAAGAATAAGAAAATATTAACAAGAAAAACTGAAACAATTAGAAAACAGGAATATATATACATTTTATTTTATCTTTTTTCTTTGCGATCCAGAAAAAAATATATACATTTTTTCCTCAGAGGTTTTGTATAGACTTTATGTTTATA
The DNA here is from genome assembly GCA_037389245.1 of Oryzias sinensis. Lineage (NCBI taxonomy): Eukaryota > Metazoa > Chordata > Actinopteri > Beloniformes > Adrianichthyidae > Oryzias > Oryzias sinensis. The sequence continues at coordinate 4,134,752 of CM074500.1, forward strand.
TGTGTAGATAAATCTGAGATTGAATGTTTATTGGAGAGGAAACAGGAATATATATATAAGAGATAATAGGTGGTGTGTACAAGGTGTACTAATACAATTGATTCTATTTATAACACTTTTACTTCTTTTCACTCCCTTTGCAATTTTATTCTGTTTGGTCACCAGAAGTTATATGTCTGAAAGAAAACATGATTATCATCATCATTAAGTGCGAGCTCAAGGAACTTGACATCTCTCTTTTTGGAGTCTTTACTTTACTGAATTAATTTTTTCCCCCTACAGTGACAAGTATGGCCCAATCCCTCATATTTAGGGCGAGTTAGATTGTAATTCCTCGTTTAATTCTCATTTTTGTACCATTTTTAATGTTGAACTTAAAGTTCTCAAACTTTTATCCTAATTAAAATATACTACGCTGTTGAAATAAATTCTTGTTGCATTCGGACCTTTCTTTCTGCGGGATATTAAAGCCATCAACATGAATGGAAACGTTTAATGCAGCAGCTTCTATAGATGAAACGGCTGCTTTTTTATCCCCAAGCTTCCTCATCAGCACCGCTTTACATCCAGTTTTAAGACCATAACAGTGATACGGTTGGAAAAAAACTATAATTACTCTCAAAAGTCTGTTAAGCTCACTGAAGCCATTTTTACCCCAACAATATGATAATCAGATGTAAAAGCATATTACATCGATTCTCTTTTCCTGTTTCCTCCTCTTCCTCCACTAACACACTTCAGCTCAGTGGTAATGAAGAGCAATTATTGGACCTGCAAGTTTCACATCTTTGCAGTGTAGTACGGTGGCCCTGAAGGGCAAATCAAATCCACAATCCACGCAAAAAACATATTAAAGATCCCAACGACCACTAAAAACGCAAAACGAATAAAAAAACAAACAACAAAAACTAGCAAAATAAAAAGTCAAAACTACCCTCTTCCCCAAAAATGTATCACTAAGGGATTTTAAGGGATTTATCCAGGAGAAAAAGCTCACATAGTACATTTCATTGAGTGATCTTAACAAAATTTCACCCACGTGCCAACTGGTTAAGTCTACAACCACAACCAAAGTTTTGTTGACCTCTGACCTCGGTAAGAGGCCATCATGAATTTTCCCCACAAAAATTCCCTTTTAGTACCTTCTACAAACTTAAAATCCTCCTAGGGATTTCAATCTATTGCCTCCTTGAGCATCACTGGGAATCAGAACTTGTAAATTTTGAACGGCGTCAGTGTGGCGAGCTGGCAAAAGTGGCGTTCCCCTGTTGCTCGAAAAAAATGTTTTACCGTACTATTGTAAAGATCTAAAACAGGGGTGTCCAACTCATTTTCACTGAGGGCCACATAAGCATAGTGGCTGTCCTCAAAGGGCCAGATATAAATTATACATGTAACTAAATGTAATGAAAAATAAATGTAACTACTCCTTAATGTTAAATAACTCATTATTTATTTATTATAACTTTTTCAAGTGACAATTACAGTTGCGCAGAAAACATATATTTGCTTGTTACTCTAGCATAAATCCTTTTACATTTGATTCTGTCAGGTTACAGTGTACAAGTCCAAATGTACAGTTGCCCAATCAGATATTTCAAGTCCGATTCCCCCTAGATATGAATAACAACACACCAATTTTTGTTTTTTATTGTAAGAGATTAAAAACTTTTATGCTCTTGCGGGCCACATAAAATTACATTGTGGGGCCTTGAGTTTGACACATGTGATCTAAAACGTGAATCATTGGGTCAAGCTGAAAGAAATGATATGATGTGAACACATTAGGAATGTGGGTGTGGTCAACAAAAAAAACCTCTGTTGCCAGGGAAATCCAAAAATGTACTTTTCTCAAAAATTACATCGACCTGTTTGACCAAAACGTAAAATGGTTGCTGTGGGGATAAAACCAACAGGGAATTTTTTATTTTTTGTTTGCTTTGTTTGTTTGATTTTTGCAATGATTTGAATAAAGAAATGCAATTTTCTTTATAAATGTCCTCCATCATCGGAAAAAATGCCACAAGAACATGTTAAAATCACCAAAAACGCCATTCTCATTGGAGTGGGTCTTCAGTTTACTTGTTTACCTTCATATTTGTTCCCACACAGTTACTTTTACAGCTAAATTTTAAAAAGCAGCAGACTCATTTAAAGACATGGGCTCTAATGGCACTTTAGGAACTGATCATAGAAGCAAAAAAAACAAACAAACAAAAAAAGCCTTTTCCGTTTAGCTGTAAGAATAGCTTTGAGAGGCAACGCTCCGCTGTTGCAGCCGCTTCATCTGCTCTGACGTGGACAACAAGGGTGAAATTAGCCATTTTCACTTGGCGCCAGCAAGAATTATTAGATGATTTTCGTCTCCTGGATATCTGTCGCTGCGAATAAAAAAAAGTCCTGGGGTGGCAGCCCAAATAATAAAACACAAAAAAAAAGCTGCTTCAAAATATGACAAATCGTCTCGCAGTGTCCTCCCTCCATGCACCCCCCCCCAGCCGCCAACACTAACACCACTATCCCCACTCCTCCCATGGGCCTCCTTCAGCCGGCTGCATGTCTCTGGAGGTCGCCTCTGACGTCAGCAGCTCGGCTGGGCAGAGTGCCAGCCCTGTGGGCCCTTGATGGATGTGGTTGGTCTCAGAAGCGTTGGGCTGTGTGTGGAGCGCACGGCGCGAGCTCAACTCGCCTCAGTGGAAAACATCTAATGACCTGTAAACACCAGACTGGCCCGTTCTCTTTTCCTGTCCATCACAAATGAGGGATAATTTAAAAAAAAAAAAAAAAAACAAACACGTGAAGATGGGCTTCAAATAGAAACCCTCGTCGGGGATTCAAAAGTTAAAAAAAGAAAAGGTTTTCACAGAAATGGCAGAGCGGCCTTGACGAACGGAAATCTGCTGACCAATCCGATGCTGAACTTGCATAAGTCTGTGCACGTATGTGTGCGTGTCTGTGTGTGTGTGGGGGGGGTGTACCTGCAGGCCTGCTGCTGCTCTTCCTCTTTAGCCATCTGTCCAACGTCTCTGCACTCACGCTCTCCAACACAAACTCATCCAGCATCTGCGGGTGCAGTGAGAGGTAGGCCTTCACTTTTTCATCTGTCAAACCTGAAGAGCAAAATGCAAAACATCTGTTGGTTCTTGAATTACACCGTTTTTTGTGACTAAGCAAATCTCTGGAAGCTCCAGAACTGAAACACATTGTGCCTTTGGTTAAAAAGTGCCATCAAATTTAACAAAACCAGAAACACAAAATTTGATTTTTTTTTTTAGGTGAAACAGCAACTGGATTTTTTGGCCCCTTTCCTTTTCTGTTTAAAAGGTTTTGTATAAGTAAAGTTTAGAGGAGCTTGATCCCTCGTGTTTACTGAAAAAGCCGGATCTGTTGGGAATACGAGCCTTGAAACAAGCAGGAGGATGAAGGAGAACTCCGTTGTTCCTAATAGGCAGTAACTCGCTAAACGGCGCTGTTTACAGGCTTTCTTTTTAAGCTATTTACCGGACCGCCATTGAGAAGAAGCTATTTTTGAGACAGTCTGAGATCGCCATGATGCAAGTTAGATGGGATGGAGGTCCTTTGTGTCCGTGTTTAAGCCAGAGATGTGAGATGCCAGCCTCAGTGTGTCAGCTTCTCAGAACTCAATCAAACTAAATGGTAAATACCGTATCTTTCAGAGCACAAGTCACTGTTTTTTTTGCATAGTTTGCCCAGGGGGTGCGACTTATATGTGAATTAAAAGCAAGTAAATATTAGCTCATCCATTTGTAATTTTGCCACTAACAACCGATTTCCCTCTAGCGCAGGGGTGTCAAACTCATTTTCACCGAGGGCCACAGCAGGATAGTGGTTGTCCTAAAAAGGCCAGATATAACTTATACATGTAACCAAATAACGAAAAATAAACGCAACTACTTGATGTTAAATAACTAATTATTTAGTTATTGTGACAATTCCAGTTGCATGGAAAACCTGTTTGCTTGTTACTTTAGCATAAATCCTTTTACATTTGATTCTGTCAGGTTGGGGTATAATTACAGTGTTTAAGTCCTAATGTGTAGTTGACCAATCCCATATGTCAAGTCAGATTCCCCCTAGTTATGAATAAATACACACCAATTTTATTTTACTTTAAGAGATTAAAAACTTGTAGGATCTCGCGGGCCACAGACAATGACATGGAGGGCCACATTTGGCCCCCGGGCCTTGAGTTTGACACATGTGCTCTAGCGGTAGTTTCCCACCAACAACCACTAGAGGGCAGTATAGGTGTGTCTTTCAGTATTGGCTACTGAGAGCAACGCAGAAGAAGAAGTGCCATCCAAAGCAAACAAGGAGGAGAATCTGATTGTTCTCCTACTAAACTTTATGATTCTTTTTTTTTTATTTGCATCGGGACATTATTATTCTTTGTTTTTATTTTTCCTTCCTCTGACTAATAGCAAGTCAATAAAATGGATTAAAAAAGACGTGGAAGTACCGCTGAAAGTGCCGCCATTGAGACGCAGTTCCTGCAGTACATGATAGTAAACATCACCGTAAAAAACAACTGAAAGATCTCAGACGTGACGACGTGCTTACCAATGCAAAGCTCTTTAAAATAAATAAACCTCGTCTAATCATTTGTGTTTTCGGTGCATTGTGAATACAGTCAATGCTTCAGAATAGCAATGAGGCTAAAAACTTGACCGTAGCTCCTCCCACATGCTGCGGGACCGCTCAGTTTATGAACATTTATTTTGGACAAGCATTGAATTTGACGTGCGTCCAAAGTGGCAGCGGATGCTAAATTGATGCTCGTGGATAAAGATCGATGCAGTCGATGCAAATTTGATGCGTGAATCACATTTGGTGCAGCATTACGCCAGATTTGTTCAGAAGCCTTGCGACTTATACGCCGGAGCGACTTATACTTCGGAAAAATGTATTTAAAAGGATATTTAACATAATATCCTGTTATGAAACACATGGATATCAGCAGAACAAGCAGGAATGTGAGCAACACAGTGCATAAATATCAGAACCGTGACTGTCGACAGGCAAGGAGGACATTCTGGAAATAATGATACTGCATAACAACCTGACTTTAAAGATTTAATTTAAATTCAGACTAAGTACAGGATCTTTTAAAGGATCCTTGGGTGTTTAACCGAAGGCGAAGTGCAGAGGTAGGGTCAGGTTGGGAAGGGGGGTGGAGGACCCTGCAGTCTGACGCTGTCCAGACACGAGACACGGCTCTTCAAGTGAGCTATGCCTCACGAGACTCCTGGCCGGCTCTGACGCAAATCGGCAGAATACGGCTTCATAAATCAAAAAAAAAAAAAAAAAAAAAGGAGAAGAGGAAAAGTGAAGTGGGGAGTGGGCTGACAGAAGCTGCAGGGGACGGAGACACACAGGGAGAGAAGCGCTGCAGAAAGAGCCTTACGACTTTGTGCTATTTGAAACACAAAGAGCGCTCTGTGATTAGCAACACCACAAAGAGAAGGGAGAAGAAGAAAAAACAAGGACACAGTGTAAATTTATGACTACATGTTTTTATTCCAAAAAGACCCCAAAAATTATGAAGCAATCATATGTGCGCATGTGAACAAAAAAAAGTGAAATGTCCTATTTCTTTTCTTTCTTTTTTAGTAGAGTTTTGTAACCGAATAGAGGTCCCTTTTAAAAACGGATTTCAAAATAAAAGTCCACACCAGCAGAACAAACCGGAGACCAACAAAGAGAGGAACTTTAGAACAAGAACCACAAAATAGCATAAAAGTCAGCAGCATTTATATATCACAGTATTAAAAATGAATTAAAAAAAAATCAGGGAAGGATATTCATTAATATATAAATACTGATACATATAAATACACTTGGCTGTTGTTTGTTTTCAGCTGTAAATACAAGACATCTGAGCTTTAAGGGATCAGTGGAGTTCCCACTCACCAGTATTTCACTTTAATTAAACAAATCCAACAGGTTAAACCTTTTTTCCCCCCAAATGTTTTTTTTTCTAAGATTTAAACTTAACCCATAAGACCCCAGACACATTTTCCTTCAAAATAAAATTATGTGGGACACATTAAGTAGAACATATTTAAGCTGTTTCATTTGTTCGCTTTTATTTTTTTTATATGTTGAAATTAAAGTAATGATCAGTTTCATTTTTTTCTATTTTCATTCTTATATAATATTACTTATGCACCTTCCATGTTATTCCATTGCCTATTGTGTGTTTTATATTTCATTATAAACAGAAAAAGAGCAACACTTTTGTGCACTTTGCATAGAAAAGCATGTGATTCCAAATTCTTAAGTTGTTTTTTTAAGGACAGACACATAAAATCTAATTTTAATAAAATTGTGTGATTTGTGCAAGAAAGAACATCTTTGTTTTCTATTTTTTGAGGAAAGAGGGATTTCTAACTCTTCTAAATGTAAAAACCCACAACATTAACGTAAAGAAATGAACGTGAATAAGGTGAATAAATGTTTTCATGCAAGACGTTAGATTTTACTTTCCAAGAAGACTTAGAAAAGCTAAATTAAAGTAAAAAATTTGCTGTATGTAGAAAATAACCTTAAACAGAGATAATAATATATTATGTGTAAAAAAAAGATTTTCATTGTTTTAGTTTTAAAAAAGGACAGGAAAATGGCTACAATCTGCAAATAACCTCTTAAATCTGATCAGAAATGTCCCAGAATTAGGATTTTTGACTTTTAATTGTTCATAAATAAAAAAAGGCTATGTAACAAAATAAAAATACAAATTATTAGTTTATTTAAAATTTTCATATTGAACCTTTTTTATATAACTTTCATGATTACAAAGAAGATGACTGTAAATAACTTGATCTTACTGCTGTTTAAAATGCTTTTTTCAACAGAACTGATGTTTCACTTTGATCCTTGAATATTTCTACCTGGATCACAAAGTAATACAGATGTAAAAAAACTGTAAAAAATATTTGTAGAAGCATTTAAAACTCCTTTTTCATTCAAAGTCTACAACTAAAACAGTTTGGTTAAACTTAAAAAAGGAGGGTTATGGTTAAAAACACTTAATGTAACTTATTTTCAGGATAATAACACAACCTATTTTCATATTTTTAGACAAGAAAACAAATTACTTTATTTTTCTGTCATTAGTTGACTTTCTGTCAACCCTGTTTGCACATTTCAAACTTTTCCTTGGATTCTGTTAGAACTTTCAAGCCAAAGCTCAACCTGATGTGGCCAAAGAAAAAACTACAGGAGGATGGGGGTTTTGCAGCCTGCAGCCATGCGGAGCCCACATGCTGTCGTCCAGAAGGGTTAACCCTGCTGGAGCCGCCCAAAGGAGAGCCTTCGCCAGCAGAACGCAAACTTTTATTTTGTCAAGAATCAGGACGACTTCCCTTTCAACAAACTGAAGGTTATCATGAAACGTGAGCAGGAGGCAAAAGCCGGGGCGAGGAGATACAGTGCATTTATGCGGGGCAAATCTCAATACATAACATGAGGCGAAACAACCCATAATGCAATGTGTCGCTAATGAAACGACAATACAGCTGCTCAGACAACTAAATAATTGCTGGATGGAATAAAAAGCCAAACAAGGGCCAGATCTGTGTATGTAAATATGGCTCTAGCCATTACAATGCAATAATTAGTCCAGTACTCAGCATGCACCTCTAACCAGCACTGATTGGCCTGACCACAGTAAACATTTTAGCAAATGTCCAGCTCAGACTTGCACAACTGCCCTTCACCCGCTGAGGTTTATCCAGATCTGACTCGTCGTTTAATTATGAAAAGGTAGGAGAGCCAAAGGATCATTTTCTAGACCTGTTTTTTTGAAAAGACTGCAAAAAAAGTCACTGTACCTAAAGGAAAAAGGCGGAGAAACTTTTACTTTATCTGTGTTTCCTTGACTTTATAGCAATCTTTTCAAGAAAAATACCTCTACCTTAAGGAAATGCAGACAAACTTGTAAATTAACTGCTTTTCCTTGACCTTTTTTTTTGCAGTCTTTACAATAAAATGCGGAAAAACGTTTCATTTTTAGCACCACAATGAATTGTGACTATAAATCAAATTTTAGAGTTAAGAAGTCTACTTTAAATTTTGTTCAACTTAGAAAGTTTTTAAATGAAGTCAAAACTGTGTTTTAGATAAAAATATTGCGTTTAAAGTATCTTTTCATTAATTCTGACAGAAGAATGAAAAGTTTAAGTCATAAAAAGTCCCTTAAAGATGCCCTGAACTGTTTGGTAAGTTACTGAAAGTGTGAGGCTGTTTTTTTCTTTTTCTTTTCTGTGTTTTAAACATTTTAAAGGCAGGAAGTAATCAGGTTAAATTGCTGCTCCAACCAACAGCCAGGCTCACAGAGTTACAAAATAAAGTTCCGAAATTAGAAGGAGAACAGAAAAGGTCGTCAGACTTGGTCACACAGATGTTCTGGCAAACTTTGAGCGGAGTTTGTGAATGCAGCACCAAATAAGAAGTTTGTAACGTCTTCCTTCTGCTCTGCAGAACAGACCGAGTCAGTGAGCAGCCGCAGTTCCACAAACAGCGGTGAGATTGAAGCCTTTCGGCTTCTGACCGAAGCTTAGCGCAGAAGTTTTCTGCAGCTGACTAAGACTTGGGTTTCCTGCATTCATGCAGCCAGCTATTGTTGCATAACACTTATCTTGACACCACACCCTGGGACGAGGAAGGGAAGGCCAAACAGTCTGTCTGGGTCTGTGCACCCTCAAACCCAGCTCCGCTCATGACACAACACCTTTTTCTGGACCCAACGCACGTTGGAAATCCTCTGCAGAGGTTGCACCAGCTGCTGGACTTCAAGTGGAATTTCAGGTCCTATAGAACAAGTTCAAATCCTGAAAGTCAAATTCCATTTGTTTTTGTTTTTTTAATTAACCGGGCTCATTGTGATTTTATAGGGAGAGTGTAAAACACTTCCAACAAAATGTGCTCCCAGTATCTCAACATTGGAATAAAGATCTGAGTCACTCGTGTGTTTTGTCTTCCATCTATCCCAACAGGACTTTGAGTCCACCTTGATTTTAGTTTGCGTTTTCCGATCAATTAAAATAACTTTTAGAGCAGAGATTTGCAATCAGGAGGATCCTACTTGACACAGGATGTATTTAATTTTGAAAGGAAGTAATATGTGCCGCTGCCTCTCAAAAGGAAAGGAAGTTAGAACTGTTATGTATAGGCAATTATAATAAGCTACATGTTGTAAACGGACAGCTTAATGGTCACAAAAACACAAATAAAGAGCTGTTTTCTAAACAGTAACTTTGACTTTTGATCACCAAGAAACTAGACCATTTTGATCTTTTAGCGTTAAGGGTTGCAGACTTGTGTTCTTGAGAAACAAAAGAAACATCTGCGGCTATCAGACACACCAATCAGCAAAAACGCAGAGGAGTCGGGCAAAGGCAGGAGGAGAACCTGCAGCAGGACTCTTTAAACTGTGCAGAAAATTAGCGTTCTAAAAAGAAAATAAATGTTGACATTTTTCTGTGTGCATTGAGTTTGTCTTGTTCGAATAATTCCAGCTACACCAGTTCCATAACGATACAATTTAAAAAAGGTTTCAATCCATTTTTAAGGACTTTTTTAAAGAGAAAACCTTGCAAAGCTACTTTTTTTTCCATGCATTTCTATTAAGGTTTATTAACAGTGAAGTTACAGGAGCTTTTTTCTGATTAATCTGTTTGCCTAAATGCTCCAAATGTATATTTATGAAACTTATCTACAGGAATTTGTAAAAAATCAGAAGCATTGACTTTTTTTTAATTATACTTTATTTAGAGACTTTTTTCAGTCTATGTGTTCTAGTTCTAGAGTAGTAGATTTGTTAAAAAAAACATTTGAAATTTCACAAGTTTGTGAACGTTTGCTATAAATTTAAGATAATACAGTCAAATAATGTTTAGGATAAGAGGAAATTGATTATAAATTCAATCAGTTTGCACATTTTTGAACCCAATAGCATCCTAAATGCAGACCAGGTGCTTAGTTTTATAGTTTTTAATATGTAAAATTATCCAGAATTTCAAAATAAAAGTAATTTCCAGCTTTTCATACAAGGCTGAGGGATCAAAAAAAAAATCTGATCCTCTTTTAACTTTTATTTATAAAATATCGAATAAAGGGTCATTTTGAGCACAGCTGGGCCAGCCTTCCCTCGCCTCTCCTCCTCTTCCTCGTGCTCGGACGCTCTGAACGGAGGCTCCACAGCGTTCCTATCAGACAGCTGAGAGCTCGTATCTACGGCTCAGGCCTGACCCCGACTGCGTTCACTGAACAAGACGTTGGTCTTCTGCGACACATAGATAAAAAAAAAAAAAAAAAGCACTCCAGAGACGAGGGGAAAAGACCCCGTCTACAGAAGCGCCATCCACCTGGCACAGAGTCAAGGGCGAGCTGCCAAGGTATTACTTTTCACTTTCCTGATATGAGACTGAAGCAGAACAGAGGGGAGGCTGGGGGTCTGCTGTTGGCCGCATGGGTTAGAGAGACTTCCTCGCCAGGAGGTGGGAAGAGCATGAGGTTCTTATCTACGAGAACGCTGGCGTCCAGTGTGCAGGTAGCGTACCACCCGTCAGGTGTAGGAGAGAGTTCAGGAAGTTTCAGCACAGGTCACCGCTGAGGCTAAACCAGAGGTCTGCAAGCTTTAAGGAGCCATATGGTCCAGTTTTCACATTTTTACAATCATTGGATTGTAAAAGTGTTTTGTTTTTCTATTAAGAGTAACTTCTTTACTATTGATAGCAGCGCTTGACAGTTGTCTTTCAAAATAAAGTACATCCTGTGTCAAATCAGATCCTCCTGCAGCAAGAAAGTAAAACATGACCTATGCTACCATTTTGACGACAAATAGGTGCTATTGTGTGGTACAGATGAGAATATGTGCTTAATTTAAGAAGGTTAATTCATATTTAGTCACATTTCTAGCATTTTTAAGCCAAAGAGGCTCAATGGAGGGGTAAAAGAGCTGCATGGGGCTCAGGTTGGGCCAAATCAATACCAAAGGTCCCAAACTAAGAGAATAATATCTCAGTGTGGATCTGAACACTATTACCCCCCCCACACACACACACACACACACACACACAGCTGGATCAATTGTAGTTCTTAAACGTACACACACCTCTCACTTTAATGCATCTTTTCCACATGCATACTGTCGGACAGAAACAGCTGCAGACAGCAGACTGAGACACAGATAAGGCACCCCCCCCCCAATCTACAGGCCCCCCAGTGAAGCTCTCTCTCTCTTGCTGCATTTGCACTCATGAGGGGTAAACTTCACCGAAAATAAACTGTTTGGGGCATTTCCGATAACAGCTGTCACTCTGGCGTTCATGACACGTAAAGATGGATTCATCCTGGAAAAAAGGAAAAAATGAGGCTCGTGTTCAACCGTTCCACATCTGGGCTGATGTGTAGAGAGGGGCCTGTGGGGACTCAATAATGAGAACCACAGATCCCTGCTTCTTCTCCAGAACCGTGTTCTTTTAGAAGCTCTGACACCAGAACCAGTCGAAAAGAGGCGTTCCCCCCCCCCTCCAGGTCTTTCACCACACACATTACCATTCCCTAAACTGCAAAACAATCCATGTTCCTAAAGTCCAAACAAAACAAAAACTCAAATATATTTAGTGGCTGCGCTGGGAGAAGACCTCGGAGTGTCAGGGAGGCCATGCGGTGCAGCAGGAAATCTCTAATGTGAGCACTTCCTGTCTGACAATGCAGCCTTCTTCCCTCAACTCGACAATAACCAATTGCGTTTGAAAATGCCTGACAGATCGCATTAGGGGCTGACCTCGCGTGACCTCCTAATGCACAAACACATGCATTTTGCTGAACCCGGAGCTACGACATCTCCGGAGTGATTTACAGCTGCAATTCAAATGGAGTGTGAGGCGGTCCTGACAGGCTGAAGTGGGTTTTGCTCCTGCAGGATGGGACAGTCCAGCAGGTAAAATACACTCTTTGTGTGATAAAATTATCATTTTATCCAAAAAAACAAAAAAACAAACAAACATTCTCAGATGAACAAAAGAAATTGTCAAAAAATGATTTGCAAAAATGACAGCTTTTCAAAATAAAAGCAAACACAAAAATAAAGTGGAGCACCTGGGCCAGCACCTGGAGCCGCACATATCCGAGGATGTTTTGTCAATTCTTAAAGGACGTAAGCTTTCTGAAATCTGACATTCTTGTCCTTCTTTTGGTAACACATGAGGGCAGAAAACCAACATAGTTGCACTTTTTTTTTTTTTAGCTGTGTTTACTTTGGCATCATTCTGTGTCCCGGGGTTCAAACTCTACGAACCCATTACTGCAGGGTTGCCCTTATGAAGCTCGCTGGAGGTGCCACAGAAAACAGCTGCAAGCGGACATGATTCATGTGCACAGACACGGTTACAATCACAGGACGCCAGCAAATGAATTACATGAGCTCTGAAGTTTAAACACCTGCATGAGAAAGCAACATATAAATATTTCCAGACTAATATGTTTTTGCTGTTTCTCTGCTGAAGGAAAATACAGTTGTGAGTGCTTTAAAAGATGAATTTAGTTCATTAAGAAGTGTAAAAATGTGAACTTTGAGTTTTTTTTAGTTAAAAAAACATAAGAATTGATGAAGTTATAGCCTCTTTTCAGCTGTTTTAATAAATTATAAATAACAATATTTTCTTTATGTTGATTTTTATGCATTTCTTTTGTTTAGATCCTGGCTGTGTTGCCATGATTTGCTGGATGTCTCTTCCACAGCAGAACAGCTTCATTCCAACACTCCAAAACCCAGGTTCTGCGTGACATTTAAGATCCTAAAAAGACATAAACCCCCCATTTCTGAGCTCCAGTCCCGCGCTGCCCCCACAGCAGGAGTCCCCACCCATCTCCATCAGCCGTCGGGCTGTCATTCATAAAGTTGGACAGGCAGATGAGGGAAATTACGCACTCTCTCCACGCCTGAAGACATCCCAGCTGAGCCCGACTCCTGCACAATTCTACCTTGAAGCATTTTTCACTTTTAGTTATAAAAACAAAAATATAAATAAATACCTACTTGTGCCCAAGAAACAATCCGTTAACCTTCTGAAACAGCTTGTTGAAGACGGACCATCTTCCATGTCGGATATGAGCGCAAAAGAAGAGAAGAGCCTCGGAGAAAAAGTGCGCCTCTGCAGCCGCAACTTGGTCAAAAAATAATTAGAATTAAAAAATAATAATAATAAAACGCAAAACTAGGACGGGGTAGTCTGGTGGTTTCGCCAATGCTCGGGCGGGCAGGGAGAGCGCTGCGCCGCCGGGTCCCCCCCCTCCTCCACCAGTGCTATGACCCAGCACCGCTGGCCGAGGTTAGCTTCAGTCGGTCCGCCTCCCCGGCGTGGTGGCTCCGCTCTGGAAGTGCAGCGGCAGACTGAGCGGAGAGCAGACGGAGGAGCAGAGCAGAGTAGAGGCGTCCACGCACGCTGACGCACGCTCACGCACGCATACACACACGGAGGGCGGGGAGCGCATTAACTCCAATGCAACGCTACTGTTAACTTTTCAAAATAAAAACACACGTGTGGTACAACCCACTTCCAAAATACGCTTAATCTTATTTCAAATGAAAATTAAGAACAGTACTAAAGTCTAATTTATACAAACGGCAACAAACCTACATATGTTTCGTATAGTCTCTTAAAAAAAGTATTTTTCCTAAACTGCAAAACTTTCATCTGAAAGGTTGCGGACTTTCATTTCCGGTATTTCTTTCTGCGCCTGCGCTTGACGCGTCTGGCTGGCCAGCTCCCTTTTGACGTGTGAGAGCTGCTGTTCCTGTTTCTGAATTTGGCTGCAAAAAAGGGGGACCAGCTTCATGCCCAGCGCTGTCCACGTTTCCAGCGGTCACGGAGGGAAAACCACGACCTCCACGGTCACACAAATCACGCAGTTTCTGCAAAACTCAGCTCAGCTTTATAGGACATACTTGAAAACAATCAAAACTAACCTACAGGCTGTTTTTAAAAAAATAAATAATTTTAGGCATAAATAATAAACATCTTTGTGTAAAATTAGGAACTAACAATAAATATAAAACATCTAACATGACATAGTTGCGTAAATATCATTTTATTAATCTAGGTTAACCACATGATTGTAAGTTTCATTGTTTTCATTTTCTTTGGTGTTTTAAAGAACATTTTTGACTTTCCAAACCAGCAACGACTGAATCTACTGAAGACACACAAGAACCCATATTTTATTCACAAGAGCCAGCTAAAACAATCCTGACACAACGAGCAAATTATTCTATTGTTCATCATTCTATTAAGCAGTAGATTCGGATAGGAATAAAAGCTCCAAACTGGAATAAGCTGGGCTTCCTTCCTGGTGTCCCTCTGCAGATGTGCGCCTGTACCGTTTGCGCCCGGAGCGGCTGAAGGGCTTCGACTGCAACATGATACAGCATAAAGGGACTGCCTCGCAGCTGCAGCATCACATACTGATCATATCGAGACAGAGAGGTGTGGGAGTTGTGGCGTTCTACGTCAGCAAGTGTGACTAACTATCAATTACTGACATTCCAATACTCGTGAGGAGCTGGCACTTCCAGGGGTCACGCACCACATCGTGTTGCTCTCTCAGCCGGAGCAGAAAGGTCAGTAAATGTAGGGAAAACAGGGAAATATTTAATACCATCTTGCAAATCGATTTGATCAAGCTAAAAGGCCAAAGGGGAAAACAAAAGTTTCTTTTACGTAGTTTGAATGGAAGAAATTGTATGATTTGCCTTATCAGCTCTTCAGTAGCACATTAGCGTAAAAGACAGCTTAATTAAACCAAAAAGATGAAATAATTATTTAGCAGCAGGTCTTTAAGTTTGAATCTCTAGTCTAAAATGACAAGGTATGAAAGGAACAGAAGAATAACTTGTTTTTGTCCATCGCAATACCAGATTTTACAAATCATCTTAAGACCAGAAGTAAAAATCTCATATTTCTAATGGTATTGCTGCATTTTCTGCAAAGGTGACTGGGTTTATGGAAAAACTTGTTGTTTTGCGCAAAACTGTTTGGTTTCACTCTCTGAAAGTTTATCCTTTTAGAGGCGCCGCAGCTCGGACAGATCAAGCTCCCTCCACTCCGTTTTCCCCGAGCCTTTTGTCGCTTTTTGCTGCCAGATTGTTCAACTGTTTAAAAAAGACAAGACGAGTGAAACAAACTGAGCACAGCCTCTTCCGTTTCTGCAGAAATCTGCTGCTTTATTGGGATCAGCACTGATCCAAATTGACTGACAGATCCCTTGAGGACACAAATCAGGTAAACAACACTGCTTTGATGACTGACAAACATGCATTTTGCTCAGTAATAACACAAAAAATGAACAAAATAATTGCATTGCCCCTGAATAAGTTTGTCCCTGATAACTAGCCTTGATGGATTGTTGTCTTTGACATTTTCTACATTTCACAGATTATTTAGCTCTTGAACGAAAAAAAAACACAGACACAGAAGAGGATGCTTTTAAAAGAAATTTTAACATCTGTTGGAAAAGATTTGCTTGTTCAAAAGCAATTTGAGAATGGGAATCCCCCCCTTAAGAGCAGAAAAGTTCAAACTAAACACCAGAACATTTGAAATGCAGGACAAAAAAGAGACTATTCTAAAGTGAACACAGCAGATGCAAAGTCGACAAAAAAATCCACACAAAAATAAAGACAACTGTCCTGAAAATGCCAACTGTTGATGGTGACACTGCTTCCATTATAATAAAGTAAACCTGTTTCAGTGTAACCCAATCATTTTAGCTAATAAATATATAGTCATGGTGTCATAATCCTAAATTATTTTGCCGGCTGTATTAGTTTTATTTACTATTCTTTACTATGAAATTATTATAAGATGTAAGTGGCTCCATCCATTTTTGATTTTTTACATCCGTAATGGATGTACATATTGTTTAAACATGATGTCTAAATATTGTTTTTATCTCACTTTGGTCAAAGACTTCGACCCAGGTGTTTTTCCACGATCTTCCAAACTGTGCATCTTTGTTATTTCCTCATGTTTTTCATGGTAAATGTTTCATTAAGGAAACCGTTTCTCTCAGTATTAAATAATAGAAACGAACTGAAAAAGGTTTCTAGATTTCATCAAATGTATGATGAAGAGGAGGGCTTTGCCGCCGAAGCTTTCTCATGTTCACTTTATTGCAGACTATTTGCAAAGATTTTAAACTTTGTTTTTAGACATTCAGGATATTTGAGCAGGTTTTCAGTTGTTTTTACTTTTCCTTGCTTAAGACCTTCCCAAACTCTTCTCAAATTAGCACAGTCCAAGTAAGATTCTCGTTTTGTTCACGTTCATTCTAAAATGTGTCATTTCCACTTATTACACTGTTTTTTTATGTCACTGTTCATAAAAACTCAAAAAAGTACAAACCATTTGCTTAAAACTAGCAAAGAAAACACATAACATTGGGCTGTATAACATTCAATTTGAAGTAATTCTATCTAACTTTTCATTTTTTGAATAATTTTGTGAAACTATTTGACATCTTACTAGCAGATTACTTGTTAATTAAAATGACTTGCTGCACAGACTGATAATTTACCATTTTTTGTATTTTTTTCCCAAGATTAGTAAACTTTTGCCCTTTTTTTTGAACTGTCGTACTGTGAAAAGAGCTACTGCAAAAACTGAATCTTAAGAAATTTCAAGGGAAAAGAAAAATTCTCTTATTTATTGTCTTGCAAGAAAACTAATCTTATCAAGAAAGCAAAACCATTTGAGGTAAGAAAACATGTTATAGTGAATAGTACTTTTCTGTAATTCTTGGTAAGATTATTTTTCTTACCCCATTGGCCTTTTGTTGCTGCTTATTTCAAGAAAATCTTCCAATTTTAGAAATTTTTTGACGTATTTCTTGTTTTAGCAGTGAGAAGAAAAACGCTAAAACAAAATTATTTTGGTCTGCAATGAACTGGCCTCTTTTCTTCATCAAATCCCAGATCCGTCTGTCGATGGATACAAACACAGCCCAGAAAGGCTGAACCTTTGGGTTGAAGTCTCACTTAAGGAGGGATGGGTCTGTCAAACATGTGAGGCTCCTGCGGCCGTTGGGTGAAAGAGCTGGAGATCAACAGCTGACCGACGGGTGAGCGGTCCGCAGCCAAGCTTGACTGTTCTCTCCTCTCGGCTGCTTTTTGCAAACACTTTCGGATATGTGCACCGAGCGTCGCCCGACACGAGGGCTGCAGTTGCAGCCTTCCCCTCCACGTGAGAAGACCTCATCCACTGAAGCACATCTCAGATTCAAGCCATTGTACCAGCTTTTTTTGGTGCACACATGGATGCAAGTGAACCATTTACAGATCACATGCAACGGCACACAGGAGCACATCTACACGCATCAAATGCAGCAGACCCACACACACACACACATACACTACAGAGACTTCCAGTCCCCTCCCCCAACTGAATAGTCTGTTCTGACAATCCACAGGACAGCCGGAGCATTGACGTCAGAAGCAGGCCCATGAAAATACAGGGTCCCTGGGGGGCTGAGGGAGCTATGCACATCTTCACAGCTTGGCTTGCAACTAGTTCAACAACCAAAGAGCATATAACTGCCTCTGTTTACTTAAATGCAAAATGCCATAGTAGAAAAGCAGGTCCTTATTTGCACAAAGCCCTGCCATGTTCGGATTTGCATGCGGCTGCAGTGCAGCTCATCTGATCGTGACGTCAATGGACGTCACTGCACCGTGATCCATTAGGACAAATACGAGATGGGTGCATAATTTAAGCTCATGGAAATAACATATCGCGGCACACCATTACCTGCCCCCTGCCACCCTCATTATTGCCATTTTGACTAAGCGCTGTCAGACTGTACAGACCCACAGGAAAAGGCTTGTTTCCCCCTCAGACGCCCTCAGGAGAAAACATGACGTCTTTGTTTTCGCTTAAAGTTATGAAACTCATTTTATTTTATATTTTTCATACGAGGCTTCATCAGAGAAAGAGAGTCATGTCATTGTTGTCTCTTAATAGGAATTCTACAAACCTTCTGAACCCATTAAAACGCTATAGCATGAGAACCGCTTTTTATAAATGCAGTTAGATATGAATTTGTAGCTGCCTATGTCTAATCAGCCATATGACTGTTGTGAATCTGACGCTTCATACCTGGATTTACCCAGCCCCACCATGCGGTAAAGGTGGAATATCAGGGTGTGCTTAGATTTTGGGGTGACTTATCTCCCTGAGCCCCTAAATGCGCAGAAAACCTGCTATCACCAAACACGTTCATCTATATCTGTTCTCTCCTTTGATCTGTTTTATAAGTTTGATGTTGAATGCTCTTCCTGACACTACCCTCTGCGTTTACCCGGCTTGGGACCAGCACAAGCAGGACACTGGCTTGGTCCCTGCTGAGGTTGCACTTATTGTTTTTTTTCCTGTTTATGTCTGTCCATTTGTCCATCCTTACGTTATTTTGGTCTTTTATTTTTATTTTATTTGTGCATTATGTTGTTTTTTGTGATTCATCCCATTTGGGGGGGCATTGCCCCCAACCTGACCATGTCTATATCCGGCCTTGTTGCTCTTCCTGTCTTTTAATTTATGTTCAAATTTCGAAGCTTCCTATTTTTTGTTAGTTTGCTACGTTTTGGATTTTTTTTATGCTTCTTTTTGTTTTGTTTTTTGTTTTTTGCAGACCATCGCGTTTAGGGAGGGGTATGCCCCCCTTTACCCATGTCTATATCGGTCCTGCACAAGCATGTTGAAACTGCATTTATCGGTCTGCATTTGTCTGTCCATTTGTCCGTCCCTCCATCCTTACATTTCCTTTGTCATCTTTTTTCTTTTGGAATGTGTTGCTTTATGTGATATGTTGGGTTTGTTCATTTGTTTGTTTTGTGTAATTCTTATTTCTTTAGTTAATTTTTTTTATTTTTTTTAGAAAACATTTTCTTAACTTTGGGTAAAAATGACCCTTTTTTGTCTTTTATTTACCTATTTTAACAACATTTCAAACTAAAGTACCTCATTTTTGACAGGTTTCTTTTGGTCAAAAGTCACACTTTTACCCAAACAAACCTCCTGACAGTTGGAAATAAACAATTTCTTCACTTCCTGCTCTGTCAAATCTGAATTTATGAGCGTTAATACCCTGTGGGGGATTTTGAGCACACAGTACTATTTAAATACGGAAATGATAGTTTAAGTGAAAACTAATTTCAAATGAGTGACAACTTGATTTGAGCAAACAAAAAAATTTTTTTATGTACACAAGTTTAATTTCCCTGTTTGCTCTTCACTATTTAGCCGCTCAGTAATTTACCTTTCTGTGGTTGGTGAGCTTAAACATGTGATCTCAGTGCACATGCTCAGTTCTGTCTGTGTTTATGACACAAAATAAGATTCTCAAAAAAAATCTTTAGCATAAATTTTAACAAAATCATCTCTTGGAACAACATTTTTTTGTATCTTATGAAATCCAAATTTATAAAAGCTCAAAATATTAATGGAATTTTCATGTTAAAAATATTATCATGCATCTAGAAAATATATTATTTTAAGTAATATCACTAATAAAAAAAGTTTTATTTACAATTTACAAATATTTTTGACAACTTTATCCTAAAATGTGTACATTTTTTGTGTTATTTTATTTGGTCTAGAAATAAAGATAGATGGGCTGTTATAGCACCTAAAATAGGATGTTTTTTGGTGGGATAAATACAAATGTATGTATTTATATTAAATGTACTGACTTGAAACATATACTTATTTAAACAATATACTTATTTTAAGACATAATTTCCAACTATTGGAGCAGTATACCCAAATATGTTTGTTTATTGCTAATTTTAAGAGTAAATTTTGTCTTAAAAGTACAGGACATCTCAACTTATTTTGCAGAAGTTTTACCAAAATAAAATATAACAAGGAAAACATTTGGTATACACTTAAAAAAATTAAACCAGGTGTTAGTTATATTAACATATATCTAAAAGAAAACTGACCCAAACCATCATAATTTATGTTATTATTATATTATGTTAAACATGAACTAAAAGAGCTTTTGCTAACTCATTTGTAATGGGTAGAGATAGCAAATCTAATACAATCTAGAACAGAAGGTGGCAGTAAGGTGCAAAATCCAGCCTGAAGCAGTGGATTCATTTTCTGAGGGGGACCTGGTTGTGGATGATGGTGGCAAAAACATATTAGCCGGATAGAGGTCCAGAACCAGAACATCACCCCCCACCGCACATTTCGGTTGTAAAACACTGGGATTTAAAAGAAAAGGGATGCAAAGGAAGAAAGAAATGTAAATAACCTGATGATTCTTTCAAACTGGGCTCTAATCGTTTCAAGGGACCTGTGGCCCCGCCCCACCCCACTCCCAGCATTGTGATCAAAATAATTAAAAAATGTGTATTCACTCTCAAGTTGGCTCAGAATTATTTCAGCCTGGTTTGTATGTTCTTCTCGACACCAGATGGAGTTAAACTGGACTTATGTTTAAATAAAGTAGTGAGTGAGGGTCACAAGCACATTGTGGCTGTTGTCAGATCTGGCAGCGCAAGGAATTGTGGGATACCATTCCCATTGCCTGTCTGGGCGGATTGGGGCCTAACTGTGGGTTTTTATTGATGTGTTTTGCTGTTTTGTTTTGCCCTTAGTTATTTTTTTTCCTGTTATGTTTACTCCTTTCTTCAGAGGATGATAACCCATTTGTGATGTGAAACACTGTGTTTGAAGAATGAAACCAGAGTTTATTATAACTGATCTAAATCAAAATGACTTTCTTAAATTTAAATTATGAGAAGTACCACATAAAATTAATTGACATCTAACGTTATAATTTAAGTTTAGATGACTCAACAAGATGATGTCAGATCATATCTAGTTTTGTAACCATAACTTATACAAATCTAGATAAAATGCACTTTGATCATCATCAAGATAAAAAAATGATGTTGCACCAACATAATTGCATTCAGATCTCCCGACAGAAATGTTTATTGCTATAAAACATATTTGATTTAGATAGAAATACTTTCCATAAATGTATTATGTTAAGCCAACATATGATTTTTAAAGTGTATTTTCTTACAACTTGTTTTGAAAAAGGACTTTTCTTTCAGTGAAATAAGTTGCAAACAGTTTAAAAATCTTGTTACTTTTTTAATAATCCTGGAATATAACCTAAAAATTTACTTGGTGCTTCATAGGTGCTTTCTATTTTTTTACGTCTTTTTTTCCACCCATATTCCCATCATGCAGAACCTCACAGGTTGGGCTAATTTTTGAATCCATTCTCCAGCCCAAAATTAAATTGGCAGGTTTGATTCTGGAGATATTTTTCCCTTTTCTGGATGAAACACAGCTTATGAGGCAGCTATATGGTCTGAACATGTTTTTGTTTAGTTTTGTGCATATATTTTCCTCAAAAATGTGAAGCGCTGCAGATGCAAAATTGAAAATAGTTTTCAGGGAATGTGACGGCGTCCAAAACAACAACGGTGCAGTATTTGCCTACTCTGATGTCCGTCCTCACCCTGTCTGTTAACAGACTTTTGTATCGACCCATTCAGGTTGATGTAAATAATAATCCTTCACTCAGTAAAGCAGAATTATTAAAGCATAATTTTTGCTACATATTTCAACATTTTCTGTCCGGATTTGAACTTTTTTTTTCTGCAAAAGTCCAAGTTCTTCAGAAATGTTTACAGCTGCTAAAATGTTTAAAGGGATATGATTTTTTAAAGGTGACTTTTAAGCAAAAATGCTTAATGAATATAGAAAAATATTATCTTTTAGGTCACGAGATTCAAATCTGTCGTTATCAATACATGACTATTTTAATCAGCAAAACAGCTTAGAAACAAAACAGCCAAATCAACTCTTGATGTGGGCAAAGAGGATCAGCTTACATATGCAAACGCTGCAACCAGGAAATGTTTCCTGCAATGTAAAATACCTGCAGGATCAATAGATGTGATTGTCTGAAGTTTAGACAATCACCCCTCTGGACATTTTAGATTGTTCCATATCTTGACTCTTTGAACTGAAAAACGTTTTTCCTTCATTTTTGTTCTAAATTTAAGAAAAGAGAAAACCTTGCATGTGATCAGCACTTGCAAAAAACAAAACCAAAAACCAAATCTTTATATTTCAGTACATTTAATTTACTGAATTAAAAGACTTACTTTGGAAAATTTACAAGACTTGTTAAACTTATTTAGGAGCCCAAAAGCACAGAGGGCTAGAAGGCAAGCTGGAGTAATTAATGTCAAAAATGTTTATTAAACAGCTTATGAGATACACTTTTTAGACAAGAAGGGATTTACAGCATTAATAGGATATTTAAGACTATTTTCTTATATTTTTCTAGCAGAAGGTATACATTCAAAAAATCAATCATCCCATGTGGATTTGTCCACGCAGTCTTTCGGGTCCGACACGTCCCCTCTGATGAACACAAAGGGAACTTTTGCCCCCCCATTAAAACATGGTGTTTATTATGTTCCCTTATGCAGCGCCACATTCCAGCTGAATGACATCCACAGAAAGAGGTATGCCAAGCATGTTCAAACAAATCAAGTCAACAAGTCCTATTTAATCCAAATGTGCAGGTACAGTCATCCACAGAGTCATCGCAGTCATTTACAGGCACACCCTCTGATAATTACATTATTCCGTGCAAACAGAGCCTTATGTAGTCGCAGGCTCTGATGTAGGAGGCCTGTTGGAGTGGAGGTTCATGTAAAAATTGTCCTTTTCTTGCAAAAATAGAACAAGCTGTTCAGGGTGTTTTTAGTTATTTATGCTTTAGAACGTAAAACAAAAGAATTTAAATAAAGTTTAAATTCTATTTTGGTAAAAACTTAACCTCTAATAAAACAGGAAAATGTGTTCCTTGCAGATAATTCCTAAAGAATAAAAATTTTTCTTTTAACGGTCAATTAAATGTGCAGGTTGCTGTTGTTTTATGCCTGCAGGGAAAAGCTCGTCTACGACTAAACGTTAACAGGAAAACCATGAGGTTAGCTTCTCTGGAAGCTGATGGGTCATGTGGACCACCTGTATTGTCAGGGCAGGGGATCCATAGAAAAAATAAAATAAACTGGATTTCTGGCTTTGCTGAATATTTTTCAACAGCTTTAGCTGACTCCAAAGTCCCTTATTTCTTTTTCATTTTGGGATAGTTGAAACAATACATAAAAAATATGCAAATGCTCCAGTCTTAAACATTTTGACCAGTGCAGATTTCAGGATGGAAATAATGGTATGATCCAACATTTACAATGCAGCAGCTGAATAAAAAGGGTGGAAAGTATCATCTGCTTTTGACGGCCTCACACTGACAAATTCAGCGGATCCCTGATGCAGCTCGCCGTAAAAAAGGACCTCAGACCCCCTCCTGCAAAAGCAGACGACCGAGGTGCAACAGTGAGGACCAAAGAGTGCAAGATGGGAAAACGCTACAAATGTGGAGCAGCACAGAGGAGACTGCAGAAGGCGCATGAATAAAAAAAAAGGTGATGAAAGAAGTGTGCAGGGGTGGTGGTACAGTTAGTATGGGGATGGGGTTGGGGGAGGCAGCTTTTGTGCGTCAAAGCCGCAGCCAATGGGCAAGCTCGACCAGCCGATGCTGCTGCTGCCACTCACAGCAGCCGCCCGGGCCTCATGTCCTCCACATCACAGGGCGGGCGCAAATTATGCCTGCTTCAACGTCTGTCAGGCACACATGCACGGCAAAATGTAGCCTCACGTCTCACTGAGGCAGGGAAACGCTCACACACGGCTTCAGGATAAAACCCCAGAGAGGGAATTTTTACTTTAAGAATAGAGAAAAATCCCTTTTCTTTCAGAGGAAACATAATGTATTTTATGATTGTCAGATATTCTTGCAAATGCACCATTTCCATTTTGAAGAAATGAATTTCCATTTACTGTTTTTTGCAAATTAAAAACAGAAAATTTTCCCTTATTTCCCTGATGGTGAACCAACAGCTGCCTCTCTTCTGCATATGCAAATCCATTTTTCCGTTGGAAACACTGATCCGACTATCAAAGCCGTGTTTCTGGAGGATTTTGGAGAATGAAGATGAGTGTGTGATCAGAGCTCTGTGGGGCAGGAAAACCAAACCTAAACAAACGCTGCTTGTTGGCTCTGCTGACGTCATGCAGCCGCTCAAAACGCTTGACTGTGCAGTCTTGTCAAAGTGCAGTCAAAACAGTACTGGAAGGGCAGAGGATTTTTTTTTTGTACAAAGTGAGCAAAAGATCTGCTTCAGGGTTTTGGCTGTTTGTGGCCCAACGCAAAGCCAGAGCAGCTGCAGCTCTGCTGGCAGCGGTCACATCCTATAGGTGCTTTGGCGAGCAGCAGGGTTGAGCCATGACCTCATTGTCTCCACATCAAATCATTACTCCAACACACACACCACTTAGTGCTGGCTTTTTATAGTGAGTTCCATGTTAAAAAAAAAAAATCTCACCACAATTTTACTTTATTTTTTTACATTTTAAAAGATCCTTACAATTTAATGGAACAGTTTATGCATTTCAACGTTTTAGAAGTATTTTTAACTATAATTCAGATTAAAAACGTTTTTGTTTTTTAAGTCGTGCTATTTTAGTCTTAAAAAAGGTTAAAATAATAGGAAAACCAAAGGAAAGGAGAGGCTGGGATTATTATCTAGATGGCTGCCTGCTTGCAGCCATCATCAAAAGCCAAACAAAGTCAGCATTAATCATAGGTGGGAAATGTTTGCCATAACAAACAGAGCTGTCAGTCTTTCAGCAGAGCAGACGTCCATGTGAGCCAAGATGGTCAAGCAGTCAGACGTCAAAACGGCTTCCTTATTACACACACGAACAGGCACTAGAATTTGTCTTTCCCCCCGTTTTAGGCTAAATAAATTGTTGATTTGATCTTATTAACCTCTTCATTCAAAGAATATTTGAATAAATTCAGTAATAACACAAAAATCTATTTTCATCTTTTGATCTATTATCAAAGTGTTCCCAGTTGTCTGTTAATTATGATTAAACCATTTAGAGCCAGAGCAGGAGTTATTTATCAAAAATCCAGAGTTATAGGTAAGACCTTTTGGCGTAGAATAAGCCCTTCCCATCATTCATCTGTTTACACGCTGGCTTACAGCCCCTCACCACCACAACCGAACATTAATGGTGCAACAAAAATGATGAGCAGTAGAGTTTTGAGCCACATGCCAGCTCAGACGAGGAAAACAATGACGGTTACGGTTTTAGTAAAGACTGGAGAGAGCTTGTGGCACGCCATAGAAGTAGCTTCTACGTAACACCTATAAGCTATTTTCTGCTCCTTATTCACACTGATTTTAGTAAAAACACATTCAGAAAGGCGATTTTTAACTTAATTTTCTTAATATATGTCATCATAAAAATGCTACAAGAACATGTTAAAACACAGTTTTCATAAATAAATAAATCTTTTAGTGGATACAAGTGTGAATAATGACAATAATGTGATTGTTTTTGGTAGAATTCATTGAGTTCTTGCCTCTGCATTTTCCTCTGATACTTTAGCCCCACCTAGAGCCTGCCTGTATAAAAAAACCACAGATCTGCATGGACATATCAAATGATAAAGTTCAAGGGTTTCAATGGCAACAACTTTGTCAAGTATGCATAAGTGACCAAAAAAAGAGCAATACTGGGAAGTTTGGACAATCTAGCGGGAATCATTTGTGGCCCTGCAGTACACAGTGAGGCCACCATGTGGTATTCTGGCTTAAGCTCAGCTCAAACACAAGCTGCAAAAAAGAAGATGGATGTGAGAGTGTGTGTTTGTGCCTGTGGGGGTGAATGTGGTTTACACACTAAGTGCTCTATGGCGTCACAGGAGTTGCGCACAGCTGTGTCGGCTTCTGCAGCACTCACTATTAGCAGAGTGGGCACAAGGCCAGGCTAAATAGACACGCATGGTGCACCGGTGAAGGGCCATGCAGGTTTATGACGCTGGGGAGCAGCTTCAGTTTAATCTACGAGGACAAAGCAATCAGACCAATGAGCAGCCATGCTCTCAACCGGCTGAGTGCGGCACGAAGCCGCGCCTGGCCTTGTCCACCCTGATCTCCCGCCCTGTAGAGGAACAGGACCTCATTGTTCAAGTGGGTAGAGGCCATTTTGTAACGTTTCCTTGTGACGTATGGTTAATGAGTTGGGCGAGTGACTGGTGCTACAGTACAGTTTTAACCTCTAATGGTTGTGAAACATGAAGATAAAATCAAACAAAATGTAATATCAACAAAAAAATTGGTCATTTTTTCCTGGAAAATGCCCAAAATTGGTAAAAATGTTTAATATTTTGACAGGTATCAGTAGGGAATCAATAAATGCAATCGTTTGACCAGAAAACCAGTCAGTTGGCTCATACAAATCCTGGTGTAACGGAAAAAAAAATACATTATTTATTTATCTTCTATTCCGCTTAATCCCTTTCGGGGTCACAGGGCTGCCGGAGCCTATCCCAGCCACTTGCGGGTGAAGGCTGGGGACATCCTGGACCGGTCGCCAATGTGTCACAGGGTCACAATCACACACCTATCCACACTCACATTCACACCTAGGGACAATTTAGAGTAACCAGTTTACTTATAAAGCATGTTTTTGGATGGTGGGAGCCAAGCTGGAGTCCCCGGAGAAAACCCACGTATGCTCGGGGAGAGCATGCAAACTCCACACAGAAAGGTGTTGGTGTTCTGCTTCAGAGCCCTAAAAATATTAAACATGTAAAATTTGGCAAAACACAAGTTTGACACTTTCAACATATGCAACGATTCGCTTTTCCCACAATTCAGTTCATCCATCCATCTTCTTTACCCGCTGAGTCCCTTCCAGGGTCACAGGGTCACCAGGGCCTGTCCTGGCAACTGTTGGGCAAAGGCGTAGTGCACCCCAGACGAGTCGCTAGACTGTTACAGGGCTCCCTTAAAAGTCCAATCCGTGGAGGTGGGCTTTCACAATCTGGAAGTAAGAGGGTTGTCAAGCTCAAGTTCTTTGGTGGCAAGGCATAGGGGGTAGATGAAGTCCACCCCGAGTACCTTAAGTGAAGTTGCACTCGGTCAAAGATTGAATTTATCTGTTAATTATTCTTATGGAGAGAAATCTCTGAGGACAGTATAGGACTTGATCTCTGCTTTTTGTAGATAATGTTGTTCTGTTGGCTTAATCCCACCAGGACCTTCAGTGTGTTGTTGGACGGTTTGTGGTCAAGTGTGAAGCGGATAGATTGAGAATTACCACCTCCAAGTCTGAGGTCATTATGTGCAGCTATAAAAAAGTAATTTGTTCTGTGCAGGTAGGTGGCGAGGTCCTGCCCCAAATGAGGACATTCAAGTATCTGGGGGTCTTGCCAATGAGTGAGAGAAAGATGGAGCCTAAAAATTGATAGACAGGTTGATGCAGCTCCTGCAGTAATGCGGTTGGTGTATAGATCTGTTGTGGTGAAGAAGAAACTGAGCAGAAAAGCAAAGCTCTTGATTTGCTGGTCCATCTATATTCCTAGCCTCACCTATGGTCATGAGCTTGGGGTCATGATCGAAATATTCTAGCAGATACAAGCAGCTGAAAGGACTTTCCAATGCCAGATGGATTGGTGCTTCAAGTCCCACTCCGATCAGTAGATCACATCTATTTTCAAATCAGTCTTTGAATTATGATTATGCCAATTTTTAGCAGGAAAAAAAGACCGTATTGATTTCTGGGGCATAGTTTCTGCTGAGTGGCAGTGGTTCCTCAAAAATTCACCACTAAGTTGTGGGCAGGACCATTGGCATGGAGCAACCCCGCCCCATTTCCCTCCCCTATGCTGAGAGCTCGGAGCAGGGAGTTTGTGGTCCGCCCAGTGTATTTTCTACATCACAAAGAAGCTCTTTTTTCAAATGTACGGGTTTTTTTTTTTTTTTTTTTTGCTCCTGGTTCACAACAATTTGAAAGAAAGAAAAATAGAAGTGCAATTTTAAACTTTTTTTTTTATTTATATATGTCTTCCATCATCAGAAAAAGTCTCATCAGGGGGAGGCATCAGGAAGACATGCAGAATGGGCTAAGTCTCCCAGCTGGTCTGGACTCAAGCTTAAAAGATGAGGATGGATGGATGGATGGATGGATGGATGGATGGATGGATGGATGGATGGATGGATGGATGGATGGATGGATGGATGGATGGATGGATGGATGGATGGATGCAATGTCACTTGTTGATGGTAAAAATATCCCCATAAAACTTGTCTTTTGATTAGTAGTAGTTTGGATCATGTTTTACAGAAGAGCATCGCCTTTTTTAGTATTCTTTATCATCACACTTTGCATTTTCTTTCCAGATGTCAAAGTTTCTTCTGTGAGACAAAAAGTCATCATCAAAAAAAAATCTACAATAGTTTTCTAGGACTTATTTTTCTGCAAGAGCAGCCAGGGAGTTAGATTAGAAATTGGCTTCAGAGTTGTGGTATGGGACTATTGTAAGTCACTTTTCCCCTTCGTTTCCGTGAGAGCTTAGCCCCCTCACAACCCCAACCTATCATTAAGGGTGCAACAAAAATGCTGAGCTTGTGGTCCACCAAGTATTTTCTACATCACAAATACCATCTTTTTCCAACTACGTTTTTCGTCTGCTCCTGATTCACAACGATTAAAGAAATAATAATAATAATAAATAAATGATAATTTACAATTTACGGCTTCATTTTCTTTCTCTATGTTCTCCATCTTTAGAATTTTCAGCGGACAGGGTCATGAAAGCCTTGTTTCCACTGAGTAGCGATGTGTCTGAACGGTTTAGAATGGTCAAGGCAAAATCCACTCATAGTCAGACTGTCTAGCACATGTGGGGGTGAAGCTGGTTTTTGGCATAGTTTTGGTTCTTTATATGTACAAAGCATTTAAAGCTGTTTGAGAGAAGATTGCAGACGACGAAGGGAAATACAGCCGCTCTCTTGGTGCTTTCTTTTGTCGTCATAACCTTCAGATAATCAACGGGTTTTAACGGTCCTAACCGGTCCGTTCCATTTTTCTACGGACCTACAACCAATGGAGGCCCAAAAATGGCTGAAGTGGTTGTATCTAAATACTGTTGACAGTTTTTATGGGGTGGAAAACAATGCTGATGGTAATGTTCTCTAACTGTGAAAGTACCTAGAAGAACCTCAGAGATCTTTTTCCAGAATGTCTGAAGGTCTCTGTGGATCCCTTAGGTTTTGTGGGGCCTCTTTAAAGCACACATGGGGAGGAGGTGTATATTAACCCCAAAACAGAGGATTATTAAATGAGGAAAAACCTGGACTTTACATTAATATCAGAACATTTTTTTCCCCAATGCAGGGATAAGTGTTTTTCATGTATGAGCACAATGAAATCATCTTAAGTGATATGATGTAATCTGGATTATAACAGATCATTCATGGAACTCAAATTGACATCAGAAATCCTTACATGGCTGTTTTCCTTGTATTGTTTGCAGGGAAGACTCGTGTTTGTCAGTAAATTAAACACTACACAGAGGTCGTTTTCTCACCTGTCTTTGGTTTTGCTTCATTAATCACTCAAACGCACACTTTGTTTGTGCATCAGTATGACTTATTGTCTGACGGGAGATAAAAGAAAGCTTCCATTTCATGAAATCGGGATTGACTTTTGATGGTACAAGCTTTTGTGATCAAAAAAACAGATTCATATTTTCATGCTAAGTCTCTCTGACCATCCCCATGACTGGATTAAGACTTCCACATGCCACATGGTGTTTAATCTCAAAGTGACCTGACCTCCAAAAACAGTTTGTCACAGTTTGTTTATCTGATTGTCTGTCTTTAGGTTTACACAGTATACACAACAAGCGGAGGTGAAAAAAACTGTCCTTTAAGCGGTGAGTGCTTTGCTGTCACTAGTCCCGATGCGTTCATGCCTCGCACGTTCACACACTGATGGTGGCGGAGCTACCATGGGAGGCGCTAACAAGACCATCAGGACCGATGTGGTGTTCAGGGCCCCAAGGAAACGTCCAACACAAGGCAGGAACCAAACCTGTGACCTTCCCAAAAGAGGTCAACCACTCCATCAGCCGCCCACTTTGAGACAAATGTAGTAAGCTCAAGCAGGGAAACTCAAAACATAATAGTAAAAGTAAAAAAATAAATAAATAAAAACTGATAAAAAGTACTCAAGTACTGAGCAACGTTTAAAATATCTGATTTATAGTTTGGAAGTGATAGCCAAATAAAAAGACCGAAGTTTTATCTGAGAAGTTTACGCATTCAATGGAAAAAGAAAAAAGCCTCAATGTTTGCAGTATTTTTGGCAACAAGGGCTTTTCACTGATGTGACAATAAATGAAGGATCCAGGATGTTGGATTTTTCCCCGATATTATCAGTAACCTGTTGGCCGATCTTTAATATCCTAATTTAAATATAACAATGAAATGTTCCTTTTACATATGCTATTTCAACACAGTGGCCTAGTGGGAGAGCGTTCACCCTGAGATTGGAAGGCTTTGAGCTCAAATACTCTGTCGTGTAGCCTCCTTGACGCTCTTGAAAGTCCCACTCCCATCACATATTTTCAAAGCATCTTTTAATTATGATGATGCAGTTTCTCATAAAAAAAAAAACTGTGTTGTTTTTTAAGACAGTTTCTGCAGAGCGGCAGTAGGTTATTAGAAATTCACATCTGAGTTGTTGGTGAGACTGTCTCCCCTTCCCTTTACTGAGACCTCTGTTTACTTGCTTTCCTGACAGCTTATAACTCCTCACACCCCAAACCTAACATTACTGGTGCTACAAAAGTGGAATATATTATCCAGCCATACAGTTTCTGTGGCATAGGCCAGCTTGGACAACAAAAACCAAAACATGGATCTATTTTTCTACAAGTGGAAGCATGGAGCAGAGCAGAGACCTTGCGGCCCATCCACTTTATTTTCCACACAACAATTAAGCTCGTTTTTTTTGTCTGCTCCTGATTCTCAACGATTGGAAAAAAAAACAATTCTCAGAAATGCAAATTTAACCTCAATTTATGTCCTCTATCATCAGAAAAATATCACAAGAGCATGTTAAAAACATGATTTTCATTGGAGTGGATCTTTAAGGGGGTCGGAAAGAGGTGTTAAACCACCAAATGGTTCCTGAGCACCGTTGTGTCTGCAGCTCACCGCTGCTTCAGGGGCGGGTCAAACGTGGAGAACAAATTTCACTCACCCAGGTGTGTGACATCAGCTAATGGGACTTGAACTTTTAGCAAACAAACATAAAGCTTTCTGATTATCTCTAAGATTTTAAAACTCCTCCCCAACATGTTGTAGTTTTTACAGATGTGCTGATGAAAGAATAATCGACACATTTACAAATAGGATCAAAGTAACTAGAAGTAGTTTTTCATCACAAATCAACTAAAATAGAACATAAACTGCTCTAAAACTAAATTTGTCTGCCATAATTGTTGATAATTCAACTGTGTTTTCTACTTCATCAGCCTTTTGTGAGACATTTTTATCAGCCTCAGCTGTAACTTTTTGATTCTATAATAATGTAGGAAATAGCTCACTAGATGTTTTTTCAGCCTATCACTTTTTGAAGTGGAAAACATTTGGGGAAAACTATTTGTTGAAACAGAACAAGGAAGCAGCACTGGAGTTTTGAGGCGATGACAGAAGGGAGGCTAAAAGGAGAATTTCTAACAATTAAATGTCTTATAGAAGAAAATCTTGTGTCATTGACTATTTTATTTTATAATTCCCAAGAAATAAAAACGAAGGATGAATGATTAACATCCAGAATAATGGTTCGTTCAAAGTACATAAATAATAACTTCCAGTTCATGACTTTATATTAGTTTATGTTGAATTAATCATTAACTGGAGTTTAAGTCAATCCCAGTTTGACCTGCTTTAAATTCAACAGACTTTAACTTCAATGTTTGTCTTATCTATTTTCGCCACGCGCAATAAAGGTACAATAAAAATGAAATGAAAGAAAACTTTTGACTCAAAAACTAAACTGCTGGAGATAAGGAATTCTTTTGTTTTTGTTTTGTTTTTTTACATAAAGTCTGGTTTTCTTATAGAAACATTTTCCAAAAACGGAAATAATGTACAGAAAATGTAAAATCTCGCCTCACAAATTGTCATTTGTGACTGGAACTCCTACCTTGGTCGCTGCCTCGCGCAGGTTGGGAGTCCTCTAACCCTCGCTCGACCGGACTTTTCCGTTTCTTCGACATTTGCTGCTCCCTTCCTCGGTGATTGATAGATCCACCACTGAGTCGATGCGCGCCGAGAGACGTGGAGGACCTTCAGCCCGCGGGGTATAAAACACATACAACTGTCTGAGGGAGGCGGACGGAAAGAATCTCAGCCCGATTCATTCAGATCCCATCTGTACCGAGCGCCCTTTCAGCGGACCGCGCGCGCAAAGTTACCCTGAGTTGGCCAACCGAGCATCTGGAGAGGGTGCATGGAGGCATGGAACCGGTCCACTTCTGATTCCAGCTCTATTAAGATGACTGTCCAGGACGGATTTCTCTTTTTTTTCTGTGACAGATGAGAAATATTTGCAGCTGAAGGTATTTGTCGATCACGTGTGCGATGGATTAAACTCCAGCCTGATGGAAATTACGCACTGAAGGCAACTTGTTGCTCCATAAAAGAAGACCTCCACGTGTTATTATTATTTATTTTTTTTGTAATAAAAACGGCGTTTGATTCTTTAAATTCCAGGAAGGGTTTTGCTTCAATGGAGATCGGCGACGTCAGACTTGAAGTCTAATCAGGAGTGGATGACGCACGGCTGACACCACAGGAACTCTTTGGGTATCTTCAGACGCAGGGTAAACGGAGATTATCAGGACGTAGTCAGGCCTCTGAAGTAGGCTACACTAAACCACGTGTCCCCTTGGAAACCTTTGCGCCCCATGCCAAATTGCGTGGAGAAAAAACTCTCTGGTGGCAGCATTCTCCCATCCCGCCGTAGAGTAGAGCAGAAGTTCGTTGGTTCTGTGCAGCTCCTTGTCTTTCACAACCGCCTGGCTTTGAGAAGAGCGCACTATATTTGACTATGACACGTTGTATGCAAATCATTGTGCTCCAAAAGTGAAAGTCCGATAAATAGAGCAAACTTGCAATGTCCCAGTTGGAGCAATCTTGTTTGCTTTGCCTCGAGTGCGCAAAAAAAAAGACGAGATGCGTGAGGCAGGAACCAGATTCTTGGCATTGTGCGCAAATGACGCAACTGCTTGTCTGCTTCTTAAAAACAGCTTTCCCTCCCCACTACTCCTCAGACTCAGCTCTCGCGGATTCTTTGCGGGAACAAAGCTGTTGTCTGAGAGGAAAAAAAAAATGTTCAAATTGTGAGTGACTTACTGCTTTGGCACATTAGGTTTTCCATCAAGAGAGTGACAATTCCTAGGGGCCTGACCCCCCAGCTGGGGAAGATTCCCCTTACGCACTTCATTCTCACGCATGGTGATTTATTTATGAGCCCCTCCGGATCAGGAAGATCGTGTTCTATTTACTACATCTGGTTTAGATTTCCAGCGCAACACCTTT
Organism: Oryzias sinensis; assembly: GCA_037389245.1. Lineage (NCBI taxonomy): Eukaryota > Metazoa > Chordata > Actinopteri > Beloniformes > Adrianichthyidae > Oryzias > Oryzias sinensis. The sequence continues at coordinate 4,168,347 of CM074500.1, forward strand.
AAAGTTTCCCCTCTTAACTGCGCATGTCAGAGGGAAACGTTGCAGATGAAAGACGCAGCGCTCAGCCACAAGATGCGGTGTCATTCGTGCGTTTAACGCCACGGTTTTTGTGGTATTTTCTGAAGGTAAACACGTCTTTCTACCCCCCCCCCCCTCCATCCCCTCCCATCTCTCACTCACTGCAGCTACTGACGTCAAGGCATGCTTGCGTCAATGCCCCCCCCCCTCCACCGTTTGACAGAAAGCTTTTTTCATTGCGATCATAATGGGATTATTAGGCTTAGAAAAATGCCCTGCCTTCTGGCTTTTAAAGATTTTTTTTAATTCAAGCCTCTTTCTCATATTTTCTATCCGATATTTTCCGTTAGAATAAGAAAAAAATGCATCTAATTGGCTGCTGCATTAAGGATGGATTGTTATAATCTAATGATGTTTGCAGTTCACGAGTCCAAACATCATAAATTTGAAAGGATTCAAAAATATCCGCATTTACCATGATAATATTGGAAAACATAATTAAAAATGGATAATTTTCAGTAAATAGGTTTTGTTGATTTTATACAACTTTGTTTGTAATAATTTCAGACTGAATGTATTTCATAATTTTGTTGTAATAGAGTAAATCCACAGGGATATAAATAGGGGATAACTGTGTAAAGTTGTCATCATGAGATGAAAAAGTGTAACTCTCTTGTTTTTTAGTTAACACACATAAAGGTGCTGCATTGATTTTTACAAAAACAAATCTGGAACACTAAATCTGTATTCATTGATTTTAATCTGAAATGTATTAAAATACATAATTTTCAAACATTTATTTTGCTGAAAACAAAACCTTTTTATTGTGGTTTGATTCAAGATTTTTTTTAAATGATTTGAAAGAGAATTTGATTTGATATGGTGACATTCACAAATGCTACTATCACATTACTTAACAAATTACACAATGAAAATTGTGTTTTTAACATGTTCTTGTGGCTTTTTACTGATGATGGAGGACATATATGTAGAAAATTAAGCCTAAAATAACATTTCTACATTTTATTTTTATTTAAATCGTTGTGAATGAGAAGCAGACAAAAAAAGCTTCTTAACGTGACCTACAAGTTATCATGGCAGGCCACAAGCTCCCTGCTATGCTCCATTCCTGTTGCGGAGAGTTCTTTGTGTACGTATACCCTCTCCTGCTAGCTTACAGCCCCTCACACCCTCAACCTAACATTACCGGTGCAACAAAAATGGGGAGCAATGTCTGAACTAACCGGCTGTACAGTTTTGAGGTCGATCTGCAGAGCCAGAATCCAACTCAGACGAGGAAAACAAAGATGTCCGTGGATCTGTTCATCAGAATGGAGCGAAGCAGGGAGCTTATGGCCCACCCGCATATTTTTTACGCTGTTTTCTAAATGTAATTTTTGTTGTCTGCCCCTGATTCACAACTATATAAATAAAGAAATACTCAAGAGTAGACTTTTTAGCTTAATTTTCTTTATATATATACATATGCCAAGAAGGTGTTAAAAAAGCCATTTTTATCGGAGTGAGTTTTGAAGATTTGTACATCTGAGTTACCTCATCATTTAGGATTAGACTCCTGAAGCAGGACTGCAGATTGCTAGAGAACAAAATGCAAAGTTTCCTCACTCACCACATTGACTGGAAGTCCAACCAACATCTTTTCTGAATATTCACTGTAAGTCAATTTGCAGAATTTCAGCAGCTATGATGATAACTACCACCCCTTTGCAGCACGTAGGGAGTCGCACTAAACACTTAAATAACATCCACTTTGTACAAGTGAGACTTTTTAATAACATCACACAAACTTACATGTTCCTGTTTGGTAGATGTACAAACACATTTGTAAACGGTGACCTTGTGGTACAAAAAGCTTAATTTATCTATTTACATGACATCGTTTTTTTCATAAACACATCCGGTATGTTTATGCTTTGAATTTTCAGGTTATGCTTAATATAAGCACATGTTTTTATTGAACATCACAAACTGCTTTATGCTGCTGCTGCTAAATTAAAGACGTGATGCAAAAGTACCTGAATGTGAAGATCCTGAATTTAACAAATCTGTCAAAAAACTAAAGCCAAGGTTTTATTATTAATATTATTATGGTCAGTTTGATGTGTTTTCATCAAAGGGAAGGGGGAGCCACAGAGGTCCAGGCTGACGGCACGCGGCCGTGAGTAGAGCCATCAAACTGAGAAGCATCATGCAGCTCTGATGCTGAGCTGCCGTCATACAGCGGGGAGCCAGCAGGGGGTGCTGTGGCAGAGTGAACCAGGCCTGCATAGTGGCTGCTGGACCCTCTGAGAAACTGGGAGCCAAAGCAGCCGTTTAGGCCTCCATTCTGGGGCACCGAGGTCAGAGGCGGGGTACTCACAGACCACAGGCTGGTGTACTGACTGCAAAGAGAGAAAACCTGATTTGTTTATCTATTTTTAGAGAGTGTAAAACTAGTAAATGTAATTTATTACCTACAAAACTGCATTAATATTCAATTTTTCACAGGTATATTAAATATTTAAGACATTTCCAAGGACTTTCTGGTTTGTGGCATCAAATTTTGGGGGAACTTCTTATTTTGAAAAGCATTTAAAGATTATTTTGCTATACCGGAACTTAAAAAAATGAAAAGCAGTACAAATATTTCCTTTATTTTGACGTTTCTCCACAAATATGTTATAAATATTTTAACTTTAAAGTCCTTAACGTTGCTTTTTTTGTTGTTGTTGATTTGTTCAGAAGTAGAAGCAGCGGTGAATAGCATAGCGGGGAGCAGCACAGACCTGGAGCCGGCTCCGGAGGGGGAACTGTGGGCCATCGTGCCGGAGTGTGCCGGCATCTGGAGACTCGACCAGTTTTCATGACTGCTGAGCATCGGCAGGCAGGAGGAGGCGTTTTCAGAGTAATCTGCTGCGACACAAACACACTGTCACACATGGAAGCAACTGACACTCTGAGGCAGAGGTGGGGAACAATAGTCTACATTTACTAGAGTAAATATGTATTAATATTTACTGTTTGAGAGTAATTTTACTGCAAAGTTTGAGTCCAATAATGAGGAAAAACTGCAACTTTTAACTGGCTCTTTACCTATGTTACATCTTTCATTGGAATACACAACATCTATTACAATAACTGCAAAAAATTGTGGTTCCATAAAGATATATATCTATATCTATGTCTATATATAACACGATGGATTCATCTGCACGCCTCCAAGACTATTTCAAATCGGTCACAGAAAAATGGACAGTTGTGAAGTTGATGTTTTATCTTAAAAAAGGACAAAAAGCGTTTTAAATAAATCAAACTTGATGAAAAGCCATCAACTACTGTGTTTCTGTTCTCTTCCACATGTCAATGAAAGTCTTCTTGAATTTCCCAAACTAAAATCCCTTTACTTCCATTAATACGGAAAGAATGGAAGGATCTGGGAATGCCCAAATCTTTACAATAAATGATATTCTAAATAGTATTAACTATGAATTTCTTTTCATCATAGTTTTACTTTAATTTTACTTGTATTATTTATCCTGCTGATAATATTATATGGTTCAATTTTATTGTCTTATTGTGTTAAAGTGTGTGACAATATAAAAAACCAAACTAATGTTGTGTTTACAGCAGAGAAGACTTTTTCAAGAGTTCGATTTAGGAAAAACACAAATGCAATATTTATGATTAAATAAATATGAACATTTATAGGTGAAAAAAAGAGCTTAAAAAAGTGATTTGTCTTTACTTCAGAAGATGATAATCACAGGAGGAGATATGACTTCAGTTTCAATTTGTCTGCACTCATTTAAAGTCCTACTCCGATCATCTTTTAAACTATTCCAGAAGTGTTTCCATTGTTTTTTCAATTACGATGATGCCGTTTTTTTTTACCAGAATCCAAAAACCTGTCATTGTCTAGGACATAGTTTCTGCAGATATAGTTCCTGCTACAAACCCTCAGACCCCCAACCTGACATTACCGATGCAACAAAAATATCCGAGCTACAGCCAGCCGTGCAGTTTTGAGGCACATTCCCGCTCAGACGAGGAAAACAAAGACGTCTGATCATCTGCAAGTGGACCCATCAGAATGGAGCTTGTGGGCCGCCCAGCGCTTTTTCTACATTACAAATATTGCATTTTTTTGTCTGCTCCTGATACACAGTAGTTTGGATAAAGAGATACTCAGAAATACAGTTTTAAGGTTAATTTTCTTAATACAAGTCCTCCATCATGAGAAAAGTGCCACAAGAATGTGTCAAAAACACATTTTCATCAGAGTGCATCTATAAAGCAAACATTTTCTTTTTGGTATTAGAGTAGGAGTTTGTAATTTCCAACAGAAAGTTCAGAAAAGCTGTAAATAGAAACTTTTACCTAAGAAAATATTTGTAAAACAGAAACTTAAGAACATTTGTTTTGTGTCTCTTTTCTTCTATAAACTCTGATTTAGGGGCAGAAATAAAATAAGATTTTCTGTTTTCTCACTGTTCCTTTCCAGTCATGAAGATGCATGGACTTACGTTTTACTCTTCATAAAAGGAACAAATAAACAGAACTGAACTCTGTCTGGAAACTTTTTGCTTGAGTAGTTTGATTTTGAAGCTAATTTGGGGGCATTTCTGCAGCTCTGTGGACTTCACAGGAGTGACAGTTAAAGGTGAATCTCCTCTGAAGCCCAACATTTTACAGCCTTGAGTCTCCGCTCACACAAAAGGCGAGGAATTCAAACCATTCCCCACTCAGCTGCAGCACTTGTTTGAGTTTCTTGTTAACAGAAAGGGGGAGGAAGTGGCTGTTTTCTGTTGGCGTGCGAGGAAGACACTCACTTGGCGAGCCGGTCCGATGGGCGTAGGGGCTGCTGCTGTACGGTGCGGAGCGTTGGTTCCTCAGGGTGGAGTAGCGCTCGCAACCGTGGGACGGCGAGAGGGATATGGGACTTCCAAACTGGCTGTGGGGACTGGCAGGAGGGCAGAGGGCACCTGAACCCGGGATAAACCAGCTGCCTGCTGACCCACACACAGAAGACATCATGGAACCAGGCAGGCTCACAGGAAGAAGCATCCACTTCAACTTACAATGAGAGTAACCAGACTGGTGGTTCTCAGGAGCGTCTCCTCTGGTGTCTTTATGATCACTCCTGCAGACAATAAAGGTTATTCTAACAACATACTCCCAGAGCTTTTAGGTTTTTTTTAATGCCTATGCCATCTCACCTCTCTTTTGCATCCAGAAAAGCTTTTGCAAATGGATTATACTTTATTTTTAGCGCAGTTATCTAAGGAAGAATGGCAGGAAAAGATCAAAATAAGTGCAGAATGAAAAAAATAATACAATAATACAATAAAAACACTTTTTAAACGTGATGATAAATAATTAGTGTTAATAGAAGGCAAACCTCTTCTTTTTGTTGTTCTTTTCCTGCTTTTTAAAATATTAACACATTTACAGAACATATAGACAAGTCCGTCCAAAACAATGTACACAAAATATTTGTAGCTCAGGGATAAGAAGTTCTAATTTAAAAAAAGGTAAACAAAGAATAATAAAAAAAGAAGAGAAAAATGACTTCTATTAAGCTCAAGTGTACAGGAGTATTTCGATTTTAGTATTATAACATTGATGGAATTCAGTAAAAATTCAAAGAATTATAGGAGAGATCTTTCTTCAACTGCATTTCTACATCCTCATGAAAACCAGCCCATAATTTATGACCTTGATTTAATCTTACTAGGAACCCAAACACATGAGATATTCAGAATGGCATCCTATTTAAGCACATCGGGTCTTAAACTTGAAATGAGTCAAAAGACACAATCCAAAATCAAATGTCCACTGCAGAAGATGCAAATGAACAGGAATGGTTCCAGGAGGAAACACAAGTTGGTTAGAAAAAGTCAAATTTACCAGTATTTTCTATTTTCGATGATTGAAAACGTAAATAAATGTTCAAACCTCCTCGTTTTGGTACGCAGTTACTGCGATGAACTGCGTCTCTGGGAAGGAGTGGCTGGTGATCATCCTGCGCGGGCCTCCGACGCGCACGATGTGGATGCGCGGCTCGTATTTGTGCAGAGAGTTTAACATGATCTGGCAGCAACAACACCCCCGTTATTGAACAGCTCACTTTACGCACGTGCCGAGCAGTGAAGCCCCCTCACCTGACCTCCGCCGTTGAGTTTGTTAGTGAGTTTGACTTTACTGAAGGAGACCGGAGCTTTCATCCAGTGCGCGCCGAAGTTTGGAGAGTCTGGATGGATGTAGACGCAGCTGGGAGTCTGGGGCTCCGGTTTGCCTCCGGGGACCCACTCCCCGTTCACGTACTTCCACCTGTGGTTGTCCGCCGACACAAAGTCCAGCAAGAAAGAATACATGGCGTTCGGGTCCAGTCCGGACGCGCTCACTTTCAGAACCGGGAACATGCGCCTTCAGAGAAACAACAGACAGACATGACTGCAGCGCAGGGCACTTTACGCGCGCGCGCCTTCGGTCCAGGCCGCTGCTCACCTGCCATTCTTTGTGACGATCATCTCGTTTGTGAGCTCCTTGAACTTCTGCCACAGGGTGCTCTCCTCCAGGGACACCCTCAGCTCCCGCTCCGTGGGGTCGCCCTTCTCGCTGCCGGCCTGCAGCTCGCTCTCCACCGCGCTGAGGAGGTGGTCCACCCGGTACTGGACGGCCTTGCTGGGGCACTCCCGCGCGCCTGTCGCCATCCTGCGCAGCTAAACTTCCACTTTCTCCTTCTTTGAAGTTTCCAACAGGGCCCTCATCACTGCTGGTGATGAGGAGGAGCAGAGGCTTATATATGGAGTGGAGACGCACAGGTCACGTGCTTGGCTCGCCTTCCCTTTGATGTGTGCGGCCTAGATGAGGATTGGCCATATCTGAGCCTCACAGGATGACATCGATTGAAAGAAGCAGTTTAACCGTCTTTATTACATCTACCTGTAAATATTGACACTTAGATCAAAGCCACACCTGCAGAAGCTACTGTAGGCCATGACTCAGTCTGAGGGACTCTGCAGGCAGCCTTACGGCTTCCTCTTCCTCTTTAAGGCTCGATCCGTACAATGAAACCCTAATCCTGTTCATTTAACAGATCTATTAACGAGTTTATTGGATTTTACAAGAATGTTCTCAACCATTTTAGATGCATCACATAAAATACAAACTTATAAACTTTTGGACATTGCGCAAAGTGAACATTAAGAAAGCAAAAAATTGTTTTAAGAAAAAATGTATGTCTTGCAAGAAGAAAGCTTTTCCAATGACAGAATTATTAAGAAAACATGTCTTCATAGTGACTAGAATCTTTCTCATAAAACAAGAATTCTTGTTTTTTTTTTTAACAATTTTTTTGGCCATGTAAGTTTCACGTTTTCACAGAATAACTTTTCTTTCTTTCTTTCTTTTTTATTATTGTTTTCCTTTTTTAGAAAATTCACTTTTGCAAGACATTTTCTTTATTTTAGCCAAAACAATAACTAAAAAAAATTCAATTTTGCTAAAGAAGAAGAACATAAAGCATCAAAATCTGCAATCAATTCCGTGAAAATATGTAAATAAAGTGCATGTTTAAAGAAATGTGTCTAAAAAGGTTTACAGCATCACATTACACTGCAAAGAGAGTAAATAGTAAAAAAAAGAAAAAGAAACACTAATCTTTGGAGGAAAATCACCAGAAAGTATGATTTGTCTATGCAAGTAACTTAAAATAAAGAAATCTTATAAGATATAAACATTTTGAAACAGGGATACAAGCAATCAAAATGGGAAAAATAAGGCAAATGAGCTAAATTTTAGATAGAATTAATTCAATTGAAATGTTCTACAATCCAATAATGATTATTTTTTTTGATAGTTCCAAGCAAAAGATTTGTATTTTTTTTGTAGTTTTTATGAACCTAATTGTAATTTATTTTATTACATTGACAAAAATAGTGTAATAAGTTGAAATTATTCATTTTAGAACAAAATGTAAACAAAATAAGAATCTTAGGACAAGTTGGTCCGTTTTAATAAATCCTCATAAAACTGTGAAACTAACACTTAATCTTAAAACATACTATTGGTTTTCCAAATAAATGCCAGAATAACTTTTATTGAGCTTTAAAACAACATCTTTAAAACTGAACTGTGAAATTTAATGTTTTCTTTCTATTGTAAAGAGTTTGGAGCAAAATAATTTTGATTCATTTTAATATTAATTTCATTATTTCTAGATTGTAGCTCTTCGTGAGACAAAAAATGTGGTTTCGAGTAAAGCTTAGAAAAGCGTAGAAGAGGAAAACTTAAAACCTGCTCAAATAATTTGAATGTCTAAAAACAAAGTTTAAAATCTTTGCAATAATCTAATAGTTGGCAGTGTTTGTAACACAAAAAGTGATTCACATCGGTCGGATGGGCACAGCCATCATTTTTCTATACTGTGGTGACAGTGTTGCTATGGTGCTTGCCAAAAAATATATTGACTTTGTGTAATGTGTTGCATATGTCCGTGTTTCCGTATTGCGGATGGTTTGTAACTGATTCTTGGGCGCCGTGTTTCTCCGTCCAACAGTCTGGAGCAGAGTTCACAGCAAGCAAAGAAAAAAACCAAACTGCAGTCTGTGTAAAGAGCAGTTAGAAGGTTTTCTGTGTCTCTTTGTGTTGCTGAAATGACAGGACAGGGCTGCTCTGAAGTGGATCTCTCAAATCTTTTTTTTTATTTTACAGCTTATATGCACCGTGAAAACTGACGTGAAAACTCTGCGTCATTCTTCACAGCTCCAGTGTTTTATTTGGTGCCTGTGTCTCTTATACTCAACCCCCCACATGGTGCTGACCGTCACACCAGCTCACTTCCTGTTGCTAAATAATCCATTCGTGCAACAGTGGGATTTACCCCAAAGGACTACTCTCTGGCTTCCAGATTGAAGCACAAATTAAAATGGATCAATGCCAGGTCAGTTGACTGAGGAACCTCTGGGGGAGGGGGGGGTGCTTGATCCCCGTAACATACAGTGGTCAAATTTAGCAACACAAAGAAAAGTACTTAAAGTCTAGTTGCAAAGAGGATCGTGAGGTTCAGAATGGTTTGCAGTCAGAGATTTTAACCTCTTTTGCTTCATTTCAGGTGAATTTGAGCAGTGATTACTGTATTTTCTTTTCTCTTAAAGTTTCAGGGATTTTCTTAAGGCTACTCTTATGATTTACATGTTTACCATGATGTTTTAGGACTTTTTTTAATTCATTCCATTGATTTCTTGCTAACAATTGAAAGACCCACTCCAATGCAAAAAAATCCTCTTTTTAGTGTTTTTAACAGGTTCTTGTACAACTTTTCTCACATATATAGACATATATAAAAGAACTTTTCCGATGAGTCAGGAGGAGATGAAAATATGCTGTTTGAAAAAGATCGTATTTGTGACGTAGACACAGAAATGGGAGGACAAAAGCTTTACTGCTCTGCTCCATTCTGATGCAGAGAAACAGAGCCATGAACATCTTTGTTTTCCTTGTCTGTGCTGGAATCTGGCTCCAAACTGTAAGGCTGATACTGATACTGATCACCATTTTTGTTGCATGGGTAATGTTCTGTTGAGGTTGTGAGAAGCTGTGAGCTAGTGGGGAAGAGTGTAAACAAAGGGATGATGGGATATTAACAGAGGATTACTTCCACACTAACAGTTTCGCCTACAAGTCAGTGGCGAATTTGTGATGAGCTACTGCACTCTGCAGAAACTATGTCCTAGAAAACTACACAGTTTTTTATTTTGGCTAAAAACAGCCTAATCTGCATTTCAACACCAATGTTGTCATGTTTAAATTGTTCAAAAAAAAAGAAGAAAAAGGAAAGCAAATCTGCAGCAGATTTCTTGACATAAGGTGTATTTTATTTTGAAAGGAATTTGTTGGGGTACTGTCAAAATAAAAAGAAGGGGAAATGTGTTTCTTTATAGAAAATATATCACTTTAATATTATATTGATCGTTATAGTGTATGTATTGTAAACATTCAAAAGCTACATTTTATAAATGGGTGTTTTAATGGGAACAAAAACATGAATAAAGTGTTTTTTTTCTGGACAGCAAAGTGGAGCTTTGAGGCTTTAGCAGGGTTTAAATCAGGAACAAACTGAATTAAATGGCACTTTTTCACTGTTGAAGGTTGCAGGTGTTAAAAAAACCCACCTGAAGTTTAACGTTGTCATTTTCTAACTCTTATCTTTCATTCACACAATAGTGATGCATCCATTTGAACCCTGTGATGGAGACCCGAGCTGCTCCACCTCCTTCCTAAATTTAAAAAAATGACCTCAAGACTCGAATGAAACAAAATAAAATGAACGGAGGAGTACGTGACTGAAGCTGGAAAAACAGAGATGATGGGAAAAGTCTCTCTTGGAGAACATTTCATTGGTGAGTAACGGCGACTGGCGCTGCTCCTTGTGTTTGCCTTCCTCTGCTCTTCCTGCAGCCAGGTTCATCTTCTGTTTGTTCAGGGATATTTTGACACAGAAGTGAGAGGAAAAAATGAGTCCACATGCTTTTCTGTGTGTGTGCTCATCCTCCACACCTCAACATAACCTCTTCTCCAGGATCCCACTGTTGTTTTCTATCAACGTTGCTCCGGACCCATCCGAATTTGCACCAGTCTCACTGTTTTTTCTTATTTCGTCAATTTTTCACCTGATATTTTGGACGACACCCACAGTGAACATCTTTTGATCTATTTTCAAAGGGTTCCCAGAAGTCTTTTATTGATGATGAAGATGGTGTCGTTTTTCAGCCAAAATCAGAAAACCTGTGTCGTTTTCCAGGACGTAGTTTCTGCAGAGCAGCAGGAGTTCATTAGAAATTCACCTCTGAGTTGTGTTTGTGCAGAACAACCCCGCCCCCTGTCCCCTCATTTTCTCTGTGTACATTCTCTTCCTCTGGTTTATAGCCCCTCACACGTCAACCTAACATTGCCAGTGAAACAAAAATGGCGAGCAATGTTGCGAGCGATGAAAACGAAGACCTACATAGCTTTAGTTGTCTAGGAGCGGATGCATCAGAATGGAGCAGAGCAGGGATCTAGTTCACCTTTCCGCACTTCTGGGGTTGTCACGGCGAATCAGCTTTCACTGATGTTCACCTGGATGTTCTTCCTGACACAACCCTGTATTTCTAAGGCACAGGGAGACCCAGATAGGCAGCAGGACCCACACTGGATTACAGCTCATTGCATAATAAACCAAGTTGAACTATTATGGAGAGTTTAAGCAAAGTAATGGATGGAGAAACTCTTAAAGGAAGCTGCGTTTTGATAGTTGGTTGAGTTTCAAATCCATCCAATGCATCAATCAAAACCAAAAGTTAGTGTCTTGTAGCAAACTCTTCATGTCAATGAAGTGATCTCAAACAAAAAAGCCTTTTTCCGAGCTTGCGGTTTCCGAGGTGACATGCGGACAACACTCTTGTGTTGTTCTAGTGGTGTGTTATTTCTCAAGACTCGCCATAATTCGGTCCGGCTCACGCCAGATAACACTACACACTCAGGTGGAAACACACTTTGTCTGCTGGGTGCAAACTGGGACCAAAGAAGGTCTCTTAAGCGGCGTTTACACACGAGAACGTGTAACAAAACGCTAACATCTGCAGAAGATGCATAGTGTGCGCTGACACATAAGAAAAGACTCACACCTTTCAGTATCAGAACGATGGATAAAACCAGGAGCGGCATCAGCAGCACATCCATTATCCCTGAACCAATCCCAGTAATATGTGTGGGATGCGCTGGTCATTCTAATTTTGCAGACTTATCGTGGATACTTGTGAAATTCAACATGTTAAAAACCATGACAAGGAGCTGGCAGAAATAGCCAATGACTGCATCAGCTGTCCCGTAAATCAAAGCCGCTAATAGTAAGCATGAAAATAGCCATAAAACAGGACAGGCGGGATGAATTGGTTTGTTATTCAAAAGCAGAAGCAAGGACACATTTGGCTTCAGGTCTAATTGCTTTTATTTTGGGTATGTCTCGTGGATGTGGGGAATGCTCCCACGCCGCAGGGTTGTGCAGGTGGAGAGGGCCACTGTCTGTCCATGTTTGCCTGCGAGGAGATGAGATTTCACACCCATGAAAAATGTTCACTTTTCTGCTTCTTCCTGAAGCAGGAGACTGCTGCAATAGTTTGTGCTTCTTATAAGAAGAGGTCATCTTGTGATAAACTGTTGGAAATCCAGAGATGGAATCATGCTAAAGCAGACATAAACTTTTTTGCAATAATTTTTGGAAGCGGGGATGCCTTAAGAAGCTTCTATTTAAATTTTAAAGTAGAATTTTCTTTGCTTTCCCCTTTTAATTTGGAGTTTTACATTTGATATAATAACGGGTGACTTTTTGGAAATGTCTAGACTCTTCCTCATCACAAATCAAATTTTAACATCAGGATTCATCCTTAAAAGATTTTGTACATTTTTCAGAATTCTGCCTTGTTTTTAAATACCAACTTAAATTTTACGATTCTTAAGTCAAAGTGATTGTTTACCTTAAATTATCACTTTTCCTTTCTAAAGTCATTTTTTTAAACACATTAACTTCCATTCATCCGTTGATTGACATCTTGTGGTCAAAGATTACATAAAAATGTAGTTTTCTTGTCATTCAGAATGTCGACTTGTGTCTTTAGAATACCAACTTAGATCTTGTGATTTTATGTAAACATTAATGTTAGATTCAAATTCTCACTTATTCTTTAAAAAATCATTTATATTCATCAAAACTCTATATAATCCAACTTTTTATACGAGTTTCTGCCTTTTTTTTTCTTATTTGACCTGAATCTCAGAATAAAATTAAATGTTAAATCTTTAACTTATTGCTCTTCTTTTCATACATTTGAGCATAATGCCAAGATGATTTTTTTTCTGCTTTTAATTTCATTTTTTATCTGTTTCACTTTTTTAATTCTTTGATATGGTCTGACAAGTATACAGTTTATATATTCTTTTTTTCAGTATAAATCTGATTTAAATCTCAAATTTCTGCCTCTAGAATTTATTGATACTTTTTATTCTGTAAAGGATTTTTTTTCCATTGACAGTATTAAATCTCAGATTTTAAAACATTTCTTTAAATGGTCACAGCTGCAGTTGGTCAATTTCATGAGGAAGATGAAGATCAAAGTCACTTACAGTGAAAGTCACCATAGAAGCGACTGTAGCGCTGAAAATACAGAAAAATACCTCAGAACTTTAATTGCATTGTCCCCCTCATTTTGTATCAATCCATTATTTTCTCTGTATTTCCTTAAATTGACAGCTAAAGCTTGTGAATTATTCCTAAAGTGTCAAACACAACATGTTTTCTGTGGAAAAGCCAGCGTGGCCGTTGCATGCTTGTGATGTTTGGTCAGCTGACTTTGACGTGAGCTTTGGGGTCGCTCGCTCCTTCAGGAGGGTCCACAGTGAACAAACCCACAGCTGGAGAGCCTGTTTGCTTTTGACCGCAAACAAAAAGCTCCGAGCTTCTCCACCTCCACAGCTGGAGCCGAATGTTCAACTGCAGGGTTGTGGTCAGTCCTGTGGGATTAGACTTTGCAAAGACACAATTTCATCATTTTAGCATCGATACATTTTGAGTTAAACTGAAGTTTAGAAAGAATTTTTAACAAATATTTATTTTTATACAAAACCTTCACTTTTTTTGTGGAAATGCAGCCTAAAGTTTTTGAAAAGTTATTTCAGAAATTACAGTCTGAAGGTAAATTAAGAACACTTTTAATTGATCAAAAGTTAGTTTTCCTGCAAGACTTTAGGTAAAAGAAGGTTTTAAAGAAGATGAGGGGGCAGCGGCAGACAGACAGTGGAGACCTCCAGACTCTGAGAGTTGTGGGAATAAAGATTTAAAGTTAGTCTACCTTGTTTCAGGGGCTGGGAAACAGAGCCCACAGAACAAATAAGAAGTAAACACACAGCTACAGGAAGCCATTAAATGCAGCGGGGGCCAATTAGGCCCCAGCAGGTGTCCGTGTCTCGGTCTGCCACCATCCCGCCTCAACCTCCCTCTGACTGAGCCCCGATCTGAGTCGAGGAAAACAAATGGGTAGTTTCATCTGGACAGCAATTTAAAGGGTACTGCTGCAGGCCTCCTAAAGTCATTTATGGCGCTCTCTTTGTCAGCCGCCCACCCCTCTACCACCACTACACCCCACCCGTCCCCAAGTGCATGCCATTAGAAGGGACGGTCACATCCTCCTCATGAAGCCTTGTGCCTCTGACAGGATGGGAAGATAAGGCGAGCATCCCCCTCATCCCTCTCATGTTTGGAAGCCTTTTCACACCCAGACGGAGGAGACGCAGGACGGTCAAAATCAAAGTCAATCGCAGGGACGAACAAAAATCAAGGAGCCTTTTCAAACTCAAAGAGGGCAATAAAGACAAGAAACACAACAATAGAATTCAATCAAAAGGTTTCTGTTTTCTTTTGAAAGAAATCAGGAAAAAGCTGAACAAATAACACAAAAACTGACATAAAAAAAGGTCCAAGTTGTTTTGCTGACACAGATTTTTATAGACTTTTCCTTCTGCACACCCTCCTCATAACTACATGCTGTTTTAACAGTATTTATGTGTCAGATTTATGTGTATTTGGTCGAATCAATCCGGAGCCGGAGCTGGAACAAGCACTTTATTGCCGGATACAATGTGATTTACAGAATCTGTTAAATGCAGCGGAAATAATGCAGATGAAAAGCACCACAGACTGTTAAAAGCAAGACGGAGTTTAGATTTTAAATAAAGTTTAAGTTGACATCTTGTGTTGGATAAAGTTTAAGAATTTTGAAATTCAGAAGTATTTGCACCCCAGGGGGTATTTCAAAGCACCACAGTGGCTTACTTTTGAAAATATTTACCAAAAAAAATGAATTTGATTCTGAAAACCTGATAAGGTAATCATTCTTTTATAACAAGTTCAGACATTAAATTTTGGCACAGGCGTCCTGCCCAAAACCTATGTTTTTTCTCTCCTTATTTTTGTTTTAATTAATTTATTTTGAACATGGAAATAGTAAAGGGAAGGATAAAAAACAAAACAAAAAAAACATGTTTCTACTATAAGCATCAATAATTATTCAAAATATTTGAACTAGTCCAAAGAGAAAACACTGCAGTTTGTTGGTTGGGGCAAATTTGCAGAACTGACGGCAGATATATTGGACAAATAATGTTGAGAATTGCTGCTTTAAAAACATACAAACCTGCATAAAACAGCTTTTTCGATATGAAATTCCAAATTTGAGTCCTAATGGTTCAAGATAAACTGTCAGCCTATAAGGTTGAGTGGGGAAGAGTTTTTTTTTTTATTTTCATTTATTCAGATTAAAACATATAAGGTGACAGAAAAATTTGCCTTTAAAATCTGTAGGTGAATGTGAAGTTCAGATGATCCCGAGTTGCTCTGCTGCAGCTTTATGCCACAAAAAATCAGAGCAAATAGCCTCTGCAAAGGGGATGCTTTCTCTATTATCACCACTAGAGGGCGTCAAAGGTCAAACAAAAGATCATCCCACTGGAATGAGTAGGGAAAACGAGACAGCTTATTGATTTAAATGATCAAAGACACAATTTGTCATGCTAAACATGGTGGTACGGAGTTTTTTTTTTTTCACTTCATGGTATCTTCAGCGGCTTATCTAAAATAAAATCCCCCAATTTAGATACTGTGGGTGCAAATCTGAAGATTACAAGAAAGGATGCTTCTCTTCTTTTTATAATCCCTCCAGTCTGCCAAGAGCATCTTCCCACTCAAAAACCTCCTTGTTTTTCCTGCTGTTGCAAAGCAATGCAAAAAAAAACAACAACAACACACAAACTGAGCATCAACGTTGGAAAAATACGTTTTTTGTAAGGGGGTGCCTTCAGCAGTTATTAGGGTTTTTAGAGCCAAGCAGAAGAAGTAATGACTAATAAATTGTATTTTTGTAAAATGACAAAAATGTATTTATTTGACCTGCACCACGGTGCCCTTGCCTCACAGCAAGAAGGTCCCTGGTTCAAACCCCAGCTGGGGAATCAGAACATCCACATTTCTGTGTGGAGTTTGCATGTTCTCCCCATGCATGTGTGGGCTCTCTCCAGGGTCTCCAAAAACATGCTTCATATGGCAATTAGCAACTGTAAATTGTCAATAGCTGTGAGTGTGAATGGGTGTGTGGTTGTGACCCTGCAACTGACTGGCAACCTGCTCAGGGTGTCCCCTGCCTTCACCCATAAGTGGCAGGGATAGGCTCCAGCAGCCCTCTGATCCCAAAAGGAAAAAAGCAGATGAACGAATGAATGTATTTATTTGATTTCCAAAGTTCTTTCTGAGTTGATAAAGCAGCTACATCTCTGCAACTCAACACAAATTGCATAAAATATTAGTAAAAACGTGCAGAAAGGATAGAAACCCTTTGTTCTTACTCTTGCAGCTGATCTCATAGACGGAGCAATCTCAGAAGGAACTTCAGAAATCAAAGATATTTATCTTTGATGAGTTTATTTCTTGTTTCTTTACCTTTTTGGGATCGTACATTTAACACTAATAAACCAAAAAAAAAAAAAGAAAATGCAGAAAGGACAGAAGTAAAGTTATTTTTCACAATTATTTAGGCAAAAACTTAAAAAAGGAGGCTGGAAAATAAATGTAGAGGGAACATGAAAATATTAAACTGATGGAATAAAAGTGTTTGTTTTTAAGGGGGCCTAAAATAATTTTCCCTTAAGTTTTTCAGCTGAAAACGCCACATGTCAAACTTATGTTGTGCTTAGTTTAAGAAGGATTTTTTTTATTTATAATTTTAATGTTTAAAGGGTTTTTCCTCATTGTTACTTGCTTATTACCATGGTAAAAACAGAATTTTCGGATTTTTGTATTTTTTTTATGTTGTTGCTTAATAATAAACAAATCATGTGTTGAATCAAAACAAAGCTGTGATTCAAAAATCGAGGTTTGAACAAAATCGAGGGGAAATTGACTCGTTCTTAAATTTTGGCACAATTTCAGTAATGAAGATCTAGCTCGTTGTCAGGTATGCTGGATTGCTGAATTATCACTTCTCAAGTCACTCATCTGTTATCCACATATAAATTCCTGCCTTTAAATTCACTGAAGTTTGTTTGATCCAGACATTTTGCCTGCCCTGTTCTCCTCCCGGATCATCAGTTTGGTACAGTCTGGCCTTAACCACCATCAGCGTTGACGCAAAAACAAGGATGCAATTGAATCGGTTCAAAAGGGGCCCAAGTCCACAATTTTTCAAAATAGAGATATTATATGTTTTATGGTCTTCAAGGGGAAAGCTATCTGTATATGTGCAAAAAAGTCCCATATTGACATTTAAAATGCATTAATGCAAATTCCTGGACTTGGGCCTCTTGGGTTTAGCTTTGTCCCATAGATGGCAGCACTAGATATCCAAAATGGCAGCGCCCCTGCTTAATTCAAGAAGGGCCCAAGTCCAGAGACTTTAGTTTGCTAGTCCTCTGAAATGATAAAAGTGAGGTGCTTCATATTATAGCATTTGGAAGCTATGAACTGCTGCTAAATCTGGGTAAAGTATTAATCATTTGGTGTGGCCTCCCTTTAAGCTATTCAATTAAAATCATTCCCTGGCAAAACAAACCTCTTGGACTTGGGCCCCTTTTGAACTAACCGATTCAATTAAAAATGGAGGATAGGATTTCAAAGCTTTTGGTCACCATGCCTGATGATAAAATCCTCAGAGCTGCCATGCAGAACTTGAAAGGTCCTGGTGCATGCTGGGTCGGGGCGGTGTCAACCATGCAACAATGAAACCTCTTGTAGACACTGAGTGGGAGCATTTATGGAGATGCTTCATGTGTGGAGAGGAGAAAACTGGCTTCATCATTCACAGCAGCCCTTTAGTCTCTGAACTCAACGTGGGTTTGCAGATCACATCAGATGTTTACAATGACACCGAACTCCCATTAGGATAGTTTTCATTCCAAATTGAACGTTTCCACAATATAGACTTGGAAGGTTCTAGTTTAGTGGAGCTTCCTCTGATCTTTTTAGTCTTCTTTTCCCATTTTGATCTTGTCTGTGTTTATTTTTGTATATTTGAGGATTTATATTTTGTCTCTACATATTTTATCTTAGCTTTAAAACATAGAAAAACTGTTTGACCTCAATTTTTGCGGTAAAAAAAATAAAAATGTTCTACTCAGAATTAAATTTTTTCTGTACAGTTTTCAGGTGAATTTTGGAAATACTAAACATAACAAGAGTTATGACACATAATCCCCTCTTGGACAAATCTTTGACATATTTTATAGTTTATTGGAGGTTTGCCTTGTTTTTGGAACATTTTTCTCAATGTCTGCTCAAATGTATCTTTTTCTTAAATTGGTACAGTTTGTTACAAAGCCTAAAACCAGTTTGATCTCAATTTCAGCAATTTTTACAGTAAAAATGACAATATTTATCTTTTAGAATTTATGTTTTTTTTTACCGTTTCAGGTTTATTGTGCAATCATTGTGTAATGTGTGTAAATAGACTATAAAAAAAGCTGGCATTGAATGAGAAAGTGGGATGACAAGCTTTGCCACAAAAAGTATTTCAAGTTATATTATTAAGAGCAAATTATAAAAATAAAAAAAACGTTAAGAAATGCCCGATACTACCAAGGGTTAAAAACAGCAGAACTGTAGAAAACTGGAACGTTTTTGGGATAATTCAAAAGGTAATTCCACAATCAGAAAACCGCCCATTATGTTCTTTATAATACAAGTTTAGGTAATACACCTTGAGATCATAATCAGCAGTAATATTTTAATAGTGTGTATTTCTTAGTGGTGGTCTAATTTCCTTCCAAAACTCCAGTTTTCATGAGTGGATAACTTTGACTGAAGCTGAGATTGAAATGAGTCCACACAGAATGCAAACATTACGGATTTTATTTTTGTTTGACCTCGTTTTTGCAAAAGGTTTTCCCACATGCTCTGTTTCCCTGAGCAGAGAACTTTCGGCATAAAACACAAGAAGCTCTCTTTGCAGAAGCGTCTTTTTTTGCAGCATATGGTGTATAACTGGCATTATGTGAAAACAGCTGCCAGATGTTTTGCAGAAATACTGTCATGGCGGCATATGAAACCTATTGGAAGTATTTCCTAGAGAGAGCAGGTACCTGGATCCCATGGCAGACTCGGCTGCACTTATTAGAAGATCTAAGAGGCTTAAAAAACAAAATGCCCAATGTTGCAAACACTTATGTACATGGAAAACAAATGTTGGAGGCTCCACAAGTTTAAAAGCTGAAATATGATTTTAAAATTGAGGCAAAATTTAATAGTTCTTTTGTCCTAAATCACAAAAAAAAAGAAAAACATTTGACGAAAGAAATTCAAATACTCTACATTAGTGTTAAATCCTCACAAAGGATTTGACTCTTAAAGTGAGACAATAAAGGGTCTTCAGCAGGAGGCCGTAAAGCCCTGTGGAGACTACTTATTGTTCTCCAACACAAAGGAAGCGTTGCCTTCACACCGACCGTTCTGCCAATCCAGAGGCCAGCCGCTGAAAACAAACCATGTGCAAAGGGTGAGAACATCACGGTGAGGGGGGGAACCTTAAACAAAAGGCTGGAACAATGACAAGGCTTCAAAAGAAAATCATATAGAGCCACAATCAACATTAATGGGTGAGATGGAGGTGTCTTTGTTGATATTCCCCCCTTCAAATGTCCCTTTTTCCAGTCAAATCCAGGACTGTGGATCTGGATGTGAGCTTACATTCCTTTGGAGTGGATTGCAAATTAACAAAAGATGTGCAAAGTGTTTTGTCTTCAGTCCAAAGAGTGACTGGCTGGAGGTCAGGGGTCAACAGCCTTTCAGGTGCGGAAGCGCGGGCAGTTTGTCGACTTTCCCCAAAGCAGACGCGTTTTCGACCCCTTTCAGCCACTCTTTACATTTCCTCACGACCGTCTCATCCACGTCCCCGTCCTCCTCCTCATACTCCACATCATCGTACTTGTATTGATCATTGAGCAGGGAGATTTTCACAATGGCAGTGATGTCCTGCTCGGCGCACTCGCCCCTTGCTCCGGGAGCGCAGCTCTTGGAGCCTCCGTGCGCCTTTTTGGACGGGAAAACTCTTCGGTGCCGGAAGTCCGCGGACGCGCAGCACTTCTGCTGCTTCGCCATCATCTGCTTCTCGAGGTTGCGCTTTTGGATGACAAGTATGGCTTCAGGGGTGAGACTGAGGGAGAACTGAATCTCCTTTTTCCCTTCCTCCTTTCCGCGCAGATGCCTGCTGGAGTCCATTGAGCTGGAGCGCCGCACTCTCTGATCCGGCGCTTTGGGCCCCGGCAGCCAGGAGGTCTTTCCCTGAGTCTCCAGCCCCGTGTCGGATCTCTGAGCGTGGTCTTTATTCTTCTCCTGATGGGATTTCCTGGCTAGATTCCTTAAATTTGCAGAAGCCCAAGAGGCCGGTTGCTTCTCCTTGTCAGGAGCGCCTCTCTCTCCATGATGAGATCTCTCGGTTTTTTCAGGCTGTCGAGGCTCTCCGCTGGCTTTCTTTTTTCCAAATAAATCCCTGCCGGGCGAGGAGATCCGCTGCTGGAGGCTGATAGGTGGAAAAGGCATCTTTGTGTCTGGAAGTGGATGGGATGTGTAAGGGGAAAAAAAGCCTCAAAGTGCTCCCTGCAGCGCATGTGAGGAGTCCCCGCGCGCCCTGGGCATTCTCCAACGCAGCTTTGGAGCGGAGCTGCAGCGCACCTGCTGTCCACGAGGACTGGAGCTGAACTGAGAGGGGCTGACAGCCAGGCTGCCTGCTTTATGGACGGATCCACAAATGGGCGTGGCCACGAGACGCAGCATCACTTCATGGTCCTCAGACACTCAAAGAAAAGCCACATCACCTTCATCCTCTACTTAGAGACGAGTCCAAAGTCTGTACTCAAGTAAAATTACCTCTACTTTAAAATATTGTTACTAAACAAAAGTCATCCACACAATTACTTGAGTAGGAGTAAAAAGAGGGAAAAGAAACCTGAATTCTAGGATTTTCTGATATTAAAATAAAAATGATCTGCTTCTTTACTGTCCATTTGTGATGTAAAATATTTCCATCTACAGAGAATACCCAATATGTAAACTTTTGCTTTTTTTATTAACGGGTTTGCACTTTAACCTTCATTTTGCCCCATTTATGATAGATTTTAGGCATTTAACAAATGTTTTAACTTTACCGTGTGTCACTATGTCGATTGGAGCCACACAGTGGTTTTCTAATCTAAACTAAACTTTTGGCGAAATTAACTGTTAGACATCTTCACTGTCCAGTGATGACAGTCTCCCTTTTATTCTATAATGAATCGCTACAATAAAGTAAATAGTTTTTCTAAAAAAAACAACTACATGGATACAGTCAATTGTAGCTGAGTAGAAGTACAGGTTTTTCCTCTTCAGTTTTACTTAAGTAAAAAGTAAAATGTTGTAAAACTATGTTAAGGAGTTTAATTTTTGCAAGAATATACTCAAGTAAATGCATCTAAGTAAATGTAACTTATGACCCACCTCTGTCTTATGCAACCATTCCAACACGCAAATCATGTCTGCTTAAAATTAATATCTAATATAATCCGGTTTATTGACATATTTGGACAAAAGTCTCTCAGAATATCAGCCCTTCACAGAGAATTGTAGAAATTTAGTGCCCAAAGCTGCTTTTTGCCCTTAAAGCTTCTCACTTTGAACCCCCACCAGTAGAGAATCTTACCAAAGTGACGTCTTTAAAAAGTTTTTTGTAAAAAAATCGATGTAAAGAATGAAGACGCTGCACTGTGGTGGGGCTCTCACCTCACAGCAAAAACGTCCTGGTTCGAATCCCAGTTGGGACCGTTCTGTGAGGAGTTAGCATGTCCTTGTGCATACTGTGGGGAGGAAACCGGGCACTCAGGTTTCCTCCAACAGTCCAAAAACATGCTTCATGGGTGTATTTGTGTCTCCACATTGTCCGTACAGGTGTACATGTGATCGTGAGGCCCTGCAACAGACTGGCGACCTGTTCAGGAGGTACACGACTTTGCCCAACAGCAGTTCGGCTCCCGTGACCCCGAAAGGATAAAGTCTCTAAAGAACAGAATCTGCACTTTTCAAGCATAATTGTGAATGTTTATGCTTTGGCTTCTGTTCACCACAAACTTATGACCGCTCTGACATTCACATATATTTCAAGAGTTACGGCTAAATTTACCGACTCCGGTCATTAAAGGTAAAAAACAGCCCTTTATTTTTCCAAGTTTTTAACAAGTAAGCATTTTACGGAAGATGATAATGTCCAGGAAACACAAAAATCTAAATATAGGTTAAATATTTAGATATTTAAACTGCAAAATGTTCATTAAAGAATTTATTTTAATCCTCTAATCTAATTTCAAGCCACTGATTTACCTATTCCTGGAATAAATACCCAGCAATGCAATCACAGATACCACCGGAAAAGTCATTATTTTCATCTCTTCATGAAGATCTGGGATGCTAAGCTGAGGAATCAAGTCCTTTTTTGTAATTTCCACGGCCGCCATCGTGTGGGATTCCTGTTCCCTCTGACATAACGGAGGATTACATGTAATGAAGAGGAAGCAGTTAGAGCGAACAGATTGCTGGGGTCAGGGTAGTTCCCCTCCAACCTCAAACTTCAGGATAATCCCAAAAAAAAAAAAAAAAAAAAAAAAATGCAGGAAAAGAGAAACCTAAAACAATCCTCCTCATCTGTGCGATCATTTTATCCCATAGATTACGCGAGAAGGGATTTGCTGGATATCTGCCACGTTAGTCTAACAATCTACTGTTTGGAGAATTCACACATGCTAATCCACCACATTATACAACAGCCTGATGACTGTGGGTGTCAAATACAAAATACCCCCCCCCCCCCTCACTTTTTATGTGTCAAACAAGAAGACATTGGAGTTTCTGGTCCGTCCTCAGAGCGAAGCGCATCTCGGGATAATGCGGGCATCGGCTCCACAAATAGGACTCGGCAAACGCAAGGCATTCTCTGGAGGAGGTTGTCATGACAACCACATCCTCAAAGGCTGCGTGCCAAAACAATATATGGAACGCGACGCAAGATGGGTTATTAGGTCATGTCAAACTCACAATGCTCAGAAAAGCGTAATTAACTGGGTCGTTCCTACATATGGCTGAAAAAAAAAAAACCTCCACACAGATTTATGAAGGAAAAAGCGTTTTTATTTTAATGAATGAGGCGTTCACTGTCAGACCAGACAATTCTAGTCCTGTTATTGGAGTGGAATATTTCAGATATGCACTTTTCCTCTTTGAAAAAACAAAACACCATTAAGAATCCAGAGGAACAACTTTTTTGTTTTAGTAAAATTTGAATTTGCCGTGTTAAATCATAAGGAAACGTATATTTTACGGAAATTCATCAGTAAATTGCTTTTTCACAACAAAGTCAAATATGTCCCTGCAGAAAAAACCATGAAAAACATCTTAGAAATATTGAAATTATAGGCATTCTTAAATACATCCAGAGAGAAATCGTTCAATACTTCCACATTAAAAACAAACAAACGAACTCATGGCATTGTTATCGGTACAAACAAAGCTTTATCCAGAGTCCAAAAGCAAGAATTCACATTACTGCATTGAAGGGAATTTGCATAAAAGGTGGAAATGAAAATTTTACAAGGTCACTCCTTTTGGCTTTTACACATTTTGTCCACTTTTCAGAGGAAGCTGTTGATTCCTCAGTTCTAACTCAGACAGGTTGTGAAGCACTTGATCACTGCGTCCCTGGAAACAAAACAAAAAAGACATATTCACATAAAAAATGTTGAGAAAATAAATTATTTTAGTCTAAAAATATGAGAAAATATTTTAAGCATTAAAGTTCTTGACATTGCAACAGAATTTTGGACGCTTTGTTTCTGTGCTTTGGGATGGGCTGGTCATGAATAAGTGAGCATGTTTTGGTGGGGAAGCACCACATGCGGTTGGGTTGGGGGGGCGGGGGGCTCCCTTGCTTCAGGTACAAATGAGTTAAAGGATGATGCCCCGGTCACCATGGCGACCCTGCTTACTCCATTTCCCCCCACAGCAGCCTGCTCCTGGCATCGCCACGGCGTTGCTATGCAGCTATGGCCCTAATACCGGGAGGGGGGGGGGACCCGTCAAGGTTAAAGAGGAGAGTCTTGTTGGGAGGAGGGGAGGCTGATGGACAAACAGCTGCTCTGCTCCTTGAAGACCCACGCTGAGGAAAATGGTGTTTTTTTAACCATCTGATGATGGAGGAGATTTATAACCTCTGAATCCCATTTCTGAGTATTTCTCGGTTCAAATCGTTGCGAATAAGGAGCAGATGAAAAAAAAATGCTGTTCGAAAAAGATCATATTTGTGACGTAGAAAATACACTGTGTGGGCCACAAACAGAGAGCTCTCAGCAATGGGGAAGGGAAGGGGGGCGGAAACTACTGCAGCTCAGCAAAAACTAAGTCTTAGAAAAAAATATATTTTCTTGATATAGTCTAAAAACAGCATAATTATATTTAAAAGACCACCGGAAATATTCTTAAAATAGCTCTAAAGATGACTGGAGTTATCTACAAATATTTAACACAACTAACTCAGTCTAATTGTTGTTTAAATTTAGTAATAAACCAACTGTGACTTTTTTTGCCGTTTAAATTCTCCCCCTAAAACGGGCGTGGCTCATTGGAGGATTCCTCCCTTTGTACTTAATCATCGGAGCGGCACAAGCGTGGCTGCAAACACGCAGCAGGTTTAGTGACTTGGCAGGTGTTGGAGATTTAGAAGTAAAACACATTAAAGGCTCAAGTTCTTCTGGTCATGCGAGGCCATAGCTGGACGGGTGGGAGGAGCCTCGAGTGCGGCAAGAAATGAGGCCACCAACCACTAAATTCAGACAAATTGAATGTATAAGTGATACTTTGGGTGGGGGACTGGAAATTAATAATTATAAAAGTTTCTTTTGATAACTGTCAAAAGAAACGTATGAAAAATTCCCTTCCGTCTGAAGGAATTTGGTTTTTGTCTTCAGTGACGTGATGCTTTGCTTTGTTTGCAGCCTTTGGTTGGGGGGTGGATGGACTAGGGTGGGGTTACGGGACGTCTCTCAGCTGTCAGGGTGGATTAGAAGGTTGCCCAAAAACACACTGGACCCAGAGGGGAGGCAGTGAGGGAGGGGTTCAGGACCCCTAAACGCCATCTAACTCTGCAGCAGCTGGACCGACAAAAACGCATAAAGCTGAATCAAGCATTTCAAAATAAAAGCATTATTTCTGTGTCTTAGTTTTCTAAAATTGATTGTTTTTATCTCTTGGTACATTGTAAAGTAAGCAGAAAAAAAGGGATAAAAATGTATCTGATTGGTTTCTACAAGAGCAGTCTATGAACAACTAATGGAAAAATTTCAGTGAGCTTTAACCCTGTAGAGATTACCATAAGCTTATTAATAGAAACGCCAGACTGAAGACAAAATAATTTGATAAATCTCACTGAGAGAGCATTATTTGTGACATTGCCTTTGAATATTAAGGGACAAGGGAAATAATATGAAAAGGCTAATGCTTGGAAGGAGAGGCATTAATGGAGGATTACTGCCGTAATACGGCCATATGGTGGAGGCAAACAGTGATGAGGGGTAAATAAAAACATGTTTTCATTGAAAGCATCACAAAGCTCTGGAATAACAGAGTTGTGAGGAGGGTTAGCAGGGGCTGACAATGATCCAGGAACGTCTGATTGTTGTTTATGCGTTTCACAAATATTTACACAACAATAATGAAAATGGGAACAATTATTAACACATCTTACCTGGCAAAAGGAATGTATGAGATACTATACCTGAAACGGAAAGAAAAAAAAAAAAAAGAGTTAGATTTATTCCTATTTAATCTACATAAACGTTGGCAGACTGGACAATAATAATAGTTTTTCCATAATAAGAAGCTGATCAAATATCTTAAGTATGGGGAAGTTGGTGAACGATTAACTGGGGTTCAAACAGGAAAACTCCTCTCCTTCATGACTCGCTCATGAACAGCCGTCTTCCAGTCACCGGAGGAACCGGATTTTGCCCACTCTTGTGTGGGAGCGTGACGTCTTCTTCCAGAATCACCTCCACAAAAGGGTTTGTGAGTCCCTGTGTGGGAGTGCACTACACCCCCCCCCCCCCCAGTCTGTTGAGAAGGAGCCTGGGACGTGCGAGTTTGGTTGCCATGGCGACGTGCTTGAAGTCACTGACGGAGCGGAAAGCGAGTGTGCCGGTGGGGTGAGAAAAAGGAGCGGATGATGTCCTGCTCACTAAAACGTGGATGCCGTGGGATTCCATGAAGAAGAAGCTCAGCATGTCTTCATCACCCATATGTTCAAAAAAAAAAAATATATATATATATATATATATATATATATATATATATATATATATATATATATATATATATATATTATTTTTTTTTTAAAGAAAGAGGAAACATAGAGCCCTTAGGGATAAGATTTGTTTGCTTTTTGTGAATCTACATCTAAGCAGTTTCAGTTTAAATTAAAGCCTTTAGCCAGGTTAGTTCACAAAACCTGATTTTAATCAGCATGTAAGGCAGACACCTTCAATCAATATGGAGCTGACAGATCTGATTGCTGATACTTTTATGAAATTTTATTTAAAAAAAACTTAAATTGACCAGTTTACCTTTTCTTCTGAGTTTACAACATAACAGATTTGCAACATTTTTTAAATAAATTTAAACTTCAAAAAGCTGATATGAACAGGCTCTCAAAATGACAAAAATGTTTGACAAACAGCAGAAAGAGAAAAATGTTTCTTTTAGTTTTGCTCTTCTTTAAAAAAAATAAAAAGGGGCTGACTCACTGCAATCATACAGTGATTCAGCACTGATCTTAACATTAACGGTCCAAATAACTGCATGTCTTTACTGCCAAGCAAATAATCTACTGATCCTGGAGATGCCTCCTCAATTACTGTCTCTAAACAGGCTGACCTACTGTCAAACCTGGCAACCTGCCT
Organism: Oryzias sinensis; assembly: GCA_037389245.1. NCBI lineage: Eukaryota > Metazoa > Chordata > Actinopteri > Beloniformes > Adrianichthyidae > Oryzias > Oryzias sinensis. The sequence continues at coordinate 4,195,413 of CM074500.1, forward strand.
ACTACTCACCTCAGCCTACATTTCAGTCAGCTGTCGGCGCATAATCTGGGTTCATCCTCAACGTCTAAACTGATTTGGAAAGACATTTCCCAGCACAAACCGCAAATAAAAACAACAAAATTGTACCCCCATGTTAAAGAGACACGACACTTTGGGTTATGCAAGAATGACACAACAGAACGACCAACGACCAACAAAATGAACAAAGCTTGGTGGCTCTTTAACACAAGTTGGTCTGTTTTGTTCACCAATACAATCCAAAACTAAAACATGGGTACTCACCACGTCATGGCCAAGAACTGCAGAATGCAGAAAATGATGGCTAATCCATTTTTCCCCCACTGTTGAGCACAAAACAGTTACTTTTATAACGGAAAATACTAAAAACAAAAAAAAAGAAAAATACATACAAAGCAGACGTTTAATCTTTTCTTCACACTTACCCAAAAAACTGCACAAAGCGTTAAAATGAGACAGAGCTGCAGGACAGAGGACAGGAAGTGAGGGTGTGCTTACAGGGCAAACTTTCAAAGTAAAACAGATATTTTGTTTTATTGCATTTACCAGCATAACTATGGTGGCTATGAGTCTTGTTGGTTCAAACATGCGCTTCAGCTGTTTAAGTGGTCCCATCAAGAAGCAAGTGCTTTGGAAAGAAAGAAAAAGGACATATCCATACGCCTTTAATTTGATTTAATCTATTTGATCAATTTTCCTTCATAGTTCACTCTTTATTTTAATCGACTGGACTCAAATGTTTCACATTAATGGGTTTGGATATGAAACAGGAAGATGTCTAAGACAAGGTCTTTCACTGACCAAACTAAATAAAACACAATTATGGGACAAACAGAAAAACCAAGTTGACAGAAAATGTTTTAAGCCCAAAAACTATTTAAGGATGAATTCAGACAAAAATCGAATTGGTAAAAATTAGCTTTAGTTTTTGATGTCACCTCACCTTAATACATTTTATTTGTATTTAAATACCAAATAAAATTCCGAAAAACCTCTACCCATAATTCCTGAAGGTGATGGAGCTGGACTGTCATTAACATCCACTTTATAATGAACTATTTTAAAGACCCACTTTGATGAAATGTGTTTTTTTAACATGTTCTTGTAGCATTTTTCCAATGATGGAGGACAAATATAAGGAAGATTAAGGTCAAAATGAGTTTCTGAGCAATTCTTTATTCAAATGGTTGTGATTCAGGAGGAGATGAAGAAAATGTTGTTGGAAAAAGTTTGTATTTGTAACGTAGAAAAGACGCTGGGCGGGCCACAAACTCCATTCTGATGCTTCCACTTGCAGACAAATAGATCCATGAACGTCTTTTTTTCCCCTCATCTGAGCTGGAATCTGGATCTAAACTGTATGGATGGATAGCTCTGATATTGCTGCATCGGTAATGTTACGTTGGGGTTGTGAGCGGCTGTAAGCTAGCATAAACTATACACCAGCAGCAACAGAACGCTCCTAGAAATGAAGCAGTTTTTTTGATTTTGTCTAAAAATTGCCATGATCATGACACGTTTAAAACAGATCAAAAGATGATCAGAGTGGGTCTTTAAAGAAGAAGGTTTTTCCTTCTATTTTGGTTTTACATCACAAATCTCTCAAGTGTTTCATCATACAATCATCTCTTCTTGCACTTCATGGATCCACTTGACTGATGTCTGATTTCAGAATGGAGGTTTCTGCTCAAAAGACTAATTGATTCACTGTTTACATCGTGACCTCATTACTTCTGGTGTGTAAACGGCTTTAGATCCACACGACTGGAGTGCAGCACTGAACAAAAATACACAAACGATGAACACACACTGGCCGTGGGTGAAGCTTCTCAGGCTGAACAGCAGGAGGACGCATTTGGAGTCACGTTAGTGACGTCAACGGTGCAGAGGCTTTCCCAACTGTTCATGCGTGCAGCTTTGAGCTGAGCGGCTGAGCGGCATAGGGAGCGTCTGTCAGATGACACACAGCGGAAGCGCGTTCTGACGCCGGAGGCCGACTTACACTCAAACGGGCTTTCCCACAATTCCTCAGTGTGACTAAGAGTCGGCCATTAACATACTGATATGTAGCATACTGATTCAACCGCAGAAAGGATTCCAGATTAAATAAAAGGATTTCAAAAAATCTCTAAATCAACACTTTGATAGTAAACCTGGACTCTGTCTTATTTATACTGTTGTTAGAAAACTTGACATATTACTGCAACTTAAAGCAAACTATATTACGATTAGATTTAAAATGTCAAACATCTGCATGATTCATTATATCATTCTTTTAACCTGTATTACAGTGAACTGGACCGCGTGTTCTCTGAAAAAGACAGATTCTCTTGAAAAAAAAAAAAATATGTTTAGCAGACAAACTAAAACACTTCTATGTGATTTTTTTTTTTTCCTTTACAGTACCATCGTATGTTTGGAAAACAAACAGGATTCTTTTAAACTCACACAAGTAAAAGGATTAAAATTGTAAAGAATTTCACCTAAAAGCAGACATTTTAGTTACAACAGCTGGATCAGAAAATGCACATTTATGCAAGTTTTATGTAGGTCTTCAAAGATCCAAAAAAGTAAACAGTCTCACCTGGCCAGAGCAGAGATATTCCCTAAAGTGTAGAAAACACCAAAAAGCTTGAGCCCCTTGGGAAGAAACAGCAGGGCTGTGCCCTAAAAAGAGTGACAGAATATTCTCTGTCAGGTACAAAGTCATGCCATCTTATTCAGAAAGTCAAAACTAAGTATCTGGAATTCAAAAGAAGTCAAATGGTTTACAAAGAAGTACAGAAAGGTTCTTTCCACGCTAACATCATCTCATGACTTCAGCTTTCTCTCCTGAGCTCTGATATCAATCATAGAAGAAAATCAAAGGAGTTCTGGATTTAACCATATCATCTTGTCTTGACTTCACCATGGACTGGAACTCGAGACATGAACCCACAAACTGAGAGGAAACCGTTGAAATGCATTCCTCCCAGCACTTTTCATTTTATTTTAAGAAACGCCAAATCCTTTGCACAGTACCTGTGTTTTTAATTTGTTTCTGTACTATTCTAACCATCTAATTGTTTTACTTTTTCTTTGTTGACCTCTTGACCAGATCACCCTTGATATCAGTGGGTCTTTGTCTGCAGAAATAAAGGCTAAATTAAAAAAGGGGCTAACTGAAAGACTGGATGGCTTCTAGGATAAAAACGGTGTTCAGCTGGACTACAACAATTCGACTTTTTAGTCATTAAGTAAGAAGTCAAACTGGGGTTTGTGTAACAAAACGTTTGCATTTAAAGCACAACACATGTTCAAACTTACATGACGTGTAAAATAAAGGAATATGAGCAGAAGTGGTGTCATGTGCGAGGTATCTGTCTTTTTTTAAATGTATTTTCATAGAACCCTTCAGTAAACATTTCATAAAGGATTTGCACTAATTTGCATTTTAAAATATCTAATAAAAAATTACATTATTATTTTTTCGTTTCTGTCAAAAAAGAGAGAAAAAACTAAGAGGAAAAAAAGTTAAAAAAGCAACTTTTCAGAACATAAAAGCTACACTCACAAGTATGGAGCACAGGACGCCTCCAGCAAAACATATGACAAACCACTTCACCCTGGTAGTGTAGCTGAGGCTGCTGGAATCCAGAACCTGATGAGAACAATGAGAGGATGTCAGGAGAACAGCTGGCTGACCAGCAGACAGCTGAGCGGGAACCCGCTGACCACTCAACCAACCATGGAGACACAGCTAAAACGTTTTCACAGCTCCTTTTTTTATGTAAATAAAACAGCTTAGAGGAAACAAGTTTAAGGAAATATAAAACAAAAACAACTCACTGACATCAATTCACCTGCTTACCTCAACTCCTCCTATTGCGCAGGCGTGCAAAAGTGTAAACAAACAGGGTTATTTTAAATTGAACAAAATATAGTCACTTTACACCAGTGCTAGAAAATAAACGAAAAACTTTGGGAATTTTTCCTAATCGGTGTGTTTGTAGCTCATAGCTGTGCAGCAACCAGGTTACAGAGATCACCTTGACAATGAAGTCACCTTAAAACTTAAGAGTTTGAGGTTTTACGATAGTAAAAATGACACCAATCAGCAGGTGGACACAAGTTTGAGCCTTAGCCTGAGCTAGCATTAGCTAACGCTCAAAACTACTGAAAACTCTACGAAAAAAAACATTAAAATATGTTTTTATTCGCTAATATAAAACAGAAAGAAAGAAAATAATGAATACAACTAAGTTACATAGATGACAATCATTTAATTAACTTTAGTAGAAAGTTTATTAGCCACTGTCACACACACAGCGCCTAGCTTACCTGTGCAGTTAAACCCAGTTCTTCATTGTCATCCTGGCCGCTGAGAACACGACGTAGCTTGTCCATTACTTTAGAGAGATTTTTTTTTAAGTGGTTAGAAATTGTGATCAAATGTTCTGTGCTGAAATGCGGACATTCGTGTAAAGATGTCCGCAAATGTTGACCACAGAAGCTAAACGCTGACTTCCGGAACGAAGCCCTAAGATAGAGCCGACCTGGGATCAGGTAAATCACAACTAGCGCCCGGCTAGTCATTAGGCGGAGTTTAAAACAACTGACGTCAGATCAGATTTCAAGTACAACGTCAAGCCACTTCCCCGGATGTGTTACTGTTGCTGTTTCCTGACAGACAAAAAAAAATGTTGCTTTTTCCTAACGTTGAAAAAATGCAGCAGAACGTAATGAAGGTTTTATCAGTCTGAGTTACATCTGTTTAAGAAATATTCTAATTACAGATTTTTCTTACTGTGAAAATATTTATTGTGTTATTAACCTATTACTATGATTGTTAAGTTTCCTCTTTTAAAAGATAAATAAAGCAATTTGCGTTACTTTGTCGCCATCTAGTGGAAGTATTGTGATATCACACGAGACTGTGAAGGGAAACCTAGGAGGGAAACCTGCTAAAATCACCTGTTTTTCTCTTTTTTGTATGGTAAAGTTTGAGGTTTATTTGGTTCCTCAAATGTTGGGTCTTTTCTTTTCTTTTCTTTTTACTACTTTTAAACAATAATTAATATTAACCAAAAGGAATTGGGCTGGAGTATCAAGCTTCTCGAAGCCCATCCAAGGATACAATTTACACAGAAGCAAAACTTAAGATCAAGTTGACAAATATAACCCACAAATATATAATATATACAAATACATATTCACACACACACACACGCAAACACACACATACACGCAAACAGACACACACACGCGCACACACACACACACATATATATTTACATATATTTATACACGTACATATGTATACACAAATACATATTTACAGATATGTAACCATTTTAATATATTTATCCAGAGTGACAAAGCTCTGTCCTAAAACCAAAAAAACCTTCATTTTAGATTTGTTGTGCATGATTCAAGCTCTAATAAACACTCGCAAACTATCATGTTTATCTCGTCATTTAAATAATGAATTTTAATATTGTTTCTGACATTCTTACACAATATCCACACATTTTGAGATGTTCGATTTTTTAAATAGAGTTCACAAAAACAACTTTATTTATAGAACCTATTTTGATGGGTTATGTGCAGCTCTTCCTTAACCCACTAACTACTGGGTTAAGAAGTAGAACTTGAGCTCATTTGAGGGTCAAAGTAATAGAATTAGTTTAAATTGATTAGATTATGTTGGGACAGAAAAAAATAGAATAAATAAAAGTTAAACTTCTTGAACTTCTAAAACTTGACAAGCCAGGTCGGTTTGGTTTACCCTCTACATTAGAAATCTGTTGTAAAGTATTAGTTTGTTTCAATCCATTAATAAACTAATAGCTTTGCATTTATAATCTTGCGACTCAAACTTTCTGTTACATTTCTTAATTTCACATGGTAAACATCTGACCTTAGCCCTGTATTTCACCAGAAGGTTATGACAACAATATATAATAATTTTTTTTATCTTTTTTTTGCTTTTTAACATTAAATACGCGGTAGGAAAGAATAATATCAGATAAAATGGCATACATGGTAGATATAAAATCAGATTATTGCAAAGAAAAATGTGTTTGGATTTTTTCCAAATCAGATAACTGCCGAATTTTTTGATTTAATAATTTAAAATGAACCAAATTTCATGTTTATCAAGTAAAAAAAAGAAACACTTATTATAAGGTTGGTGCAAAATAGGAAAAAAAAGGCAAATCGTTTTGCTGGAATAAAGTTTGTTCTCCTTTTTTTCAGTTTGACTTGCATGTCCAAAACCGACCACATGGTGGAGCAGTTTCCGTTATTTCAAGGTCATTTACTTCCTTTTAAAGTTAAAGTTATGCTTTCTTTTAATTAAAGTAAATATATTAAAGAAAACAGAAGATACACAGATTAATGAACTTATACATGTAGAGTAAACAGAGGTCTGTAGTTTGTTTGTGCTGCGTTCAGGGACCCGCCTCCTCCGCGGGATCTCTGACGTCTCCAAGCACTAAACTTTGTGCTGCCTCTGGTCTAAAGCTTCACACAGGCTGCGTGGAATCCGCGCACGCGGGTCATGCTGCGTTTGTTTGGATCTTCCAGGTCGACCAGGTTTATTCAAAGTTGTTTTGAGGCAGAGGGTCAGTAAGGAGCCGTAAAGATGTCCGCCTGCCGCGCTCTTCCCTGGACGGTGGCCGCGGTCCTTCTCCTCCTGAGCGGCTCGCTCTGCGGTGAGTTGTTTATTTTTCTTAGGGAGGAATTCGCGTTTTCCTGGACTACCGGTGTCCCTGAAAGTGTCATCTGAATTTACTGCAGAGGGGGACATCTGGCCTTTGCTCCAAGACCTGGATAATAACTGCATTCTGTCACTGAGAGAATTAATCAAAGTTTATCCGAAGCAGGGTTACAGGTTAAGGCAGTTCAAAGTAACTGACATACCACAGATAAGCTTATAATGTGTTAGAAGGACTGCAGAGTGATAAAAAAAAGTTGATCAAAACTTACAAAAGTGGTAAAAAATGTGGCAAAAAAAATCTTTTCATCTTAAAGTTGTACCAAAACTATCCTGTTCTGAATTCTTTCAGTTTTTATTCTAATTTGGAGTAACCTCTGTAAAAATGTTTTAAAGTACGTAAATTAAATAAAACTATTAAAATGAAGTGAAAATGTAACATTATAGTACATTATAATTGGATTGTTTCTCTTACATCTTTTTTAAATAATGAAAAAAATCGTTTTGTAATGTTAATTTCAGTATTTTTCATCAAGTTTACAGCAAGTCAAATCTATTTCAAGCTACAAAGAGATTAACACTATAAAACACAATAAAACTTTATTTAATATGATAAAACACAAGTAAAAGATGAGAATTGTCAGATAAAAGTTGATAATTTACTAAAAACATTAAGAAGAGTTGAGTTAGTAACTGTAATGTGTTTGTGAAACATACTATATTATGAGTCTTCTACCCCTGTGCTTGACAGCTGGTATACGTTTTTCCACTTAATAAGCTGTATTTTGTTGATTTATAAAAGATTCATGTTCCCCATTTCCTAATGTCTAAACGAGTGATGCACAGCAAACATTTTTATGTAGAAACGTTACTGTCTTTAAGATAAAACATTTAACTCTCTAAAGAGTCTGATGCACGACGATAGGCTTCTTCGGCTCTCACCGCATCGTCTGACTTTGGGATGAACCAGCAAGGATTTACAGTCCTGGAAAGAGTTAAATGCCATTTTTCATGAGAGGATTATAATCTCTAGATTGTTTAGATACAACTTTGCTGCTTTTAACCTTTACAAAAAGGTTCTTTTTCTTTGCATTTGCATCTGGTTTATCAGAAAACGTCACGGTTTGTTTAGCAAATTTGGGATGTTGTGCTTGAAATATCAGATTTCAAAGAGTTTGTCTCCACCAAGCTCTGATTCCAAGTCTATTTTTCTAGATGTTTTTTTTGTGTTTGTAACTAAGTATGAAGATGTTCCTTCAGCTACCTCCTTCAGTGAGATGTATGATATTCCTCTGTTAGCAGCTCAGCCTTCTCTGACCCGGCAAGGCAGGACTTCCGAGCCTTTAGTGATACCTCGCCATGCGTCCACAGTTGACCTCAGTAAAGAGGAATCCGAACAGCTGCACTTCAAGCACGACACTCGCTTCATCAAGCTCTCCGAGGGTAATGAAGCTAAGTTTAACTGCTCCATCGACATTCCCAGCACTAAGTTCGATCTGAACATACTGTGGAGCAAGAACGGCGAGGAGCTGCCCGAGAACATCCACAAAGTCAGTGAGCTGCGGACCGTCGCAGATGGCGTCTCAACTATTTTCTCCTTGGTTTCGTAGGTTCCATCCTCAACAGATACATGACAAAGGTCTTGTGATAAAAAGGGCAAAAAGTAATGTCTCTTCTTGTCAAAATTGCAGCACCAATTCAGTGCACAGAGCTGATGCTGGAGAGTACCGCTGCAGTCTGAGTATCAACAATAAAATAATAGAGTCGCAGCCCATTTTTCTCCAAGTGGAAGGTGAGTTTCCCTCCGTTCCCTGCATGCATGCATGCATGCCATAAGGGGGTTATGGCACTTCAACGCTTGTCCCTTGTTTCACAGGCCTGCCAATGTTCACAAAACACCCAGAGGACGTGAACGTCACGAGAAACACGCCTTTCAATCTGTCATGTGTGGCAGAAGGACCTCCAGAGCCTGTTCAGATCCGTTGGCTTCGTGATGGACTGTCATATAGTGACTTTCAGGACTCTCCCAGCAACCTCTATGTTCCAGGTGAGACCCTGAGGAAACATTCCTCTGTTTCTGTGACAAACTTGCAGAGGACTTGCAGGGATCAGCTTCTGGGCTTTTTTCTTGTCACTGCTTGTTTGTCCTGAAGGGTAAAAAGCTTTAAGGACTCACTCTGATAAAAAAAATTGACATTTTTCTGATGGTGGAGGACATATATTAAGAAATAAGTAAGCTTAAATTGCCTTTCTGATTATTTCGTTGTGAATCAGGAGCAGACAAAAAAAAGCTGGATGGGCCAAAAGCTCTCTACTCTGCTCCATTCTGATGCATCCAATGCCAGAAAAACAGATCCATGAACGTCTTTGTTTTCCTCATCTGAGCTGGAATCGCGATCAAAACTGATAGCTCCAACATTGCTCGCCGTTTCTGTTCCACCGCTAATCTTAGGTTGGGATTGTGAGGAACTGTAAGATAGCTGAAAAGCATGTAAATCCTGCCACCCTGCAGAAACTATGTCCTAGAAAACCAAACAGGCTGTTTGACTTTGTAACTGGGAATGCATTGAAAATAGATTAAAAGATGATGAAAGTGGAACTTTAAGGAATGTTTTGAAGTCCTTATAAATAAATTGTTTACAGAGTAGACTTTTGCTAGAATTAAAGCGGTGACATCTTCCACCGTCTGTTTTTTTTTTTCTGACAGAGACTTTTGGAGCGGTCATGAAAAATGGCATCAACAGTTTGCCGTCTTAACTGCGGTTTCTATTCTGCTTGTCTTTGCTGCCTCAGCACACACATGCTTTGAAGCAGCTTCTTTTTGTGCTGTCTTGAAGGTTAATAGCGGATAATGGTTCATGGTCAGAGTTTACTAAGTGTAAACTAACATCCAAGAAAATAAAATTGGTCATTAAATACAATAAAACAGCAGCCTAGTACTGAGGTTTTCTTTTAGTTTTTTGGGGTCAGCAGGCTGTTTTCTTTCTTTTATCTTTGAGTCAGACAAAATAATTCCAATGTATAAGTATATATATGCCAGAAAAGATCACTTGGTTTGCATTTACTCATGCGTCAAAGCTAATAACACTGTAACAAGTGAAACCCAGAAAGTTATGAACAGAAAAAAGTAAACAAAATCACTTAAACACAACACAAAAGAAACGCCACATAACTGTTTGTCTGTTCTTAAGTGGGTTAATCATAATAATGTAAAGAAATAAAGTCATTTTTCATGGTTGAAATTAGAGGCTTTCCTCTATACCATTTTTGTGGAAAAAAATATCAATAGAAAAAAAAATAAACTTCGTCACAGTCCTTGGTTTTTATCAGTGTTCAGGAAGTTGAAGTAAGTTCCAGTTTTGTCTACTGACTGTCGGAGAAAAACTTGCAGAGAGGTCATGTGACATTTGTTTTTGATAGGGCTGATTGGAAGCCGGTTACTTTTGTCCATGTGGTGGCTCCCATTTTACCAGTTAATGCTGTTTCCAAAAAGGGAGCAAACAAGAGGCAAGGAAATAATTAATTTGATGAACAAAGGCCAATTAAATTCCACTCGGTATTCTTTAAAATTATTTTCCCAATAACACAATTTTAGCACAATTTCATCAAAACTACCCAAAAAAGACAACTGACTGCATCCGCATTTGATTTGATTGTTTTTCATCTCAGACTGTTTAATTTATAGAATTGCAGTTGTTTCAACCCAGAAGTTTCTGATTTGTAATTTTTTTGACAACTTTTGGGAGTTAATAATGTTGTAATGATGCTTGCAGCATGGAAAATGTTTTAAAGCACATCTTATTTTATTGCTTGTAAAATGAATATTTGTTAGAGACATGTGGACACACACTCGAAAAATGATATTTTACTACATTAATTTGCAGGAGTTTGCAGGATTTATACAGGATCTAATGAGAGAAAAAACATTCACATGTAGATCATTTTTTGTGTGCTAAATAATCTTGTTATGGAGCAAATTTAAATATTTGTAAGCAAACATGCATTATAGGTACCCTGAATGAGTTTAAATTAAAGGGCCTCTGTTTGAGATGCTTCTATAAAAGTAAACCTTTTTTGAAGTTTCTCAGTGATAAAAGTTAAAATTAAAGTATAAAATTAGGCTAAAGATTTCTTCAGGGCCTAACTGGGAGTCTACTTAAGAGCAAACAGATGTTTTTGGAAGCGTACCTTTGCTCTGTTTACTCTAACCCCCTCATTGTGATTTTACTGCAGGCTGTACAGTCCTGTGAAGCCAAAAACGGGAGAGGGTTAAAGGTTTAGAGCTTTGCTCTGGTCCCCTATGTGCAAAGGCTCTGGCTGAGGGGGCTGCACGGGGCGCCTGCTCGGGGGTTGGATCAGCAAACAAAGCCACCATTCACGGGGCGGCCCGCTACAGAGCAGGGAGGGGATGGACGCAAAGGCTGGCAGGCTGCAGCCGACGAGCAGGCCTCGCTGAAAACACAAGCAAAACAAAGAGTTTAAAGCCGCTGCTCTGCATTCACTCACTTCCAGTGCATTTATCTATGATTACTGATACAATTAGAGAACATCAGATGACTTTTTTGTGGGGGTGAACACAGTTGGAGGATGTTTCTAAGCATTCCTTAACTTTTAGGCTTAAAAACCTGCACAATGAAACTCAAAGAACAGAATTGACCATAAATGAATTAAACAGATCAGAAGCGGCAGGTCTATAAATTCTGTTTTTACAACAGCCTTTGCCTTTTTTTGTTGTTTTTAAGAGGATGTTGCAAATGTGGCAAACAGCTGCGGAAAACTGAAACGATGCAACTGAATATGACTGAGAAGAAGCAGCTGACGGAGATGGAAAAACCCAAAACCATGTAATTAGAGGATGTTGGTCCAAAACAGCTGGATTTCCACATGAAACATGTCGGCTGTTTCAAACCACCCCCAGCTCAGTCGCGCTTCCTAAAGAAATGTCCTAACTTTCACGTTTTAGGGAGATTTTCTATTCGTTTTGTTCCACCCACCAGCATGAGTGAAAGCAGAAATGGCTGATTTTGACTTTTACTTTTTTCTTTTCCTTAAAGAGCAAATTAGAATCTGTAAAGTCCCTCTCATCATCGTTTGATCTATTTTTAAAACGTTCCCAGTGGACTTTTAACTATGATTATGCTGATTTGAGCTAAAATCCAAAAACCTGTGGTTTTTTTAGGACACCGTTTCTGCAGTCGTTCATTAGAAGTTTGACTCTTCGTTGTGGGCTAAACCAATGGCGCAAAGCAACCCCACGGCCCTTAGCTGAGAGCTGTTTACACTCTTTCCCGCTCCCCCTCACACCCACAACCTAACATTATCTGTGCAACAAATAGGCGAGGATTATCGTAGTTATCTGGCCGTACAGTTTTTGATCCAGATTACAGCTCAGATGAGGAAAACAAAGACGTACTCGAATCTATTTGTCTGCAAGTGGATGCATCAGAATGGAGCAGAGGCAGAAAAGTTTGAGCTCGCCCAACTTATTTTCTACATCCTCAATAACGATCTTTTTCTAACAGCGTATTGTCGTCTGCTCTTGATTCACAACGATTTAAATGAAAAAAATACTTGGAAAGCTTAAAAGCTTATGTCTTTCATCAACAGAAAGATGCCACAAGAACATGTTAAAACCACATTTTTCATCAGAGTGAGTCTTTTACTGAGCTTTGAATCTTTGTCTCTTTACTCAGAACAACTCCAGAACGCCCACTTCAATCTTTTAGAGAGGAAGTTGAAGTTGTCTTGTCTACTTGTTTCTAGAAAACAACAAACTTTTTGCTGAATGTTTTTCAAACAACAACTCCATGTTGTTTAGCCTATCTAAGAAATACTTTAACCTGCATATTATTCATCAGTTTCTTTGTTCTCATTTCAGATTATTTAGTATTTATGATTCAGTTTGATACAGAACAACTTGTGGTTAAGAATTTTTAGAGATGTGGCTTCAACCGCACTGAGGTGCTGACGTTCGGTGCCATGAAAACAACACTTCCCATGTTGGTTCTAGTCGTCCGTCACGGTCTGCCCTGTGGTCAGCTTTGTGGAAAGATTTCTGAGATGGGGACAAAAGGACCATTATTTCAAAGAGGGCCCGGTCCTGCTGTAGCTGCATGCAACTGTTAGGAGTAAGCCAGGCTGCGACCATGTTTTATCCTTATAAATTGGCTAAATTTGAGCTAACATTTACGAGGAACAAATGAGAGATTTAACGTAAAAGGCATAAAGACCCACTCTGATGAAAATGTTGTTGTTGTTTCTTTTACATGTTCTTGTGGGATTTTCCTCATGATGGAGTTCTGTATATATCCTAAGAAACTTAAGTGTAAAATCATATTTCTTAGTATTTCCTTATTCAAATCACTGTGAATCAGGAGCAGACGAAAAAATGCAGTTTAAAAAAGAGCTTATTTGTGACATTCAAAATAAAGTAAGGTGGGCACACAAGCGCAAGCAGTCCCGCCCACAACTCAGAGGGAAATTTTCGAATGAACTCTTGCCGCTCTGCAGAAACAATGTCCTCCTAGAAAATGCAAATGTCTGTCAAGGTTTTCGACCAACAGGTCTTTACGAGAACTAGGTTTTGAGCTGTTTGGTCAATTGAGACTTTACGTACGTGAGATACACAATTCTGCGTCATCCTTGCGAGATGCCTACGCAAATTTGTGGTTTTCTGCAGCCGTTCCACGTTCAACTTTTATATCACGTCTACGGCGCACATATCATGTTCAAATTACATAAGTGATGCACGAATCACTACTGCATTGCGTACAAACAGCGCAATAATCACGCATGGTTCATGCACGATTGCCGTATTGCGTGACAGGGATATAAATCGGGAGTTTGGACGTGCGGTGTTGCGGGTCTCCCCCACCAGGGGTAGACCCCTGCTCAGATGCCTTGCACCTAGCAGCTGACTTGGAACTGGTGCGGACCAGGGGAATCAGACTCTTAAAACAAAGCATTGCGAGGGCCACGGCAGGCGCTGACCATGGTGCTGACGCCATGTAATTTCTGCTCAGTGCTCTGAATGTCAAAATGAATGAATTCATCCTTGCAATATGCGCAAATTGTACGCAGTGGCAGTGAGACACAGCCGTAACCTCATGTTTTAATTGCAGGTGTTGACAAGTATACCCAGTTCAGCTGTGAAGCTCACAACGCCAGAGGCCTCACCACGTCAAGTGAAGGGAAAATTAACATCAAAGGTAACTAAAGCCTTTTATTGCTGCTTCAAGCTCACTAATGTCACAATAAAAGATTTTCTCTGGTGTTTCATAGTTCTGCCTAGTCCTGTGTTGGATGTTAACGTGATAGAGAGGCAGTCCAATAAGCTGAATCTGACGTGGTCGCCTGGGCACGACGGTTTCTCCCCGATCACCCAATGCCAGATCAGAGTAAGTCCTTTATTCTGAACCACCAGCATTTTCTTTGGCACAGTCAGATCATTCACCTGCGTTCCCCGTCTCCCAAAAGGTGAAGGAGGTGAGTCTGAGGAAAGGGGAGGTGATGACCACCAGATCATTCCCTGCAGAGGTGCCGCCTTTTCACTATGAAGTCTCGGGCCTGAAGCCCATGACGTGGTACAACATGAGTGTTTCCTGTAGCAACGAGGTGGGGGCCTCTCCTGTCACAGCCTGGATCCTGAGCAACACCACAGAAGGAGGTGTGTGAATGCCGAAGGAGGCTGGACGCTTTGGGAGGTTGACTTCTGTGCAAAATGGGATCCGATGACTAAAAAGAAGATTAAATTCATTGAATTTTTATGTAGAACTTAAGCTTCAGTATTTCAATTTTTGTGTTTGTGGTTTAAAATAGCACAGTAATTATAATGAACTACATACTTTTCCATTCTAAAGGGAAAGCATCAGAACAGTAAATAGCATTTGTGACTCAAATCTCCCTGAAAGAAAATGTGATGTTCAGTAAATCTGTAAATGTTTTTTTGATGGGTCACTCAGGAAGTGGGTGTGGCCTAACAAAGAAAACACTAAGTTCCTACTGGGTGGAGCTGCTCCCGGTTTCCTTCCTCTAACCACCACAGGGGATATTTTGGTTGAAAGATTTGATTTGAAGACAGAAAAGTGCACGTTCCAACATGTAATTAAAGATATTAATCAATAAAGGCGTCATCCTTCTAAATAAAGATTTGACTCAATCCCATTCATCCTCTGATCAGTGTTTTACTGTTCCTTATCTCGCTCTTAGTGCCGTCGGTTTATCCCCGAAATGTCACCGTGCAGCTGAACGAGTCCTGGCTGATGATCAAGTGGAAGCCTCCTCCTGAGGAGAAGATGAACGGCGTCCTCCGTGGTTACGATGTTATTGTGAAATACAGCACAGGATCCAGTAAGGTGAGCGCCACAACCACAGACTCACTGCACATGCAGTTCAGCCACAACTGCAGCTGCTGCTGCTGCATTTCCCAAGGAACTTCCCAGAAGGACACAGTCAGACCGTCATCTTCAGCATGTTCTGTCCCACATCCTCAAAAGCAGAAACCGAACTCAGCTGCTCTGTGAAAAAATATTTATAGGTTTAGTCATTGTTTATGTTATATTTTCCTTTCAGTTTTTGTTTAAGTGATGCATAAACCGATTAACAATGAACAGAGATAGTGTGATTCAACAAAATCAAGACAAGTTTTTTTAAAGAAGTCAATTATTTTGGACACTTAATCTCAGTTCTGGTACCATGTTGAGCAGTTTGTATCACATGAGAATTTGCAGCATTTTTTGCCCTCAAACTGTTTTATTTACATTTTTTTAGCTTACAGATCATTTATGAGCAATATAGAAATGAAGGCTGATTATAGACGGGCATGATAGGTAACAATGGCGTATTCCTAGACTATAAATCAGCGGATGTGCTGCCGTGTGTCTGCATGAGGGACTTATTTTTTTTGATATTTTCAAATTAGAGAGCGCTTTTTGAAAACGGATCATTGAGTTTATGAAAATATAACAATCCGCCTAACTCTGAGATTGTTGGTTTGAAAACACTTCTTCTAGGAGAACCTAAATCCTTGACAACCGCGGCTCAAATATCACATTGATAGAAGCGTGGGAATCGAAATGAAATTCAAGCTTGAAAACAAATAAATACAAAGTCACAACGTGACTGGATGTTGTCAAGGTCTTTAAGCTTTATATACTTTTTCCTTGTGGCAGCCTGATAAGATGATGACCAGACGGTCTGCTGGCATTTAAATGACAGATTAGCATTGTCCCCAAACCAAATGCAGTAAATATAACTGATAACTTGCATTAATGTTTTATTTAAAGACCCACTCCTATTAACGTTTAATCTATTTTCAAAGTGTTTCTGGTGGTCTTTTAATTATGATTATGCTGTTTTTAGCCAGAAAATAATAAAACAAAAAAACCTGTGTCAATTTCACAGACAAAGTTTCTGCAGAGCGGCAGCAGTTCATTAGAAAATTGCCTCTAAGTTGAGTGTGGGACCGCCCCCGTTCCCGCCACCCATAATTAAGCTCTCTCTTGAAAGCTTAAAGCCCCTCACAGCCCCCAACGTAACATTTGTTGTGATCTAGATGGACGAGGAAAACAAAGATGTTTGTGGATCTTTTCAGGAGCAGAGCTATGGGGGGGGGGGGGCAAGCGGAGGCTGGAAACCATTAATACAAGATTCTTTAAGCAATGCAGAAATAAAAAAACAATAATTTTGAATGAAATAAAAACAATAACAATAGTAATGGTGGCGCAGTGGTTAGCGCTCTTGCCTCACAGCAAGAAGGCCCCTGGTTCAAGTCCCGGCTGGGGGAGCTGAAACAGAACATCAATGGGGGACCTTTCTGTGTGGAGTTTGCATGTTCTCCCCGTGCATGCGTGGGTTCTCTCCGGGGTCTCCGGCTTCCTTCCACCGTTCAAAAACATGCTTCATAGGTTGATTGGTCACTAAATTGTCCCTAGGTGTGAGTTTGAGAGTGAATGGGTGTGTGATTGAGGACATTCTACCCTGCGACAGACTGGCGAACTGTCCAGGGTGTCCCCTGCCTTCGCCCACAAGTGGCCGGGATAGGCTCCGGCATTCCTGTGACCCCAAAAGGGAAAAAAGGGAATAGAAAATGAATGAAAAAAAAAAACAATAGTAAAGAAATACGGCCTTCCACTCTGGTGTTTTACCACCCTTCCAAAATCTCCTGCCCCCTATATAAAATGTTCTAGCGCCACCCCTGGATCTATCAGAATGAAGTGGAGCAGGAAGCTTGTATTTTCTACGTAGCAATTACACTTTTTCTCAAACAGCATTTGTTTTGTTTTTCCTCCTAATTCACAGCAATTTGAGTAAACGATTACTCAGAAAAGCAGTTTCAAGCTTAAGTTTCTTTATATAATGTCCTTATTGGAGTGAGTCTTTAAAGGAACTGCATGCAGTATTTTTTACAAATGTCACCACCTTCTGTTTATCTCGATCACTGCAGTGCTATCATAAAGCTTCAGTTTTATGTGAAAACAAAGTTGTGTCTTAGCAGAAAGGAGTTTATTTTACCCCCCATGCCCAACCAAAGTGCTGAAGGGAGGGATGATCAGTCAATTCTGAGTGTACTAAAGGTGTACAAGCAGGGTGTACCACGCTTTGGCTTTCATAGATTCCTTCAGATATTTTGACAATGTGGCAAATTCAAATTGTCTTTGAGAGGAAAGTTTTAAAACTAATGAAAGTACTGAGACCTGCCTGCAGAGGGAAGGTTCAAGATTTTATCACGGGTCCTGAGTTGGGTACTATAGAGTAGGGGTGCCCAAATTCTGGCCTTAAGGGCCGGCCTCCTGCTAGTTTTCCAGGAATCCTGCCTTATCTGCTGTTGATGACCTAGATCACGTGTGTTTAGCCAATAAGGAGCTTCAATGGCAGGATGGTTGGAAAAAAATGTCGGACACTGGCCCTGGAGGTCTGGATTTGGGAAAACCCTGCTCTAGAGAGCTTAGAAAACCTCCTGAGTTACTGCAGGTAACCTACAGGGTGACCTGAAGAGAGAGATCCTGGAATGCCTTTTGGGTGTCTGACTGATCCTCGATCAGCCCGTCTTAGCATAAAGACCATCAAACATGGCTGAGATGGAGGTGTTTGCACTTAAATAGGCAAACTTTCAGATCAGCAGCTTGTAAAGATGTTGTCAGCAACAGGCAGCCGACTGGTTCCACGTGCAGCTGGTTTATTTACACGGACGGGTTGACAGGAGTCAAACCCAGCTAAAAGTCCACAGAGCTAAAGCAGGATCGGGCAGGGAGAGGTCAGGCGCTGGGAAAGCAATATCACTGGAGCTGAGGATTTAATAAAAACCTCACATCCATGGGTCAGACTTCAAAGTTCAACCTGCTTCCTCAGAAGTCGCCTTAAAAAGGCATGCAGGCTTTTTTTTATTGCGTCTCCATTCATTCTTTTCTGTTAGAGGCTGTCAAACTTGACTTGTTTTTATGTGACACAACCTGAGAATATGCATGTTACTGATGAGTTTATGGTCATTCTGATTAATTTTTGATCAGTTTTACTTACAGGGTAAATGGGACCTTCCTCTTTTCCGTTTTTATTTTAAAAACTTTTCTTATTAGTATAAAAAAAGCATCTTTCCCCCCCCCCAAAGTTTGAGTGGTCACCAAAGAAAACTAATTTATTTCAGGAATTATTTCAGGAAAAGTTTATTCTAATGGATCTTATTTATATAATTTAATGGAGTTGCCCGCACAGCTGTTATTGCATGCTCATGCTTTAGTCAGTGCATTAGAGTACAATAGCGTGTTTCCTGCCCTTCCTGTGTGTTTTGCAGTTAAAGGAAGCTGACGGTGTAAAAATTGACATGTGATCATGAGTCATCAGACACTATGGAATGTGATGGCCCAAAGTTTTTCAGGGAGAATTCCTTTATAAATGTGCAAAAGCACATGATTTAATTCTGTTTTACTGCAGTTTAAAGTTTGGAATAATCCGGCTAAGATTCACCTGCTTATGTTAGAAAGAGGTCAGCGGTTCAAGTGTCATCAGCTTCTGTTTTTTAAGCTTGATTTTCCACATTTGCTGACTTCTTATCCATCTTTAGATATGCCATAGACATAAAAGACGTCACCCGCTTCTTGTCAGCACTTTTTCTTTCAAGCACAATGATCCCAGATGCTACCGTGTGGTGTTGAGAAATGCAGGGCTATTTCCATCACATGTTTTGAGCTCATCCTGAAACTTGAACTCCTTCCCTTTTCTCTGGAGGTGTTCTTCACACCCACACTTCAGGGGTTCACACCGGAAGTAGCTGCAGATATATAAGGGGTTTACTGGAAAGAGACATTTTCAAGTTAGAAGAGGAAACTAAACAGTTTACTTAACATGTGAATCTCAGTATTTTTTTCAACAGCAGAAACTTTTCTTTTTTTATTTACTGCATCTTTAACCTGTAAAGACTTAACTGCCCTTATTAGTGGAGCCTGTTATTGAAATAATCATGCATTTTGTGGTCAAAGCACCAAATTTGGCATGCATGCACCACAGCATCCCCTTTTTCAGGAAAGCACAATGGCCACAAGAAAATCCAAGATTTTAAAATAAAAATATTGAAAATATGATAGTATTCTGTAGGTTCCTCTCAAGTTTAAAGACTGCCTTTTGTGCATGAACAGCCTATATTGTTGAGACTGGGGCACGTAGACATTGAATATTTTTGTACCTCTTGAGTGTTTGGGCGCCATCTTTACAAATTTTAGATTTTTCTCGTGGCTAGCGTGCTTCATGGACCGTAAAGTACATCCATGCCAAATTTCCTGCAAGTAACACAAAATGCACATTTTGTCTGAAATATCAGCCCAACTGGCTCTGCTTTATTGGTGGAGACAGACTGTCAGTGCGCCAAAAAAAAGAAAACAACGGGCAAATCTGTTAGGTGCTCGCGGGTGGCTCGCACCACAAATCATGGTTGCATTAAATGGAGTGTTCCATTTTCATGACCCCCTTTAACCCTTGCACTATCCTAGGCACTTTAACGTTGGGAGTTGGGTCATCATCGATTCCCGCCTTGCATGCCCACGAGTCGAAGTGTCCTTGGGCAAGACACTGAACCCCACCTTGCCTCTGGTGGTAGGCGGGCGCCTGTGTTTGGCAGCGGAGCGGCCACCAGTGTGTGAATGTGTTTGTGACTGGGTGAATGGGTCTGTGACTGTAAAAGCGCTTTGTCCTTGTTGGTAGAAAAGCGCTATACAAGTATACGCCATTTACCATCTAGACCCACTAGACAGTGCGCTGAACCTTTTTTCTTCAATGATTTGTGATCTTCACTGGTGTCCATGGATTACATGAAATCTTTCCACCTTGATTAGACCTGCATACTATACCGCAAATTTATCGTTATCGCAATATCCAGCTCTGCAATATGCGTATCGCAAAAGACGGCGAATATCGCAATAAATCGCAAACCCAAAATCTGTTAAAACAATCTTCTAGCAGCTTGAAGCATTTAACGAATCAAATAAATCCCTTTATGCTTTGACCAATCAGATGGACGCCTTCCCATTGTTGACCAATCAGATGGAGGCCTATTATGTTAGATGTTTGTCCCCCATGTCGATGAGGGTCATTTGGAGTATAATTTTTAAACTGTTGCAATGAAATGGGAATGATGTTTTTGTTTATTTTTCTATTTGTTTATTCACTGCAAATTATTTCGTTATCGCAATATTGATCACTAATATCGCATATCGCAAGTTTTCCTCATATCGTGCAGCTCTAACCTTGATCCACCTTTGTCATGGTAGGGACAACACATCAATGTAAGGGTGGGGTCATCTAAGATAGCACAAGGGTTATGGTGACCGTACGAGCCTCAAGGGATCTGCAAGACATACCTGCGGTCCCTTTAGGATGCAGCCACCCCTCTCTACAACCCTTATGCCACGAATTTATGACGCAGGTGATGCTGTCATATGGTGCGCTTATCGCTAGTAAGATGCAACTCGAGTATTGGCTCCTTACTGACCACGCACATATATACTGCACGCACGGGTGGGGGTGCACGTAATATGTGTCCGTTGGAAGCCCACACAAACTATGCTCTAATTGTCTAATATCCTTATTCGCTAACCGTCAGGCTACACGCAGCAGGTGAAGGGCACTAACGGGCTTCTTGCGCAGTTTGCAGGGGGTTGAAAGAAAGAAAAATCTGTACGACACGCCTGCATCTCACCTACTTCACCCTAACTTATAAGGGTATAAGTCTCCTCTATGACCTGCTGCTCGCAACGTGCTGTAAAGAAAAAAAATAAAGGTTTGCCCGTTTTTCACCCGCAGACAGCCTGTAAGGGCAGTTGTGACTAAGGTATACGGCTCCAGAAACACGCTGGATCATCAGGCCACGAAGATATTAATTAATAAGGATATTTTAAGGTTGACAGACAAATAATGTGGCATGTTTTTGTGTTATTTCAGGTTCACACTGCCAACACCGAGGTCTTCATCCCTGTGAAGGAACTAAACACAACCTACAGTGTGGTGGTGGCAGCGTGCACCCAGGCTGGGGCCGGCATGTCCAGCCCCCCCGAGAGCCTCTTTGTGCCTGCAGACAGTAAGCTGCCCCCTTATGTAATCTGCTAGTTACGTGATCTTCAATGTTGGGGGTAACGGATTACAAAGTAACAAATTACTGTCATTTAATTATTAGAATTTCTGTAATTAATTACAATTACTGGACTACAGAAACCCTCGTTACTTCCTTACTTTGGGTTTTGTAGGCTCTGACATAAGTAGTGAATTACTTTTTCATATAGTTAATGAGTAAAGTAATTTAATTACAATTTTGATCCAGTAACTAAGGTAAAGTAATCATTAACTGTTTTGAAGTAATTCACCCAACACTGGTGATCTTTGAGCTGCTGACTTTGTCCACCAAGGCTCAGCTGATCTGTGAGGGTTGGTTCTGCAAACATTTCCGAACAGGTTATTTACAAAAGCAGTTCTTTAGTTTGACTTTTAGACCCTTTAAAGTCCCTTCCTGATCCTCTTTGGATCTATTTTCAAAGCATTCCCAGTTTTTTGGTTTTGTTTGTTTTTTTATTAGGATTATGCAGTTTAATCAATAAAAACTGTTGTTTTCTAGGATATAGTTTCTGCAGAGCAGTAGTAGTTCATTAGATTTAAATCGCGGGTGGGACAGTTGGCATGGAGCAACCCCGCCCCCGTTCCTCTCCTCGTTGCTGAAAGTTCAGTGCAGGGAACATGTGGGCCCGCCTTGTGTATTTTCTACGTCACAAATAAGCTATTTTTTTAAACAGAATTTTGATTTTGTCTGCTCCTGATTCCCCATGATTTGAGTAAAGAAATACTCAAAAATAGAGTTTGGAGTAGGGCTGCACGATATGAGGAAAACTTGCGATATGCGATATTAGTGATCAATATTGCGATGACGATATAATTTGCGGTAAATAAACAAATAGAAAAATAAACAAAAACATCATTCCCATTTCATTGCAATAGTTTAAAAATTATACTCCAAATGACCCTCATCGACATGGGGGTCAAACATCTAACATAATAGGCCTCCATCTGATTGGTCAACAATGGGAAGACGTCCATCTGATTGGTCAAAGCATAAAGGGATTTATTTGATTCGTTAAATGCTTCAAGCTGCTAGAAGATTGTTTTAACACATTTTGGGTTTGCGATTTATTGCGATATTCGCCGTCTTTTGCGATATGCATATTGCAGAGCTGGATATTGCGATAACGAAAAATTTGCGGTATATTGTGCAGGCCTAGTTTGGAGCTTGATTATTTTTTATTTAAAAAATGCCACAAGAACGTATTAAAAACACCAAAACCATGTTTTTCATTTGAGTGGGTCTTTAACTGAACTCAGATTTGAACGTTTCTTCTACTTGTCTCTGCAGCCGTGGTGATCCCCCCCCCTGATCCTGACACAGGGGTCCCCTACACTGTTTTGGCTGTGCTGGCCGTGCTGTTTGTCGTCTCCCTTCTGGTGATTATCCTCTGGGTGACTCCCTGTTTTCACCACATAAAATCCAGCTTCTGTTTCGGGTACGTTCATTTTTTTCACTTGTTCCCATCTTTTAGTTCTGATTTTTTTCTGTTCTTAAAGTCTTTCTCTACATTTGCAACTTTGGCTCTCAGCAGAAAACAAAGGAAAGTTTCTATTTATACCTGGAAACAGACTTTTTTTTATTACACTTCCTTTTCTTCCTTTTAACTCTCATTATCTGCTTTTAGGGACAGTTATAACTGTGCTAACTCTTTTATTATTGATGCTGTGACTCATTCCATCAAAGGATATGAACAGGGATGTGTCACAGACTGCTATTCAGAGAGGAAAACAGAGCATAGGCCCAACCTCTTTGGCTGCATCTCAGCTCTGGAGTTGGTTTGTTTTTTTCAAAGAGGACTTCTTTTCTCTTGCTCTCTGTCTCCCCCTACAGGCTAGAGTGTGGAGACGGTGAAAAGCAGGAGGTGATCATCCAGTACACCAACCAGAGAACCTACAACCGATCAGCAGTGGCCGTCACATGTAGGTTGACGAGTCCATATGAAGAGCCTGAAGGTTCTGTTATGTGGACTAATTCATTGCTGTCTGTCTGCAGTGGGAAACCTCGGCGTTAGTGATGAACTTCAGGAGAAACTGCAGGATGTGATGATCCAGAGGAACGTTCTGTCAATAGGAAAGATTCTCGGAGAGGGTAAGCAGGCCTTTTAAAGTCTATATTATTTTATAAAAGATTACAATATTAAAATGTCCCACTCCGATTATCTTTTGATCTTTTTTACCAGTGGTCTTTTAACCCTTGTTCTATCCTAGGTACTTTACCATTGGGAGTTGGGTCATCTAGACCCACTAGACAGTGCTCTGAACCTTTTTTCTTCAATGATTTGTGATCTTCACTGGATTACATGAAATCTTTCCACCTTTACCCACCTTTTTCATGGTAGAGAGAACATGTCAATGTAAGGGTGGGGTCATCAAAGATAGGTTAATCATGAATTTTAGCTCAAATAAAAAACAAAACAAAAAAAAAACCCTGTGTCATTTACTAGGACATAGTTCGTTAGAAATTCACCTCTGAGTTGTCAGAATGCAGTGGACCACCCAAAGTATTTTATATGTCACAAATAAGCTTTTTTTCCCAACTGTATTCATTTGTCTGCTCCTTATTCACAACAATTTGAATAAATAAATAATCAGAAATACAGTTTTAAGCTTAATTTTCTTTACATATGTTTTCCGTCGTCAGAAAAATGCGACAGGAACATGAAAAAAAAACATTTTCATCAGAGAGGGTCTTTAAATCTTAATATTTTAACCTTTTAAGATTCATTGTGATCTCTTCTTCACCAGGTGAATTTGGCTCTGTGGTTGAGGGACAGCTAAAGAAAGAAGATGACACATTTGAAAAAGTTGCTGTGAAGACAATGAAATGTGAGTATTTCGCTTTGGATGCACATTAATAAACCTAAAAGTGCACAAGTAAGACCAGAATCTCTTGTAAAACAGTGGACAGCCTCTCTCAGAGGGAGATTGAGGAGTTTCTGAATGAGGCAGCCTGCATGAAGGACTTCGACCATCCCAACGTCATCAAACTGATCGGTAGGAAGGAAATATGACTCCCTATCTGCTCCTTTTCAGGTGTTTTTTTTTTTACCTTGTTATTTGCTCTCCATAGGTGTGTGCTTGGAAACAGGCTCAGGACACTCCCCCAAACCCATGGTCATTTTACCTTTCATGAAGTACGGAGACCTACACAGCTACCTGCTGCGCTCGCGCCTGGGAGAGAGTCCGCTGGTAAAGTTTCACTGGAAAACACAAGTATGGAAAAGGCTGAAGCAATACTGATGTTTTGCGTATTTTTGTTAGCAGTTTTTACCCGTTCGGACACTCCTGAAGTTCATGGTGGACATTGCTGCGGGGATGGAGTATCTTAGCGGGCGAAACTTTCTACATCGTGACCTGGCAGCAAGAAATTGCATGTAGGTTTAAAAAAAAAAAAAAATTTAACTACGATTTATAACCAAAGCGGTTGTAAGATTGTGTCCATCTTTCAGGCTGCGTGATGACAACACCGTTTGCGTGGCTGACTTTGGTTTATCGAAGAAGATCTACAGCGGGGATTATTACCGGCAGGGCAGAATTGCCAAAATGCCTGTAAAGTGGATTGCAGTGGAGAGTCTGGCTGACAGAGTTTTTACTGTAAAGAGCGATGTGGTAATTAGAAGTGTCATCATTTACAGTGTAACAAAAGTCCCTGTAAAACCCCCAAATAGTTTCCAAAAGAAGAACTGACTCCTTAGATTCTCTTTTTCTGTTTCAGTCATTGATCTGAGTCAAACTACTAAAAAATGTCATTTGTGATAGATTTATAACTTTCCTCACTTATTTTGTTTTTTATTGTTCTGGAAAATAGTAATTTTGTTTATTATATTTATGTAAATGAAACAGATTCCTAGACAAGAAATTAAAAAAAATGTTATTAGCATTTTGTGCACATAAATGAGTATTTTGTACACCCAAATTGATATTTTGTGCACATGAATTTGTATTTTTGCACACAAATTAGCATTTTGTGTTCTCAATTTGTGATTTGTGTGCAAAAAATGCTTACTTGAGCACACAAAATGCCAATTATATGTGGCTACAAAATAGCAATCTGTGCACACAAAATGCTAAGATGAGTGAACAATTTATTTATTTTCTTTTTAATATTAGGTTTAGGGCTCCGTAGATTCTTTATAAATGAATCTTAATTGTTAGTTTTGACAATTTTCTTTTACATTTAAACTATTTTTTATGACAAAGCAAAATAAAAAGGTTTTAAAATTAATAGAAAATATTATTTTTTACACAAAGCAGAACAGAAACTTAGTGTGATGTTTTGTGTCTTGCAGTGGGCGTTTGGAGTGACCATGTGGGAAATTGCCACACGCGGCATGACGCCATACCCCGGAGTGCAGAACCACGAGATTTATGACCATCTCATTGAAGGGCACAGACTCAAGCAGCCACCAGACTGTTTGGATGAACTGTAAGTTCTCTTTTCCTTTGAAAGTCCTCCTATTTCAGAGTTCAACATGTTTAAGTCAAAACATCCAAACAAAATTGGCAAAAACGTAAAATACAAAAAACTAAAAATACTTTGTGTCTATGTTTTAAAATATATTTTTGTCTTGAAAAGTCAACAATTATTCCACAATAACTTCCTGCAGTTTTATTCCTGCAAAACCTAAATTCACACTTTTTAATGGCATTTTAAGGATTCGGTTTAGTTAAATTTCCATCTCTTATGACTTAACACAAGTATATTTGAATAATTAATTAGTCCACTCTTTAGATAATTAACAAACTAATGCAAGGGTTCTGTTTATCTTATATATCTAATTCTGTACTAGTTTGATGAATTTACTTCTAACAAACCATGTCTGGAAAAGTGCTTTCATTTTTTCTTTTTTTTGTTAATTAATTCATCTTCTAAACCAGTTTTGTCCCTTTCCGGGTCACGGGGCTGCTGGAGCCTATCCCTGCCTCTCGGGGGCAGGGGACATCCTGGACAGCTCGCCAGTCTGTCGCAGGGCGCTTTAATAAGTGCTTTATTAAAAACTGTAATTTACCTAATTTGAGTTTTTAAGTGTATTTTAATCATTGCCCTTGTGTAAGGAAAGGAACACTTGATTTGCTACTGTTTTAAATAATTTCAGGGTAGTAAAAAAGATGAGCTCCCTCAAACAGTGATCCCCATAGTAATTACCATTTTTGGAAAAATTTAAATCAAAAATAGGGTTTTACAGAAATGAAAGTTCATATTTGTATTATCCATAATCAGAAGACATCAAATGACTCACATCACTCCTGCCTACAGGTATGAGATCATGTATAGCTGCTGGAGAACAGACCCGATGGACCGCCCCTTGTTTACCCAACTGCGGGAAATGTTGGAGAAGCTGGTGGAGAAGCTTCCGGAGACAACAAGCAGAGAAGAAACCATTTATATCAACACCAGCTTTCCTGAGGAGGACCCCGACGGAGACGCGCTGTTTGCTGAGCAGCCAGTCTTAAGCTCCTCCCCTTCCTGCAGCCATAAGGCAGCAAAAAACACTGTAGTCACAGCGGACGTTCACGGACACCTGGAGGACGAGGATGATGAGGGAAGCGACCGCTACGTGGTGGTGATCTCCTCCAACCCCTCCGTGAGATCCACAGTGGACACTCCTCTTTTATCGAGTGATTCGCTAAGTCAGGAGGACACGGTCACTGATGGGACGGCGGCGGATCAAGGCTCAAATGACACTTCGCGTCTGTTGTGACAGTCAGTACAAAAACTGCTGCAAGAACTCATGAAGGTTATTTAGTACTAACCTGGAACTCCTTCTGGTTGCCCTCCTGGTTTCCCTCCTGTTCCACTGGTTTTAGTGGCCAGCTTATTGTTCTGTCTATGTGTGTACATGTGTGTACATGTGTTTCATAAGCTTACTCTCAACTGTGAAAACCTTTAGAGTCCATGTTTCAGCACGAATAAAGCAGAACATGTGGACCATGATCTGCTAAGAGAAAAAGGAAAAACTCATTCATCGATGGGCATTGTGGAAATAAAAAAAAAGCCAGTAATACTAATAATACTTTGAAATACTATGCAGCAAAGGTGTACAAGTAAAAACTTTTCTAAGTAGTACTACAAACAAAAAGGTTCTGCTAAAAAATGCTGTTTTGAAAAAAAAAGCTGTTGAGACGGAAGGTAGTTGTGCAACTTTGACCAAACACATTATATTTTGGTATGTTTTATAGTCCTTTAAATACTAACTTTTCTTTTTCTTCATTTTGCTCTTAGAAGTTGGGTGAATGAACAAATATTATGTTTGATATCTCCACTTTAATTACGTTTTTATTTTTTTTTGCAGATGCGTCATTCAAAAAAGTAATTATTAATATATATATATATATATATATGCTCCTTTTTGTTTTCCAAAGTTGTGACAATCTATTAAAAATTATTGTTCTAGATGAGTTGTGCCACTGTATTTCTTTTCTTTTTAGTTTCTGTTTAAAAGCAGTAAAATAAGAACCTGTTCAGTTTCTCCTCCAAGCTCGGGTTCTCTACCAGAGGCCTGGGAGCTTGAGGGTCCTGCAGTATCAGCTGTTCCTAGCACTGCGCTCTTCTGGACTGAGAGGTCTGAGGTCTTTCCAGGTATCTGTTGTAGCCACTCCTCCTGCTTGGGGGTTACTTCCTTGAGTGCTCCAATTACCACAGGCACCACTGTAATTATAATTATGACAGCCAAAAATTGAGTTTTTATAATACAGTTGAAAATCAGCAAAAGCAGAAATGCTCATGAATTTGTGGATGTTCCTCCAGATTTTAAATTTCATTTTTTTTTCTTAAAGGCAGATCACGGTTTGAGTAATTATTTTTTAGCTTATTTAAATATCATTTGCACACTTCAGCTGTTGGCATTTAGACAGTTCTTGCAGGGCTCCAGTTTATCTGATAGTGGTTTAATTACTAATCAGATTCCTTATCTATATTACTTCTGACCTTCAGATTGAGGAGTTTAAAGTTATAATTTATTAAAGTTATGCAAATTGGGATTAGGAGTGTGTGTGGATGTGGGATTCAAACATATTACCCATCAGTTAAATCAGGCTTTGCGGCTGGGGGCGGGACTAACCGTGTTTACATTTCTGAGTGTTGCGTTCAGGGCGGCTCCTACATGACAGTGCTCTAACGCGGCACACAAACATGGCAGCTGGAGTCAGGGTGCGGACGTGGAGCTGTCCGGGCACAGGAGTTTTTCGTTCCTGGTTGGTTTATTCTTTAATTTTTGCAAGTCGTCTAGATGAAGCCGTGGCAGCGCCAGAGACGGGAATTTGGACACGAACAGTCGTTAATGTGAGTATCGGCTAATGTAGCTGGGGCTAACGTTAGCTAGACCTGCGCTGTGTGTGTTAGCTCGTTTTAAGATGACAGGTCATCTAGCTGATTCAAAGATGACTGTTTTAAGACTTAACTCTGAAGTATTCCTTTTAAAGTACTCGTGAATAATCAGAAAAGCAGTTAAACATGCTATAAAGTTTTAAGATAATTAGCGTATCTTGTAAAGTAATCCAGTAAGCTAGCTTTAGCTAAGAGGCTACACATGTTAAAACATTACAATAAATTAGGAGAATATATCCCCAATACATTTTTGCATCTCTTTACCAGCTATGAGAATTTGAGCGATTTTTTTTGGTTTTTTTTCCCCTTTTATTTTTCAAAAGGAGGATTTGTTTATTTTCCACGAACTGTTAAGTAATGGAAAACATTGTTTAATAATTGAAAGGACTAAAGTTTCAGGTTTACTTTTGTCTGGTGGAGGATTGCGTTTCAGAGTAGTTCCTGGTAGCTTAGGGCATTTTAGTTTAAAATAAATGAAATGACTATTACATATATTTCCAAATTGGCTGTTAAATTGTTTTTGTATGACATATCAGTAACAAATGGTTTATATCTAAGTGCATAGGAGTTATTATCCTTTATGATAATGTATTTAACAAACATGATTTACTGTGCAGACCTCAAGGCCGCTGCACTTGAGAAAATCCATGTTTAAAGGCACGGATATTGAATTGAAAGGTAAGGGATGGCCATAAGTTTGTTGTTAAGCTAAGGAAAAAGTTCTATGGTTGAAAAAAAAATGTCACTAAAAAATTCTTTGTTTTTAGTTGCGTCTTTCGCTTGTCCTGAAGAAGTGACCATCACCATCCACTGGCTCCTAAAATATTACCCCTGCCACAATGAATTCAACAATCTAGAAGTGAGCTGAAAGACATCGTTTTACTTGTTGGCCGTTTTTTTTCTCTCTCCCAGTTTTGCTGAATTTTATTTGATTCATGAATTCCATAGGAAATGTATGACAAGACGCCTCTGAGCCACGGGGAGAGCCTGGACCCGAACCCCCTCGGGCAGGGAGAGTACATCGAACACAGATACAGTCCTATGAAGTGCAAGAATGGACTGAGCTCATTCCAAATGCTTAAAGTGGGTTTGTTACATTACACCAGCGTCATCTGACAGTCCACAACATGAGGTTTTACCACTCCAACATTTGTAACTTTCTACCTTCAGAAAGCCAAGGCAAACCCTCGTCTTGTCAGTCCACCTGACCCGCATTGGATGCAGGTAGGAAAATACAAGTTTGTAATTTAGAATAATCTAAGTTGTACCCTATACTGATCAGCTGCTAATTTCATCACTTCAAATTAACCTTCAAACTACATTGATGCTCTAGGATGAAAACTACACTAAATGGCTCACAGAAGAGTACGACAGCAGCTCCTCGAAGGACGGAGCAATGAAGATTAGAGATGGGGTCATAGCCACCACATGGAGGGATGGACCTTACCTGCTGGTTGTGAAGGTTTTATCCACCAAAGAGGCCAACTGGAATTTAACATGTGAGAGATCTGACGTTATCTGCTGCCTTTTTCCTCAGCTTTCTATGTGAATAAGTTGCTAAATATGATCTATCATTTTTCTAATACCATGCTTTTACTTTATAAACAGTTAACGTGGTGATGAAAGGCAGCCATGGCTATATTTCTGTCACTGAATGGCCGCTAATGATTGTAAGTAGATGAGTGGTTAAAGCACTTTGGGTTTGTAACTCCTCAGATTAATTCTTCTTGTACAGCCACTTAAAATACAACTGCCATCAGAGTACAACTTATTACAAAAATATTTCTAAAAAAAAAAATGTTTCTTTTAGAGTTTGACCATTTAGTTGAAGTCAGTCCAGCAGTAAAGATGTTTTGTCCTTCACATAAAACATTTTTTCTCTCTCCCCTTTTCTTTTCTTTATTTACACTGTAACTCAAATCGGTTTAAACATTTCTTTGATTTGTGTTTTTAAATATATATACATTGTAAACTTTTTTTCAGCTTACCGGTTAATAAAAAAAAAAAAAATAATTATAATGGAAACACCTTTTTAAAGGTAAATAAACAAAGTTGTTTGAAAAGTAGATACAATTTCTTCAGGCCCTGAAGAAATTGTATAAATAAAAAAATAATGCTTACAGTAGCCGGACAGATTCCTGTTTTCTTTTCTCAACCAAAAGTAACAAATACAAGTAATGTATGATTTAATCAGTAAACCTTTTATTTAATTGTATTTTTTTAGAATCCCACGTTAAGCGTGTTAAGCGTGTAGGTCTGTTGGGTCCCCCGTTAACATCCTGATCTCTCAGACTGCTTAATTTTTCTAATAGAAAGGTTTAAGTCTGCAGATAATTTAACAATAAACTCAGCAGGATGTACGGTGGAACAAGCCCACCTCACCATCACTCTTCCTCCGTGCCTGAAAGCTCTGTCTGGGTTTCATCAGTTGTGGTTCTATATCATCTGTTCTTCATGAACATGTTAATATCTAACCCAAAGAACTCAATAGAGGAGCATCTGAACTGAAGCCTTGACTTTGAATGGGACTGGTTTAAAGACTCCTTCCTGTGTGTTTTTTGTAGTTCTACATGGTCATGTGTGTCGTGTACATCCTGTACGCCCTGCTGTGGTTCATTTGGGCGGCCTGTTACTGGAAGGATCTGCTGAGGATCCAGTTCTGGATAGCAGGGGTCATCTTCCTGGGGATGGTGGAGATGGCGGTCTTCTGCGCCGAATATGAAAACACCAACGTTGTAGGCTCGGCTTGTAAGTGTCCTCGAACAGCCGCCAACTTTTTTTTCTTCTTCTCTAATCTTCTGTTCGCTTTTGAACCGGCGCTCTTCTCTTTAGCTCCGGGTTTGTTGATCTTCGCCGAGCTGGTCTCAGCCCTGAAGAGGACTCTGGCTCGCTTGCTGGTCATAATTGTCAGTCTGGGCTATGGGATTATAAAGTAGGTCAAACCCTATTTCTTAACAAACATGACTTTGGTTGTTTCTTGTCTTTTTTTTTAATGCTGTTTGTGTATTTGTAGGCCTAGACTGGGGACCGTGATGCACAGAGTTGTGGGGCTTGGAGTCCTTTACTTTGGATTTGCCTGTGTTGAAGGTGTCCTCAGGATTACTGGGGTAAGTAAGACACGGCAAAATGAAAAGTTCAATTGAGAAATATTCTTTAGAATTGGCATTGCAGTGGCCCCTCGTTTACGATTTAAAGATTACCAGCGTCAGGGGAAATCGGCTTTAAGGTTTTAAATCCACACAATAACATTTTCACACTTTACTGTCTTGTTTTAATTCTCAAAGTTCGAACCTTACAAGTTCAGTTTTGTAGAATGAAAACAAAGATCTGCTTTATGTGAATTTGGCAACCCGAACGCTTTTGTACAGGAGACATGGCACGAAGGAGGTCGATTATATTGCTGAGAAACAAGCACGCAGAATTGCACTTAAAAAAATCGACAAGTGTGAGGGCGCGATATAGCGAGGGACCACTGTAAATGCGTTTGTCATCATCTGAGACCATTTTGTCTATATAATATATTAATATGACTACACAACCTTCTCTTGGTTCTGAAACGAACCGTGAAGGGTCGGGACAACGGCCCCGCTCTCATTACAGCGATTGTTCTGGCCGTGTTTGAGACGTGCGCCTTGTGGTTCATATCCTTCCAGTACCACCTTAAATAACATCTATGGGTTAAAGCTACTGTTAGCGCACTGAGCTGATATTTTGTCTGCAATTATTGAAGCATCTGATGATGTACACTCACAAACTTTAAGGGGTGTTGCATTTAAGTTTAAATTGAGGATGTCCCGATTTGATCACGTGATCAGAAATTATATGAAATGGAATCGGATATTGTATCCCGTATTATTCTTATTATGATCCACGCTATATTTTAAAGCTTATTTTTACAGATGAATACTCTACTAGAAGTCTGCATATCATGAACGGATCAAAACAAAGACTGTATATGAGTGTGACATAGACCTGAAGAGACTAAAGCCACAGTCACCGATCTTTCTCACATCAATAGTTATCACCTATTTTTTTTTAAGCTTGTTCAAGCTACTTCGCAGAAATGCTCTGTTAAAAGTATTAAATGATAAACTACGCTTAAGAAAAAAAATAATCAGGGTAAAGCTGAATCTGTTTACAAAAGTATCGGATCAGGACTCCGGATCGGCAAAATGAAATCACCCGGAATCGGCCTAAAAAAACCTGACTGGGACATCCCTACTTTAAATGTTCTTTTTATTGTGGGTTTTTCTATGTTTATGAGTCTTGTCCCACATCTTCCTCCTCCTCTTTTTCATCCTTTAATCCTGCTGTGTCCCCCCTATAGACAAAAGACTCTGACCTCGCCCTGCTGGCCAATATTCCCCTGGCTCTGCTTGATTCTTCCTTATGCTGGTGGATATCCTTTTGTGCTCCTGCTGTCTTTCCTAGTGTCACTCCATTCCCTCCACACCCACCTGAGAGGTGGTGGTCACGGTCACTCTGCCACTATTCTTTTCGGTTAAAACCATTGACTGTATACGAATGTGACATTATAGGTTTCCCATCAAATGAAGTAAATTCCGTCACCTTTATTTTTTTTATTTTTTTTGCGATATGGACATCGTATCGCATTTTCCAGTTGATTTTTCTATGGCAACCACTCTCACCAATCAGGAGTGAGCTTGTTGAAGGTCTACACCCCCACCACTTGAAAGTGAGCTACACGAAGTCCGTCACATGTTTCAAATGTTATTATCAAGAAGATGTTAAGAAAAAGGTATCAGAGCAGGATGATTGAGTAATAGCTGTTTATTTCTCTATAGAAGTCTATGGCGTTTTGGCTTCTTCCTGTTTGGGTCACTGAGTTCAGTACTCAAATCAGTCAGTGGTTAAAACTGAGTGTAAAGATCTGATAAATCTAGAAGAGTTTGTATTTTTTAAGTATGCTTTTTCCTGTGACCCATCTGCAATGATTTTTCTGTGGTTACTATTAGAGTGCTATACATTCTTTGTCCACAAGGGGGCAGTGTTAGAGCCGACCTGCTCCATCTTAAATGTGAAAATCCACACAAATATAAAGTAGTATTCAAGCATAATAAATGTATTTTCTGACCTGTGCAGGAGAAAAACCTGAAAGCATACGCAGGCTAGTCGCTCAATAATATTTAAAAATATATGAATTTTAAAGATGTAAATATTTTTGTTTGAACAGTAAAAAAGTTTGTAAGTGTATCGCTTTACTGTCATCTGCATTTAAACAGTTGTTGTTCAGTTGTCTGGATAGAAAGATCCTTTTTTGAGCTTGAAAACGTATGTTTTTTTTGTTTTTTTTGGATAATTAAGTTTCATGCTTAGTGAAAATCTGTTTTCCTTGACTACTGCTAACATCTTTGTCAGTCTGGCACAAACCATCAAGACTCTGAAGTTGAGGAGAAACCCTGTGAAACTGTCTCTCTACAGGCACTTCACTAATACTTTAATATTTGCTGTTCTTGGTAAGTAAAGTCGTTTTTACTAATGCTCTACGTCTCGCATCCAGATTCTGATTTATTTCCGTTTTCTCCCTCAGCTTCGATCATTTTCATGGGTTGGGATGCTAAAAGGTTTCAGTTGGCCAGCTGTCAGTCCGTAAGTACGCCGCCAGGTCACTGATGGCGTTTGGCGTCTTCTCCTGCTCATCTCCTGCTCATCTCCTGCTGTGTGTTTGAAGGACTGGACTGAGCTGTGGGTGGAGGATGCCTTCTGGAGATTTTTGTTCTCCGTCATCCTGCTCGTCATCATGTTCCTATGGCGACCGTCTGCAAACAACCAAAGGTTAGCGGCGCTGCTGGACTTCACGCAGACTCTCAGTTTAGACGTTTCTAATCTGTGTTTGTCGTCTCCAGGTACGCTTTCACGCCTCTCATGGATGACTCTGATGACGAGGAGATTGAAGAATTCGTCGCTTCTGCAAATCTTGGTACAGATATAATTTAATCAGGAAAAGTTCATGTTCTGGAACCTTTTTTATATATTATTTTTTTACGTTTGTTTATTTTCAGCGGATGGAATAAAGTTGAGAGCAGCTAAAAACGAGATAAACGGTTCAGCAAAATCAGCGGACACAAACCAGGTAAGCAACAAAACAGCATTCTCTGTTAAATAGTTCAACCGTCTTAAAGCTACGTTTACGGCAAACGCGTTCCGTGCGGCAGATGCGTCCAGTTTTAGTGCGCAGATGCGATCTGAGGTCCTTCGTAGGTTAAGCGTCCAGCGCGGCGCAATTTGAGTGTCACAGCACAATTTATGCTGCACGGTACGTCCAGGGTTTAAAAATCTGAACTTTGGTGAAGAAGACGCATCAACCAATCAGGGACTCAGCTTTGTTCATGATGCATTCAATGAACCCAGACATGGAGAAGTACTTTCTGACGCTTTAAAATAAATCAATGAAACATTAATCATTTAATGCATTGTAAATGAGATGCACACAAAAAGAGTTGAATTTGACCCACGAATCGCGTCCGGCATGAAAATCGAGTTTTGGGTGTTTTCAACAGTTTTTTGATGATTGATTTGAATTTTTCATTTGAAATGGTTTATTTCAAGCAATCAAATAGAAATGATACACAAAGGCAATATAATCATCAGTTATACATTCATACAGTCACTAATGAAACTTAGGATAATTAGGCATATTAATATATATTGCTTGAAAGGGAGTGGAAGGAAGCGAACTTATATAATTCCACCCCGTTATACTCTAACCATTTTATAACAGGATTTATCAATATCCGGTTCATAACTTTTATCAGACAGAATTAAGAATTGTAAAGTATCAATAAAGCACATGACAAAGATGAATTACTTAAATTATTATGTAAAAATAACTATTTCAGAAATCAACATTGCAAATGCAAATCAGTTATATAAAATATATGCAGATTATGTTACTTAAAAAAGTCATTCATAAGATTAAAATATAATAATATATCAGTAAAATAGACAAAACACTGTTTCAGGAATTATCATAGCAAATTTGATCAAGTATCAAAAGTTAATAATATGTACAAAATTATGTTTCATTAGGAAAAATTCATGAATCAGCTTATCAAAAAAATTCTTTTTAAACAAGTGAAGTTAATATAAGTTAAATTCAATCAATTTGACAATTTTAAATAATTGATTAATCATTTGTTTTATTATTATTTGGTATTTTTATTTATTTTCTTCTTTATTTTTTTTTATG
This sequence comes from Oryzias sinensis, assembly GCA_037389245.1. NCBI lineage: Eukaryota > Metazoa > Chordata > Actinopteri > Beloniformes > Adrianichthyidae > Oryzias > Oryzias sinensis. Next base: position 4,231,260 of record CM074500.1, read on the forward strand.
ACAAAGTAATGCTATGAAGTAAAATAAAAAGTAAAAAAAGGGTCCATATTTGTCGAAAGACCAAGACTGGTATTCCTTCTTCTGCTGATTAACAGCTGTTGAGGACGATGGAGGACATGTATAAAGAAAATTAAGCTGTATTTATTTTTAAGTACTTCTTTATTCAAGTTATTCAGCTGACAGCTCCAATCTTACATCTGCATCTTTTTTCTTAATGTTCGCTTGGGATTGTGAGGGCATTAAGCTGGCGGGAAAGTGTGTAAGCAGATGGATGATGGGAAGGGAGGGGCTTACTCTGCTCCAACAGTCTGCTGTTCTGCAGAAACTTTGTCCTAGAAAACAACAGGTTTAATTATAACTGAAAGACTTTGAAAAAGATCAAAGATGATCGGATCGGGACTTTTAAGTCTCAGCAGATATAACACTGTAGTTTGGTTAAAAACGTGTCAAAAGGTCTGATTTCAGCAGATGGCAGCGTGTGCTCTGGTTCATCCCTCTGCCCACTTTTCCAGGATGAAGACCTGAAATGGGTGGAGGATAACATTCCTAGTTCCCTCAGTGATGTGTAAGCATCCTGTTGCATTCATAGATTTGCTTATCTGTCATTTTTCTAGCTCTTTGTAAGAGTTTTTTTTTTTTTTTCCAGAGCTCTGCCCGTCCTGCTCGACTCAGATGAGGTAGGAGCTACATAAAAAAAAAAAACATGACTCACACGCGAGGCATTTTTTTCATTAACCAACTGCACAAAAGTTCCTTTTTAACTGACGTTTCTGCTGTATATATGGGCTATATTTACAGCTCTTTAAGAGGTTTTTTCAGCTTTCTTTGTTCCCAGTTCTTCATGTCTGTAGTGGTGCATCCCTTCAGCTTCACTGTCGGCACATGAAATGCTGCTGATCAGGTTCAGATCTCTCGTCTGACTCTTCCAGCAAATGTAGTTCCAACATGTGAAGAAATGCTAACAAATAACCCGATGAAACAAACTGAAGATGGGAACCTGCATCAGGCTTACCCATATTATTACTGCACTAAGAGGAAGCCTAGAAATAGGAAAAGAACACCAACTTAAGAGGAAAATCCCAAAAAGATAGTCAAATTATCTCGAAACGAGGAATTCCAAACAAGCATTCGAAAAGGGAAAAATAAGGTAAAAAAGCAAACTGTTTGGATAAAAGTATTTTTGCTAGTTCTAAGCAATTGGCTTGTAGTTTTTTAGTTTTATGAATTCTTGTTCCTTTTGATTCCAGCAACAGAAAGTCTTAAGTTGGTCCATCTTAATAAATCCTCATAAAATCTAAAACTAGCACATTCTTGGAACATAAATCAACATTTTGGTTTCCAAAATATTAACAGTTAATACCAGTCTAACTTTATTGAACTCTAAAATCCTTAAAATTGAACCAAAAGTTACAGTTTAGTTTGAGATTTATTGAGTCTTAAATGAAGTTTTTATCAAGAGTTTGGAGCAAAATAATTTAGGCTCATTTTATTAATCATTTCCTTATTTCTAGATCCTAGCTCTTGCTGATTTAAATAAAAGCTTGATAAGGTGTTAAGCAAAGAGAAGTAAAAAAATAAACAGGTTTAAAATCTTTACAAGTATTAAATAGTTCCTATTTTATTAAACTCCTAAGTGTATAAAATCAGAACAAAGCTGCTCCGGTCCGTTTCCTGTCCCGGCTGTGATGCCAAGTGTGACGACTTTTTGAAAGACTCCCAAGTCGGGAAGACAAAACACGACTGCAGGAAACCGCCGAATTTATTTGCTTTTTTCTGCCAACTTCTACTCTGATGCTTTTGGCGGTTTCTGCTCGGCGGGACGTTTCTTCACCAGACCCGAGTGTGTGTGCCCCTCACTTTTACCGGAGCGCAAACCTTCAATGTTTTATCTTCTGTGTCGTGTCCCAGGAAATCATGACGACCAGGTACGAGATGTCGAAGCTGGAATGAAGCGAAACCGTTTCCAAACAACTGCTGAAGTGGAAGGAAGAACACGGCGCCTTCCCGCCAAAACAGGAGAGAGGGCTTCCTCCCGAGACGTCCAGACAGGTGGAGGGGAAGGTCACCTTTGGGGTGTCCTCCTGCGCTGGGGATGCTGCGCAGGCCGGTTCAGGCAGCACTTTGTGAGGGGACCTGCACATCATTTCAGTCATTTTTCCAAAGAATTTATTCGTTCATGTCAAAGCGGGTCTTCATTTCTCTTTTTACGTGTCTTTTGAGGGAAGGCAAGTTTGGTGCACAGATGTTCCTCTGTCAAATGTTCCTCCTTATTGTTGGATTGCGATTAGGAAGCAATAAATTTTAGTCCTTTCTTTAATACTGAAAAATAAAAAGTCAGTTTACTGTAAACAAAAACAAAAAAGTGAAAGAGCCCAACTTACTTTGGGGATCTTTCTTTAGTATTTTCACGTACAGAGATCAGCTCCAACATTACAGCGCCTCACCTTTCATTGAAGATATCCAGAAGTTCTGGCAGAAACGGCTGATTTTGTTCTGAGCAGTGTTGGATGCTGGGATATTCCTGGTGGATCCTTTGGGGCTTGTGGGTTTTTCGGGTGGAGTCTTTGAGTTGGACACGGCATCTGGGGAGTTTCAAAGCCGTCCTTCCCGGGCACGCTGCTCTCCTCTCCTCTGCTGTGGTTGCAGCTGCAGTCCAGTGTTTTTCATTTGTTGGAGATGAGAAGCTCCAGATTTTATTTCATTTTTTTCTCCTTTTGGAACTCGACATTGAAAGAAATGAGCTCTCGTTAACCTGTCTGGGGTTTTAATCGCTGTATTAAAGAGGAAAAAACTGTACTGCTTCTGAATGGGACTTTCTGAAAGTGTCTCTCTCCCATCATTACAATCTGAGATCATTGCAAACCCGAGCTCGTCTTCTCCTCTGCACTTTAAAGGCGTCTTATGCGGCGTCCACATGTGTCTCCGTTCAAGCATGTTTTTTGACATCTCAAACTGAAACAACTTGACCTTTTTGAGCTTATGAGTTGTATTGCTTGTGTTTAATTTTGGATTTGCCTTCATTTTTCTGACAGGACGGTACGATTTTGGGCAGAAGCAGATTCTGTTTTTCAAAATAAAAGTATGTGCTAATCACTGTTAAGTATTTTCGTTATTTATTTTTGTCTTAAGTGTACTTAATTGAGTAAGTAAGTAAATAAATGGATGTTAATTCATGTTTTCTTTTGGTATGCTTGAGGTTTTTATTGTTTTGAATTCGTATTTTGCACATACATTGCTAAATGTCGGCTTTTCTTTTTCTGTGTGTTTACTAAATAAATGATGGTATTGGATTCTCAGAAAGCTTTTATTTATTTATTTTACCTTAAGGTTTATTTTTGTGAGTTTGGAGTAGGTAAATGTAAAATTTAAACCCCCCTTTACATTTTTTTTCACATCCTGAAGCCCTTTAAGTGTTAAGAGTGTTTCTAATGTGGTTTTCGTTGGAAACCTGCTAATATTTGTGCTTTTAAGGGCAGGCTGACACTGCTTGTCCGGATGGGTTTTGACTGATTTAGTTTTCTTTTTACTAATTCCACAGGTGTTTGGATAAATTGTGATAAAAGCTGGATTAGGTCTGTTCATTCCCAGCCTTTTTCTTCATTCTTCCCTCTCAGGAAGTGTTCAGTCCGTTCGCATTAAATATAATTTGGGGAACGTTTCCGTATCTGTCATTTTTCTGCCAATAAAAACTCGACTTGAGTTTTAAGACCTTAGATGCTCTTTTTTTTGTCTCGCAAATCCCACATTCCAGAAGAAAATTAAAGTAAAATGTGAGGATTTAATCATAAGGATAGAAATAAATGAAGTTGCTAAAAAATGATTTAATAAAAACCTTTTTTTACTGCAAATTATTTGGCATGGAAAAAAAATCTATTATAAAAGTGGCATATTATTGGGGCGTTTACTCATTCTGACTGCATGATAATCAAAAAGACATTTGCTGCAGCATTTGTGTTGAACATTTTAAAAATTTAAGTATTTGCTGCAGCCTTTAAGGAATTGGATTTTCTGGAGAGAGAAAAAGTGGTAAATTTGACTAGTTCTGTTATTTATAGCAAATGTTATTTTTGGAGTTTCGCTTTTACATAATATAAATAAGACACAAATATTATAAGCAAACCATAAAATTAATCTCTATTTAACCACATTTATCTATTTATTTTTTGACATTAACATTTATTTTTTAAAGGATGCTTTAGCATTTCCTTCTTTCATTTGTATAATTTTTCTTAATTTTCCTTCCAATTTTTTTCAGTTTAACAACATCAAACACAAAAAACTTTATTTAAAAAAATGTCAAAAGCTAAAAATAATGTAGAACAGATATCTGATTTCATCCACTATTAACTTATCGTTAACACATACTGTGTTATTAAGCATCAACTAGTGTGCTCAATGATCTCTAAGGTCTGCATCAGCACCGGAGATCGCTCTGTGAATTTACTCTGCAAAAACCACCTGATAATTAGCTCTCCAATGATCTCCAGTGACTTGTCTTTACCTGTAAACAGGTAAAAGGTACAGCATGCCAACATTGGATGATGGGGATCATCGGCTGTGGTCGGGAATTGTGTTTGGATTCTGCCTGAAAGAATGCACCTTCTTCTGGCACATTTTTTGCAGCTAAGATGTGAGCAAAGCCAGGTGAGAATCAGTGCAAACATTTCTTAACCTATAAAAGTTTGTCTTAAAAATGTGACACTTTTTCTGGTCACTTAGGTCCCAAAAAAAAAAAATGAGGCTCCAAGTTTCGCTTTGAAGGTCGCATTTCTGGACTTATCATTTAGCCACAGAGATCCCTCCAGCTGCCATTTATCAAATATTCATGAGTTTGCATTATTCATTCTCTTTGCTTGTTTAGTGTAAAGAAAAACCGCCACAAAGGACATTTAAAACTTCACGGATGAGCATCACCAGAGCAGCCTATAACTATAAGGAACTGACTTTATTTCAGCCGGAAATTCAGTAAAGTCTGAATAACATCAAGAACAGGTAATGTGAAGGAGAATAAACGTGGAAAGAGACTCCTTCCATCCAAGGAGTGGAGCCTCAAATAAGCCAAGCATGTAAAAAAAACACAAATATACAGAATATGATCAAAAATACATGTTGTCAGTGGCAAACCTTGCAATAAGTTAGAGCTTTGTGAGCACTAATGTTGTTGTGATGCATTAATATTGTGTCAGCCTCTTTAGCGAGATACATCATACACAAACCAGGATCTAACTATTTATTTTTTTCTGTTGGACTGTGCTCGTTATGCGCTCTTCATAGCATCTCCTCCAGGTTTCAGTGTCAACTCCAATTTTGTGGTCAGAAATTGTAAGGTGTAACCAGAATGTGGATCCTGGCCACATGCTTGGCCTGAAAGGTGCGGTCTGTGTATTCAGACATGTCCACGTCCACGCTGATCTCCTGAGGCCCGCGCAGCGGCTGCACCAGGATCAGCTCACCTGTCTGCCTGTCTGAGCGCTGCATGATGAAGATGCCCCGCGAGTTCCCGCCCGCTATGCCAAAGCGCAAGCTATCGGGCCCTGGGCGGCCGGGGGCGCCGGCGGTCGCCATGCGGAATAGGGTTGCAGGAATCTGCAGGTTGGAGGGCAGGGACAGGTAGTGGAAGGACACGGTCTTAGGAGCCAGGTGGCAGGAGCGGCTGTCCATGGGGCAGGGATTTCTCTCACACTGACTACAAGACACAAACACAGCAGATATGTAAGGATTTCTGTGGAAGGGTTATACAAATATTTTGAATTCTCCCAAAATCTTTAAAGTCCAATCTTTTTTTTTATTGTTATTTTGAAAGCGTCTTTTAATTGTGATTATGCAATAACTGAGAGTTCTCTGTTTACACCCTCTCCCACTAGCTTACAACCCCAACTTAACATTACCGCTGCAACAAAAATGGAGAGCAACATTGGAGCTATCCATACGTACAGTTTAAACCAAGATGGCAGCTCAGACACGGGAAACAAAAACGTTCATGGATCTAGTCGTCTACAAGTGGATGCATCAGAATGGAGCAGAGCAGGCAGTAAAAAAACATATTTGTTTTATTGTCCGCTCCTCTATGGATGCATTTTTGTAACATAATTAAAAATTTAAGTCAATACTAGAAATGCTTTTTCGTTTTCAAAATGAAGCTGCATGTGTTGACTCAAAATAAAAAATTAATCCGCCAAACCGCTTTTTCTTTTTCTTCTTCTTCTTCAACACCGCTCATTCTGCCACTTAATTAAAAGGATAAAGAAAATTGGTATTTGAAATTTCCTTTTCAAATAATATTTAGCAAATTTCAATAAGAAATATCTAATTTGATCATTAACCCTTGTGCTATCCTAGGCACTTTAACATTGGGAGTTGGGTCATCTAGACCCACTGGACAGTGCTCTGAACCTTTTTTCTTCAATGATTTGTGATCTTCACTGGTGTCCATGGATTACATGAAATCTTTCCACCTTTATCCACCTTTGTCATGGGAGGGAGAACACCTCAATGACCCCATAGAAGAGCACAAGGGTTAAAATGGATTAACAGAAAGTATTGATTTTGAGTCATTTGATGCAGTTACATTGTGAAAATGAAAAAGCACCACTGTCCTCCATCATGATTAAAATCCTACAAGAACATGTTAAAATCACCAAAAACACTATTTTCATCGCCGTAGGTCTTTAACTTAGTGGTTTGCTAAAGGAATAAGGTAGAGTATGAAGATACTTTTTCCTTTCGTTATTCTATTTTTGAGTTTATTTGGATTTATAAGTATCTCTTTGGGCTTAGGAACAGAACTAAAGCATCTTAAATTTTAAATTGTTCAGGGTTTTTTGCCTTACAAGCAGTTGGAAAGAAACCCCTCTAACACAGTGCATGAATACACTGTAATTTAGGTAGATGGGATGACAATTGATAGCATTGTACATTGTTTCTATTTCAGTTTGACTTTATTTCCCCACATTTTGTGTTCCAATTTTTAAATTTTTCCTTGAATGTCTTCTTTCTTCTTTTACATTTTCATCTTGACCTTCAGTTTGAAAACCAAATTGTCTAGTCAAAAGCTACAAAAACTACAATTCACAGAGCCCCACCGGTTCACCTTTAGGTATCATTGAACATCCCCAAATGTTCTCCGTTTTTACTTTAACTACCATGAAAATGACTCCCCATTGGTTGCAGCATCCCAGTCCAACTTTGCTCTCTTTACAAACACGTCTTTGGAGCTGGGTTTAGAGCAGCGTGGCCTTCACACTTGACCCATGTGAATCCCATTGAACCTCTTCTGTGGAGTATGACCCACATACAGTTTAATATGACCTTAGCCTCTTAAATTTGGACCCAAGTGACAATTGACAACCTCTAAAGTTGTGTGAGACCATGACCTTTGATTCAAAAGCCACTTAACACACATACAGCCATTAACTTGATTTATAATTTTAAAAATATTGTTTTGTCATGAGGTGGCCACACAGATAAGCTGATGTTTGGAACTACCTTAAGACACAGCGGTCCCTGGTTTCTCATGGAAATTGCATTTTAAAAATAAAAAAATAATGTACACTGTACATTCCATGTACTCTATCTTTTGTTGTACACACTAGGTAAAGTTGGTGCCACTTGTTGTATGCTTTGGTTTCTTTTTTGTAGAGAAGTCAGACCGACTTTTATTTTTGGGGAAACGATAGTTTGGCCTTTCAAATCATCTCATTTCTTTGGGCCCTCCTCCCTTTTTGTTTATTTTTACTAATAAAGACCATAAAAATCTATCAATTATTTGTGTTTATTAGGTTAAGGTTCCTCAAAGTGATCTTCTATACGTAACACAATTGGGGGCTCGTCCGGGATATCCGTTGCAAATTGCTTGAAACATCTCTTGTGCAAATTGTATTTTTCATAGTATAATGTGTTTGATTTAAATCATTTTACCAACGCAAAGTTAAGACAATGAGACTTTTTGTGTTACTTTATAGTGATAGAACATTAAATTATTTGTCATTTCTGCCAATAATAAAGGTGTTGGGAAGGCTAATTCCGTTTAAACTTTCTGAGGTGGCACATGACAAAAGCCACAACATCTATATAATTTTTGTTAAATGTGAGGCTGTTTACAGTGAACGTGAGTTGGATTTACTTTTTAACACCACTTTAGGCTCTAAAGAGAAAGGAAGCAGAAATTTCAAGAGGAAAAAGTCCAACTAAGCATGACTGTAATTACATGTCACACTACTGCGGCTACATTCTTTGGCTTATTTTTCAGACTCGGAACTATCAAAAAAATCCCAAATTGTTTAAAATTCAAGCTTCTATTTCAGTAGTTTAGGCGGGTGTCACTGCTGTGGAACACCGACACACCTGAGTGGGACAACCATCTGTTTATTTTGCTGTTTTTCCGAGCTTTTAAGTTGAAATGTCCACCTGGAGCCCATTAATTCCTCATTGCTTGGTCTTATTTGGCATGTCATGGCTCATTAGAAAAGCCCTTTCCTTTTAAGATATAAAGATGGAATAATGCTTTGATATGTGTTCATGTAAACACAAACTGAGACGTAAACGGACACCAGGTCACAGTGACACTGAGAAGTTTCAGCTTACAAGGAAGATGTCTTGACGTAGGTGACGTTGCCGTGCGATTGGGGACACTCTGGGTTCACGCACTGATAGCCGCCTCCTGTGTTGATACAGGTTGTCCCCCGGCTGCAGTTGTGCTTCTGGCTCAAACACTCATCCACATCTGGAAGACAAAACAGCGAGAAGCAAGAAGAAAAACTTGCCACACTGACTCCATTCGTCCTGGTCACCACAGTGTGGGTGGGAGGGGGGGTAATTTGCTGTTTATTTGGGTTTTTAGTTTAGTCTCCCTAAAGCCCCTCGTGTCCTGACAGTTCTTCTGCTGGGAAAAATGAGCTCATATGTTCCAGGCATGGTAAGATTAAGGGGCGAACATGTAAGGAGAGGGTTTGAGGCCGGGATCAGAAAAAAGAAAACGGCGAGGATTGCTTTCTATTGCAGCAGCGTAGGCATTCCTCTGTGAAAACGAACACCCCGCCTGACCTGACCTGCAGCCAAGGCGCCGTAAATGAGCGCTTGTCCTCGGTTTCTTCTTGTCACTCACCTTCACAGCTCCGCCCATCTCGAAGTAGCTTGTAGCCACTGGGGCAGGAGCAGCGGTACGAGCCTGGGACATTCACGCACTCATGGACACACAGTTTCCCTCCTTGGTCCAGGCGGTACACCTCACACTCATTTACATCTGTGCAGAAGGACATGGAATCATGTGATCAGAGGAAATGTTTCCCTTTTTTTCAGGAAGCCATCTGGGCTGCAACATTTTGCTGTGCAAAGCTTTAAATAACTGCGATCGAAAGAATTCCCACTTAAAAACACTTGAACTATGCCTTATGAGATGCTAATCAGCTTGTGACCTTTCAAGAGGATTATTTTAATCACTACAGACCAGTTCCACACATAACTTATTTTGCAACCACATTAATCAGCAAAGGAGTAAAGAAGATTTACCCATTCAGAAAAAAATATCTAAAGAAACATCTGCTCTTTGCCCCTCCAGAGATGCCTCAATCAGGCAACCATGCGGCCTCAAGGAGCTGCTATGCAGCTGATTGATTTCCAATGAGGCAGAATTTCCTCCACTGGGATCGATACGTTTTAGTGCGTAATCACATCTCACCCTGACAGATGCTGTTGTCGGAGGTGCCACTCATGTGAAAGCCAGCATCGCAGCTGCAGTGCTGGGCTTGGTTCACTTGGGCACAGCGAGGTCTCCGGCTGAACGCGGGGTCATTCATGACGCTCCACTCGGGCGGTGCTGCATTTAGAGAAGAGAAGAAGACAAGAGAAGAAGGTTTGACTGTAGAAAATATCAAAACAGAGACCAGTCAGCAGCACTGACCTGTCTGTGTTTGGTGCTGGCAGTGAGAGCCACTCCAGCTTTGAGGGCAGGTGCATCTGTAGTGGTTCACACCTTCCACACAGGTACCTCCGTTCCGACACGGATTGCTCGCACACTCACGGACGTCTGCAGGAGAAAAGCGTATCCTTCACCATACTTCAAAGTTTAAATCTAAAGCATTAGAAAATATCCACGAATCTCTGGATGACAGGACAAGACACAAATATGTAGCTACTTGTAAGAGGTTTCAGAGAGAAGGCCACCTAATTAAAGAAGGAAAACAGCTGCAGCAGAAATGTCCTCCAGACCTTAAATCATCGTGGAGGGACTGAGAAAAAAAGTCCTGAACTGTCAGGAAAAGAATAAAAGGTAGTTGAACATTTATTTTGAACATATTAGGAAAGGGACTTGGCATATTAATAAACATTTTTTTAAAATGGATTAAAGCTGCAAGCAGCATTACATGGCCTGCAGTTGGTACTTGCCCCCACCCTCACTCTTCCCTTCAGTTCCTGACACCCTGATCTGAGCTGCACGTGACATATTCATAAAAATAAAAATAAACTTGTTTCCAAATGGCAGCTTTTCTGTTGATTTTATCTCCATAGCAACCATTTTATTTTTGGGTCACCTGCAGGAGTCGAACAGGTCTTTGTCATTTTTTAGAGGAATCAGCAAAAGTAAACTTTCGAAAATCCTTGGCAACAGATGTTTTTTTGTTAGCCACGCCCACATTACTTTTGTTTTCATACTGTATGTCATATCACTTTGAGACACAGATTCTACCAAGGCTTCTAAAAGGGGTGTGGACTTCCAACAAGCTCACAACTGATTGACAAGAGAAACGTTGACTCAGACTTACTTGAACCAATCACTGCTTGCTGACGTCATCTGGCTCCAACATGGCCGAATCCGTAATGCAGAAAAAATGGTGACTAAATTGACTTTGTTTGGTTGCCATTTTTTATCAAGTGATGATACACTCAATGGGTACAGTCCTGTTATACAGGTGAGACACAGGCTTGCACACTTTGCAAGCAGCCCGTTGGTGCTATTGAAGTGATCAGTGCGCGCTCTTTACGTAAAGCCTGATTGTTAGAAATTAGGAAATTAGACAACATGAGTGTATTTTGTGTGGATGTCCTTCAGGCGTATTATGGACAGTCACGTATCACATGCACACCTTGTGCTACTGCATTTTTGCACAGTCTACTGATAATAGAGTTTGGTGTAAGGACAACGTACAACAGTTTTGCCGAACGTCATGTGTGTGTACCTTACATTGGCCTTACAGGTACTTCACGATACGCTTACCACAAGCACGGCTAATGGTATGTTCCATTTTCACAACATCCCTTAAGGTGACTGTACGAGCCTCAAGAAAACTGCAACACACCTGCGGTCCCCTTAACCCTTGTGCTATCTTAGATGACCTCACCCTTACATTGACGTGTTCTCCCTACCATGACAAAGGTGGATAAAGGTGGAAAGATTTCATGTAAACCATGGACACCAGAGAAGATCACAAATCATTGAAGAAAAAAGGTTCAGTGCACTGTCTAGTGGGTCTAGATGACCCAACTCCCGATGTTAAAGTGCCTTGGATAGCACAAGAGTTACGATGCAGCTGTTCCTCCCACGACACTCCACGGAGCCGGACAACCCAAAAACCTGCCGTACCCGTATGGGTCAACCCCCCATAGAGATGACTGTGACTAAGGCTGTAGAGATTTCTGATTCGTTAATTCATTTAATGTCAGAGGGGCTAAACCAGACAAGCTGATCTGTCTATCTATCTATCTATCTATCTATCTATCTATCTATCTATCTATCTATCTATCTATCTATCTATCTATCTATCTATCTATCTATCTATCTATCTATCTACCCAGGCTGTGTCCCACCAAAGTGGGGTAGCTCCGTACTAACCCCCCCCCCCCCCCCCCCGCACATTCAAGGACCCAATCTTAAGGGTCTGGGGAGGTAAACAAGGTAAGCTGATTTATACTGTTCAAAAACTCTTTGTATTTGTTTAGAATGTGTCAAAGATGTTAAAAACAGGGTTTCTTTTCCAGGCAGAGTCCTAATACCTCTTTTACAGACTTGTGTGAATAAATTCAGTAATGTTTACTGAGATTTCTGCTATTTCAGCTCCTTTACCATCCTGTGTTTTGTGCAACCGAATAATCAAAAGGCCTTTTTCCCCCCATAATGCCTCTCTTTGAGCGTGAAATTCAGTTTCCTCATGCAGGGATGAAAACACGTACAAGCTCAATACTTAGGACAGTTGGGCTTTCCTGTGTTGTTTCAACCGGGAACCAATAAATGAACGCATGTGGTCAAATGCCACTTTGGAATTTTTTTTTTTTGGAAGAGTATTACAGGTGAGGGCTGAAGGGGCTATCAGCAGCATGCTCTGCATACTTCTGTGCTATCAGAGCATAGTTTGGGTATATTGGCTGGAACTAAGTCCATCCAGGGATTTCTGTCAAAGAACCAGAGAAACATGAGCAGCAGGGGAGAGGGGAGGGACGGCTTACCTTACAGTAGCTGGAGAAAAACTGTTAATGGGGAGCGGGAAAGCACCTCACTGTGGAATGCAGTACAGGTGGGGTTTTTTTTTTTTTTGTCCACAGACATTTAATGCCAAATTTAACAACTACTTCATTTAGTGTGTCGAAGCACCTGAGACTCTGAAGAATGACTCTTTTCTTTTTGCTGCTTTAACCTCTCCCTGTCCACATCCCTCATGGATGTGGACATTTTGTCCACGTCTCAAGAGTTTTGAAAGTTTTAATCTGCCGCCGCCAAACTGATTGCCAAGTTTTCCCTTGTTTAAAAGGACTGTGGAGGATTTACAAATCCAGGATGATTGTGACTTCCTCAATAAACCGCAGCTCACCTTTGCAGACTGCGCCGACACCGGACCAGGTGCCGTTGTCCCGGCAAACCCGTGTAGCAGAACCCACCAGATGGTAACCCTGAGGGCAAGTGAAATGGACCTCGTGTCCGACAAAATACTTTGATCCAAACTTTGCCCCGTGAGCGGGGGCTTCCAGGGAGGGGCAGGTGGTGGGAGCTGTGAGAGAGAGGAAGAGAGAGCATAAGAGGAAGGCTGGTCACATGCAGAATAAGCCTTCCTGTGGCATTTTCTGCCCGGGGTTATTATGCACGTGTCTCTGGGCAGGCCGAAGCCTTCATGGGAAATGACGGTTCAGATGTCTCAATTGCAGTCGACCAGCACAGCTCTAGGAGATCAAAATGATTCTGTTATTCTGTAGAAAAACTGAATTAAGATTTTTAACACTTCACAACACTGCGACTGTGGATTTTTCACTTTACGGAGAGACTAATAAATCTCTTGTGGAGGAAATATTCACACCCTTTTTTTAAGTTATGAATATTAGTCATTCATAAATATGAAAGCAAAATCAAAAATATGACTAATATTACTTTTTGTCTAATTTTTGATTTCCAAGATTTCCCTTTGATCAAATGGTTTGCTTAAAGACCGTCAGAGGAAAATGCTGTTTTTGGTGTTTTTAACATGTTCTTGTGGCATTTTTCTGATGATTAGGACATATATAAAGTAAATGAATATTTAAATTTCATTTCAGAGTATTTCTTTATTCAAATCGTTGTGAATCTGGAGCAGACATAAAAACACATTCTATTTGAAACAGCATATTTAAGATGTAGAAAATACGCTGGGTGGGCCACAAGCTCCCTGCTGCGCTCCATTCTGATGCATCCACTTGTAGACGACTAGATTCTTTTCTTCTTCTTTTCTAGAAAGTAACTTTGGCTAAAAGCAGCATAATCGTCATTAAACGACCACTGGGAACATTTTAAAAATACATCAAAAGTTGATTACAGAAGGTCTTTAAATGTTTAACTTACTCAATGTTTTTATTTACATTATAAGTACAGTAAGTATTATATTATTTATTTTAAAATAAATATTTTTTAGTTTTAGTTTGTTACAGTTCCCTTTAAAACACTCACTTTTCTTTAAACAGAAATATAGTTCAGACAATCCAGGCCAGATTATCATCTCAATGTTTATTTTTGCTAAAATTTAGCTATATGTGTGTACATTTCCTAATTATCTTAGCTTTAGCTATTTGACAGCATGTTTCAGATTCGACTCTAATAACTTTATAGTTAAGGGTTAGAACTTCCCAAATCACCATACTACCACCTCTGTGCACCAGAGGTTTTCGGGTTAATTTTATGATGCAGGTCTCAGTCAAGATCTTTATTAAAAAAATGCAATAATAAACATATTTGTAAGACAAGAAACATCATACCAAGAGGTGTAATTTTCTGTTTCATATTTGCAAATTTATCATTTCTAATTCAAGTTCCCTTTTGCTGGGATAATTTTGTGTGAAGATGCTATGGTCATTGCTTTATTTTGGATGCACTTGTCTCACAGAAAATCTGTAAATGTGCTTATATTCTATTAAAAAAACATTATTCCCTTTCTAACAAAGAATTACTTTTTGTTTCACTCCAGGACTCCTACAGGTTTTTACAAGGTACATTTAATATTTTTTAAAACCATTTTAATGTAACTTGAAATTTAAAGCCAATTTCACAGCCTGTTTTATGGCCATACTAACAAAAAGGTGCAGAGAGCTTCAAACACTCCACTCCACTAGTGTCAACCAAGTCAAGCCTTAGCAAATCTGCACCTCCTCATGCAGGAAGGTAAATGGCGTATACTTGTATAGCGCCTTTCTTCCTACAAAGACAAAGTGCTTTACAGTCACAGACCCATTCACCCAGTCACACACACATTCATACACTGGTGGCGGCTCTGCTGCCAAACACAGGCGCCCGCCTACCACCAGAGGCAAGGTGGGGTTCAGTGTCTTGCCCAAGGACACTTCGGCGTGCAAGGCGGGAATCGAACCTGCAACCTTACGATCATGGGACAACCGCCCTACTGCTGCACCACGGCCGCCCCCAAGGTGTCAAAGTTCCTATTTTAGTACAAATTGTAGGATTAGACTTTACTTTTTTATGTTCGGACAAATGACAATTACAACCATGCTTGAAACAGCATAGTTTAAGAACCACTAAAATTTACAGCACACGGGGTTGGGAACCTATCACAGCAGTGATCTGGTCAGAGCTGGGCTGCTCTCTGGATGAATTCCCAATCCACTGCAGGGCCACACGGACACAAACAACCACGCACGATCGCTCCTACGCTCAATTTAGAAACGGCCAGTCAACCCAAAATGCCTGTTTTTAAAGCCAGACTGGAGGAAACTCCAGTCAGCTGAGGTCAAACAGGGAACCATCAAGCAGCATGTCATCATTTCTATATATTGCATTGCAATCAGTGTCAGGCTTTGTTTTTTGCTGCTGCTGATCACATTGGCTGACTGGGACGCACTGTTACAGTGATGAAGATGAGCCTATAAACTGCGTTTGCGACTCACCAGCTGACTGGTCAGCCTGAGGTAACCTGGAGACCGAGTTCTGCAGGCTGGCCAGCTTTGATTTCATGATCCGAATGCTTTCTGTGAACCGCAGCTCCTGGATTTTCAAGAGCTTTTCCATTTGGCGAAGCATCCCGACCACCTGATGCTTGTCTACGCAGCTCTGTCGACAAAGCATGCACACTATTAACAAAGACCAGTAATGGATGCAATAAAAATCTGAGAAAACTGCAGGTTACCTCACTTTAAATTAAAAAAAAAGATCAATGAAGTTTTTAAACATAACTTTGACTTAAAGACGGTTCCACAGCTCTCCTCTGTTCATCTCACACTACACAGCTGGACAAAAGCTGTCAGGCAGATGTTGCTGCAACCTAAGTCCAAAATACTGGTCACCTGTGTATTTTGCATGGCTTTAAATTCAGCAATGGATAATCCTGAATGGGAACACCATGGCTGCCACGGACAATTGTTTTGGTCAGAGTACATGTCCGGCAGAACACTCTAGGGTTTCTCAGAGAACGTGCGTCTGAGCCTTTCATGAGGCTTTATTAATCACATGCTCATTGGAACATTTTCTCCAAGCAGCATGCTTTGCATTCCTCATCTGGCACTTGTGAGGCATTTTACAATAACAGCTAACATTGATGCATTAGTGAGGTTGTCCTGAGCTTAATCTGCTCCAGGCAGAAGGGAAATGATAGCTGCTGACAATACACGGGCAGACTCAAATCTACATGCTGCATTTTTATACATTCATTTCTTTTCTTTTATTTTTTTACACAAAAAGGACAAAACTAAACACATGAAACCCATTTTTCTTTTTTGGATGACAGTATAAAAAGGCATTCTGTGTCCCCCATAAAATATATTAGAATATCTATTGAATGCAAAAATGTTCCTACCTGAATGGTGGCCTGTCCATTTTGGATAGCTGTCAAGCAAAGAAAGAGGAGACATCTGCGCCGGAAAGTCAGGGCCATTTCCTAAAAACTCACTTATTGTCAAACCAACAGATAGTTACTAAGGTGCCTTTATTGTGGCCTAGTATTTAATAAATCCCCATGCTTCAGGTCTCAGGGGCAGTGGAGGATGAACATCAGGTGGTTGAGCCGGTGATGCGCTCCAGTCTGGACGACTCTGAAAAAGTTGAACCTCTGCGCTCCACACGCTACCTTGATTTCCTGCAGCAGGAATCCCTCCCACTGAGGCTCTCTGCAGCATTTCTGCACAAATATTCCTCAACCTGACAGGACAGTCTCTCACCGATGCTAGTATTTTAATTACATTTGCATTTTATTTTGGTGTCTTCCCTCTTTATTGAAGTAAAAACCAACTAGTCGTCGCGATAATTAAAAACAAATTTCAAATTCAACTCATTGATGAAGTTCAGGAATATAATTTCTTGGCTTGGAGGGACATCTACTGGCCAATGACAGTACTGCACAAGCGCTTGAAAAGCAAAAGTAATTGATAGAGCAAAATGCTCTATTACAGATAATAAAAATATAATACAAACAAAAGAAACATCAAAATATATGTTAAAAAACAACAATAAGCGATAATAATGATAATAGCAATTACATCTGAACATTTTCAAATGGGTCTTATTCATTTAGAGTGAAATTGAACATACAATAATTGGCATTGGCATTAGTTATTGCAGAATTAGTGAACTCCTGGACATGACGCAAGAAACCAAGATTATTCTCTCAAATAATTACTTGTGGACACAATTTAGCATTTTGTTCACAAATATTAGCAAATTATTATTTTGTTGCCACAGATTGGCATTTTGAGATTCTGTCACATATTATTTTTACTGTAGGCAAATTAGCATTTTGTTATCATCAATTCCTTTATTACTAATTTCCAGGCGTACACAATACTAATTTGTGAGCAGAATACGCTTATTTGTTTTCCAAAAATGCTCATTTGTGTGCACAAAATGCTAAATTGCTTGCACAAAATGGTAATATATGTTTCAAAAAAATGCTGATTTGTGTGCACAGAATGTAATTTGTTTGCATAAAATAAATACTTTGTAAAAATATATGCCACTTACTGCGCGGAATGACAACCTGTCCAGGGTGTCCCTGCCTTCGCCCATAAGTGGTCGGATAGGCTCCAGCAGCCCGTGACCCCTGAAAGGGACAAACGGAAGAAGATGAATGAATGAATGAATGAATGAATGAATGAATAAATGAATGAATGAATGAATGAATATGCTAATTTATTTGCACAACTCCTAACTTATAGGCAGCCAAAGGTAATGTGTTTGCACAAAATGCTCATCTGTTTAAAGAAAAACCAATTTGCTTGCACAATGCTGCAATGTGTTTGCACAAACTTGTAATTTCATTTAACAAATGCTCATTTGTGAGCAGACTAAGCTCATTTGTGTTCACAGAATGGTAATTTATTGCACAAAATGCTAATCTGTGTGCACGAAATGCTATTTTCTGCCCACAAAACACTAATTTGTGCATAAAAATAAAATGTACGACAATAAATACTAATTGTAGCTCTAAAGGTCAGCTTGTGTACATTAAATACTAGTGGCCACAAATTTATTTTAGGGAACAATCGATGATTCTGTAGAGAACGATTGACTGTTCCACCATAAATCTGTCAGGAAATGGAAAATACCTCCCTGCTTATACATATAGACACACACCCACACACACACACACACACACACACACACACACACACACACACACACACACACACACACACAACACACACACACACACACACACACACACACACACACACACACACACATATATATTCATTCCTCTAAGTATATCATTAACACTATGTTAATACATAAATAAGTTGCTGCTATAACCTGTGAGGGCAGAAACAAAAACAAAAAATCCTTATTGTTGTTTAACCGAATCATTGCAGTAAAGTAGCTGATTATCTCCCGTTTCATATAATTTATATTTAATAACAATAAAAAAATAACACAAAGTCTTTCATTGACGAGCGTTTTGTTCAAAACTGGCTTTGATTTTTGCAATTCGTCGTTGCGCGTCTTAAAAATGACTGACATTTATTTCAACAAATGAGAGCGTGGCCTTTTGTACCCGCGCGGCTTCTGGCCAATGAGCGAAGAGGATGTCCCACAGTCAAACTAGGTTGATCTAGCAGAAACTATAAATACTGGTAGAAGACATTGTCCAGGAATGTGTGCAGCAGAACTCAGAAGCCATTTTGGGATGATTTCCCTGTTGAGAAAGACTATGAAGATGCTGAAATCAACGAACATGGTTACATTTCTGTCTGTTCCTCCCTCCGTCTCCTCTATTTCACCATGGCAGCTGTCAACCGACGGGACATTAGCAAAGCGGGGTGTCAAGCTGTGCTCACAGCGTTAAAACGATATGAAAGAGGAGAGTGTCTGTTTACTGTCTCTCTGTCGAGACATGTAACACCGTGAGTCTTTTCCAGTCTGAAATCTTCCAGCATCTCTCACAAACCAACGTCTCCTTGAGTTAATTCACTTGTACCGGGGAGAAGGGAGGCAGGTCGGTTCTCCAATGGCTTCTGTGAGCCTGGTTTCCAGTCCCCCAGCCCCTGTTCTTGACAAAAACATGACAGACTCTGAGCTTGCAGGGGAAGAAAGGTCGAGTACCATTCTTGTGCAATTCTTAATACGCTCATCGTGAGTTTCAGTGCTGTGTTCCTACATGCTTGTGTATGTTTTGATCTTTTTTTTTTTTTTAAATCACGAATAGCAGACATTTCCCCTCTAAAACCGTCTTTTGCATGCCTCCTTTTAAGCGCATACGGATGATGCTGTTTGGAAAATTTAGCTTTACACAGCACCATCGATGACACTCATTCATCACCATTTCCATTAAAAACAGCGGAGCCCATCGTCCCGTCGCTGTGGGACCGCAGTCATTGCTTCGTTAGTTATTGCCATCTTCAGGTCTCTACGCAAAATAACCGGGCTGGATGCCACGCCCTTTCTCCTGGTGCGCTCCCTCTAGCGGCCACTGTTAGTACTGCAGTGGCAGGCTTTTGCAAGGCTTTTCTGCGCTTTTGATTTTAGAGTTTTAATACTTAAAAAAAAAAACGTTTATTTGCCCAAGTAAACAGGAGGATGCGACATTTAATTCAATGTGGGCATGTGGCCAAATGAGGGCTTGAATTTCTGCTTTAAATATGGATGATACAATAATAAAATGATATCTAAACAGTTTGTTTTAAAATGTTATATTATTGATAATTTCTCATTTAGTAATTAAAAAACAACTTTTTACAAATATTTTTTTAATATTATGTGCTTTCATAATGAATTGATCAAATTTTTTTCTGTTGACAAATAAATTTATTATTAAAATAGAGTTCTTCACAGAATTCGGTAGACATTTGCACTAATCTGATGTTGCGATTGACATTAATACACAATTTCTTGAACCTTTGTGCCAATTGTGTTGCTGCCAGATGGTATTACTTCATATAAGTGTAAAAACTGCATTTTTAAAAAGCTTTTTAAGTTTTAAAGCTGTCTTAGCTTGATTGTTTTTCAACATATTTTTAAAAAAGTGTTCAGCCTTCGCACGTTATAAATATGGGTTAAATACATTGCTTTGTTTTCATTCAAGAACATGTTTATTATCAAATCATCACCACAGAAAATTATTTGTCATTAAATGAACACTGGGACTTTTTAACACCGTCAAAATAATAAAACCATCTGCTCTTTAATTTAATTCAATTTTATTTTGTATAGTCCAAATTCACAACAGCAGTCGTCTCAATGGGTTTTAGAAGATTAACATTTGATTTAAAACAGTATTGTTTATTTCTTTTAGTGGTGAAAACACTTTTTCAGATAACAAATGAAATAAATCAGTAAAAAACTAAGTGAAAGTTGAAATTTAAAGAGTCCCTTTTAAAGGAAAATAGATTTTTTGATTTGATGAAACGATATCGACTAATAATGAAAAGTATTTCTCTTATGATTAAAAAAAATAATGATAGCAAATGAGGCAAAAACCCCCAACTACTTTTTTTGGCAATAGTTTTTTTTTCTTTTTCAGGGAGGACGGTGAACTGGAAGATGGAGAAATAGACGACGAGGGGATCGGAATAGATGAGGAGAACAAGGAGACCACAGAGGTGAAAGAGGAAAAAGAAAAGGAGAAAGAGAGAGACCGGGCTAAAGAGAAAGAGAAGCTGCACAGACACTCCAGAAAACGATATAAGAAGACCAGAGACAAGAAGAGGTCTAAGAAGAGGAGACACGACCGACCGAGGGTAAGAAAAGGATCTTTTTGCCTTTGGGCAGACTCTTGGCCTGTTACTGTGAAGATGACCGTTCTGGTTGTGTGCTCCTTTCCTCCTCAGCATCATTCCCCCTCCAGCAGCTCCAGCTCTGACAGCTACGACTCTGAATATGACAGACCAGAGCGACACAAGACCAGGAAGCGCAAGGAGGCAAGTCACGACCCGGACGGGCCGTCCTCTCAGGTGCGTCCAACTGCAGAAAGGGCATTTTCATTCAGGCCTCGGAGGGCTTCCACCTCCTCCTCTTTCTGTTTCGATCGACAGCATCTGAAGGGAAGCCACGGCAACTTCGACAAGTACAGCGACTACAGCGACGACAAATACGACTACGACGAGGAGGAGGAGGACTATGACGAAGACGTGTCCGAGTATCAGCAGTCCAAAGAGTCGTCGGGTCAGGGGAGGGGGCGCCACGTTAAGGAGCAGATGAGCAGAGGGAGCATGAGAGGAATGAAGCAGCAGCAGTGTATGAGCGCTTTTTACAACATCAACTGTTTTCCCATGAAGTGTTTGTCCGAATTTTTAACAAGTATTCATTTCGTTTCTTGTGTTTCCAGTTGGACAGAGAGGAAGGGGAAGAGGGTGCGGACCGGGAAGAGGACGAGGAATGATCAACAAAAACAAAAAACTTAAAGGAAAGCCCTGGGGGGGGCGAGGACGAGGCCGAGGATGCGACCAGGGGATGGAAGACATGGGATGTGTAAGAAGATTCAACTAGATGGAGCAAATGTTTTTCACTCAGAAAACGCAAAAGTCCGACTCTTCTTCCTGTTTGTGTGCGTTAGGATGGAAAGAACTCATCGGGCTTCCAGAAGAAACGACCCATCATGAGCAAGGAGTTCATCAATCAGCACACGGTGGAGCATAACGGGAGATACATCTGCAAGTACTTCCTGGAAGGTCGCTGCATCAAGGTGCAGTCAAAGCTCCGGAGCCGGCTTTTTTGGTTTTTGATGGAACGTTTGCAGAGATTTTCTGTCTTCACGCAGGGCGAGCAGTGCAAGTTTGAGCATGAGCTTGTGGTTCCCGATAAGAAGAAGGAACTTTGCAAATTTTACCTGCAAGGATACTGCAGCAAAGGAGATCATTGCATTTACATGCACAATATCCTTCAATTAAGGGGCAGTATGGAGTTTGTGTGATTAGTTTTCAGCTAGTTCCTCCTTAACCCGCGTCTGCACATGAATACCCCTGCAAGTTCTTTCACACTGGAGCCAAGTGCTACCAGGGGGACAACTGCAAATTCTCCCATGATGCTTTGACGGATGTCACCAAAGAACTGCTCGATAAGGTAAAGCAAAACAAACAAAAAAAAAGGGATTTTGTTTTCTGCTTCCGGGTTTAACGTTCTGCTGACGTTTGTGTCAGATCATCAGTGCAGAAGAAGAGAACGCCCGTGAGGACGAGTTGGAGCTGGAGGATCTAAGGAAGCAGGGCATTGCTCCTCTTCCAAAGCCTCCCCCGGGGGTGGGGTTGCTGCCCACACCGGGTCAGAGCAGTCCTACAGATCCAGCCTCTGGAGCCGGGAAGAAGATCCCGTCCCTGTTTGAAATCAAGGTCCAGCCCACCGTAGACTTGGCTCACAAAATTGCTCTGAGGTATGTAAAATCATATAAAATTAAAGCTGCGAGTCCCCCTACGCCCCTCCCACTCTGGTCAGTGCTGCACCGCCAAAACCCATTTAAAAAAAACAAAAACACTTTTTCTCAAATGTCTACTTTTCTGTCAGTTTTATCACCATAGCAACTATTTTATATTTTGGTCGCCTGGGGGTGACGAACAGGTCGATGTAGTTTTTAGATGAATTTGCAAAAGTAAACTTTTGGGTAACCTTGGCAACAGAGGTTTTTTTGTTAGCCACGCCCACATTCCTAATATGTTCATATTGCCTGTCATATCACTTCCTTCAGCTTGAGCCAACGATTCTCGTGTTTTACTTTTTCACAATATTCTGATAAAAAAGTAGGTGAGCAATAGATGAACGACACTTTTTCGAGCTCGCCACGCTAACATATTTTCCCAAGTAGCTTCCCAACAATGCTTGAGGAGTAAGGAGGCAATAGATTGAAATCCATGGGAGGAGTTAATATTTGTATCTGGGCCTGAGGTTTTTTTTTTTTTTAACCAAGGTGGTGGCCTCTTTATGAGGTCAAAGGTCAAGAAAGCTTTGGTTGTGACTGTAGACTTTACGTAGGCTGTTTCCGAATTCCCACCCTAACCCCTAACTACTAAAATACAATATAGTACAGGACTATGTAGTGCCCTGGATCTTAAAAGCAATTCAGACACCATGCTCGTATTACGACAATCATTTAAGAATTCACTGAGTTCTGATGATGAAACCATTTGTATGTTATTAAAAAAATACGTTTGAATACAATTGTTTTGCAAAAGAATGTTCAAAGGCAATGCATTGTGGTCTAAATTCCTCAATCTAGTGAGCATCGATGCACACTGGTTTTTCACATAGACTTTAGGGAAATTTCTAGGGCACTGGATTTTGGAATTGTAGACTGGGACAGCACTACAAAAAGGCAAACGCGCTAAATAGTGCTCTAGTAGTGAAGGAATCCGGACACAGCCCCAGTGGGGTGTTTGTGAAATTCTGTAACGATCACTCGAGCAAAGGTTTTCTTTCCCGCATTGTTAATAAAATGTAAAAAATGACAAAATTTCACATTTTGCCACAGAATGGTCCTGTGGCCATCCCATAATAATTTCAAAACTTCCTTTAGATATGCCTGACATCTGGTTTTTGGTCACGTTAGTGAACTTTTTTTTGGAGCTCCTCATTCAGTTTTTTGACGGTTTTGCCTGCAGTGATGTCTTTTTTTTGGGTGGGGCCTGGGAGGTGGGGTCAACAGAGTAAATCACTTAAAATATAACCTAGACTTTTGTCTTTTTTCCCTCCAAAGTGGTTCCAACCACCCCCAGAACCAGGGAGATGGAACCAACCAGTTCAGTGGTGGTTCAGAAGACGCAGAGGCTGCATCCTCAGTGCCTCCAGGTCCGCCTGCATCACCAGGTCTCACGAGTCATCCCACGGGGCCGTCTGTGCCGCAGAGCCCCACTGGTCAACACCCTCCACATGGATTTCCAATGCCGGTCCACTCTGGCCCACCTCCATCTTTTCATGGGTCTAACATGGGCCCACAGATGCAGAATCCTCTCTTCCCTCCTGCAACAGATCAACTGCAAAACCTCCTTCCTTTTCCTCCTTTGAGTCAGAACCCAGTCGACCTCCTGAGCAGCTTCCTCCAAAACCAGGCTGTCAGTCAACAAGGAGGTCAGTGTTCATTCCTCTTGTTCATTGGCCTCAAAACCACGGTTGTTGCCAGCCCACAGAGACAAGAAAACACCTTTTTTTCTGTTTTATTTATAATCTAATTCTGAAGGAAGTTTTATTTTGAAAAACTACTGGATTCTCTCCACCATGTCCGAGTCATTCTAGCCGCATGTCAAGTCACTTGGCCAAATCCATGCGTTACTTCCTTAAAGCTGCTGCGCTGACCGCTAAATTGAACCCCCTAAGCTAAAAAAGTTAACAAAATATTTAAGGCAGAGAGGAAACAGAAGAGCCTTCCACTTCAAAATAAAAGAAAGCTGCATTTAACAGCATAGTAGTAGGTTTAAGGGCTGTCATCTGGACTTAGTTTTTTAAAGTTAAAGATGTTTCACCTCTTATCCAAAAGGCTTTGTCAATTCTCAGAAAAGTCCAGATGACAGCCCCTAAACCTACTACTATGATGGAATCAACCTGGATTAATGAGAGTCTTCATAGACATGCATTTAACAGACAAAAACAACTGATTTATTGTGACAGTTGTTCCCACAGACCATTAAAATATTTAGCAAACAGCTGTCTAATATTATGAGGATGCTCCTAATAAAGGGGTGGATTCACTTTTATGTTTATATTTAAAAAATGTCAGCTTTAGTGACCGTTTCTCAGTATTTATCCGTCACATTTTAAAAGTTGAACAAGGCTGAAGTTGGCGTCTGATTTTTGTTTTAACCAAAAACTGGTTATGGTAAAAATCTATTTTACATAAAGCTGCAGATATTTTACTGAGGACTTTATCCTCAAAAGTGAAGGAAAACTAAAAAATAAAAAAATCAGACGCACACTTCAGCCTCGTACAGACCGGTCCATGACCGGGCAAAAGTTGGGGACCACTGCTCTAAATTGTAATGAAAGTGGCATGTGTTCGTTTTGTGTCCTCCATGCTGCAGATCCCAGTTTGGCCTTCATGCAGCAAATGGGTGCAGAGACACAGTTGCAGGCGTTACCAGCAGCAGTGCAGAAAGCCATCTTTCTACATCTGACACAGCAGCAGCAACAAGAGGCGCAGGAGGCGGAGACTCAGCGAGCAGACAGCCAGGATGGAGACAACGACAGCAGAGGTGAGCCAATCCCGTACCAGGAGACGACGTGGCACATCAAGTGAAAATAGACAGTCGGATTAGTCAAACTTCATTCCACTCATTCACAGAACGTTGAAGCATTGTACGTATGTGAAGCTTCTGACTACAGTACCCATAATTCTCCCAAGTTGTACTAAAATATTTAGACGTCGTGTATCACAGAAAAGCAGCTGGAGGTCAGTAAGCACAACCAGAATTTATACCTAAGGCACACCAGATTATAAAGTGAATTTTAAGAGCAATTAACGGTCCGGAAGTTTCTGTAAGGGTCGCTTAATTAGCTGTGATTGAATTTTTTGTTTGTTAGATTTACAAATTTTTGTTTGAGATGCACCACAGACCGTAAAATAAACAGTTAATAGTTTTTTTTCTTCACCACTGCTGACTTTACACTACCTTCTACTACGTTTTCTGCATTGAGATGATCCTATACGGTACAGGATGTCTTTTATTTTGAAAGGAAATAGTGTCAAAAGTTATTAACTATTTTATATTTAGAAAAAAGACGTTTTTTTTTTTCCTTTTATGTTTTAAGTTTTACTTATGTCAAAAAACAATAGTTCATTCATATTTGTCATAACAGTAACAATAACACAAATATAAGTCAGTGTCGTTTTTTGTGACACTTTGTGGTTTCTTTCATAGTCTCTGAGAAATGGACTCGACTGCCACCTTAAGTGAATTTTGCAGGCCCCTGAGTTAAACTGCAGTCGGCAAAACTGTTATAGATAACCTGCAGTATTTCTTTTTCAGCTGAAACTACAAACTGGTACTCAAGCGATGATGAAGATGGGACATCAGGCGTTTCCTCCATCCTTAAGTCTCTCAAAAAGAAGAGCGAGATGTCCCAGTCTCAGTCCAACCCTCTTCAAGTCGGCCCAGTGGCTCAAGCTTTGGGCAGCCCTCGGCCTGCGAAGGACAGGGCTCCGCCTACTGACCCACGCGTGAAGTCCGACCTCAGACAGCGACTCCCGGAATGCAGGAGGGACCCGGATGGAGCTGCAGACGCACGGCTTTCCAGAGATCCAAGGAAAGTGAGGGCGATGGAGAGCAGCTCCTACCACCTGCAGAACCAGCCTGTTCCACAAAAGACGGTGGCAGGGGAGGAGGATGATGATGGGGAAAGGAAGCTCAGGGATAGAGCTGTTCTCATCCCTCTGGATGCGGGGCCATGTGTGGTCCTGCAGGACCCTCGTTGCCAGTTGAAGCAGTTTAGCCACATTCGGGTGGACATCCTCCTGCAGAAGCCTGCCTTTGCCCAAATGGTGGTGTGGGCCCCCGAGGACCTCATCCCCTCCCTCGTCCCGAAACAGGAGCACTCCATCAACCTGCCCCTTCCACCCCTGATTGCTGATGCTCAGATGAACAGAACTAGCCTTACCACCCACCCCCCGGTTTCCAGCCCGCCCCCGTCTGACCCCAGACTGGCAGCTACTCGTTTGAAGGAACGTTTGGGTCGCCTCCCCGCCGGATCCTTCGAGTCCCGAGCCTCTACCGAAAGGCCGGCAGACCCACGGCAGCAAAAGTCTTTGGATCCCAGACTCAAGCGGACAGGAAGCGTGGACTCTAAGCTGCTGGGGCAGAAAGAGTCGTCCTCTGGGGGAGGGCTTGTGGACCCCCGACTGCAGAAGGGCAGCCTCAGCTCCCCCCCTCAAACCGCCCAAGCGAAATCCGAGCCCGAGAAGCTGCCGCCTTACGCTCCTCGGCTGGCATCGTCGGGCGGGGGCCTGGAGAGCCCCACGACGATCCTGGGGGGCATCAGCTTGTACGACCCCCGTTCTCAAAGCAAACATGCTCAGAAGGAGGCGTCAGAGCCCCCCAAAAAGGCGGGGATTTTGAAACAGCCCGCCAAGAAGGACAACCCACCTTCGCTCTCACCAACCCAGAGGAGCGGATCGCTGGAGGAGGCGAAAACCACGGACGTCGCCTCACATTGCACCCCCCCCAGCTCTCCCACGCTGCCGCCCACCTCCCCCGTCAAGCCGCCTGCCGTTCATAATCTTCCCATCTCTGCGCTGGCCGGACTGATCCGACCGCAGTATTCTGACCCGCGGCAGGCGAAACAAGGAGGACAGGGTTTGACCGGAGCGCAGGAAGAGACAGATGATAAGAAGAAGCAGGAGGAAGAGGAGGAGAGGGTCATAGAGGAAGAGCCAAAGCAGGAAAATCTGGAGGAAGAGGACGCAGACGACAGGACACTTAAGGATGTGTTTAAAACCTTTGATCCTACCGCGTCCCCCTTCTGTCAGTAAACATTTAAAAAAAATAAGCTACAAAATATCTGTAAATAGTTGAATAAAATGACTATTAATCTTTATCTTATCCTGAATTTATTTATTTGTTGGAATTACTCTAAAAACACAGAAAAGTGTGCTTTAGGAGTTGTTCTTTGGTTGTTTTGTTTGAAAAAAAATCATAAATGTGGCATTATTTTATATTATTTGTGTGCAAATATTACCACTTGTAAAAGAAAAGAGTAATGTAATCTTTATCCTCAATATCAGTATTTGATATTCACTTATTTTACATTTTAGGGTTCACATATTTATCCTCATTTGTTTTGTGGTGTAGGAGAAACATGAAAACTGGCTTGTATCTTTTCTTTTTTTGCCCACATTTTATATCGTTTTTAAACTTTACAGCTGAGCTAGTTTGCTGAAATAGATACGCTTTTGTCATCTTTAAATACGGACTTTATGAATTGTTTTTAGAAGAGGCTCTTTTCAGCCACACATCTCAGCAGCAAAGAGCTTCTGAGAACAACTTTGCCTGCACATAAGTGACTTTTGTTTGACTGGAAATGAGCTATTGCCTTTTTTTATTGCTTTCAAAAGCCACACTGTAAATGTTGATTTTGTATCCTGTGTACAGCGTGTTGTAGTAAGTGTTCTAACGTGTTTGGTGATGCTTTTATTTCATGCCATCTTTGTGGTTCAATGTGGACTTTTTAGTGGAAAAATGTCAAACCGTTTTCTTACACACACAGCAGCTCTTTTTAGTGTACACGCACAATAAAATCTATTCATGACAGTTGCTTATGTCTTTGTAAAGGCCTCTGTGACGTTGAATGTCACGCCTCCTTAAATATTTAGTAAAGGGGCCAGGCTGGGTGCAGTGGGGCGCGGCATCGTCTTCCTCAAGCCCAAATCGTCCGTTTCCTGATTGGAGGTCTGCTGGGCGCGGTGGATCTCCAGGTTTCTCTTCCACTGGAAGCACAACGCTGTGGCCTCTGCCTCATCAGAGTTTGGTTCTGGCTGCTTCAAACCCTGTTAAAAGTCAGGTTTTAGGGTAAACATCCTGCGATAGATAAAAGATGTTTGTCTTTTAGGTGTCCCTTAAAAGACCGACGGTTTAGGGACTGACCATTTGGACCAAAATTCTATTTATGTAAAAAAAAATAGATTAAAAATGGACAAAAAAAAGTAATATATAATAAAATATTAAATTGACTTGTTGAAAGTCATTATTTGACAGGACTTCTTTTCAAGGTAGAATGTGCAGATTTCTCATAAGTATTAATTTAATGCAATTTTTAGATGAAAAGGAGATTTAAATAAAATAATTTGATATAGCTTTTTTCATACCAAGTTATGTTTAGATTTCTCGCAAAAAATAATATAAAACAATATTAATTAAAAAAAAATAGACCCCCCCCCCTCACACTTCCCACCCCTTCAGCGATGGAAATAAACATTGGGAAACAATCTGTTATTTAATTTGTGTCATTTATAGTGTTGTTGATGTCTTTTAGTGCTATTTATCATCTATTATCTGTTGTTTTTCATGATTATCTTGTTTTCATAAGCCATTGTAACATCAATTTCTCCAGTTCTATCAGATCAGTTTAATCAGATATTTTCACTTACATAACTGCTCCGCCTCTGAAAGGTGGTAGTGTCATAATTTGCAAAGGATTTGCTCTAAATTTAAGGCTCTTTACGTGAAATTTTCACAGATGTATCACGGATGAACCGTGATAAAACCACAGAAAAAGTACAAATAAACCAGGCAAAGAATACGTAAATCAACGAAGAACATTAACAGTGTGTGATCATTGCGCTATTTATATGCAATTCATTCGTTATTTGTGCGTCCATTGCGTAATTTAAATGTGATATGTGTGCCGGTATATATCGGTGATACATGCTTTAAAAACGTCTTAGACATATGTGGACACACGTGCAACGGTCGTGGAAAGCCAGAAATATGTGCATGCATCTCGCAAAAGTTATGCAGAGTTGCGTAAGATTTACGTAATAATTGTGTATTAACTACGTAAAATATGCGTAAACTGAATAATTCTCAACCAACTAAATTTTTAAAAACGTGTATCAAGAAAAAACGAAATTTCATCTGTGGAAAATGCACAAAATGTATGTATTGACTGTGTGACGTGACTGTAAGACAAGTATAATTTTATTTAAAAAAAATTATTTTATTTTGAACTATTTGGACATTTTAATTTTTCCTTTTTTTGCACCTTGATGCTTGAGTCCCAGAGTTGTAATAAAAGTAGAATTTCCCCACAGTGGGGGGGATCACCTTTATCTGATCTGATCTTATCTGATGTCTTCTTTTCTTTTCTCATTTGTAAGTTCAGCTACAGTTGAATTGATACCATATTAAAATGTTTGTTATGTTTACCGTGATGCTGGCTGTTTCTGCCGCATGCACTCCTCGCAGGATTGTCTGCAGAAGGTTTTGTGCATTTTTCACCAGGATCTCGTCCGATGATCTGCACCCGGGTGTTACTGCATTGACACTGCAGAAATAAAGATTTGTTTTTTTCAGTGACCATATTTTATTCATCCAAGATAAACCGTAAAGATATATTGATTTACTTAGTCACCTGACCTGGAGATGATGCTGAGCTGATTGGTGATGGTGAGAATCTGTTCAATGATGAGAGACAGTTCAACTGTACACTGTTTATCCAGGCTGTGGTTGGCAATAACTCGGATAAACTGAGTGACTGACTGGGAGTTTAATATGACGTCTTTGGCTGCAGCGACAAATGTTTCTTTGTTCTGAAAACAAAGGATTGTTTTTAGGACATTGCATCCATGTGAATGCTCAACAGGGACATCTAGAGGTTTTACCAGTATAGGGCCTCTCTTCTTCAGGTACTGCGTCATGTAACAAATGGTGTCGGCCATCTTTCTTGTCACCTGGACAATTCTGTTGTCCTTTGGGTCCCAACTTGTGCTCTTTTGCTTCAGAAAAAATGAAGTGTGGGTCAAAGAGGGGGCTTCCTGAAATGCTGCCGAGTTGGCACCCTGCAGAAGGATAGGGAGCGCACAGTTTAAGGTAACAGGAAGGGACAGAAAACTTTGATTTGTAGGATACGTACATCTTTTTTGTAACGTTCATTCACTTCTGCTGTATCTGTAGTTTCTTGGTTGTGTTTCTGTGTTATGTCCTGAACGTCCAACTCCTTAATTGTATTTGATTGTATTGTATTTGGTGCCACAGCTAGAGGGCCGCTGACGTCGACAGGTGTTCTTCCCTGTAGACCAGCCTGGATGTACTCTTTGGCTTCCTGATGAATCCCATCTTGTTTCCTGATCTCCTCCACCACATAGTGAGCCTTTGAAGACCAACACCGTATCTGCACGTCCAAAGTGAGTGTGTCACAAATGTAGCGAGTCTCCACCATCAGTTTTGCCCGGCCTATTATGTCTGAGATCTGGAAGGACAGGTGATCGCTGATAGACCTAAGGTTGGAGCGAGTGCGTGGGTCTCGGATGTAGTTCAAGCAGTCCTCCAATTTTCTAGTTCCTGACTTGACATTACCTGCAAGTGCCTGAGCTGCACTTTCGAATCTCCGTTGAGTGTCGTCTGCGTCGGTCTGTTGCAGACTTTTAGCAGCAACGTAAGCAATGCTGATTGTGTTTTGAAAAGCAGTCTCAAACTCTCTATTTTCTTTGCTTACCTGAACAGAAAGAGCTCGAATTTTAACAAGGAGATGTCTGTGAAAGAAAACGGATTTTGCAAGTTGTGTAACACTTGGCATCATGTCCAGTTCTTCTGCAGCTTTAAGGTAATCTTCAGTGAGTGCTCTGAGCTCATTCTGATATTTTGTCAACTGCTTGGACTTGTAGGGACTTTTGCAGTTTAGGCTGGTGAGCCTCGCAGCCTCCTGGATTCGGAGCGAGTTTTCAGATAAAGCTGAAAGCTGCTTTTGAGGGCTCGTCTGGGTCACTGCGGTTGATGTCCCTAAAATCTTATCCAGAGAGTTTACAACATTCTGAACCGAGATGGCCCAGAGGATACAAAATCCCCCAAGTTGGTCCTCCTGAATTTCCGGCGTTGTTGAAGACTCAATGAGATGCCGTGTGTTGGTCTGTGCTTTGCTCAGTTTGCTTTGCAAAACGCTGAATGTTTCTTGACTGTCAGTTTGCAGATTTATGTCAGAAGAACTCAAAACCTGGACGACCTCTGTACATAAAGCCATCACCTCATTTAGCCTTTGCCTAACACTGGTTTCTGCAGATGCTCTTCGCAGTTCTGCGTAAACAGCATGGTACCATGCTCCTCCCACAGGTATGAGAACTTTCCGGATGTTGTTTAGGAGGTCAGAAAACTGTGTGCAATGTTTGTAGATGCCCTCGGTGCTCTTTGCCGAACTCATCGCTGTTTCCTGAGCCGTCTGAACAAGTAGAGGTGTCAGTGACACCAGCTCTGCTCGAAAGCTTTCCAGCGTCTGACAATCCACCAAGTCAACGATGGCAGAGGCTTCCTTTGCAGCTTGGGCATAGCAGTTGGACAGCTCAAGCACTCGAGTGCAGGTCTGGTTGAGCACAGACACGTCTTTACCTTTAGTCACGGTCACCACTTCAAATAGAAGGGGTAAGAGGTCAAAACCAGGGGGCTTGTGGATTAGTCTGTGCTCATCAGGGACAGCTGCCATCTTTAAATCATTACTGTCATGTTTATGAGCTAGTTCTGCTTCTATGGGTTCCACATTTTTGGTGTGAGAATCTTTTCCTTTCACCTCAACCACAGGGAGGCTCTTTAACCCCAGGTTTACTTTACAGGTGTCCTGGACCGGTAGAGATGACTGGCAGATGTCAGGCTCACGTGCTGCCTCTCTCAGAGGGCTCAACAGATGCGGGTGTTGGTTCCCGTCCAGTCCCTCTCTGAGCACCTTAAATTGCTGAATGACTGTGGAGACATTGTTTGTAAATGCGGAATATCTCTCCACGTTTATGGTGGAACCAAGCAGCATGTCTTTGATGGACTCCATCACTCTGGTTTGAGAGTCTCGCACCTGCTTGAGCAGGACCAGAAGACCGTTCCTGTAGATGGGGTTATCACTCCTGTCCAAATGCCTCTTCACTGATGGAATCACCAGCTTCATGTGGCTTACCAGGTGTTTGGCGTATTTGTCAAAGAGTTTATAGCTCTGTTCTCTGTATGCGGTGTCACATCCGTGACGGTCATTGATCATTTCGTTGATAGCAAGACTAGTGAACTCCTTCACATCCACTACATCACTGAGAGCATCCTGTAGCTCGCTAATCTCTTCCTCCCATTTCTTATATGCATCATAAAGCTTCTGGACAGTTTGCATTGAATCATCGTCCAACTCCAGAGATAAAGATGCCATTAGAGCTCTCAGTCTTGTAAAACACATTCTTGAGTTTTCCATGTTCTCTAAACTCTTTACATCTACAGAAATGGCTGAAATAAAATTCACCAGTTGGATTATTCTGTCAGTTACTGTTATGAAATCCTCAACAACAGGCTGAATACAAGTCAAATCCACACTCGTACCGGAATCTGAAGCTAACACCTGGCTTGTTGCATCTGAGAGCTCATCAGCAACTGACGATGCCAGTAAGAATGTGTCCAAGACTTGATAAAGAACCTCAGTCATTAAGGTTGAGTTGAGCATTTGTATTTGTTGGACCATCAAAGCGCACAACTGGTCAAATCCTTCCTCAGAAACCTCAGAGGAAGTTGAAATCCATTTGATGTCAGACCAGAACTGCAGGATGTGACGGCAGTGGCTCACCAGTCTATGCTGAGACTCTCTTTGAGATGCATTAGCAACCGCCATGCAGTGGAACACAACGTCTCGAACCGTGCTGTCCAAGCCACTGTCGTGAATGGAGGAGGAGGAGGGGTTTGTCAGGAGTTGCAAAAGACTGTTGCGTCTGTCAGTAAAAAACCCACAGGGTCCCACATGTCCCTTGTTTTTGTCACTTCTAAGAGTTACAACAATCTCGCTGATGGTGCTGTTCACCTTATCCAGAATGTACCGCTTGGATGCTTTGGCCTCCTCACTTGTAGGGTGCTTTATGGTGGTACACAAAGCCGTGTGTAGCATAGAGATACACCTCCTCAATATGTCCAAAGAGTCAAGAAGTTGATTAGTTTGTCTGGTATCCTGTAAGGAATTTGCTCTGTCCAGAGTCAGTCTATTGAGGAGAATCAGAGCTTCAGAAAACACCTGGAACGACTCAAAGAGAGACTTGATGTCTGGAGAAGAACCGAGCTCAGAGAGATGATCCAAAACCTGATCTGCAACAGCTATAATCCTCCTTACGGCAGCATCGTCCTCCACCAACAGAACCTATAATGTACCACAAAAAACACATCTATTCAAAGACTTCCCTGCTTTTGTGGATTCCTGCTATTTTTCTTGTTTGGTTGAATAATTGACTTTTTAGTTGAGAGTCTGAATTATAACAGAGATCATGTAAAAAAAATGGTTTACAGCAGTGGTCCCCAATCCAAGCCTCAGACCACATTTGCAGACCACTACCGGTCCGTGGGACAGCTGGTTCCGGTTTGCAGAGTATAAACCAGCCTACATTTATCGGTTTTATTTACAATCCGATTCTGAAGGAAGTTTTATTTGGAAAAACTCCTGGATTCTCTCCACCACATCCGACTCATTCTTGGCGCATGTCACGTCCCTCGTGTAGAAAATCCATCTGTAACTTCCTTAAAGTGGCTGCACCAACCGCTAAACTGAAACCCCCAAGCTTGCAAAGTTAACAAAAAACAAACAGATTTGGAAAGGTTCTTTTAACAGAACAGAGCCAGTGAGGAAACAAAAAAAGAGCTTTTGACTTCAAAATAAAAAGAAAGCTGCATTTAACAGACAAAACCCAGGAGCCTTCACTCAAACTATGGATTTATTGTGACAGTTGTTCCCACAGACCACTATGATATTACTAAATACTCAGCAACCGGCTGTCTAAATTTACCAGGATGTTGCTAATTAAGTTGAAACGGTGGACTCTCGTTTATGATTATTTTTAGAAAATACCAGTTTTACTGACCGTTTTTTAGTATTTCTCCGTCACAACTTTAAATTCGAACGAGGCTGAAGTTGGCGTCTGATTTTTTTTAGCTTCTACTCAGACAGATTTGGGGAAAATCTAGATCACGTTTAAATAGTTCCTACACAAAATCTAGTACAGAAGAAGTTTAACCCTTGTGCTATCCCATGACCCTGCCCTTACATTGACGTGTTCTCCCTACCATGAAAAAGGTGGATAAAGGTGGAAAGATTTCATGTAATCCATGGACACCAGTGAAGATCACAGATCATTGAAGAAAAAAAGGTTCAGAGCACTGTCTAGTGGGTCTAGATGACCCAACTCCCAATGTTAAAGTGCCTAGGATAGCACAAGGGTTACACCAGTTGTAGATATTTCACCTAGGATGAAGATAAAATTCATCCATAAAAGTAAAGGGAGGCTAAAAAAATATAGCACAACATTTGTCTGCACAGAAAAAGGTTGTTGATGACTACTTTAGAAAACCATGTTTTTCATTTTAGAAATTTTACAAACTTTTAAGTAAAGCACCAAGAAAATCTTCTATGCTACAGAAGGAAAGTCTATAACTGACAACATAGTAAACATTTTTCTAAAGCAATTTGGGGATTTTAGGCTAAAATGTGATGAATAGTTTGATCTTACAATTTAAAATCAGATTTTAAATTTTTATCAGTCTTCCTATGTAAAAATTCCACACATTTCTGCAGAACTGTACTTTACTTTGACCACTCCCAGGAAGACGTTCTGCGTGGCAGTGATGAGCTCCTCTCTGTGCTCCGTCAAACCTGGCTGGATGTGGAGTTTCTGAGCCGCCAGCAGCACATGCTGCCCCGACACGGTGACCGACTCAAGAAGGGCGGACATCTCCATGTGCAAAACATCATCATCTGTCTCTTGAATTTGCCTAAACAGAGAATCACTTCGGTCTCTTGTGGATTGACAAAGGCAGATGTAATTGACTAGCAGGAATCCACATACCTGGAGGCCACTGCTGCCATGTTCTCAGTAGCTCTGGCCACAGCGTGAGCCGCTGCCTCCAGCCGGGTGAACTGCTCTGGCTCATGTTCACTGTCGCACAGCAGCACGAGGAGACAAAGGTGACTGGAGATTGGGGCAACCACTTTCTCCACTGCTGCAGTTTTGATAAAACTCTGATCCAGACATGAAGGCATAGTTTCATTTATCGGTGAATTCTTCCCTCTGCGAAAGAACTAGCTGTGCTGCATTTATTATTTATCATGCTACACAGAGTGCCATATGTCAGTTCCCCATAGCAACTGTTGTCACAACGTTATTTAGAATTAATAACATATAAATCATTATTTCTGACATTATTAATTGATTATTGACTGAGTGGTGGTTCTGCACTAACTTACTCCCAGGGAGAGTAACTCCCCAGTGCAATTTGACGTTCTTTTGTGTTCCCTATTTTTATTTGGCCATTTTACACAAAAGATGCATGAATTTTGTGGGCTTGTATTACGGGGGTGTCAAACTCAGTCACACAGGGGGCCTAAACAGAAAACATGCTTTATGTTGGGGACCGAACAACATTTATTTACCAAACTCAAGCTAGACTTTAAAAAACAAAACAAAAAAAAACTTTTAAACCTTTATAACAGAAGTTTTTTAACATAAAAATGAATAAAAACAGACAGGAATGTTAATCCAGAATAAATCAAGTTAAACCGTTAATAACGGTGCTCTCCATAAAAATATATTCAGTCAAAATTATACAAATATGAACATGCTGCAGAACAAAATAAACAAAGTCTGGAAATTTCGTTTTCTTTGCTCTTTTGTCAATTTTTTGTCAGCAAGTAAGTTCATTTCTGCTTGCTGTGTGACGTTGCTGTGTGTGTTTTTATGAAACGTATCAAAGGGATTTGATTTTTTTTAAACTGCTATGTGAAAACCATTCATATGTATAATAAAACATTAAAAACTAAATCATATAACTCCTCACTGGAATTACTCAAAGTTTATTTAGGCATTTTCCTAATTTTGTGCAACACCAACAGTAAAAATCCTCCAAAAAGCCTTAATTCATTCATAAACAAGTGATCCATTGTTTATGTATAATCTCAAAAAGTGCAGGGGGGTATTCCAGGAAGCATGTTTAAACTAGCCTGACTTTAAGCCTGAACTCTGGCTGAAATCCGCCTGAACTTGCTTACTCGGGGTATGTCGGTTCCAAAAGACCGGATATGAGTTGGCGTAATTACGCTCGACTTGGTAACCCTGGACAAATAATAATAATAATAATAATACTAATAATAATAATAATAATAATAATAATAATAATAGACAGTAATAATAATAATAATGTTGATAATAATTTTTTTAAACTACTTACTTTGTTGCTGACTTTCTGACTTTTTTTATTGAACACAAAATTTAAAACAACATTACAACAATGGTTTTGATGCAGAGCCCGTTTGCGTCGGTAAATAGATGACGTCATCATCCAGCGACGCATCCCCGTCCGTTTTGGCAACGTGATGGAGGTTTCTGCTCCTTCAAATGTTTCTCTCCGAGAATTTGGCTGCGAGCAGAGTTTACTTTCTCGGCCGGATGGATCTGCGTCTTTCGTTCAAGGTAACAGCTGAAGGAAAATGTTGACTTTTTTCTTTAAGTAGATGAGTACAACTCCCGATTCCGCCCAAAGCATAATGGACAAACTTATTTCAGAGAAATAATTTGACTCTCGACGACTGCTGGCATAAGCATCTTTAAATGAGTTTTAAGCTAAGAATTTCCTAAAGTACTTTTTGTATTTGCATTAGTTTTGGTTCTTGGTAAATGTTATAAAATTGTTATTATTCAAGAACAAAAAATGAGCAGCTAAATAAAAACTAAATATTTTTACGAACTTATCTTTTCACATTTAGTTTATTGTAATCAAAAGTCAACTGCTGTTGCTAAACCATTAAGAAGCCAAACATTTGCCAAATAATCTTTGTCATTTTTCTGTAAATAAAGATGTTGAAATGTTGGATTCATCTGTTTTACTTTCTGTGTTCAGATCAGCTCTCTCAAATTTAAATATTTATTTATTGGTTTATTCATCCTCTTCTTTTCTTCCCCAAATCATCTTTGAATATATGTATCCTAGTAATCATTGTGAACTGTTTACATCGCCGCCATCTGGGGTCTTTGGAGCAACATTTTTTCAAAGATTTTCTAATAATTTCCCCATAAAACAGTTTTTTTTAATATGACCCCATCTTCTTCTTTTTTTTTTTTTCACGATACTGTTTAATATAGTGGCTGGGATAGGCTTCAGCAGCCCTGTGACCCTGAAAGAGACAAAACAGGTTTAGAAGATGAATGAATTATATAGTATGTAATAATTCTACAGTAAGCCTGAAACTGAACCAAAACCACCACTCTAAGCAGCAGATTTGGTCATGCATTTACTGCAAGATTTACACAACTTTTATGTTTTATAGCCAAGATCAAAGTTTACAGACACAATAAGAATGTAGAAATCACATCATTGTTTCAGGTTTGTCCTCTATTTTAATAGAACTTTGATTAATACTTGTGTTGTTTTTGTGTCTCTGGAGGGGACACGAGTGTGATGGCTGGAGTTTATGGACCTGCTGAAGTCAAGGTCAGTAAGGAGATCTACGACCGAGCAACTCTGGAGGTTCTGGTTCAGCCCAAAGTTGGTCTGCCGAGTAAGTTCTGCTGCAAAAGTCAGATGCTGTCATGTGTGTCTGGTTTTTCTGAAACCAATTCCATCCTTTTTGTTTTTAATCTGTTGTAAAAAAAAAAAGAAAAACAACTACCAATCCTTGTTTTTGTTGCTCTAAAATGATTAAATCCAGCTTTAAAGAAGGAAGTCTGTTAAATGTAGAGACAATTATAATCACTTTTAATGGATTCAAATGTTTATATGCAAATATCCTCTGAAGCCTGGTTTCATTCATGTCTTTGGGTTGAATGGAAATCACAGATGCTGTTTTTTTTCTACTGAATCACAGTAAAAAGATGAACTTCCTCAGGTCTCATGTGGGTTTTAGTTTCATCTGACGGCTCACTCGTATCTCAACAGGTCTGCACATTTATAAATAGGCATTAAGACAAACGTCCCATCAAGTTATTAGAGTCTTTCTTTAGGAATGTTTTGTGCAACTGATTTATAGCATTACGCCATAAGGTGGAGCCAGTGGATTCCTTATCAGGTTTTGAACTCATATCCCATCATGCCTCTGTTTTCCAGGTGTGAGGGAGCGCTCGCAGGAGCAGTGTGTGCGTGAAACCTGCGAGGAGGCGCTGCTGCTCACCCTCCACCCTCGATCTTCGCTCACGCTGGTCCTCCAGGTGCTGCACGACGACGGATCTGTATCCTTTACTAAACCCGACCTCTGAACCCGCGGGGGGCGTGGCCTAGCACCTGCCGAGTCGTCTTCCTTACCTGCTCTGCAGCTCCTGTCCTGCTGCCTGAATGCAGCCTGCATGGCCCTCATGGACGCAGGTCTGCCGATGAGCTGCCTCTTCTGCGGCGTGACCTGCGCCATCAGCGCAGACGGGCAGATCATCACCGACCCCACCTCAGCTCAGGAAAAGGTCAGCCAAAGATGCTGACACTAACCTGAAAATCTTCATTTTTGCTGCTTTGAATGTAGAAATATAATCGGAGAGCAAGTTTAACAAAAAGTTCTCAATTTATGGTTTAATTTACATGAAAAAGTCACATTTCATAGAATCCCTAAAACATGGATGTCGGTTTTCATCAGATCGAACCCCTGACCTTACTTTACTGGTGCAACAAAAAACCAGCCGTGTAGTTTAGATCCAGATTCCAGCTCAGGGGAGGATTAACAAATTTAAAGGATGATAAAAATTCTAAGTTTGCTAAAAAAAAATGGGTTCATTTTCCACCAACTATTTTTTAATTTCATAAAAATCCAGTTTTTCTTTAGTGTGTCACTTTCAGTTCATCCTATTGTCTCGGTGTTTCAGTTCTAAAACAGTTTGCCTTTAAAATTGGTTGTCTGCCCGTCTGGCA
This sequence comes from Oryzias sinensis, assembly GCA_037389245.1. Classification (NCBI taxonomy): domain Eukaryota; kingdom Metazoa; phylum Chordata; class Actinopteri; order Beloniformes; family Adrianichthyidae; genus Oryzias; species Oryzias sinensis. The sequence continues at coordinate 4,270,656 of CM074500.1, forward strand.
CTAAAGTCCTATTTTAATTTCTTTTCAAAGGAGAGTCGAGCTTTGATGACTTTTGCCATCGACAGTAAAGAACGTAAAGTAATGATGTCATCCACCAAAGGATCCTTTTCCGTTCATGAGGTCCGTCCGGCCGTTTTTATCATCATCTTCCGCTAAGCTCTCATTTAAATCCTCTCAGATGTTTCTTGTCTTTCTTCTGCTGGTTGCAGCTGCAGCAGTGTGTAGCAGTCAGCCAGAGAGCCTCAGAGAGGATCTTCCAGTTCTACAGAGACTCCGTGAGGCGGCGTTACTCCAAATCCCTCTGATGGAGACACACTTTTCCCCGTTTTTTCTACATTTTTGTACAAATCCTGATGTAATAAATGTTATCATCCACACCACTGCCTGTCTGGTTTAGTTTTGACAGAACAATGTGTATGAAGTCAGTCACTACTCACTCCACTATATTTGGCGTTTGCTATTCTGTCGGGGTGTCCATCGATTGTATATGAGATCTGGACTGAGTGACCCCTCCCCCCTGGCGTTTCGAACAGGAAGTACTCGCTGGCTCCACGAAACCAAGATCCTATTCTTTCTCTGATACTTTTTTAACCCTTGTGCTATCTTAGGCACTTTAACATTGGGAGTTGGGTCATCTAGACCCACTAGAACCTTTTTTCTTCAATGATTTATGAACCTTACTGATGTCCATGGATTACATGAAATCTTTCCACCTTTGTCATGGTAGGGGGAACACGTCAATGCAAGGGTGGGGTCATCTAAAATAGCACAAGGGTTAAACTTAATAATCCTCATCATGATCAGATGCCACAATAAAGCCACATGGAAAGATTTCGTGTGTCTTGTTTCAAGGGTTGGGGCTGTAGACGTTCAACAACTTCACTTTTTATTGATGAGAGTGATTGCCATAGTGGTTCAGTTCTATAGTGGCTGCGATGGCGGAGAAATTAATAATTGCGGTTTGTGTCCGGCTGGACTTCTATGACACCACGTTTTTCATGTTTCGGAATACAGCTGTGACAGAAGATTCACAGCGCTTTGACCTTTCACACCAAGCCTCTTCCAGCTGTGAGTTCATGCACTAGTATCGGGTAGCCAGAGAACAAAAGAAGCGCGTCCAAGAATGCCCGCGTTGCACGTTCTTGAACGCTCCTTACATGCCTGAAATTGCAATTCCCTTAACCATAGGCGTATTAGTCATTGACTAAAAGAAAGATGCTGGTGTGGTGTTTTGGGGAAATAAACGTTTTTTTTTTTTAATTTCCTCCGAACATGATTTACACCATAAATGACAATTTCTTAAAACTGCATATGATTAACCCTTGTGCTATCTTAGATGACCCCACCCTTACATTGACGTGTTCTCCCTACCATGACAAAGGTGGATGAAGGTGGAAAAATTTCATGTGAAACATGGACACCAGTGAAGATCACAAATCATTGGAGAAAAAAGGTTCAGTGCACTGTCTAGTGGGTCTAGATGACCCAACTCCCAGTGGTGAACTGCCTAGAATCGCACAAAGGTTAAATTCCCCCAAAATTCTGAGGTTATTAAAGACCCCACTGAAGTTTCACCATCGACTAGATTGTGGGGAAAATGAATCGATATATCCCTAAAAGTGTCAAACTCATGCAAAATTTAATATCTTTACACCTTTTTCTTCTTATTTGCCTATTATTTAATAAAAAAGTATTTTTCTATATTATATGTTTTTTGTGATTGTTTTTTTGTAACACACAAATAATATATTTAGCTGAAACAACGCTGTGACCCAAAACTCGAGGTTTGAACCGAATCGTGGAGAAAGTGATTCGTTGCATGCCTATAATGTTTATATGTTTGGAGCATCTTATCTGAGATATTCCATAAAATCGGACTTGGTGGCTTAGAGCGAACTGTTATGTCAATTTTTTAAACTGAAAAAATATCAAATTTGAACCTGTGCCTGATCAAAATATTTACATTAACGTCCCCCCCAAAAAATGTAACTTTAACCCTTGTGCTGTCCTAGGCACTTTACCATTGGGAGTTGGGTCATCTAGACCCACTTGACAGTGCTCTGAACCTTTTTTCTTCAATGATTTGTGATCTTCACTGGTGTCCATGGATTTCATGAAATCATTCCACCTTTATCCACCTTTGTCATGGTAGGGAGAACACGTCAATGTAAGGGAGATAGCACAAGGGTTAAAACTAATAAAAAGCCTCCTAATGTTGTTTAAGTCCTTAATGTCTCTGAAATTGACTTTGAATTGATTCTTAACTTAGAAAAAAGTTGCAAATAGTGAAAGAAACTCGGTAGAGTGTTGTCCATTCTTGTGTGTTCGGTTACTGCCAGCAGGGAGAACCGCGTCTTTTCTATATGAACAGAAAAGCAGTCAAGTAAAGGCCGGATCAAATGAGCAGACGCACCTTCGTGATGTCATTCTGAAATTTATCAGCAGATAAATATGCAGCTTAAACATCAAACAGACGACACACGATAAAGGAAATGATACTCAGTGACAGTAGTATATTCAGAACAAAACCCCAACACAGGGGCGTGATTAAGGGTGACGAGAAACAGAATCAAAGTATAATCATCACAGTTACGCTTTTATACAAACAAGTCAAGTGTCTTCTTTTTTTTTTCTTACATACATGAAGCCAAGCGTCTGATTGAGCAATGCAGAGGGAGGACACGGACGTGCGGTCTGTTCTGCAGCATCAGATCATGGATTCACACACAGCTCCAAAAAGGTGGTGTTTGCAGAGCGATGATCCATAAAGTGGCTTAAAAGTTTATAATAGTGAACAGAAAAACTGTGATTTTGATTGTTGTGCAAAATTTGTCTCCTTTTACTTTTCTTTTGAACATTTTTTTTAAACATTTAACCTTGCCAATTTTGAAACTTCTTCTGAAGAAAAGCCATAAATGTTTTATCATCTTTCGAGGCTTGCAGCTCACCGCCATCCTGAAGAAAACCAATACTGCAGAATTGAATAGTGACAGATTCTTATGGCAGTGACATTCTCAGACTCTCAAAGGGAGATGTTCCCAAGAACCCGAAGAGTTTGTTTCTCGTAAATGATTGAGTGCAACAAGGTCTTTCCTATTTCGGGGGCATTGCTCATGACATGGGGCAGCAGACGTTTATGCTTTCCTCATTCCATCTCGAATTTCAGCCCAGATAACCCCATGAAACACATGAAACGAATCCTGAGGTTTGAGAACTGACTGAATTATTAGATCAAAATTCACCTACTCACTGCAAAAAGAAGTCAGAAATTCTTACAATTTGAAATATTTTCTTTAAAAAGGCTGCTGAAGGGGTAAGAAAAGTAGTCTTATCAAGGATTCTTATTTTAAGAAACAAGTCAAGTCTCTACGAAAACATTATTTTTCTTGCAAGATAGCATGTTTATTCTTGAACAAGGGTCTTTTTTCATTTCTTAGAATTCTGTTTTTGCAATCGATAAGCTTTGACCTGTGAATATGACCAAATCTATTAGAAAGGTCTGCAGCATACCTGAGCAAGTTGTTGCAAAAGCAGCCGTATACATTGCCGATCAAAAACTTGAGACCAGTTGAGAAAATGTAATAATTTCTATTTTGTGCAGCTGGACCTTAACAACGTTCTAAATAGAGCTTCAAAATGCAAAAGGAAGAATGGGGAGCAAGTAAACAAATATTTTTAGCTGCCAATTTGTTGAAAATAATGTAAATGAAAAGGGCTGTACATCAGCTGATCAAAAGTTTAAAACCACGACCCTTAAAAACCAGAATTTGCGATAAAAATTTGCATTCAAATGAATTTACTGATGCGTAATCGTGCTGTCAAGGTTAAATTTCCTTGAAGGTGGCAGGATTCTTAACCTGCTCAACAATCCTGCCATCGCTGCTGAGGTTGGAAACAACAGGACGGTAGCTCCTGAGGGTAACGGAACAAAAAGAAGTCAAGTGGCAGACCCAGAAAAATGTCACCAGCACTTGGCCGTGTGCACAAAGACATGGCACGGTCCCTACTGGTGCTGACTGTTGTCCAGAAACAACCAAACAGCATCTACAAGAGAGGGGCTTCAAAAACAAAAGGCGTTGTCAAAGGGCCACGCCACCATCAACGTGGTCTGGGCTGCTTTTTCCTTCATTGGAGCTTCATGATGTGCAGATATGTTGAAGGGGACATCCCTCATGATTGAGGGCCCTCATTTCTGTGATGCTAAAGAAAACCACTCTCAATCGCGTGCAGCTAGTCCAGAACTCTGCTGCACGCCTTTTAACGAGAACCAGGAAGAGGGAGCACATTACACCAGTCTTAAAACCTCTGCACTGGCTCCCCGTCAGATTCTTTTAATAGTTTTTAAGAGTGTCCATGGTGTTGGTCCTTCTTTTATATCTGACTTGCTTTTAACGTACGAACCTCCTAGAGCCCTTAGGTCCTCAGGTGCAGGTCTGCTGAAGGTCTCCATGGTGAGGATAAAAACCCACAGCGAGTCTGTGGAATAGTCTGCCTGAAGATGTGAGGGCCTCATCTACTGTGGAGGTTTTTAAAAAGAAACTAAAGACACACCTTTTTAAATTAGCTTTTAATCAGATTTTATGCCTTTTTATGTTTTATGATGTTTTATTACATCATTTTTAACATTTTACTTGTTTAATTTACTATTTTCTATTCCAATATTTTATGATATTTTATCACTTATATATTTATTCTTCATTATCTTTACGTTTTATGATGTTTTATCACATCATTTTATCATTTTATTTGCTTAATCAAGATTTATTTATTTATTTATTTTTTAATATACTTTTTTATGATGTTATACCACATATTCTTTTTAATTCAAATTAGACTGTTTACGAGTGTTTTCTCATCCTCGGCTGAGGTGTTTGGGTCTATACTGACACCCCTGCCAATAGGAGGACAGGGCAGACGGCGCCTTCTGGTTTCTCTTTATTCTGGTTTCTCTTTATTTTATTTATTTTACTCTGGTATTTGTCTTTGTGTATTTTATTGCGCGGGGCTAATTGAATGTATTTTATTGTATTTTATTGCATTTGTTTTTGTTTTTATGTACAGCACCTTGAGCTGTCTTCTCGTCATGAAAGGTGCTATATAAATAAAATCAATTTGAATTTGAATTTGATGCGGTGACCGGATTCAAGACATTGCTGCGGTTCACAACGCCCACCGGACAAAGGACTTGTTTCAGAAGAGCATCATTCTTCTGGACCTAATTTAAATCAAACTGAGAACATTTGGGGACAGAAGTTTCACCGCCTAGCACAAGCTCCCCAAAACACTCAAATCAAGAGAGTTTTTGAGGTGATCCACAAGAATGGTGGAGAATATTTTATTTGGACCCTTTAGTTTTCTATTTTAAGGGCTTGAGTGGATTGTTTTGGTCCTGAACTTCTGATCTGAACTGCCCACTTCAGTTAAATAAATTGTCTGCACAAAGTGTTCGACCTCTTCTCTTGTCTTTGCATTTTGAAGCTCTACCACCTTAAAATCCAGCCATGCAAAAAGCAAATTCATGCCATTTCTGAACTAGCTTTAAGATTTGTTGATCAGAGGAGTATTCTGTTCAAAATGTCTAACACTGAAAGGATTTTTCAACCTGTTCACAACCAGAACCAGTGGAATGCTGGAGCCCCACCTCTGTGGAGGTGAATGCCCAATTTGATGTGATGCAAACCTGAAAAATGAAGCTAAACGACTGTCCATTCCAGCAATGTCGATATGCACAACCTTGTGTTAAAAATGACATGTTAATGTTCAGATTACTGTAACATGTCATGTCAGATTAACATGTCATGTCAACGACCTGGTGGTATAATTGTACTTTTAGACTAGACATGTTTAAAGATGCTGTGAAATAGCGAGTAGAGTAATATCCCCTCTCTCCATCTGTGATTTGTGAATGTCTAATTCCTTTGTCTTGATCTTATTTTTTTGGATTCTAAATTGTGTTATTTAAGTGAAACTGCTATTCTTTGTGTTTTGATTTTTCCTTTTTTTTTTGTCCTTTTGTCCTCTTTCCTTTTTAACATGTCAACAGATTGAGCTCCGATAGTAAACTGTTGAAATGTTATAAAAGAACAAAAATCTTTTACTTTCAGCAACAGGGATAAGCTAAATAAACTCCATACTTTATGGGACACGTCTTTGGCACAGATATGGAGCAATTCTTTCCTTTTAACCTTACATCAGTGCTTTAAAGAAAACAAACAGCATGTCTATAATTGCCATTTAAAAACCTTAGCTTTTTTACAATATGGCTTGATGTGTGTGTATAAAAATAAATGTGCTATCCTATACAGCCCTGAGGGTTTCTTTGTCCACCAGCACTCGTGCTGTCTTCCGATCCCCGGAACTCCAGTGGCTGGGAGTTCCCTCCGTTTGAGATTACATAATTTCCACAGCAAGTGTCTTCTCGCAAGCCAAACTGTCGCCTCAGAATCCCCATCTCAGAGTCCCCAAAAAATATGGAGAAAATAAATCTCTTCCACATATGGAAGACTTGAAGGACCTGGTGCCTCTAAGGGTGGCTGGGTTGTGACACCCAGTGCTACTGGATCCGTCTCGACCCCGTCTCTGCTCCCGCTGGCTCCTCTGGGAACCTCATCCACAATCTCAGTGGCTCTTCTCCATCCAGTCCCAGCTTTCATCGCTGTCGTTCCGGTTCTTCTCTGCCTCAATGATCTCCCTGTAGCGCCGGCGGAAGAATCCCACCTGTCAAAGGGGAGGAACAACAGCTTAAGTGGTTGAAAAAGAAAAGTGGTGATAAAACCTGGTAAAATTTGACATTTTTTCTGATGGAAAAAAAAAGATTTTTAACCGTTATTGTAGTCTGGATTAAGTTTATTTTACGTTCATGTTTTTTTTTTTTGATTGCAAAGAGGTCCATACTGTCTATAAAGACCCACTGTAATGATCTTTTGATCCATTTTCAAAGTGTTCCCAGTTGTCTTTTATGTAGGATTATGCCATCGTTAGTCCAAATTTAAAAAATAAACCCCACCTGTGTTGTTTTTTAGGATATACACAGCACGAACAGAGCATCTCATTAAATATTTTTGTCCAGTTTCTAATAAATACATTTGATGATTACATTTGAGATAAGAAAAAACTCATTGATTATTAACATTTTAGTAAAATGTTGACTAGTTTTAGGATGATAAAATTTGAATATTTCCTTCAGTCATATGTTCTTAAACACCTAATAATTATTACAGAAATTTTAAACATAACGTTTATTTTAAACCTTATTTGATATTCTGCAGTTGTTGTTTTACTTTACATAGTTTTACGTTTTTGTTTTACTCTAGAAAGAATCTTTATTTTTATCTTATTTAATTTTACATGTTTTTTAAGCTTTCTGTTTTACTCTATATAGTATTCTTATTTTTTGTACTCAACATAGTGTGTAATAAATGTGGTATTTTTAAGTTTTGCTTTTACTTTACGTAGTATTTTAAAGCTTTTTTAAATTTAAAAAGTATTTTAAATATTTTTGTATTTACATTGTATTTTTATGTTTTTTTTAACTTTATATAGTACTTTTACATTTTTAAAGTTTACTTTACGTTTCAAATTTTTATGTCTTTTTTTAACTAACAGACTTATTTACACAAATCTTTACGACAAACTGATCCTCGTGTAATTCTTGTCTAATTCTATATTTCCACTTACCAGAGCAATTCACCTACTCTTGTTTATATTTTCAAAAAAAATCTTGATTTAGAAGGGCAAGACACCCAAACTTATTTAAAAAAATCTTATCCAGACAAATTCTACTAGTTAGCTTTTTTTTAACTTAAAACAAAAGAAAAACATCTTATAATTTATTTTTTTTAACTTGTTTACTTGAGATAAACACTTTTTCTGCAGAGTTGCAGAGGTTCATTAAAAAGAAAATCGCCTCTAAAATGTGGTTGGGATTGCAGGAGTGGAGCAATCCCACCCCCTCTTCCCCTCCCCATTGCTGAAAGCTTGGAGCAGGAAGCTTGTGGCCCGCCCAGTTTTTTTTAGGTCACAAATACAATCTTTTTCCAACGGCATTTTTTCGTCTGTTCCTGATTCACAACAATTTGAATAAAGAAATACTAATAAATGCTTTTATCACCTTTCTCTTTCCTCCTTAATTTGTCCTCCATCATCAGAAAAATGCCACAAGAATATGTTAAAAACACCATACAGACAATATTCTTCAGAGTTTGTCTTTAAATGCACCAGCGGTAGGCTGGTGCACAAAACAAGTCTGGCCCCAAAGTCACTGTGATGGATGAACACTTTAAGTAAAAACCCGCAATCTGAGATGAACCGAAACAGATGTGGAACGATGGCTTTGTGAAGGACCATGAAATGTTATCTTAGTCACAAATAACCAGAATCTGAAGTTATACTGAAAACCAGGAGAACATATGCAGCAAATAAAGCGCTCCCTGGTGGAAATATGATGTTTCTGCAGGAATTTAATACTGTGCAACTTTTTGCATAACACAAAAGTCTAGCTTCCACTCACCAAGTGTAATGTTAAGGAAAAAGAGAGAGTGGTGAGTGTCTAAACACCCGCTGCCTCTCCTACTACAACTCCATTCATTTATTTTCACCTTCAGCTGCTCAAGTTTATTGATGTAGACCTGCGCTCGCTCTCCTCAGGCATTTCCTGATACGAGCAATAACGGACATGCGCCGCTCTTGTAAGTGGGGTTTGTTTTGGCAGGATCGGAGGACCTGGGGAATGGGGAGGAATGCATCTCTGGACCGACATTCCAAGGTTTAGTTGTGGTCCTCTCAGTAGAAGACGAAGCAGAGAACAAGAAAGGGAGTTTTGTGCAAACAGGGCCCCTGAATATCAGTATAATTGCCATTTCCCAGAGGATGTCTCTTTCATGTGAGTGGTATGGTGTGAATTAGAGCTCAGTTTGTGATTTGTCCCGTTCACGGTTGTCAAAGAGCCTAAGAAAGCTCTCTGGCTCCTGCCACGGCTTTCTCTGACCTCCAGCTGTCTTTACTGAACTGGATACTGTGCTGACATTTGACCAGAGGTAAACACATCGCTCCTGGCTGTCACCCTAGCTGTGTCCGCGTGCTGATTTACCTTCCAGAGTAGCACAGCTAACAGCAAAAAGATGAGGATTCCCACTAGCAGGCTGATGGCGATGATCCAGCCGACCACGTAACCTCGAGGCTCTTGACTGTGCAGCGCCTCAAACACCAGCTGAAAGGCACAAAACTCAAGTGGTGAGACAATGCAGAACAAAGTCAGACTTTCAGACAAATCCCTAATCTGTTTGGCGTTATTGTCAAAGGATTTCTAATTAATGCAGACTTTTCTTCTGAGCTGCAGCCGATGGAGATGGGGAACGGTGCCTGCCCTGGTGGGAGGAAACCTTTATTTATATGCAAGACATCTTGAAACTGATGCAACAAGCTGTCATTTATGGAAATTCTGAAACATATCATCTGTTAGTCAGTGTGTCAAATCTGAAATATTTGAGGATTTTAGCAGTGAAGTGGTTAGGAAAGACCCTGGAGGAAAAAGCTCAAAGACTACGACGACATCAGATCTGAATTTTATTTATTTTATGGTCCACTCTGATATTAACTGTGTTTTTGCTGTTTTTAAGATGTTCTTGTAGCATTTTATTCATAATGAAAGCCATATATTAAGAAAATTAAGGTCAAAATTACTGTGATTTATATTTGGCTTTTACATTATTTCTTCATTCAAATCTTTGTTGAAAAAAAAATGCAGTTTAAAAAAGAAAACTCAGCTGGAATCTGGATCTAAACTGATCACTCCAACTTTTGTAGCCCCGGTAATATTGGGTTAGAGCAGGGGTGGGTGAACCTTTTGGCTTTTGGGCCACAAAGGGTTCTAAAATTTGTCGCAAGGGCCAAACCAGGGGTGTGGTGTGCTTTGGTAATCCACTTTATAAGAGAAGGAAGTAACATAGAATCTGGATGAAAACAATTTTGATTGTAAACTGATATATATGAACTGATATTTTTCAAAACAGAACATTTTAGAGTTTTTATGTTAAAACCGGGGCTTTTGTTCTCATTTTATTGCCAATTGCATCAATACGTCTATGTCCTTCAGGGAAAAAAATGCAAACTTGGAGAAAACGCTGCATTCAAGAATATCTTTCTGCACCCAGACAAGGGTCAGTTTATTAGTAGAGCACCATCTATAGGTAGACACCAAAGTTACATGGAAAATAAAACAACAATAAGGATTATCAATATGATAAAGGGTTAGGGGGTGAGGAGATGTAAACTAGGGGTTAAGTGTGAAAACAGAGAGCTCTTAGCAATGGCGAGGGAAAGTTGGTGGGGTTGCACCGCACCAACAGCCCCCCCACAACTTGGAGGCGAATTTCTAATTAACTACTGTCGCTCTGTAGAAACCATGTCCAAGAAAACGATACAGATTTTTTTATTTTGATTAAAAATGGTGTAGTCATAGACCTGGGAAAGCTTTAAAAATAGATCACAAGATGATCGTAGTGGGGCCTTCACAACAAATGCATGAAGATTCTCCATCAGTCCCGCTTTCCATCAGCTTTTGGGTTTGGGTGGAGGAAACCCCGTTCAAGAACGCGATAAACGTGCATTCTTGAACGCGTGTTTAGCCCGTGGTGTTCACACCGGACAAGTGGGGAGGCTCATCTTTTATATTTGCTACTGTTAACTAGAGCATGTACGCCGCCTTCAGTTGAAACCTGGTTTAACGTCGACATGCGTCCAATGGACATGATTTTTGTCACGTATGAATGTGAAAGTTTTGAACGCGGAACCCATTTACGTGCCTCTACATAGACTTTTCATCAGAAGTGGTCGCTTGAATACGTCAAGGGCGGAATGAACGTAGCACCAGAAAAATTAACTTTTTAAAGCAATAGTAAAAAATTGAAGCATAAAATCAACCTTAATGTTCCACCATGTTTGTAAAAAAAATATAAGCCACAGTGCGATAGAAAGAAAAAAAACACTAACAAAAAGAAAAAAGGTAAACCAAATGGTGTCAAACAAAATAAAAGCAATAGTGGCTCCTAAAAACTCAGCTTTGTGCTCCTTTGTAAATAAATGTAGGAATAAAATGATAGCATTTAGCTTTGAGCACAACCGTTTGTATGAAGCTTACAGTTAAGTTTTTCAAAACAGGGATCAAATGTTTTTTTCTCTTTTATTTTATGAATAACGACCTGTTATTCTAAGGGAAACATTCCCTGAAAATGGTAAAACGGCAACATCTTTTCTGTTTTAAGCAGTTTTTTTTTTGCTTATTACTTCTCACACCACATATGTGATGCTCATCACACGTTGCTATGTCTTAACTTGACAACTATTTAAAACTCAGTAAACAGGTTAACACTGTTGTCAAAACCATAAATTTTCCTTAAATGATTTTGAAAAAGGAATTAATGCTTTCATAAGCTCCTGATTGGGCTAATGTGGCCCAATCACCCCCCCAAAGTGTGACCTCATAACTTCCTTTACCAGCTGCCAGTCCATGACAGAATCCATTTTTGATTAATAAACAATGTTTTCTTCCTTTTTCTTAAATGAGGTCTTATATCTCCACACCTACAATCCCCTGGAGAAGATCTCACCGAGGTTTCCAGACTGAAAGATGGACATTTTGGGTATTGAGCTTCCAAAATTGCCTTTTTTTCACAGATCTCAGCATTTCTAACCAAAAGTTATTTAATACATTCCAATATTTCAGACATTTTTTTTAAATTACATGTGTATTTAAAGACACAATACTTTCATTCTTAATAGTCTAAATTATCAATTTACAATCCTTTCTTGTGGCTGAATTGTCATAAATTTGAGGTCTTTCAGTGCTGATTACTTAATACATTTGAGCTCTTTTTTCCCCACTTGTTCTGTCCAACAACTGAGCAAACAGATGAGAGCTAAATGGCTTTTGTTCTGATCAGGTTTTACTATTACAATAAGTATATTCAGATGGCCAGCGTGTTGCTTGGGTGTGCCCGACCCAAGCAAGTTTGAGTTATTTTAATGGTGCGTTTACTGTCAACAATAATTCATAGTAACTATGACCATGGAAGTCATGAAATCAAAAGATTCTTCTCGAAAAAATGGTCTCAAACTAAAGTAAAGATTCTGTATTTTCATTAACTTTTCACAACAGCGAGTGAAGAGCAGTTTTTATCACAGTTAAAGAAGATTTTTTGATCTGAAAATTGCGCTATGAACCAGCTGTTGTCCCAAATCCAAATGAAGTAGAACACAGTGATCTCAGTCTTGCATAGTTTGCTAAATGAACGCATAACTATGACCTCAGGCGATGGAATTTCACTGTTCATGTGCGTAATGTGCTAAGACTGTTCATGTGCTAAGGCATTTGCATGTCCAGCAAAAAAGCTGCTCTCTGACTTTCCAAATTTAACTTTTTGTGGCTCCCAAAGGTGAAATCCTTTCAACCTGACTTTGCTTTTCCAAAAGGTAAGAATGGATGGGAATGGTTTGCCCATAAATGTGCATTTTATATGGTTTGTTTACATGTCATGGGTGATTAAAGCCAAGCTTAACTTGCTGCGTTCAGTACAATCTGGCACCACAAATCTTAGCTTGGTCTCTGGGTTGGAGGGATCCTGAGGGAGAACGTAACCATGTTTGCTAAAGCTCAGAGGCAGAGGTCACTGGATGGAGCTCACTCCTTCTAAAGTGCTGAAAGAGCAGCTCCGCGTGGACATATTCATAGCAGGCCGGAATCTTTCCAGCACCCCCAGGAGGGGGTCAGGAGCGCAGGGTCAGCCGGTCTGCAACCCTGTTGCCGCCGCAATCTTTCAAGAGGTGCCACCGTGAGCCTGCAGGGTGCTCAATATAATTATCAAATCTGATTTGGAGGGCTGTTCAATCACTCAGTAAACTACAGAGGGGGGAGGAGGGTCTGCCCGTGTGGGGGGGGCAGCTAAAACAGCAGATCCAAGCTAAACTGCACTGCATGCCTGCAGCCCCCAGCTGCTCCCTGAACTCACAGTCACTATGACCTCATAACGCTTAGATGGTCTAATCACAGCTAAATGGATTGATTTATTTAACGTGTTTTGTTCATCAAAAAAGACAACCTATGCATTGATTTTGTGTTGGACTAAAAGATAAAGTAAATATTTAGTGCACCATTTAATAATTAAACGTATTTATTAATTCTGTCGTGCAACAAAACTAAAATGAAGAATTAGATTGTTTTTGTATTTCTTGTTTTTTATTGCGGAAAAATTTCACCTCAGCCACCAAAATATGCACACACTTAGTACCCCCTCCCCCCCACTAAAAAAATAAAAGATGACATCACAGCGGGGGGAAAAATAACCTTTAGTGCCTTCCACAAATTTGAACTGCTCTGGGGATTTTGATTCACTGCCCTCTAAATGGTTGAGCATCACTGGGATGCTTCTTGAGAAAAAATTTGGTTTTAAAGTTTGTGCATTTTGAATGGCATTAGCGTTGTGAATTTGCAAAAGTGTCGTTCCTCTGGTGCTGTGAAACGTTCATCGGAATTTTGTCAAAATTGAATACATGAATCCTTGTCTCAAACTAAGACATTTATAATATGTATTTTAACAGAATATTGTGGAAACGTAATACAGGAATTGTTGGCTCAAGCTGAACAAAGTGATATGACAAACAGTATGAACATATTAGGAATGTGGGCGTGGTTAACAAAAAAAAAAAAACCTTTGTTGCCAAGGAAATCCAAAAGTTTACTTTATCCAATTCTTCTAAAAATCCCTTTGACCTTTTCGTCCTCTCCAGGTGACCAAAGAATAACATGGTTGCTAAGGAGATAAAACCAACGGAATAGCCACCATTTAGATTTTAATAAATTTGTCACAAGCATCTCTGACCAGGGTGGCACAGGGAGAGTGAGGGGGCGGGACATGTAGTGCCTTAAGAAAGATAATTTCCACAAAAACGTTTGTGTTGAGTTTGAAATCAGAATTTGGGTGATTTAACATACTCCTGATAGCGATAATCTTAACAGTAATGAATTGTTTGTGCTCATTTAGTGCTTCACATGTTAGTTTGTGGTTTTGATCCACTGTATCCCTGATTTATAGATTTATTTAAAAAATCATAATCTGCTTTGTAGACATACTTTAACAAACTTTTAAACTCGTCTTTTTCCTTCTTTTTAATCTTCTTTTTAATCTCAGTATTCCTCATAAAAATATGTGGTAATTTGAATTCACTTTCAACTTACGGAAATGTCATTCTGCAGGCCGTTCGGGACCTCTGCTGCCCTGTCGTTCACTTGAACGCTGCCTCTGGTCACAAACTGGATGACGGAGGAACTGTCCTGCAGGTGGAGAGAGAGACGCGTTAATCAACAGTCGATTCCTTCATGGATTTGCTAACAGGTGACTTACTCGTTTCAGAATCTCTGTGTTGAGGAGAAGTTTTAGATCTATGCTCAGAGCTTCATCTATGAACTGTGGACCCAAAGTGCAGGTGATGGTCATACAAGCTCTTCCAGGTCGGTCACAATCCTGGTGAAAGGAAGTCGAAAAGGAGTCAGGTTGACTCTCGAGTCTTTTATTGTGAAGCTCAGTGAAGGCTAAATCTTTGGATGACTACGTACCAAGACTTTGCGGCCTGATTTGGTGAAAAAAGAAAAAATGGAGTGGAAGATGCTCTCCTTTTCCTGGGGGATGGTGCACGGGGTGGGATTCCTATGAGGGGTGCAGTTTCCCCGACCAGCAGCCACCTGAAACGGGACTTTTTCATAAAAAAACGGAGGCGTTCTGACGGCCACTTTGATAAATAATCAGGCAGGTGTGTCGAGGAAGAAAAGCAGGATGGGTTGGAATCAAAAGTGCCGGCGCAGAACGTCTGTCACTAGAAATGGCCCAATCCCACTATTGTTGTGGAGTCTCCAAGGCTCACAGGAAGGCAGTACCCCTCCCAGACAGATTTCCCATATGGAGTGATTTAGAGGTGTCTTCTTTACTGCCCAGCCCCCCGGGAGCACTTCCCCTTTCCCCTCTCGTCACACGGACCCCGAGCTCCGGGGCGAGAGCTTTCCTCTGGGCTTCCTTGCTTTTGACTCCACTGTCCCCCTGCATGTCTGGCTTTTATTGCAGCATGCTCTCATGTTCTCATGTGTGTTAATGTTTTATCTTTAGCCTGCAAATCCCTATAAGTAGAATTTTCACTGTACATACTGAAGGTTTTTGTGCAGAAACCTACACAGAGCCAGTCGTGTAAATATTGCCCAACCAATCTGTATGAGTGTAAGAGGATCTGGCCATAAAATAGAAGCGAACAAATGAGCTGCGAGTCACAGGCTGGACGGTGTTAATGCTGTTTAAGAAAGACGCCGTCCCAGGATTCGGGTGGTACGGGCCTTTAGTCAGCTCTGCAGGTGTCCTATTTCTTTTTCGTGCAAGCTGTCTGATCCCATAAAAGTGATTCCAGATGGACTTTGGGAGGGCGGGACACGCCAACACTGTCTTCACAGTAAATACAATTAACAGCTTATGCTTCCTAATGACCTACGACCTGAAGGGAGCAATGCGGAGGTTGAGAAAACATCCAATCCCGGTGGGAGTATGGGGTTTCTTTATCTCAATCCATAATGCAGGGAAACAAAGTAGAAGGCCACCTCCAGTAGCCACCATGTCAGCAGTTTGGGTTAAGCTTTCACAGATCCAGCAGAGCCCCACGCTCAAATGCTTACAACAGAAACAAGGCAGCCAGAGGAGAGTTGGAAAAATGAGCTAAAAGTGGGATTCTGCAGATGAACTCATGCTGCCGCTGCACTCACCTGAGTTTCAATAACGTGGAACATGTCAGGTCCGCTGCCAGCCAGCCGGTTAGGTATCCTGATGTCCACCGTGGAGCCTGGCAGCCTGCTGGGCCCCTTGTTTATCGCCTGGGAGCACATCACACAGAGACAAGGAGTCAGATGGAAGTTAGCAAAAGAACAACCGGGAAGAAAAACTGGGAACCATGTGTTGTCATCAACAACTGCCAATAAAGTTTTCATGAAATTGTAACAACAATAAGTGCAAATCTCACCAACAAATCTCTTGTCGTAAAGATCATGACAACAACAATAAAATAAATAAATATTACATGATACAAAATTAAATCAAAACAAAATTCCAGAAACCAAAACACAATTTCAAAAAGTACTTCCCAGAAATCGAAATGAAATTTTAAAAAATGAAACAGGATAAGAAACCGGAAAAGGTAGGTACCATAGGACAACTCTAACTAGATGACGGTGTTTTATTTTTTTCCCAAATGCATCTTCAATGTCCACATACTTAAAGGTTTTAAGATTACTAATGAGCATATCCAGTATCCTATTTCTGGTATTCTTATTCTTGTAAAAAAAAAAGAAGCCCATCTAGGGTCAAAATTTAGAAATTCACTTCTGCTTTGAGCATTCTGATATGGCCATGGGACTGTTGTTTTGTAGAATGTCTATGACGTTTTTATAATTTTCTAGGGGTGTAACAGTCAATCAATTGATCGATTATTAGATTTTTATTTCTAGGATCGAATCAGATCAATTTGTCTGAGGCAGAATCGAATTAACCAATACCATTAAAAAATCTTCTCAAATGAGATAACTTGATAATCATATTAAAATTGGAAAATACTATTTGGACTGAGACTCAGTAAGTTTAATTTACTATAATGTAAAAACGACCAAGTGCCATCCTAACACACATGTGGTGGCAGCAATAAATAATCTATCTTTTATTCCAGTCCAGTGTGTGAAAATACTTTGAATTTAGCAAAGACATGTGACCTTACAGTGTGCTAGAGAGTTCTAAGAATGTTCACTTTGGATTCTTTGGATGTGGAAAAACAACTGTGGGCTGAACTTTAGGAAACTAAAATTTTCCATTAGTTCTTGTTTACTTGTTTGTTTGTACACATATTTAATTTACACTTGATTATCTTGCAAGAAACACTAGGAATCTGGAAAACTTCACCTGCACTATTCAGTACCAACTATTTCTCTCTGAGTCACACTGGTTGAAGTTTTGGCTAAAGATGTTCTGGATCCATTTTAGGTCAGTGAATCGGATCGAAAGTGAATCGAATTGGCGACAACAAATATCGAGTTGAATCATCGTTAAAATGCATCGTTACACCCTAATATCGGTCCCTATTCAACAAATACATTTGAAGAAGAAAAAAACAGACGCTGTGCTTGAAATACCTGGAAAGTCAGATTGAGAGGCTGAAAGTTGCATTCCATGTCTTCCAACAGAACAAAGCGCGAGGCGTCAATGGTGTTTCCGTACACAAAGGAGTTCGGTGTGACCATTCTGCAGAAAAAAACACTGTTTAGGTACAGGACAGATGCTGATATCCACACATTACACATTATTATTAAAAAGATAAGCATTTTTATCAAAAGGACTGCAGCTTTGCTCTGTAGTCTCCTTAAAGAGACCAATCTAATCAGATGTCACTGACAGAACAAGGCCGCTTCTCAAAGGCAGGCTGCCTTTGAGAAGCAGAGCTATGATAAAGCATTCTCAGATAAGCTGATATCCCAAACAGAGAAAGACAGAGACAAATCCTCAAATGTGAGTGACTCATAAAACACGTGACAGCTTTAATCAAACAACCATTCCGATTATTCACACTCGTCTCCAACGTACCCAGTGAGGGTGGTGTCGGTCTCATGGATCAGAGGGATGGAAAGATCTAAAAAGTTGTCGGAAAGTTTGTGCTCTGGATTGGCACTAAAAGCAAGAATACACATGTTAAAGATTACAAAGCTGGAAAAATAAATGGTACATTTTAATTTAAATGGATATTTTTACTTGATAAAACATCTAAAGTAAAAAGTTAATATCTGCTTTCTACCTCTTTGCTTGAACTAAAAATTGCAGGGTTTCGTTGTCTCCAGAGAGCTTGCTTGTGTCAAAAATCACAGCAAAATGATACTGAAAGAGAAGAGAAGTCAGGAAAGGAAACAATTTAAAATGACCAAAAGGGAAATTTACTTTAAAATAGAAGTTTCTAAGGAGTGTTTTTCTCCAATGTTTAGCTTTGACTTTTGTGTAAAGTTCTATTGCGTTACCTTCGTCTGTGCTCTCATAAAAGGAAATCCCACTCTGCAAACCAGGAAGTCCAAATCAACTAGACCACAGGAAATCCCCTTGTCTTCCTGGAAAAAAAGAGATGGACATGGAGTGAGAGAAGGTGATAAAGTCAGACACAGTGGAGACGAGGTCGGGTACATGAATGAAGACAGATGACAGGGTGAGGAAGAGGTTATAGACATGAGGCAAATGGCTTGACAAAGCAATCAGTTTGGATAAGCAGAGCCTGTAGGATGGAACTGCTGTCAGGGAGGATAAAACAAACTAAGACTTCAGCATCACAACAGTTTTTTTAAAACGATGTACCTGCAGACATTTGTACAAATGTTATATATTTGTAAGTGCAAGGGATGGAGCGTGAGTGTCTTCTGGCTCTCTATCAGGTTGAACAAAGACATGCACAAAGCAGTGATGGCACACATGTTTTTAGAGGGTGGGTAATTGGACAGCCTCCAGGCCGTGTGTTTGGAAGCTTGTCCAAACAATATGGAGCTTTGCCGACTGCACTGTATAAACACTGAGGCCTTGACCCTAAGAGGAGGAAGAATTCTTTTAACAGACTGTTTGCAGAGAGGCTGTCAGCTGGAGCACAGATACTCCACAACTGTAAGGATGAAAAAGTGCATGTGGCTCGACTCCTGGAGTACTCAACAACGCCTTTATTATTTATGCAAAGACCAATTTTGGTTCTGCTTAGGCGTTAGTCGCAACTGTGGGTGGAAAATGGTCAAACCGATAAGGGCCTGCAGCAATGACCACCGCTCGATGAGCCTGAAGAGTGAAGATGTTCATGCACATTTTTTATTTAAAAAAAAAAAGGTCATCTATTCATTCTTACTTTAATTTTTTCCCTCTTTGTACTAAAGTGGGAGAGCAAGTTGTCAAACTGGGTCACAGTGAGACAGAATTATCGCTGAAATCGGCAGTCATTCCGACGCAGCTCCTGCAGTAGACGGTGAACTTCACCGTACTGGGAGAGTCTCTGAAGGATCTCATGAATCCAGACATGGAGACACACTTCAGACGCTTTTGTAGAGCTATTCTAAATAAATAAATCCAATCTCTAAACACCATCAGTATCTTCCATGCATTATAAAGGAGATTTACAGTCAATGCTTCCATGAGGCTAAAAAATGTAGGTGGTAGCTCCTCCCACATGTGACAGGAACTCCAATTTATGAGCAAATTTTGGGACAAGAGTCGAGCAGCAAATTGGACGTGCGTCAAAAGAGAGATGTCTGATGCGTATTTGACACGCAAATAGGTCTAAACGATGATTTAGAATTTGGGAATCCAGAGAATGAGATTGCAGTTTGTGTGGATATCCTGCAGGCATCCTATGGGCACTAACGTATGACGTGTACTTTACACCCTGTGAGCGCTGCATTCTCGCAGTAAGGTGCCAGTACACACACCTTACTAATCTCAGTGAGCTGCGTTATGGAAACATATGGCAGCATCACCAGTTTGTCCGAAGTGTGTGCAACTTCCATTAGCCTTATAAACACCACACACATGACAACGTCAATCGTTAGAGCCTCAACGGATCTGCAAGACACACCTGCGCTGACCTTAAGTTGCGGCCGCTCTTCTCTGTGACCCGGACTACCCCGAAACCTGCACCACCGTATGGGTCAACCCTTCTTACGGGTGCATGTGACCCAGGCAGGGGTGGGCAAACTACCGGTACTTGTTTAGATGTAGAAATTTAGTCTACATTCATTTAGTGTTGGAAGATTTGTTGTTTTTCTGGCATTCATGAGTGTCCTCAAAGTCGGATCGTAATTTTTCAGATAATTCTAAAACCGTATGAATGCAGCATTTGTCTGAGTTTCCATTTATCCCTGAGGGACAACCCATTGGTAAAATTGGCACTAAAATGAGAACAAACGCCACAATTTTTAAAATAAAATTCCACAAAGTTTTGTTTTTAATATATATTTTCAATCAAACTTAAAGCACATTTTCTTACAGATTACATGTTATTTCTTTGTCTTATAAGGTAGATTACCAAAACATGCCACGTGTCTGCTCTTGGTCCAGTCCCTCTTTCAAATTTCAGAACCCTTTGTGGTCCATGAGT
Source organism: Oryzias sinensis (assembly GCA_037389245.1). NCBI lineage: Eukaryota > Metazoa > Chordata > Actinopteri > Beloniformes > Adrianichthyidae > Oryzias > Oryzias sinensis. Next base: position 4,290,840 of record CM074500.1, read on the forward strand.
CAAAAACTTTGCCCTCCCCTGGACTATGGCATTAAAAAACGAGTTGACACCCCTGTGCAGACTTCAGCGTATAGGGTGTGGTTGCCCCATCCATCTTCATTAAATCGGTTCAAATAAGCTGTGCTATCTTTTGCTCAGAGATCTGCGGGGGTGTCTGTGGAAACAGAGGACCCCAGCATATCTGGCAATGCTGGAATTTCCTCTATTTCCTGTATTCCTCCATGCTGCTGTGCAAACACTGCTCTGCCCACGGGGCAGGGGCAAAATGAGGGAGGTCAGCCTGTTTACCCGTCAGACCCCTGCTAGCCGTTGATTGAGAGCTGCGATTCATGCAGCGACAGAGAGGTGATGTCTGTCCATTTTTCAGTTATTCCCTCCCGCTAACTTTCTCTGTTGGGAACAAATAACTAACATGCTGGGATTTGGACTGTTTGGACTGCTTCATATATGACAACACTCAGGAGGACTGTTCTCTGCTTTCTCTACCAGTTTGATGTTTGGACATTTGGCCTCGCCTTACTGTACTGTCTCCAAACCTGTGTCATCATCTTGTAAATGAAAAGCATCTTGAGTTGAAGCTGTGGCTCAGGTTTTTCACAGCCTGTTGACAGCAAAGAGTCACTTCACAGCCAAGAAAATCAGTTAGGAAGATCTACGCAAACTCAAGCACTTCTCAGTTGCATTCCAAACGTCTAAGGTTGTATTTTTCTCCATTTTTAGTAGTAGTTGAATCACCTAAAGTCCCCACTCCGATCCTCTGTTGATCCATTTTCAAAGCGTTCCCGCTGGTCTTTAAATGATGATTACGCTGTTTTTAGCCAAAATCAAAAACTTTTCTAGGACATAGTTTCTGCCGAGTGACAGGAGTTCACCGGAAATTCCTCTTTGAGTTGTGTCCCATCATCCTTTTTGATTACGTGCTCTCCCGCTGGTTTACAGCTCCTCACACCCCCAACTTGACGAGTGACCAACTTGGCGAGCAATATAGGAGCTGTACAGCTCCTATATTGGACAACAGTTTGGGTTCTGATGGGTTCAGACGAGGAAAACCAAGACCTACATGGACCTATTTGTCTGCAAGTGGATGCATCAGAATGGAGCAGAGCAGAAGGCTTGTGGCCCGCCCAACGTATTTTCTACATTACAAGTGCAATCTGCTCCTGATTCACAACGATTTGAACAAAGAAATACTCAGAAATGGACTTATAAGCTTGATTTTCTTTATATTTGTCCTCCATCATCAGAAAAATGCCACAGGAACATGTCCAAAACTCATCCAAAACATAAATTTCCTCTGATTGGGTCTTTTAAAAAAGAAGAACACGTCCGGTAATGAATCTTATGAAAAATATGAATTTGATTTTTCACTGTATTTTTGCATACTTATGTTACACTTGAGGAAAATTGTATATCATCCACACACCCACCGATAAGTTCATATCTCCTAGTCCAACTGCTGTGTTAACATACAGCTGTTTACTGCCGTGTGGTTTTCTTCAAACAGGTCAGAATGTGGAGGGAGGTTGTGTTTTGGCTGGAAAACCCTCATCCAGCATCACCGCACGCTGTCTCCCACTCAGTGCAGAAGTCAAAAGACAGGATTCGAATGTTTAAAGGCTCTGCCTTCAACCCGGCAACATCCGTTCATGACTTCCTTTTTTCTCAAAACAGCCCAACAAGTATCAAGATGTAGACAAACGTGTATCCTGCAGCTGTCTACTTCCTGACAACGCTGCAGGTCACTGCAGGCTCTAACCACCTTTCACTGAAAACTCCTGTATTTCAAAATGTTATTTGGGGGCAACACAGCTTTGAGCTGATTTGAACTGTAAGCACGAAAGAGCTCAGTTTGGGTTTCATTTTGTGGCTTAAGAGTTTGTAACCCCCCTGTGGCTGCGTGGGTGCCCTCCCACAGGCCAAAATCAGGAAGGCTAGAGCGATCGGCACTTCCAAACTGACTGTAGTGGTGAGGGTCGGAATGCACGGCTGGTTGTCTCGTTGGTTTCTGTGTGGCCCTGTCAGAAGCGGAGGACATGTTTAAAGAACTCTGTGTCTCCTCAGATGGAGCCATTCAAACGTGAGCAGGACGTGGTGGGTGGAGGAAATGGACGAATGCTGACAAGATTTACAGTAAGAGATAAAACAAAGAAAGCACATAAAGACCGGGCAGCCCTTAGCTTCAGACTGAAACTCCGTAGTGACTATCCAGTCCTGCTTTTAGTCCCCCCTTCCTTGGGTTCAAGTGTAGGCAATATTGCATTTAAAGAATATTATCCAGGCCAAACAATATTTTGGGTTTGTGATCCCATTTATTCAGGATAGTAATGATGAAATGAGAACATAATCTGGGGTGGCAATTATTACAAAATAACATTAAAGACTACTACAATGACAATAGAGTTTTTTTTTATCATATTCTTTTGTAATTTTCTGGAGGACAAATATAAAGAACAGTCAGCTCACAATTGCATTTCTGAGTATTGAAATCGTTGTGAATCAGGAGCAGATGAAAAAAATTACATTTAACAAAAAAGAGCGTAGTTGTGACTAGATAAGTGTTTGTCCACCGAAAAAAAAAAAAAATGCCGGACGGGCCACAAGCTCCCTGCTGCGGACTCTATGCAACGGTGATGGAAAGGAGGGCAGTCCGCACCAACGCCCTGCCCACAACTCAGAGGCAAATTTCTAATGTGCTACTGCGGGAACAATGCCCTAGGCCTAGAGCTATGTCCTTGTTATTTTGCTTTGAAAATAGATCAAAAACTGATGTGAGTGGGAGTTTAAAGGTATAAAGATAATAAAACCAAATGTTTTAGTGAATCAAATGAAGCAGTAACAACGGAGTGACATCCCATCACCTAAAGGCCTTCTCTACACTGACCCCTGCACGGTCTTATAGACTCCACAAAGCCACCCATAGTTGTCAGAAATATAGGCTGCAGTGCATTAAAACAGCAACACAGTGTTCCGTCAATCCGGCTTCACCTTTTGCGGTCTTGCTGTTTTGAGCATTTCTTCTCAGTGCAACTTTCCATGTTTTTTTTTTTTTTTTTGGGCTGTTTGAACTTTAACAGTCACATCAGTGTAACAGAAAAACATCAGAAATGTGTCATGTTCGCCACCTGGCGTATTTTTCCCTTTAAGGAAAAGTGGGTCTGCGTTCTTATGGGTTCAAACATCTTAGTCATGCTTTGCGGATTTCACCTATCTCAGGTTATTTTTGGAACGTAACCCCCGTGATAAACGAGGGAACACGAAGTAATACCAAAAAAACCTAAACCAACTTATAATCCAAACCAAGACAAAGATTGAATCCTGCAAAGTCATTTAAAAATGAAAGTAGATGGTGCATTTTACCAGGTAACCAGTAGGGTTTGTGACATATAAAAAGTTAGTTTTTTTTTGTGCTAATATTACCAAAGTTAAATGGTTTCACTTTACAGTGAGAATTGATGCTTTTACTTTTTTTTGTTTTTGTGGTAAGTTTTATTTCACATGACAACTGAAAAGCAGTTAATATGATAATATGAATATCAGGTTTTATGATTAATCTTGAAATTTTGGGGAGATCGGTTTGATCATTTCATGTCCTGAGAAGATGGAAAAGCTAAAAAACTGACTTTAATAAGAAACCAATCAGAGGATTTTCCACATTCCACTTTCTTTTTCATTATTTGACATCCTAATCAAAACCTAGAGGCCTCGCTGGTCTGCACTTCCTTAAACAGGACACTCAATCCCCTTTCCAAAAATTCAAACAAATTTCTAGTCGTTTCCATTGTTAAAATGCCAGAAACCATAGAAAGAAAATCATCTCTAGTCAATGATGAAAGTACGACGGAGTAATATTTAAATTTAAAACCAATCCCAAGACATTTTACACAGAGAAGAAAGCTCTAATGGCTCTACAGCAGCCTCCAAGTCTGACTGAGGTTAGGTCCCCGTTTCTGAAACATATCATCTCCACGACTTTCTGCCAGTTTTTATTGCAAGAAGCAACACAGAAATAACACAGCCTCCTCTTAAATATCACAGGGCAGAAGTTCTCTCATCTTTCATTGGAGAAAAGAGCTGAACTCTAGGAAACTGGGGTCAAATCATCACCCAAGATGTTTCCGCTACTAATTAGAAACGCTGCAAAGAGCATTGAGCAATAAATCTACTTAGTGGTCTTTTTGTAATTGTTTCAAACAGTTCACTTCCTGTTTCCTTTGTGCAGCCGGCCACCCTGACCTATCAGATTCCTCAGCAGCATGAAGCTCCGCGGCTGCTGCTGGTAATATGACACTTTAGATTCATCAGATTTTTGTATGAAACTGACACTGACTCATTGTTTTTGGAATATTTTTCTGCAGCATGTCTTCTATTTAAATTCAATTTCTCCTTTGTCGGTGGTTTTAAATTCTTCCTCGGGCGGTGGGCTTTGCGGAGGTGGTCTTATCTGTCACAGGCTTAAAAAAAAGAAACAGAGGTAGGATAAACATAAGCTCCGTTATGAAAGAGGAGCAACTTTCCTGATGGATTTTTTCTGAGAGTACTTTCCGACGTGGCATTACTCTAAAAAAAAGGGACCCCATCCTTAAGGGGCCTTGCAAGAAAACAGTAAAGAAGAAGAAGAGAAACGAGGCCGCTACTGGAATCGTCATATTGTTTGGACGGATTTAAACAATTTTTGGGGAGTAAGGAGACGTTTGCAGATGAAGTAAACGCTGAACATTTTCTGCCATACCTGCAAATAAAATGTCTCTATGAGTGCTTTCCACAACATAAGTAAAGCATTTTGGATGGAATATAAATCCCAGCCGTGGGAATCTTGACACGGTTTGTCCGTCTTGAACGAGTCAGAGGAGTCTGACAGGTCAACCTGAGGAGCTTCCCTCTGAGATGTTCCAGCTGTTGGTGCTCTCGCTGAGGCTCCCAGCTTTGTTTTACTGCAAGCTTAAAACAAGCTGTGAGCTCATCGGCTCAAACAGCTGTCCGCCTTCATAATATACCCGCCTGTTTTTTCTTTTTGTGTTTTTGTACTTTGTTAAGCTTTTTGTGCTACACGTAGCCTGAAACAAAATAAAAAAGATATACAAATACTCCACTTTTTGTGAATACTCACAAACATTTAGGCCATAAATTCCCCAGAATGGAGCTTATAGTGACAGCAGCCACATGGTTTATTATCAGGGAGGACATGGAGTCGCCCTGTTCCTGCCTCCCTTTCCAGCAACTAATAATATTTACTTTTTACAGTGTAAATTATGGGTATGCACAGATAATTTATTTACTGCAAATGTGTTCAAGTGTGAAGAACTTTTATATAAAAATATTTAGATTTATGAAAGTCTACTGTGTGATCTTTAATCTCCTTCTTATGAGGCTACGGCCCCTCCATGGATCATTTTTAATCAAATGTGTCTAAAGAACCCTTTTATATTGTTTAAAAATATTCAATCTGAAGCATTAAAATCTTGTCTGGATACTAAAATGTAATCAAATACAAAACTAAAATATTTAAGGTGAAGGTTGATTTTACTGTTATTATAACAGGAAAGTCAACAACAGACATAAACTAGGCACAACTGCATTTATGATTTATGTTGCTAAAAAAATATGAAAGCTTTATTTGCTTCAGAAGAAGTCTAATGAGAGGAAGATTTGTGTACATGTACAACCGTATTTCTTTAAAAGTTTCAAGACATTTTCAAGAGTAACGTCCCAGAAAGTTCCTCTCTAATCTTCAACGTTTATAAAATAAGCAAAAAAAAAAAAAAACTCCTCCAGAAAGTTGGAAAAAGTGGGTAAATACATGATTTACTATAAAAAGCAACAACACAGAATGCTTTAAATGTTGTACAAACAGCCAAGTAGGGCTCCTTCTCTGATCTCTAATATCCATTGGAACAAGAAGACCAAAGCTCCTGTTTGGTCACAACACAAATTGGCAGTCTCAAGCTAACACCAAAGCAAAGTGGTGGAAGAATGATGGTTTGGGCTTCTTTTGTCCCTTACATGTTGCAGCTGTAAAATGGTAATGAACTCTTTGCCTAAGTTATCATAGAAACTGAAGTAAACAGCAAAAGAGCGCTTAAGGAGGTAACTCCAACAATGTTTAGAACCCAATTTTTCTATTAATGCAGAGTTACAGCTCATAGTGTTATAAGTAGCTTACAAGATCAAAAGTGTCCAAGTGTCTGTTTATCTAAAACCCTGCTTATGAACTTGTTTGCTGAATATTTTGACTGAAAACCCAAAATAAAACAAGTTTTGCTTCTTGTTTAAACTCCATTTCCATGCCTGGAGCCAGCAAACAAACCACTGGATTACAGAGACAAACACGCACTCGAGTGAAAAAGCAGCAGGTTTCTCTGCGAGGCACAGACCTTCTGCCAGAAGTTGATGTAGAAAACCTCCCTGGAAAAGTTGAAGTGGATGTTGGTGTCGTAGGCGTCGTCTCCGGCGTTGGAGATGGTGATGTTCAGGGAGACGTTTCTCACTGCTCCCAGAGCCAAATGAGGTTTGACGTGCATCCTGTTTGGTGCAGAAAAGACACCTTTTATTTTCTACTTCAAAAAGAAAACCAACTTTTGCACATTGATAATCGATTATTAACACATTTGCCCCTTTTTGGAGTTAAATACTGAAGAAAAAAAGCTTGTTAGCGGAGCAGGAATAAAGTATTATTTTGTCTTTAGAGGGAAAAGATCCACAGAAAAGTAAGGAAACACTGTAACTATGGAAAAACTTGAACTTTCTCCAAGCAATGTGTCATGGATCCACACCCGCCAGGGCCGTGACGTCACTCCTCTGACAAAGAGGGCGATTCGAAACATCAAAGCTGGAAGTTTTTACCCAGAAAGCAGCAGTTTCCCATGAAGCCTCAGGTCTGCAGCGCAGTCGTCCGAAAGGCAGTTCTTCTCAAACCAGGTCTGAAGACAAAACAGTGAAAGAGGCGCTTCAGATGACCTCATGCACTTCACTGACTCCATGATGAGACTAGAGGGCAGTGTTGGGTTGTCATTAAAGCTCCCATCGAGTAGATTTTTACCCAAGAACCCCCCCAAATCTGTCTTAAGCCTCTATGATGAATCAAGGGGTCGATCGCTTTGAAGCTCCAGCATGAAAGGGAACCTGAGAGAACCGGTTCACCTCAGTAAATGGATTCTGTAGATTCCAAAAGACGCAAATCTGTCCTCTCTTCACCCCCACCCCCCCTCACAGAGACTGAGAAAACTCATGTGGAGAAAGTTAGAGGGGGTTTGCAAAGAAAACAAATGAGCCAGTCATTTTGGATTCCACTCAAGAAAACCTCACAGACAAATCATTAGAGCGTTTCCTTCTCCCCTCCTGCAGCAGCAGCAGCAGCAGAGAGAAATAACTTTTGTTTTACAGTATATCAGGTGTGGGGAGAAAATTACTTTCAGCCCTGTCTACTATAGAAGTATATGATGTAGTTTTGAACAGATGATTTACTATGGAAGCAAACTATAAATAAAACGAACAATGTCTGGACTCTTAGTCTGGAAAAATGTAGCTTTTTTTAAATATAAACTACAAAAAGTTCACTTTTAGTTGAACTACTTTGTTTTTTTTTTTAGATCTGGGAAATATGATTTATAAATGCAATTGCAGTGAAATGCATACAGAAAATGTCAAACTCTTGAGAGTTATGGTGGGTTTCTCTAAATAACAATCTAAAAAAGATTTTTCCAGGAAATGAATTTGGCTTAATAAAGCTCGAATTGAAGTAAAAACAAGTAAGTTCTGAAATGACATTTTTATCAGTAATAAAGACCGGAAAGAATAAAACATCTCAATTTGGGGCAATTATTCCTCTTTTTTTTCGTTCTACTGTTTACCTCATTCCTCACTGCGATCTTGTTTCCCTTCCTCCACCTCAGCACCGGCGTCAGAGCCGGCAGCTCCTGATCCGGGTGTCCGGTCAGTGCGTGCCTCCCCAGGGTGTAAGCCACCTCGAAGGTGATGGCCGTGAAGACGTCCTTCACGTCCTTCTGCAAACGACACAAACAACGAGGCTACTGAAAAGACTCCAGAAGCCCTCAAACCTATCAAAGGCATAGCTGTGGTGTGTCTGGATCCTCAGAGGAGTTTAACATCTTTTTCTAATTGATACTCGGTACAGAGACTGATTACGCTGCAGATTATCACGCTCATAAAACAGTCTGTTATCCCAGTTATCAAGATGCAAAAAGGTCACAGGGTTGGATGCAAGACGATTAAAAGATCCTGATGAAATTGGATTTGAATGGATCGCTGACACATGGACTTTTGTCAATTACCTAATGGAGTTATCTGATGGTTCAGAGACGATAAAGCAGAGAGTTTAATGTGATACAGTCCCGATTTTCTGGACCCACACGGGAAAAAACGTTCTTGTTTTTGCATCTTTTTTAAAGCTGTTCTTTGAAGGCAGTGACTCCAAGCTCACTATCTAAAAGCTGCAGCTGTCTAACTGGTGTCCACTGACATTGAGCCAAGCCCACAATGTCAATATGAAGCACTTCCCCGTGTCTCTCCGTGCTCATTAGCACTCGTGTTTTTCAGCGCGTTCTCTGTTTTGGCCATGAGCACAGCGTTTTCCACCGTCCACCCACCCATCCTCTTTCATCAGGCAGGCGCAGGGCCAGTCAGTGCTTTGAGCTCGTACGGCACCGCCAGTGTTGAACCCACCCTGAGGATCAGCAGGGGGGATGTTGGAGCAGGAAAGAGCCAAAAACAAAGGCTTCATTTAGGGAACAAAGCTGCACAAAGACGAAAAAATAACCTTGATGTTTCATTGAATCCTTTTTTTACAAACCTGGGGTTTGCAACTATTGACACTTAGTCATTTGGCTCCATTTTTTCCTGACAAAATCGGACTTCACCGTTTTGAAAAATAAGACACAGATATATTTATGTTAGGGTTTCTGTTATCATAAATATAAGTGCACTGTTGCTTTTTTTGGGCATAAATCAAACATAAACTTAAAGGAAAAAAATAGCCTTTAAAAAATATCAGTTAAAAAAAGAACAAAGGCGTAGTTTATTTTACCGTTTGGAAAGTCTACATCTAAATAAGTAAAGGGAAATCTGAGACAATTAAGTGACCATTACTGTATTTTAAAAATAGATAATCCGGACTGCCATAAATCAGGTTGTGGTCACTGACCCTTAAATCGATTTTCTGTGGTTAATAGGGCACAAACTTTGATATATTTTTTTTTAACAACGGGTTTAGGAGCCACCTGTGGTTTCGAAGCTGCAGGTTGCAGCCCCTTGTTATCTACAGATGAGTTCCACCATCAAAAGTAAAGTCCGAACATCACCCTCCTGCCCTCACGCTACGAGCAGAAAACCACAAACGAAACGAGAAGCTAAAAACTTCCTGTAAAGCAGATGAAGAAATCGACAAACCTCCGAGCTCCGCTGTGGTGAAGCAATTCAGCAGCTCGACTTTCAAAATGTATGATCATTTCTAAATCTACAAGATATTTCCTTTTTCAAAAAAATCCGGGAACTTAGTTCTGCTTCTCGGCCATTTCCTCACTTGAAATCTGTAAACATCGTGTCAAGAAACCGTTGCCATAGCAACACTTGAACTCCAAGACTTTTTTCAGCAAAAACGCTGATGACAAAAAGGCAGACTCACAAAGCCAGCTTCATTAACTGGTCACTACATGCTATACTCCATCAAAGTCATTCTGTGACCCTAAGCTGAAGACGTTCACCTCACATCGAGGCACAGAGGCTGCGTTTTTCCATGAGGGTCTGCCCGCCTAATGCGAAGCAATCATTCAGTGATCGACACATGCCGGTGCGCTCTGAGGGACGGGCAAAGCCTTCAGGTTCAGTAGCAGTTAAAACAGAATGCTTGAAATGGCCCTTGTCCACTGGCCTCTCAGTGAACTGACCTCCTGGGAGAAGTTCCAGCCCCATGCTGTTTATCTCACATTTTCACATGCCCCTTGGGGAGGCAACAGTAGCCCTAGGGGCTTTATTTAGAAAGGAGTGTTTTGATACAAAGACCATTCAAAAGGTGGAGCTCAAACGTGACTCATTTCCGTACAAAACATCTACTTTTTTTCACTCAGTTTGGTTGTTTCTTTTGGATCAGAGATCCTAAAGCTTGAGCTGATGCCTCAGGAAGGGTCATTATTTGCCCCAACTTAAAGCTCTTGTGTTTTTTGGCTGCAGCTGAGGCAGAAACTGGTTAACTTTATAACTCCATGGAAAGAAACTCAACAATTCAATCCCCACACCCAGAGAAGTCACTTCCGTGGCTCACAGGGAAACCCTGTGTTCACTCGCATCAAAAGGCTTGCACCGAGGGGGCGGAGTCTAGCATCGGAGATCAAATAGAGAAACGGAATGGATGGGAATTCTGAAAACTGAACACCAACATTTGAAGTCCTATATTTACCTCATAACAGAAGCAGCTCTGTGAGGATCTGCTCACATCATGTGGAAAAAAAGAAATGTCTGGAACCGTAACCTCTATGAACTCATGGTAAACAAACTCCCAACATTCAGTATTGATTGATTAATTGATTGATAGGGTCATTTTAAATTTTTGTTTCAGCAATAAAAACGAAGATAAAAAAAAATAGATCAAAACAGTCAGAAAACAGAGTTTGAACCATCTCATATTCACTTTTCTGACTGAACTATTACCATTCGGACGACGCTTCAGAGCAGCCAAATATAAAACCAAAAGATACAGGAACTTGTTCCTTCCATCAGCCATAACTGCTGAACAAACTGTAAATGGTCTAGAGCAAGTGTCTCTGGTTGTTATTTTTTGTGAATGTTGTCTTATTATGTATTTTTATTCTGTTGTTTTTATTTTTGTTGTAGCTCCGGGCTCCTCAGCCCAAGACAAATTTCCTTCATGGGACAGTAAAGTATATATTGATTGATTGATTGATTGATTGATTGATTGATTGATTGATTGATTGATTGATTGATTGATTGATTGATTGATTGAAAATATGCTCAATCTGGGTCTTCAATACTTTTTTTTAGACTTTTTTTAGTTAATATTTTGATGATTTATCAAGTAAAAAGTGCTTATTGATTATCCTCAGAAGACATTATTACACAACTGCAGAAATTATAGTTCCTTTCTTCTATCGTCTTTAGTTATGAGAGCTTCTACACCCACGCCTACACCCTGTGTTGGAGTAAAAACTGTACCCCTATTTAATTCAACAAAGTTCCTTGTGTCTACAAAATTAACTGATTTCTTAAAGTTATTTTTTCTCAGACACGGTTTGTGTTTGTCACATACCTGACATGTTTCGGCAGAATCATTTCCGCCTTCATCAGAGTTGTCCTGAAACATGTCAGGTATGTGACAAGCACAAACTGTGTACCCCTATTTATTTGGAGGATTTTCTGATCTGTGACTCTGCATGCAGAAAAGATGCTAAAAGAATTCTGCACGGTTGCTCAAAAGTAACCTGAGGACTAAATGATTTACTAAATGATTTATCAGTTTGAATCTGTTGCCAAAAAAAAGAAATCTACAAAAACCAGCTGTTTTACAGCAAGTCCAAACATAAATTTTCATGTATAGAATAAAGAACCTGAACGCTCCAAAACATATTTTATGGCGCACTCGATACAAGCACTTCCTCCCTACATATTCATTCCTTCATTCACAGAATGCATGTTTTCAGAGAAAATAACTGGTAGTTACAACATTTTGTCATGGGAGAACAAAGTTTTTTCTCTCTCAAAAAGCTGTTTTCGAGCTTGTGGGAATCCGTTTTGTTTGATCAAACGTTCTTACTTTGTTGCTGCCTTAGCTAACACGTCCCCTGTGATTCTACCACTGCATAAAGTTTTTTTTTTAAAACTCTGCGCATCTTGCAGGTTTACCCGATTTCCCCTCGTGCTGTGCACTTTGATCTAACACATTAATCCCTTTGTTAGATGGCAACACCCCAAGCTTCCCACTTCCTGCACAGCCAGCAGCTCCACCGTTGTGGGTGCGAGGAGGCTGACGTCAGGCTCCAGAAGGCGGCGGATGCTACGCTCCTCTCCCGGCTAAAGCATAAAAAACATAAAGTCTAAGCCTGGTCATGGGAAATCTTTATCAACCCATGAAGGAAACACACTCTTCTTTACGGACAGTGCATGTTTGGAAAGCTTTCAGGTTGGGGGCCTTTCATTTGGGGGCTGAAAGCTAGGGAATCTTAAGTGGAAAAAGCTTTGAGCGTTCAGTTATGAATGGATCCAGCCTTTCAATGGGTCAGGGGTTGTGTGGGCTCAGTCAGAGATGAGCTCAAGTTGGAGTCATAAAGTGTAATGAGGGCAGCATATGGGAGTCATTCAGGAAGGAAGATTGTCCCTGCTGACACTTTGTTGAGGATTAGCTCAGAGGAACTCTGAGACCCAATAACCACGAATGAAAACGTCTAAAGCTAATTCACCTTTCTTTAAGTTGCAGATATTTTTTATACAGGACTCATACATTTTGATGCCCATTTACGTCACATCTGCAGCAGCCTTCAATCACAGCAAACATCCTGGCCAGAGAGTCCCCAGAGAGCAACTCCTCAGGTCAGACTGTTGTTATCAGCGGCAGGATATTTATTTTTTTAAATCTTTATAACTTCCTGCTGGGACGCTCTCAAGGACTTCTTTGTGAGAAGGCGCTCAGCTTGTGGCTTTTGACTTCTATTGTTCTTTTGGCTGTTTGACCAACTTTACAGCACTTAAGTTAGGTTTTGTCTCAAGAAACTGCTTTTTAGTCGCTTTCTTAAAAACATTTTTTTAATTAAATTAAGCTGTAACTAACCAAAGTCTTGGAAAAGTAATTAAACAATCTAAATATCACAAAAGAAGAAAATAAATAAACAAAAAGCAAAAATGTGACTGACAGAAAACCTTGATAAACTACAAACTGCAGCTCAACATTTGCATTTATATAAACTGCATAAAGCTGCCAATTCAGGTTTGTAATCACTACCATCATCCCAGTAATGAACATCTTTCATTCTACTTCTTTATTACAAACTTATATTCTCAAACTATTCATTCCAAAACTTTTAAACAATGGCAGGAATGAATCACTGCTCCTCTGTAGCATGTTCTACTACAAAAACTATTTTACAGAACAAGGACAAAACAATGTGTCTAAAACCAAATGAAGGAATCCAGAGCAGAACTCAGGCCAAATATCTGCAACGAGCTGTGGTTCCCAATCAACGTGAGTCATATTTACTTAAACTTACTGGAAAAGATTTCGCTTTGCCTGATGTTGCCAGATGGAGGCAGAGTCTCAGATGTGCGTCCAGATGTTAGTCCGTGTTTAAATTCACACTAGATTTGCAATGAAACCTTTGGTTCTCAATTAAAACAACACAGATGCACATTTTAGAAGCTAATTTGTCCCTAAAAGAAATGAAACATCCTTGTTAATGTTAATAAACGGAATAAAAAATGGTAAGATTGTACATTTATGGATTGGTTTCCTATTTAAGTTGAGTTTTTCTTGGTTTTATTTTAATCAGGCTTTGCTTTTTGTTAAGGTTCTGTTCTGTTTTTCAGGTTTTCTCAGAGTTCCGACCAGGTTTCAGGTATTTACCACTTCCACTGCTGGACCTCATACTTTCAGTTGCTTTTCTAACCCAGCTACACCAACAAGGTAAAAACAAAAAAAAAGTGTGTTAGAGCAGTCATAAAATCTAGAAGCCCCCATGTTGATGAAACTATTAACATTTTAGTTTTTATAAACCTATACAACAGATTTGTCAATCTATTGTGAATGGAAAAAAAAAGTTATGTTCTTTTAAAAACTTCCTGTAATATTTTCTTTCTGTTGGTAAACTGTAAAGGTTTGGGGGCAGAACTGTTGGCGCAGAGTAAACCTTCCCATCATCCCACTCTCTCCCGCCAGTCCCTCACACCACCGGCGCAACAAAAATGGCGAGCAAAAATGCAGATGAGGAAAACGAAGTTGTGCATGGATCTATTTGTATACAAGTTAGTTGTCTATGTACAAACGCCTTTTTTTTTGGTCTGCTGCTGATTCACAAGAGCTTGAATAAAAAATATGCAGAAATCAAATTTTAAGCTTAATTTTCTTTCTGCTGCCGTGGCGCAGAAGTACGGTGGTCAACCTCTGATGGGAATATTATACGTTCGATTACCACCTTGCCGCCCCTGTATGGAAGTGTCCTGAAGCAAAACACTGAACCCCCACCTTGACTCTGGTGGAAGGTTGGTTGGAGTTTGTAATTTACCATTTACCATATGTCCTCCATCATCAAGGAAAAGGCCACAAAAACATGTTGACATCTTCATCGGAGTGGGTCTTTATATTTTCTTTTACTTTAAATTGTCAAAATTGTGATTTCCGTGCTTACATTTTACCAGTGATAAACAATAATACTAGCAGACATCTTGACACTAATCATCCCTTATTTAAATGCAAATTATTTACTTTAGCAGGTTTTCAAAAGACAGTAACTTATGATGGAGAATTGGTAAACGGCACTGAATGTCTGAGGGATTACTGTTCTAGTGTAAGGGATTACTTTTGATTACTTGTAAGGTAATATACATTTTTGTTTCTTATTAATAACTGTTTATATTTGTTTACCCAAAAGAATAATCTAATACAAAAAAAACACTACAGTAAAAAGTTACACCACATAAATTAATGATAGCGAGCAAATTGAAAGCTTGATAAAAACAGGAAGAACCCAGAAATGTTCTGGCACAATAACTCTTCTGTAACAGCAGTTCTAGATAGAGCTGTCGTTTCATATCAGGGCAAAGTCAAGAACGTTGTGCTTTTTCACATGAAAAGATAATGCTGTGTCTGAAAAATGTCTGTGAATTTGACAAACGTCAGAAGACAAAAGCTGCAAAGCTCCTGTCTTCAGAGGAGTGAGCATCATAGGAACGACAGGAAATGTGCATTAGCTGCATCCTCACGCATGAGGCCACCAAAAACATCCCTAAATACTGTGTAGCTCAGTTCGTTCACTCACAAATAACCTTTTTGCACGCCCCAAACCTGCAAAAAAAAAAAAAAAAAATGCAAAAGCACACGGTTGCAGCATTTTTTTTTAAAGTTAAATCACTTCTTGTAAAGATCTTGAAGAATTCCAGGTTTGTGTATTTGTGGTGTTTTAAAACAATGCTCGCAAAAATACGGGAAACTTTTTTATGATTTCTTACTCGCATCATAAAGGAATTCGGCATCTGACCCCTGAGCAGTTGCAGCTGCAGCTAGGACTTACAAAGGAGCAGAGAAAAGGTGCCTCACTTCCCTAGTGGAAACTGGCAGAAGGAATTGGTTTACTCCTCAAACATACCAAATTCATCAACGTGTTATTTTTACTACATTCTATCAGCAGCAGCTTGATTTAACGCCAATGCTAACAATAAGAGCTTTATTGTAAATTCTGGATGTGGAATTCACCTCGACAAATACACAGATGTCTTCCTTCAGGTCTCCTCGCTGCGGCTCTCAGCACTACTTTTCTGCTTCATCATTACATTTGTGTCTGACCTAATACTGATAAGTTGCTCTCCAGCAGCAGAAGCAGAAACTTGAGTGCACGTGTGAGCAACAGCAGCTGAAAAATGTGGACATCTGTGAGCTCCAGTCAATGGGTTAATGCTTGATTTAAAAGAAAGAAATGAAAGTGACTTAAACCAGAAAGTGATTATTGTGGAGCTGCATGTGAAACTTTGGAGTTGGAAAGCATCTGCAGACGTTCAGCTGTTTTACTTAAACGACCACGTGAAGCAGACCTGCTGCAGGAGAAGAAAGCAAAGAATTATGGCAGAAGTCCTTGTAAGGAAGCAGCTTTAAAGGCTAGAGAGAAAGCATAAATATGTCAGTTTCATCCTCCTTATAAGTGCATTATTTTTAAATCTGTAAAAGGAAAATGGGGGGAGAAGAAGAAGGAGAAGTCAGTGTGAAGTTGGAAATATGTGAGTGGTTTTCCAGGTTTTCTACGGATTTATAACTGGAATTCAGGCTGATATTAAAGGCAGAAGATTGATTTGAATGATTTGAATAACTTGGATTTAAATGAGGCTAAATTAAATCAGCCAAGGGTGATAACTCATAAAATTATCTCACTGAAAGCTTCAGTTTTTTTTTTGAATAGTTGGGTCGGAAAGAACAACAAGCTTCTGAAGACTTCCTGCCTTCAAGAGATTAGCTTCCTTCAACGTTTTGATTAATTGTGTCGCAGCATAAACAGGAAGCCTGTCATCTGCACTAATAACCAGTTATTTTGGTTTAAAAAAATAACAAAAACACAGTTTCATGAGTTTAGATTTGCCACTGTGTTTAGCTACAGATGGTTTTTTTTAGCCAGTCAAAAACTGGACTGATGGATGAGATATCAACAGGGAGGATCTGCTCCGTTCTGGTGATGGAGGAGGTCTCCAGATGCTTCCTGCAGCACTTTTTTTGTCCGTGTGGGTAAATCTATTGTTTTTAGACAAAACGCTGATAAAAAATGTGTCAAATTACTTGACGAAGGTCCAGGAGGATGCATGTGCAGGACATAAACAAACAGCCCCGTGTTCTGTTTGGAAGCCGAATTTCCTTTATGGCTGGGGCCAGTCTGCCGAAGCAGGAAGCAGAATCTGGAGACAACGTACGTGAGCAAATGTGTCGCATGGTGGGAAATGATAACAGCGTCTCCGCCAGATTGTTGGGGAAGCATCACAGGGACACATGGCTGCACCACATTTAGCACTTCCAACCCCAGCAGTGAGCGTTCCACGGCTTCCCTCTGCAGTGGAAGTGGGAATCACGGTAAGAGCAGCTCTGTCATTGTGGTTGGACTTGGCCACCCATAAAGTTGCCTTGTGGTGGCATCCTGTGGCAGCAACATGGCCCAGAGGCTGCAGAAACGCTGCCCAGAAGCTAACTCTGCCAAGATCAACAAACCATCGAGGGTTCACCATGGCAACGGAGTAAATCTATCAGAAAAGCACTTCACTTAAACGTGCGTGCATGTATGTAGGAGAATTTGATTTGCAAGAAGGTTCTGTGCAACCTCTCACGCTGTTGCAGGCGGCCATGTAGGGCAGTCCTGATAAAAATATGAGCTTGGGCTAAATTTAACCCGGATAGCTTCTCTTTAAAATCCCACAAATGCTAATAACAATAATAGCTTCAGTCAACACATTGCAATGGGCATATTTCTGATCAAATTTTCCACTAGATTTACCATCATGGCACACTTCTTTAAAGTTTTTTTCCAAGATCTTTTGCTAAACTCTTCACAAATGGCTGCTTAACTAGCTGCATGTATAACAGAAGACAGCTGGCTTTGATTACCTTGCCGTTTTATTTTTTCACTGCATCAGCTCTCTTGGCCAGAGCTGAATGAAAGAGAGGGAAAGGGGGGTGGATGCTATAAAGGGAAAAACATATTAGCGTTGAATTTTAAAGAGTTAAACAAAGCCGGCAGTGTGGCAGTGGCTGCGAGACTTCGTCTGGAGACAAAGTCTGGCGGCAGCGACAGGAACTGGGGCTTCACTTGGCTCTTAGAGTTTCCTCTTTCTCCATGGAGAGGAGACCGGGGTCAAACCATGAGCCCATTTTTAACCTTCACTCGGGCTTATTCTCAAAAAGAGCGCCGGTCACGTGCGGTCAGGTAATCTGTCAATCATAAATAAAATGTGAAGAGCACTGCCTGTCAGTGCCGCTGTGTACTTTCAGAATGGCTTGGAAGCAGATTCACATCAGATGAGTCACATTTTCGTTGTCATCCAGATCAAACAACAGACCAAAGACCTTTGAAAGCTCACATGAGGAGAAGAACGTTTACTTTCAGCAGATCAGCAGCGCTTTAAAGAGCCACTAAAGTCATTTTTGGATTTATTTAAGTTTTAATGATGATTAAACTATGATTAAATCCTGTCGTTTTAAAGGACATAGTTTCTGCAGAGGTGCAGGAGTTCATCATAGAGTCACGACTCCTCCCATCCCCAACCTTACATTACTAGTGCAACATATCGGCGAGCAATATTGGAGCTATCCAGCCAAATGTTTGGAGCCAAAACAAATACTTTTTATAGAACTGCATTTTTTGTATGCTTCTAATTCACAAAAATTTAAATAAAGAAATACCTACAAATGTAATTTCTTGATTAATTTATATATAAATGTCCTCTATTGCTACAAAATGGCACAAAACCATATGAAGAAGACCAAAAACACAATTTTCAGCACAGTGGGTCTTTCTACTTTCTTTTTAAAGGTCAGTCAATTTGTTTCTTTATTAGTACATGGCCTCAAAAATTTGTTGTGAGGAGGTAAAAGCATTTAAACTTTTAATTTCCTTCTATAATTTTGCATTTCACGACAATAGCAAATTTATATCTTTATTTAAAGTCAAACAACGGAGAAAGCAGCTTTATGCATTCATCAAAATAAACGTCAAATGTGCTTTGTTTCTCTTTGAAACGTGTGAAAGCACAACAATGCCTGCAGCGCTGACAGATAGCCTTCGTGCCAAAGATGCCTGGGTGAGCGGCGGCTGCAGAATAAAAGTTCGATTGACCTTCAAACACCCCAGTGGTGCCAAGCAAATGTTAGGAGGACATGGCGCACACATGTAGGACATAGTGTGATATAGGCCATGGGGGGGGGGGGGAGTGGGGAGTGGTCAGGGTTCTTTACAGGCTAAATTAAACAGACAACTGTTCCTTATTTTAGCCCCTCCTTGGAGACGGAGATGCGTTTACAGTGCTCCACTAAACCTCTGCTGACTACAAATGGAGAGGGTTTCTGGCACCATGTCAACGCTCACGCCAGCCAGCCCCCGCACCCCTCCCTGAAACGGGACTGCTGGAGTAAAATAGTGACGGATGAATGACCGGAGATGTAAACAAATCGCGGAGCATCCAACAGGAGGTCACCAACGGGCTGTGAATCAAAGACGGGGGAACAGACTCAGCAGCACATAGTCCAGAGTTTATTTTAGAAAATAAACCGCAGCGCAATGTTGACATTACACCTGCTGCACTAAATCAACGCTCAGTGGCGGCATTCCCTCCACTGATGCCAATAGACTAAATACAAGAGGTTATCTGGACACTTTTGTGATTTTTGCTAACTTCTGCCTCATAAGCAATTACTGTAATTACTGTGGATTTGGTTTTCTGATAAATATCGCAACAAATATTCAAACTATTTCGCTACAGTTCAGTCTAGACTCTTTCCCAGAGACTTTCACAGCAGATCCAAGCTCAACCAGTCGTTTCCATCCCACGCACGGCTCCCTGTGTCCTCTGAACTTCTCATCATTCATCACTCATCATAACTGTTTTTTCCTCCCTATGTGAGGAAGAACTCATGAAGTCCAAGTGGCGTTTATTCAGCTAAAAATAACCAAACAAAAGCCATCTGGAGGTCTGGAGCGCTTGGTTCCTGCCAAAGAAAACACAACTAAAATGATCAACATGGAAGATTTGCATAATTCCTTTAGGAATTCTACAAGCTGCCAGTGTCTGTGCCGTGCAAGTGTAGTTTAAAGGGTAATCATTAAGCATATTTGTGATTTTAACAATGTTATTGTGCACTTTTATTATTAAACATTAAATTTTAAGCTCTATATGTTCCTCTTAAGCAACATTCAACTCGCCATCTGCAACGCAAGCCACCACTTTGAATGAAAAGTCCATGTAAATGTGTGTTTTGGGCTTTTTCGTTATAACTTTTGCATTTAATTTTCGCTGCGCAAGTTTCTATGATTGTTTTCAGGCTCCACGTGTAAAATCTGTGGTCATTAAACATGTCTTGGAAGTTAAATCAAACTGAAATTTGATCACAGATCGTATACGGTGTCCCTTTTAATTCGCAGAAGTGCCAACCGTTTTAACATTAATCATGGAGGGGGAATTAATAATTACGATTTTTGCTTAGCTGGAATTATATGACACCACCATTTTTCACAACTTAAACCATGTGGCTCTAAAATCCCCGTGCTGCAGCTCTTCTTAAAGCCTTCTGTGATTGGCCCGTGTCTGCGTACTTGTTGGAAAGAACCATTCAGTGTCCATCCTGGAGGTTTGTTTGGTTGTAACAGGTGGTTGGATAAATAAATTAAAGTTTTGTTAGCATTAGCTTCCCTTAAATGGAAGAAAAACCATGTAAACGTTTTTTTTTTCCTGCTTTCATTTAGACGTTGACATTTTTTCCCATAGGATTTATTTTCGGACGCCTCATTGTTTGACATTTTTGCGTTTTGATCCACAGCAGACGCAGCTTTTTAAAAAAAGGCACGTCCACTTTCACGACAAATTCACCCATAGAGTCAACAGTGGAGGCCGACATGCAGGCGCTGGCGGTTATTATAAACGTGAGAGTGGCTCAGAATGGTGCCTTCGCTGCTTCCACCATGAGTCGAGGCTTGAGCGATCAACTCCGACGTGAGAGTTTTCCATCAGCAGGACGGAGCTTGGTCACAGCTGACCCTCATAGCAACCTGGGAACCTGTTTTCACTGTGTGTTTTGATTGAGGACCTGTTGGGGGTTGGGTCCCCCCCCCCACTAACCAGCTGGTTTCCATTAACATAACTTTTCTGGGGACTGGCTCACGCAGGCAGACACATGGAGGCGGTAAGTGCGATTGGTCAAGCAGGCCAGTGTTTAAGATTTGGGACAAACACTTCATGCAAGGTCGTAATCTTTGGTTTTTACACGTATTTAACATCATTCAGCCCGTAAACAGTCTGCTGAGGATGTAATTTGGGTGCCACACCTTTACATTCTTGCCTGGTTTTACGGCGTTTGGAAAATTTGCTTTTCGCTTTTGAGCAGGTGGAATCTGCTGGAATACCCCAAATGTTTCTTTATGTTTTCAGAGGAAACCATGATGTTCTTTAACCTTCAGGGATACTTTCTGGAATATTTTTCCCAAATGTTCCAGAAAGTCGTTTTATTGAGCGTGACAACATTCCTGAAGTTTCTTTTCTTTCTTCTTACAATGATGAGAAGGTTTAAACAAAAAGAAGCCCAAAAGGAAATGAAGACAGATAACAAGACAGATATGAAGCAGCTACAAAATAGCGTAAATGTTCACCCAAAAGAAATGGATGGGAACGAGAAGATGTCTCATCTCAGCAAGGATCCTTCTGCTCTGCCACACACGAGGAAAGCCCTGGTAAAAAGGCCAGTGACGTTTACAAGCTTTTTGTGGGCCTCCTCCTTAATAAAAGCGGTGATACATAGACCTGCCTCAGGATGAGGACCTTCTCTGCTGCCACTAAACCACAGAAGAACACAATAGATGGATTTATGCAAAAACAAAAGACGCTCTGTTTCCTATTTCTGCACTGCAGCACGGATCCGGAACATTTCCTGACTGACCTAAACCAGGATTGACCTAACCCAGCAAGCTGGAATTGAGACCCTTTGTGCTTCTCAGTTTTATTCGTTTTTTTCTTAGACATAAACAAACTTTGACTCCTTGTTCAAAAAGAAGGAAAAACATGGTCACAAAAGCAAACAGCTTGGATCTCCACTGCAGAGGGAGAGCACTCTGTGTCATGGGAAAGTGGCTGAGATCGGCCCGATGATCACATGTGACTGGGTGCAAAGCCAGGGTTACCTTTACGAAGGCAGTGTAGCGCTGGCACTCCTCCCTGTTGATGTCCAGACTCAGCTGCTGGCTCATCTGGCTGATCTGAGACCCGCTCTGAACGAAGTAAACCCGGGCCGGCAGGCTCTTCTGCCGCTTGTCTGCATCAGCCGTCAGGTTGTACAGCAGCTCTGGGAAAAAGCAAGAAGACTGTTAGCTCTGACAATGAGGAAAACCACGCCAACTATGCAGGGCTTGGTTTTTCTGGTGACGGCCATTAGAGGATGGGAAAAATAAATCACTTATTGCAGACCAATTCAGACGAGTCAGAGGGATAATTTGAATATATTTTGGTCAAATGGTGAACACAATCAGACTTGAGGCATCGTTTAAAAATTCCCCTCTAATAGCAGAGAGTCATCAACTTTTATTTTATTGGGTCTGGAAAGGAACAGGGACCAGAAATATACAATTTAGATGTTAAATCATTTGCGTTTATGACCGACTAAATTGTCATGGTCAAAATATTTTCAGAGCACCAAAATGTTTGGCCTGAACGGTAACAACAGATATCAGTCATATTGTGCTGATGTGAAACCAGCTCTAAAGCAACGCTGTGACATGACAAGTTTATTTTGACATGAATAACTGGAACATACAGTGATTTTGAGACACTGCTGAGAATCTGAGGTACACTGCTCACAATGAGTTAGCGATATTGTTTTTTTCACAAGTAATTTTCCTATTTTGTCTGAATTTTAATGACATACGTTAAAGTTCCATTTAATATTACTAATAAAAAATGAGAAGAAACACTACTTTCCTCTGTTTGATATTTATTATGACGATGGTAAAATAGAAAAAAAATGACCAAATCTATAGCAGGTATTTCCGCCATTTGCCACAATGACAGCAATGTCTCATCCCCCTCACTAGACTTATGATGTTGTTCTGAGGCGTTCCACTCTTCCACAAGTGCTACATGCAGTCCTGTCAGATCACTGGGGGTCGGATTATTCAGTCGCTGCTTCAGCTGGTCCCAGATGTGGTCTATGGGGTTCAGGACAGGGCTCATTGCTGGCCTAACCATACAAAGCACTCCGACCTCCTGAGGTCCAGCTGTGACCATTCTGGTACATTTGGTGGAGCATTATCATCCATAACAGAGAGTTGGGGATGCTTTAGGGTAATTGGGGGACAATGATGGTTCTATGCTGTCTCTGAGATAAAAACGTGCAGTGACTGGACCGTCTACAAGAATCAAATGGGTTTGGCGCTGACTGGTGATGCCTGTTCAGACTGTTGCACCTCCTCCACCAAAGTGAACCCTGGATACCATGTTGACCTTGGTGTATCGCTCGCCTCGCCTTCACCAGCAACACTGACGACTATCATTTCTGTGCACGGTGACCTGACACTTATCAGTGAAAAGGACAGTAGACCATTGCTGTATAGTTCAGGTCACAGGGTCTTGTACTGCAAACATTCACGTCGGAGTCTTCGGTGGGGTCACCTGAAATGGTCTTCTGTCATTCATGTCAAAGCGGAGGGGTTGGTTCTGAAGGGTTTGTCTGGAAACTCACATCTGGTAAATGGGCCTGCAGCTGTGTGGCGTTTGCTAAATAATGTCTGTGTGAAGAGGTCTTTGAGTTCTGGTCATCTTTGTGGTCTGTCACTGGCATGTCACAAAAAAGTCTCGAGGAAAATCTGCTGATGACACTTTGAGGCTCACCGAGTTCACCTGGAACAGGTGGTGCTGCTCGTCAGTTCAATGGCGCATGTGTTCATGGTTATTTGAATGATTAACTTTTTAGTACTGCAGAATGTTGAAGTTGATGCCACTTTGAAAAGGTTTTTCTTTCAGAATTTGTTGGTGTGGCCCCCAATTAGTAAGACACAGTGAACACAGTGAGATCATAATGTGGAAAACACCATCACCCGAACACAAATACCTCCCTATCCTGAAGATCGGTGAAGTGAAACAGAAACTGTTTTTATGGCATCCACTGAGTTTTTGACAATATCCCTAACTTTTTGTGAGTCGTGTATATTAAGAATCCAGACATTTCGTTGTGATTCGTGCTTTAAGGAGAAAGGCTCATAGACGTTTTTTAAATGACTTCGTTCTACTATGTAGTAATTTCCTCAAGAAGGTGTCATGCAGTAGGAGGGGACACAAACACACCCTGGTCAGACCAGAGCCAGTTGTTTCTGCTGTCCACAAACGAGCGCCATGAGATCATTCCAGAGCAGAAAAAAGGAAGGTTTCATTATGGGTGCTGCACTTTCCATGGAGATCGCCAGATGGCTAAACAGAGAGGCTTTATTCCTTCGAGCCAGGACACAGTCTTTATGTAACAGGGCTGCTGCTGCTGCTCCCCTGGGGAGGAGGAGGTGCACAGCCACACCCAAACACAGTAACAGGGCTGCGTCTCAGCTCCAACAGGAGCCGCACCCGGGAGCGAGCGGGCGGAGGAGGTGGGGTCGGCATTTTGGCACATTTACCAAAATTGAGCATTTAGGATTCAGGAATGAGGAGTTTTGTTTTCTTGCAACGCAAAATGAGCAGAAAATCTCAGCAAATTTAAGCATGACCTCCGATTAACATCAAGGCGGGTAGATCTGCTGCGACTGAAGGTTCTTTTGACTAAATCCAGGCGAATAAAACAAAAACCAAATAAAAACTAAACTTTGACTCCAATAAATATTGCACTGGATAAAAACAAGCTTTTGCATAACAAGTAAAGGGAACATTTTTTTTTTCCAGATTCTTAAATACAAATAAATCTCTTATATCTGAAATTGTTGCTTCTTTTTGATGCAGTTTTTTCCTTAAATAAATTAACAATGAATTTATTTTTTGTAAGTTGGACAAATAATGTTAGAAATGTAATATTTCATCAGTTGCTCATTCACTTCATTTTTTTCAAAAGTCAATTTGTACGTTTTGATATATTTGCTATATAGTGACTCCTGTGTTTCTCCATCAATCATCTAAACTCACTAAATCTCTTTCGGGATCATGGGGTTGCTGGCGCCAACCCAGCTTCTGTTGGGTGGAGGCAGGATACACCCTGAAAAGGTCACCACTCTGTCCCAGGGTCACACACTCACACTTAGGGACACTTTAGAGTCACCATTTGACCTATAAAGCAAGTTTTTGGTCTGTGGGAGGAAGCTGGAGTGCCCGCAGAAAACCCTCACATCTAGGAAACTGCAAACTCCGCACAGAAAGGCCGGGATTTGAACAACAGCCTAATCGCAGTGAGGTAATAGCACTCCACCATTAAAACAAAAAAAAAGATTCTTCTTACCTATTTGCCCCGGCAGCTGTCTGCCTCGAAAGCGCAGGCACACCGTGGCGTTGAAGCAGTTCAGGTTCGGGTGGCCCTCGTGGCACTGAGGCAAGGAGATGTTGATGGAGACGGGCAGGAAGATGGAGACATCCACTGTAATGACAGGGCGAGACCTGCAACAAACAAAGAATGACATCATCCTAACAATAACGTCACAAAATGAAACCAGAAAAAAAAAACAAGTGGACTTTTCTCACCTCAGCACAACCACACTGTCGGCCATGAAAGCCCCAACGGTGACATCTGCAACAAAGACATGAGGGATTTGGAAAGCCAGTTAGAAGAGCGTTTGCTGTCAGCAGAGTTTACACCTGCAAACCCAAACAATGCACAGATGTCCTGAAACTGTCACGCAAGCTGCTTCTGACTTTGGAATGCAGTAAACAAGATGCTTCCATCGTGAGTGTGAAACTCTGCTGACAAGTAACAGCTCCAACAATGAGAGTATGAAACAAAATGTTCAAAAATCCCAGCTGTTTTCTCTTCTCCTTGAGGTTGAAGAAGCTCAGTTTGAGCGTACCT
Organism: Oryzias sinensis; assembly: GCA_037389245.1. Taxonomy (NCBI): domain Eukaryota; kingdom Metazoa; phylum Chordata; class Actinopteri; order Beloniformes; family Adrianichthyidae; genus Oryzias; species Oryzias sinensis. Next base: position 4,316,275 of record CM074500.1, read on the forward strand.
GAGTATCCGTTGCCATCCATGTCCACAGTGCCAGAGATGGACTGGCCAAACATCTGCAGACCAGGGTTTAAACTCCGTCCAGAGAGTTTCTGGAACAAATAATATCAGTGTTCAAATGTTTCGTGTGAGCGAGAATACGCAAAATATCACAACTTGTTTTTGCTGCTTTGTTTTATACTTAGTAATCGAGGAGCAAATAATTAACAGCCATAACCTTTGAGGGTGAATATTTGTAAAAGATGCTAAAACATCTTGTTTCCAGGGCTGACTCATGAAGACAACAGGGTAAGGAGTTTAAAACATTGAGATCGGAGGGAGAGGAAAAAGCTGAGAAGGTTTGAGGACAACTCCTTGGCACCTTCCTGTAGAAAAATTGCTCTGTTCCTTCTCCATCTGCAACATTAGTCACACGTGTTCAACTGTGTTTGACGCAAACATGGAGTCAGTCAATCAATGGAGAGCAGCGGAATTTTCCAACTGGTGTTCAAGGGGTCACAGCCAAACTGAAGACCTTTGAAACAGATCGTTTCAGTTTGTGAAATATTGGAGACTGAGTGAAATTTCTCGCTTTGTAAGCCACTTCTAGTTTGCACAGTTCCAAATGATCTTTTTCTGTTGGAATAACTTTTTTTAGAGTTTGTGTTGCCCGTTCATCATCCTCTGACATTTGGCAACAACAAAGGGTTTTGACCCGCAAAAACATCTGCTGGTTTTCCCTCATTGGATAAGTGAAAAGTTGATCAGCAGTTTCTGAAATCCTATAACAAAGAACCCAGAAACTTTTGCTTTTTTCCTCATTTTTTGATACACATTTTGAAATATTAGATGTTGGACTTCGGGATGAGTTGGTCTTTATCTACATGTAGATATGCAGCATGTTCTGAGTGTCTGTGAAGGCAACATTTTAAAATTTGAGATAGTTTCTATCAAATCCGGTAAGAGAATTGTCTGTCAGGAGGATTTTTGTGCCTGACATAGTACTTTGGACAGCAGGCGATAAGACTCTCCACAGATTCAACGAGGGGCTGGCTGGATGTTTCTTCACAGTCTGTGTAAACTGTTCCAACTTTCATCTCACAAGCAAATCAGAAATCTCCAGTAAACTATTGGCTATTGGATTAGCATTTAGGCCTTAAGTCACATGCACCCCTTATGGATCCTGCAGGTTTCTGGGTTTCGGTCTTTCTTGATATATGCGTGATATACATAATTCATAAGTGTTTCTTGCATTAGTCATCTGTCAAGGATTTTGGACAAGTTTTAATGTGAATTCTGTTTTGAGATGTTCAACATTTTTGGTTAATCATTTTATGCGTATTCTAAGTCGTTTATATGAAATTATACGTAAATCTTACACATTTTTGGGTTATTTTTGCGAGATGCAAATTTGCGGCTTTCCACGATCATTACACGTATGTCTAGCTGACTTTTATCGCTTGTACCACCAACGTACAGCTGTTCTATCGCGTATATGGCGCACATATCACGTTAAAATTACGTAATTGATGCACAAACAACTAATGAATTGCATATAAACAGCGCAATAATCACGCACGGTTCATATTCTACATTGATTTACCTGTTTTTTTGGCTTGGTTTATTCGTACTTCTTTAGTGGTTTTAACGTGGTTCATTTGTGTGATACATCTGTAAAAAATTTCACGTAAAGACCACAACTTTTCTCACTTTTTTTACATCTATTCACGTATGACCAATTTTCATCTGTGCAATATGCGCAAAAATTACGTATTAGCTGTGTGAGCGCAGGTGTGTCTTGCAGTTCCTTTGAGGTACGTATGGACACCTGAAGGGACGTCGTAAAAAATGGAACATACCAATGTCGTCCCTGTGTATCGGGAAGTATCTGTAAGGCTTATGGAAGTTGCACGCACCTATGGGTCATGCCGGTGCCCTTCTGCCACACCCTACTCATTAGTAAGGTGTGGGTACTGGCTCCTTTACCTCGTGCAAATGCTGCCTACCCGGGATGTGCACGTGATACCACGTGCTTGTGGGATCCCCATGCAAACTTTCCTGCCATGAGTGGGCACTTATCACTAACAGACTACTTGCACAGTGTGCAGGGTTTGGGGTGGTGGAAAAAAAGCTAAAGTCTGGACGACATGCCTGCGTGTTGTTTAATTGTTCACTATGACCTGTCGCAAGCATTATGGCCGTGGAAAAACTTACTAAGGCAAGAAAATCACGCTCAGTTTGCATCATGAAGTATTGTTTACCATGGAGTATATTTGGGTAATTCCTGTGGCTCCGCCGTGGTAAATATAAACAGCACCTGCATAGTCGTCCTCTTTAGGTGCCCCAATGGCGACATCTGAAGAGAAAAACAGAAAAAAAAAAAAACAGTGAACGTCTTTGTGTGTGAATTCACCCAACGACTTTCACCGACCTTCCGTTTTGCTTTCACCACACTAGAACCTGAGAAACAGGCTCTAAAAGTTGCTTCCAATTGACAGTTAAGCGTTTTTAGACATCGTAAAACTTGCATGACCTCCAAGAAAGTGGAAACAAGACCATAAAGTGTTGGCACGAGGACTGAAACTGACACCCTTCTGCTGCCTTCAACACAACGTCCATGCATGAACTTCCTTTTACGAACCCAAACACTTCCATGTCATGTGGTGTAGCAAAACCAACAGAAATACTCCTAAATGAACAGCACAGTAGATAGTTTATAATAAAGAGGCAGAATTAAAGGCCGTTGTCATCTGCGTGACTCTACGGCAGCTCTTGCCAATTTAATGGTGGTGGTTTAGTTGTAAATAATCATCTGTCATTCAGCGAGCACGCCTGGCGCTCTCCGCAACCCAAGTGCGATGAGTTACAAGATGACTTATGCTTCCCAGCTGCCATCTTTCCCTCACACACACACAGACGCTGTGCCAGGCTGCAAGCCTGGAAGCCAGCCCCACACTGAGAAGAAACCAGCCATGAGAGGAAGATGGATGTGCCGGGAAGACAGACAGCTCAAATATATGTCTTTGAAAGAGAAAGGGGGGCATTGGATCCCTGGTTACATGTATGTAAACATATTTTTACATTTTCAGATTTGAAATGAAATATATGGGAAAATAATGGGACCTACTGTCATCTAAACCAACAATCCTAGATAATAAATTATAGATTTATAAAGCTTAGTAGAAAGAAAATGAAACACTGCATCGAATGCCATCATCGAATGGTTTCCATTTTGTGGATTACGGAGTCATAACCATTAAAAAAACTATTTAAAAAAAAGTGTAAATAAAAAATAAAACCCATGAGTTTCATATTAGGCCTGGTGATGCAGAATTAAAAACTCTCAAATAAAGGTTTTAAACAGAGATTTTTACCAACCTTGATAACCGTCATCATCAATGTCTCCAATTGCAGCAATGCTTTCCCCAAAGTGTGCATTGAAAGCGTTGTCACCAGTCAAGACTGCATGCTCCTCCATCACCCCCTGAAAAAATGGAATATTCCCAGTTTAACTTTCATTATAGGTTTGAAAGCTGCCCCCATCTTTAGTGCTAGTGGGTCAAATTTGACCCGTGATTTAAGCCAGTCTAAAAATACTGTTTTTCATCTCATGGCTAACTCAATATATTTTCGTAAAGACAGAAACTGAACTTTTTTTTGGGCTCCAAAGACCTGTGATATTACAATGTACCACATGTTTCCAATGTCAAAAATTGTTTACATTTTTTAATTATATTTCCTATGGTGAATGAGTAGTAGTAATACCAATGTCTTAAAAAACTAATATTAAAGTACACCTACCCCAAAAAAGTTATTTTGTGTCATATTTTTTACATAAAATTAATCACATTTGTGGTGTTATGGATCAAAACCGACCAATTTAGAAAAACGTTCTTCTCCCTTCCATTTTGGTCATCATCAACAGGATCTTCTGAAGAGTTTGTGGAAAGAACACCTCAAAAGTTGTGACCCTGCTTTTCTCGTAGGCCCTACACTCATTTTGAGGATGTTTTCTCTTGGTGCCTTGCATCGGGTGTCAAGAAGGGTTGCTGACCTTAAAATGTCCCCTTTCCTCCAGAATCTGCAACATCTGGGTCCTTCTCGTTGAATGTGTGGTCTCACTCAGGGTCATTCTGAACCTTATCCTCATCAGCTTAGCTTTCCTCTGTCTTCAGGATCATGACCAAATATTTGATCCGGCATCTCAGAAAGGAGTAAACCTCTTGCTTATGTTGGCTGAAGATTCAGCAGACTGATAATATCTCACCCAAACCCTGTTTAGATGTGGTTTTTTTTCAAGGTATAACAAGATGAGGGGTGGTAAGGGTCCAGTGTGTGCGTTTGTTTGATAGTTGTGGGACACACTCAGTCATATTTGATCCCCAAAGCTTTCAAGTGATGCTTTCAGCAGCCAGTATTCTCTGCCGGGTCACATTTGACCCCTAACACAACAAATATCACTTAATTTTTTGAGGCATTCCGAATTTACTAAAATGAAATAAAATAGTTGTGTCCAGTACAAAAAAAGCAAAGGGTACTTTTTACACATCCAAACTTGAAAACTGGCCAATTTTGACCCACACACAAAAAAAAGGGAGTTAGAACCCAGCCTTGCTTCTGAAATAAATGTAATGACTGAAGCTCCAAAATCTTCATCCAGCAAGGATTCACCTTGTTTGTCAAATTAGGAAACTATAGAATTGCATAAAATTGTTTTGGTTCAGTTTGGTTTTTGGATGAAAAAAAGAGACAGTAGTCGTATGCGGATGAATAAAATGTGGATACGAATAGTGGAATCAGCAGCAGAACCACACTTGGGTTGACTAACCCAAGCCACTTACATTGCCCTTGCCGAGGTACACAGACACTTGGCCCTCATCCCGGAGCTGGCTGTGCATGGGTGCCCCCACCAGCAGGTCTGACAGGCCATCCTGGTTCAGATCAACTGCACACAATGAGGAGCCAAAGTAAGAGCCCATCTGGAACCAAGTCGAGCCACAGAGCAATGGGTCAGATCACAGGCACTTCTGATGCACAAACTGTTCCTGCTTTAATATCCTGAAACTGCATTTCTGGAATATTTAAGCAGCTCATGTCTGAGAGCAGAACTCCATTAGCGACCTATCTGGTTTGGGTTTGAGAAAACCAAGTTCCTGCTCTCACACTAATGCAGACCCACTGTGAACAGCGTGGTTCTGACAACAATGCGGACAACAAGAGTCAGCTACAGTGCATGACTAGAAAATATGTCTGCATGGTTACTGAGGACACACTGAGCTGCATTTTAACTTTAAAAACAAAACAGCTAAACAATTCAGCAATTCACAACCACATTCTAGCTCGTACCATTTTCCCTGTGGCTTGAAAACTGTTCACCAAAGAGGAACCTTCGATTTTGAAAATGTAAACCTGCAAAAGAGAAAAAAACAGAAGCCTCAATCACGAGGTTTAAAAGTAACAAATGTCTGGCAAAAAGTTAAAACCCTTACTTTTCCAACCCCACTGTGCTGAGGCGCCCCAGCAGCAATGTCCACCACATTGGGGGAGGAGAAGTGTCCAGCCGCCACAGCATAACCTGCAGAGACAGACGTTATCAGCTACAGCGTATCTGTCCTTCTATGAAGCACAGAAAACTGAAGAAATATGACAAACGTTAAACTAAACCTATATAACCATTCGTATCATATTTAATACATGCATTTCAGAAACTCTTATCTCATTATCATGGTCTACATTTTCATAAAAACTCATTGTGTGAAATGTTCTGCCCTGTAGTTCATCATCACTCCACTAGGGGCAGTAGAAGGACTTTTCTTGCTTATTTCAAAATGACTGCTTCCATGAAATCTCAAAAACACTTTTGGCGGAAAAGGCATATAAGAGAAACAAACAAAAACATCAATACATTAATTAACTAAAACAATCTATGACAAAAAAAAAAAAATTATCAGAAACAAGTTATAAAGTTGTAAAATTATGAAAGATTAAATAAAATCAGGAAAAAACATTTCACGAGAAAATCTAAATCATAATTTAATATTAATAAAGTTGTAATTTTACATGGAAAGAGTTATGCTTTTCAAAAAAATAGTTATAATTTCATGAAAACAAACTAAAGTAAACCAAAAAAAATGAAGCAAGATTTTTGAAGAGTGTGATGTCCATCCCATTTCTATGAATTTTCAGTGCAACATACATATTTTTTCTTTTTTGAAAGTTTTTTTCTTTTTGGAAAATCATTACTTTTAATTACTCTATTTGAAGCCCAAATGTACAACTTTAGAATTACTTTAATCATAAATCTACAACTTTTTCTCATAATTTTGCAGCTTAATCCTCATAAATCTGTTTATTTTCCTTCTGTCATGATGAATCTGTACTCTGTAATAGAGAATAACTCATCTGTTGTTATTCTTTTTTTAAAATAGTTTCTGATTGTATTGAAAGAACGTAAGATTCATTCATTCTTTCTAAAACAGTTACATGTTAAAAGTGTCTGAATCAAATTTGAGAGAGTGGGTAAATACGTTTTTTTTTTTCTGAGCACCAATGTCTATATTTTTTTACATCGGATCATAATTGATATGCATCAAAATAACATCCTAATTCCAAAAAATATAAAATTTTAGTCAATTATTTGATGTAGTGGGTTTCAAAGGGTTAATAATCGTCACTTTCTGCTGAAGCTTTACCAAGGTAGCTGTATCCGTGGGAGTCGATGCTTTCCTTGGGGCTGTAGAAGGAGTCAGATGTCAGATTGTACACTTTGATGGTCCCAGTCCAATAGTAGGACCCCGGAGCCCCCATCACCACCAGTTCCTGAGAAGGAAAACCCCCACATCTGCTGTTAGAAATGCTGTCTGCACTGCCGTCATTGGTTTCAAATATGAAGAAAGAAAAAAAAGGAGAAGGAAACACTGCTGGGTGGCTGTCTGGTTAACCGTCGGCCACAGACTGGTTTGTGATGTCTTCCCTTCAACACACATCCAGCCACTCGCCTTTGATGTGACGAGGAATTCAGAACTGAAAGCCATAAAATCACAGTGTTTCCGGGGGGATGAGCTTTTCTGAGGACCCTCTGTTTGAGTGCGCGCCGCAAACTACAAACAAACAACAGAGTCTGCGTCTGACTCAGCAGCAGGCCCTCCCTGTGCCGCGGCGTCACACATCTGGGCACCACCAGGGATGTGGCGCAAGGTTCAAGCAGGGATAAAGCCTTCACAGCTGGACTTTTTCTGTTTTCCTGAGATTCCTCGCATTCCTTTACGAGAGAGGGGGCTGCTTGAACGCTAAAACAGATCCACTCTGACGCCGTCCATCTATGCCGCGGGTTTGATGATGACCTGGGGGGGTCATTGTGAGATAAGACGCATTTTCCTTCCTAAATGGTCAGACCGTTCTTATCGAGGCTGAATGCAAACATGGACATTATATCATAAACCCAACAGCTGTGGAGTTTAGAGTTGTCATGCAGTCTGTTTAAAGTCATTAAGGGGGCGATTCCCGTCACTACCGTAGGCGCTGATAACACCGACGAGTCCGAGTTCAAAGCAAACATGTCAAAGACTCTGTGGTGAAATGCTAAAGAGGTTATAATGGAGATGATTTAATAGCAGTAAAACTTAATAACAGTGTCAGGAATGCAGGCTCGAATTATTTTTTCTGACTAATCTCATTTATTTATAGTTTAATCTCTTGCTAAACAGTTGCTATCTCTGTTTTAAATAGATCAGACACCAAGTTACAGATTTAAAAAGGACTTCTGAAAAGAAGAGTCCCTTTAAGGATAGACTACAAAGAGGAAAAACTAGCTGTCAGGAAGAATGTGATTCTTTTTATCTTCTAAGATCACACCAGAGGTCCCATTAATCAGAGCTTCATCTGCTCCTGATAAAGGAGACACAACCCAACATGACCGCTGCTGCTGCTGATGTGCAGAAATCCTCATGGACAGTGCAAGAAGTTGGATTTTCTAAATCATTTGGTGTCTATTTTTAAAAACAAATTCACTCTCTAAACCCAAGAGAATCTCAAAATGAGATTTCTGAGAGGAAAACGCTGTAGAGATCACAAAAAGTGGAAAATACAAACACAGAAAATACATTTTTACTTTTTGCTTTGGAGTACAATAACGGCGCATTTGCATATAAAAAAATAAAACTTTTATCTCCTCAAAAAACTCATTTTTTTCATCTTTCCTACAAATAATCAAGCTTAGCCTTGATTCTTCTTGCCTGAGAATAATCCTCAAGATCCACTGGCCTGAAGCCATCAGCCCCACAGAACTGTGGCAAAGAACAAGACATGCGCCAGTGGTTGAAGAGATTAAGAAGGCGGAGGTGGGGTTGGCTAGGTCACACTCTGAGAAAACCAACATCCAACATTACTCGCCGGGCCCTGACGTGGAATCCAGAGGGGAAAAGAAAGCGAGGAAGACCACAGAACACGTGGAGGACGGGCTGACGTCGGGCAGGCGGGTCACTCCTGAGAAAGGCTAGAAAGGATAGCCCTGGACAAAAAAGGACGGATTTTTGCCCCACCAGGGGCTGAAAAGGAGCTAAAAAAAATCTTTGAATTAACTGAGAAATTTACCAAAATTATTAATCTGTTGGCGAAAAAAAGTTTTAAATCTTGAAGTTGTACTTTAACGAAAATGAAACAAAGATTTGTTACTTCCAAAAAAACATTATAATGATTTTATAATCTTAGATTAGATCTTAACAAAAACATCTCTTTTCTAGCAAACTCTTTTGCAGACGGTTCAGCATATCTCTCCGTCCTGTGATGACCCTCCTGCAGTTAAAGTCCAGCTCTCCTTTTTCTTCCATCACCTGACAGAAACGTAACCGCCAGGCTTTCTCCACAGAATCAGCTGGAAAATCGTTCATAAAAGCCCCTTTAGGAAATAAAAAAAAAAGAAAAAAACTTGTAGGCAGATGATTAGAAAATCATCTATTTATAAAAATGTTTTGTCCATTTTCCCCTGATCTGGAGAATTTTTTATGATATTCTTAAGAATAATGCTGTGTTCTACAGTTACTGTAAGTCAGTCTCTCGAATATCATTTTTATTGATATTCTCTGACAGTGTTTTGTCTTTAGGAAACAAAATATTCATTCTACTTGACTAATGTGGTTTCAGCTGCTGTGCACGATTCAGCTAAAAAAAAAAATTTCATTAGACAATGATAAATTCCTTAATACAAAATAACATTTTACAAAACAATAAATGTAAAAAAGATTTTTGCAAAACTTGTTTTGCTCTTGCAAAGCTACAGTACAAAACAGGATTTGATGAACATCATTCTTTCTTTTTATTTTATGCTTAGAATTAGAAGACGCACTCTGATGAAAATGGAGTTTTAGCATGTTCTTGTGGCATTTTTCTGATGATAAAAGACATATATTAAGAACATCAAGCATAACATTTCATTTCTTTAATCAAATCGTTGTAAATCAGGAGCAGACGGGCAAAAAAGCTAATTTATGACATAGAAAATAGGCTGGGCGGGCCACAAGCTACTCTCAGCAACAGGAAGGGGAAGGGGGGCGGGGTCGCTCTTCGCCAACGGTCCCGCCCACAACTCAGAGGCAAATTTCTAATGAACTACTGTAGCTCTGCAGAAAATATGTCCTAAAAAACAACACAGGTTTCTTATTTTAATCAAAAAAACAGCAATATTATTCATTAAAAGACCATTGAAAATGCTTTGAAAACATCAAACATCAAAAGATTGTCTGAGCGTTTATTTTTTTTGTGAGTCACGCACTACGCTAAGTTCGGCATGTGACGCCAAAACACGCTAAATACGTTTTTTTTAACATGCATTTAGCTTATGGTGTTCACACTGAACAAGCAGGGAGGGGCTTCTTCTTCTTTTTCTTACTGTTTATTAGCGCATGTATGCAACCAACATTTAGAAGAAGCTTTGAGCAAAAAGTCAAATCTGGTGAGTCTTGCTCCAGACTTTTTCCTTCACAGCTTTATTCCGATATATGAAGGATTTGCTGTCATAGAATTCCAGCCGGACACAAACTGCAATTATTAATTTCTCCTACATGATTAATTAAAAATGCCTTGGATACGTCTCTACTAAATCTGAGTCTCTGATTGGTCAAAGTTCAACTGGTTTATCTTTTAACATTTTTTTAAATGTAGAGACTTAAAACTGTCATAGAAACGCGCGTAGCTATACGTGAATGCGAGTTTACGTAGGCTATTCATTGGAAGAGGCAACTTGAACGCAGAAGGTTTTGCAAACATAGCTTTAGGAGGCTGTATTGATTTAAACACACAAAGACGCCTTTAAGGATTGTAGCTACAGAATAGGAAGCAGAAGTTTTTCATTACTTTTAAAGGGCTGTTCATGTAGGTATCACACCTAATTGCTTTCTATAAAACGATGACTCAATGGCAGCAATTCTTTGTATATAAGAACGTGCATTTACTGTGAGAAAAGCCTATAGCGACTATTTAAGCCTTTGACTTAACAAGTATTGTTTTCTAGATGTTGATATTATTTTTGTATGGAAGGAAACCACAGCAGATCCTCTTCAATCATTTCACTTTACTAAAGAGAGACCTGACTGTTTAAGTTTCAAGGTTGTCCTGACAACAAAGCATCCAAGTTAGCAAACAGAAACAGAAAATGCATCTTCTGAAGATGAACAGCAACTGTAACTGACCTCTGTGAAGACTCCTGCTATCCCAGCTTGGCACGAACCATGCTCTTCCCCATACTTCTGCTTATGGTCTGCAAGGAAAAACAAACCACAAATTATTTCACTGTGTGCTTGAGGCAACTTTTACTGCAGTTTTCCCTGCATTCCATATGGAGCTAGTCAAAGTCCCGGTCCCATCCAAGAGGAATCCGGGGAAAGAAGGCAGAAAGGGAGCAGGGCGCAACATCGCTTTCATCAAAAAACACTTAGACCTTGGAAAGGGGAGAGCTGGTGTGTTACACAAACATGGAGTTTGGATTTGTGTGGAAATCACAGTTTAAAAAAAAAGCGTGTCAGCCTTTGACTCACTATTTTCACTGTTTTCCACAAAAAAAAAGAAAAGTGTGTGGGCCTTTGATTAATTGGTTTGCATCAAAAGATATAAAAGCTCATTAGCATGAGTCCGAGTAGTCCACTGCTTTCTCGGGCTGCATTTACAAACACCAACGGTTGGTCGAGCAGAGAGATTTGATGAAATAAAAAAAAATGTTTTGCTTAGAGCAATATGTGCCCTGAATATATGCTTAAACAAGACACTTTTGCATTTCCAAGTAAACATTTAGTTTGTACGTAAAGGAAATATAGCGCATTTGATTGTTTTAAGAGTAATCAAGATGGAACACCCCTGCTGCTAACGCTAATACCGACCAAGCTGTGACCTAATCCTATTTCACCTGTATTTGAAAACCTCTCATATAACAGAATAAAAAATCTGTTCAGATCTGGTGCCTGAACACCTTTAAACCCACCAACAAAATCTGGGGCAAAGGCTCACAAAGTAACTTCCTGATTGAAACACAGTGGAAAGTAAAAATAAGCAGAGCTCATTGACTGTAAATGAGAACTGGACCGGACAAATGACATCACCCACAGTAAATGGTTTACTTCTAGTTACAATCAAATAAAGTCATTTCAGTCGTCATTTTTTTCTCGCTCGATATGGATGTTGTCATGTTGGAACCAGAGCTCGTCAGTCAGCAGTGAATGGTTCGAGTCGGTCTGATTCAAAACCAATCAGGAGTGAGCTTGTCAGACGTCCAGCCACTTGAAAGATGCTGGCTACACAAAATCTGGTAAGCATTTTGAAAATTCGATACAGGACTGCCTACTTTAATTGAGGCATCTGATTGGCCAGTTTATAAATTGAACTTCAGATAAAATATCATGAAATTACAAGTGAGGATTATTAAGAACATATTTAAAAAAAAAAAGGTGTCAGAGCAAGAACGGTTATTCTGACCATAGAATGATTGAGTAACAGCCGTTTGATTCTACATAAAGGTCTATGGGGTTTTAGCTTCTTGGAGCCAGCAGGTACTTCCTGTTTGGAACGATAGAGGGGAGGGTCAGTCCAGTTCTCATATACAGTCAATGGCGGAGCCAGGTCAGTTCAAAAAGTTACCACAGCCTTCTCCCGCTAGTGTTTTACTGACAGATCACAAACTGTTGGATCACGTGACCTTTTTTTTTTTCATTCCCTTTGCAATCATTGATCACAGAAACCTACAGGTATACAATTATTATTAATAGTAATATGGAAAATGTGCTTAATTTTTCCTTAACTGTGCTTGTATCAGCGGCTTTAAAACGTTTATTTGCTTTTTTTCTTAAAGGTTTTCAAACAATTGCTCTCATATTTCTCTGAACTTGCGTTTATCCTATAGATCGGCCATGAATGTAATTCAGACAATTTTAAAAATGTCAAAAACGTGTTGCACCTTCATAACAAGGGATGAGCGGTTTGGTCCTGCCCTGAAGGGATGGAGGGATGATGGCGCAGTATCCGTGTGGCAGGATGTGTTCCGAGGCGTAGTACACGTTCTTCCAGCGATGGGCACAGGCCTGCGAAGGGGAAGAGAAAAACGTAGATCTGACCCGGCGCTCATAGAAAACACAGACCAGCAGGCCGGCCTCTCCCAACCATGCTGATTACTTCTGCTTTTTCTGTGCTGAGCTGGAGTCGGCGCGTCTCTGTGGCTGTCAGATGATTGTCGATGAGGAGGGGGAGTCAAGCACGCCGCTAACCAGACTGTAGCAGCCACGGTCTGCGGTCTGAGCTGCAGCCTGAAATCGGGGTTTTGTCAAAGAGAATCCTCCTCATCATGTTGTATTGATGCAAACATCAGGGTTTCATTTGAAAAAAGTAAGAGTTCAACCCACACAAAGGGTCAAACTGCTCAGAAGAAGCTGCTTCTGTAATATTCTGCTGTTGAAACGAGCTGACAGCGAATAATTCTAAAAGAATATGAAGTTTCAGCTTTTTTTTTCAATGTAAAACATTGAAACATATCAGGGAGAAAAGTAGATGATAAAGAGTAGATGTTGTGCCGAGCAGGACACAGACATGTGTGAATGTGGTCACACTTTGGGGGTTCTGGAGGGACTGGGGAGCCTCCGGAGACACTTTTGGATGCCTCTGTGCAAACTGGGCAACTTCATTTCCTCCAACAACTAAAAGAACAACTTCCCTCCCCTTCATAGAAGCCTAACACACACGGCTAATCTAAATGAACTTTGGGGCTGCGCCTCTGGTGAGCATAAACACAGCATCAAATGTCTGTCTGGGAGCAAGATGCTAAGACGACGATGATTTGGGCTTTAAACCAACTTTACAAAAAAAAAAGCTGACATGAATTTACGCTGCAAAAGCAGCTGACAGCGAGTAAAGCAGCGAACAAAGCTAAGAATGCGAAGTCTGCGCTGTTGTCACGATCCCGTTCAGCCTCAAGGAGCTCCGTCATCACAAACACTGAGATGAAATCACCACTGCATACATCTGCCAAACAGCCGTTTCCCGTCGGAGAGCCCATTCAGATCTGGATCAGGAACATTAAAAGAACCCGGTCACTGCAACACGTGGCTTTGAAACGCCACCCCCCGTGTTTCATCACAGCAGCCAAAGCTTCGTTCACCTTTCCAACACTGACAGCCTCTCATGTTTGAACAGACTGACTGCAGCTGAAACTAAGTGCTCTGGTCTGAGGTTCACGCCAGCACATTCCACTATGGTTCAAAAACGTCCCAAAAGGAAAACCCGCCGGGATGAAGAGAAGCTAGATGGATAAAATTGAAGCTAATATTCAGGCACATTCACACCTGTCGTGGACGTTTCAAGAGTTGCCCAGCCAACAAACCGTCCACTTCTGACCCACCACAGGAGACGGGGGTTAATATTTAATGAAAGGCTGCTCTTGGATGGGACCACCTTGGCAAGACTGAAGCCTAAACAAACTCTGCCAGCTGCCCTGTGATCTCTGAGCAAACACTTAGCTAAGCATGCCTGGGATTAGCACCATTTTGGTGTCTTTAAAACGTGCCCCTCCTCTTAATTTTATAAACAATATAAACACAGAGTTATGTCATCGCCTCGATAGTTTCCCCTGTTTTCTCTTATCTACAAAATATTAAGAACCTAAACTTTGAACCTTCTGATTCTGCCAGAAAGAGCAAAGAAAATGTACCAGACTGGAACATTTCTTGTCATTTTTCACCAAGAGTAATGTTGGAACCAGCCGTGGCTTTACAATGCGGCTCGTGATGCAACATTTGTAACATTGATGTGGATTTAACCCAGACATGTGAGGGACACGCTCTGTTCACAAACTCACCAGTATATTGCCATTGGCTGTGTCCTGTCGGGCCAGGCTCACCCCCATCCACTCATCGTCCCGATCTCCTTGGCAAGTCTTCCCACACGTCTCCCGGGCCTTGTTTCCTGAAAGACAATGAGAGCAGTTTGCAGACGTTGAATCATCCGGACAAAGGATGTCTCCGCACAAACAGCTTGTTAACAATGATCAGGTTTTGGATTGTATGTGCAAAAGGTTTGCTGACTGTTAACAGTTTGATGATGGAAATGTCAGAAAGAAAGCAGCAGAACTCCACATCCTTTTAACATTTACTTTCATAACTACTGCTGATGGCAGAGGAAATGCCTTAGGCACCTCACATGTTTAGGTTCTAGTTTATCATGCAATATCATGAGAGAAGCATCTGATTCCATATTCATTCTACAGCAGTGACCTCAAATATCAACCCTGCAGAGCCATAGAAGCTAAGTTGAGCGAAAATCATGCACCAAATCACCAAAACTGACCTTCTGTAGCTGAAATGACTCCATATTACTTATAGATATAACATATAGTTGTTTCAGAACTAAAATGTAAAAAGATGTTGGAAAATATTCAGCTTCAAGATTACTTTTTTTTGATAAAGGAAGAGGAAGTCAGACTGTAAAACAGCTGCAAAGTCCTGTGCAGAAATGATCATAAGCATCTGTGTTTACTGAAAGTATAAGTTTGCATCTGTGGATTTGCATCTCCACTTTCACCAAGTGGTTCTCCATTTAGAGCCAGCTCACACAAACAGACGTTGAGCGTCTTTTATCACTTGGGTTCAAGGCAAGCACCATAAAAGATATCGCTTAACAGTTAGTTTTCTACTTGTTGTCTGTTTGTTCTGGTTACTCATTGACTAATGAAAAAGCCAAAGCTTATCCTGCTCTCTCTCTGTCTTGAGCACAAGAAGGACAGAGCATGATGGGAGGTTTCAAGGACCTGAAAGGAACTTTTTTTTGGCTCACATGCTTGGAAAATATTATCAGAGACATAAATCATACAAATGAAAATATGTAGGGACCCCTGCACACAGACCCACGGTGTGTCTCCGTACAGCCTGGTCTTTAGTGAAGTCTGAGAGGAGCAGGATAGGCTGCATCACTCGGATAAAACAAAACAGATGCTTGGAGTGTGTGTGGGCTCTCCAAATCGACACATTTGCGTGCGCTAGAGCAACCAGATTGGTCAATGGGAACTTTTCCCGTGGTTGTCGTGTCAGGATGCGCGCGGTCCTCAGACTGAGACAAAAGTGGGTGAGTGTGAAGTTTCGGGCGTTTATGACTGACCTCTACCCAAGTCCATCTCTGTGCAGCGGCGCTCAGGGTTGCTGTGCACCCGGCACTTATACACAGCGCCGGGAGAGCGCACCGAACTGCTGTAGGAAGAGTTCGCCCGGGGCGCTCCAACTATCACCCTGCAGGCGCGAACGGGGGACACAATGAGAAATGTTGCAGCGTTTGCACCACACTTTCTACTAAGACTCTGGTTGCACGTTCCCTTAAACACGAGGGAATTAAACTTTGTGGAAGTAGTAGAAGTTACTTTTAGAAGTTCCAGACTCACCAGCGTGTGTTGTCATGATAATGCTCCAGCACGGAGTAGCCAAAAAAACTAGACTGAGGTCCGCGGAACACTAAAGGATGTTCCAAGTCTATATTATAAGAATAAGCAACTGAAAACGAAAGACAGACATAAAATACATGTTGTAGACCCGTTCTGTGTCCTTTCGGACGAGCCATCCTTGCGCGCATCGTGCGTAAAAACGCGGCCAAAAATATCCAAAGTATGAAAAGAGGGAAAAACTCCAATAAAAAAGAAAGAAACAAATAGACTACAGCTTAGATTATTCTTCTTGAGCACAGCAAGTAAACTGTGATGGCATGACTAAAGCCTAGCGCAGAAAAGTCCACGGTCCGGTAAATAACGGTGCGTCAGCTTCTCTCCATTCTCTGTCTGGGGAAGTTGTCGCTTGCAGGCTCCCTGTCCTAGAGATAAATGCTGCCAGGCGTCAAGTCAGCGAGAGAAAACCTGGAAAGAACCTAAACCTATTCAAAAAAGTAAAAGCATCGACGTTTACGCAATGCGGACTGTATCCATCGGTGTCTTAATGTGAAAGGGTAAAACCGGATCGTGTGTATTTTTAAACCACAGCCCTCAAACGCGCGGTCACGAACGGAGACGGATGGTTTTTAAGGCAAAGAGCTTCACGTTTCACCCGTGGGCTTTACTGGGGCTCCGCTCTTAAAGCAATGGGGCGCGCACTGCTGCCACCTACCGGCGGCGGCCAGGAGGAACCAGCAAAGGCTTTTTTCAAATTAATCTAGTTTAAAATTTGATAGCTTTTGAAGTATGTGACAGAAGGAAATTACAAAACATTAAAATTGATATCTGAGGCTTCTCTTTTTTTTACCCTGTGCTACCAAGTGTTTTTTTCTAACTTTAATTTACCTTTTTTTCTTATTTAAAGCAGATGCTTCAGCGTTTTTGCCTCAGTCCATTATGATCCCAGCAGGTTGCCGATTATGGAGGATTTTATTAAATGTTTTCACTTCGTCCCTGACATAAAATGGTTATGACATTTTATCAGAACTGAAACTCATTTAATGGCAAAAAGGCAAAATATTTACTCTTTTTAACTGATTTGGGGCTTTCAGGTGAAATTGTAGGGTTGCCCTTCTATGACGTGAACAGCTGATCTCAGTTTGACCTCTTCAGAAATCATTTTCCAGTACAACCGATGGAGGTTTCAGGTCTTATTGCAGAATGTCATTCCTTACCAGAGGAAAAACAACAAAAATGACAAGTGTCAAAACCAAAAATGAACTTCGAATGTTCTAAATACCTCAGAAGACAATAAGCTCACAGATATTATTCAACTCAAGCTCACCGCAAGTTTTCAATGACATTTTGTTCTTGTGATACATCCATCACTACATACTTTTGACAACTATCTATATTTTAAGATAAAACTGTGATTTTCCATTAGGATTCTAGATAAAAGAGTGACAACAATGCTCTTTTGTAAATAAGATTTAATCCATAAGTCTGAAAATGTATAGCAAGTCAATAAGTGTTCCATACTACAGTGGTATTTCTCATAAAACAATTTACACTTTGGGGTTTTTTGTGAGCGTTATCTTAAAAATATCAAGTGCAGGAAAGCGGCGTTGAACCGTCACCATCGCCATCCGGAGGCTCGTATGTCGATGTGAGGGGGAACGCACCGTTAAAGGGTCGTCAGTGGATTTACATAGGAAGTGAGTCAGACAACAACACAACGAGGAAACTTATAAATCAACTGACTGTCAGCTTTAGAATGTGATACCGTTTATTGCACAAGCCAACGTGTAGAAACAAACCCTAAAACAAATTCTTTATAATCTAAAACATAAATAAACGTCATTTTTAAACTGTGGATTATGGAAGATTATGAAATTCCCTCAAACCTTTTACAAGTTTTCATAGACACACACACCATCTCTTTCACACACAGACTCTCCCATCCCACACACACACACACATATGAACCATGAGATACAGAGAGAAGGGCTTTTTCTGATCCATGGCAGTCTTCCCCTTCAGCACAGTAGCAGCAGCTGATGTGATCGTAAAGACCCCAATCCATCGAGAACTCATCGTAACCACGGCTATGAAGACAGGAAACGAGTTAAAAATACTCAGAGGAAGCTGACATGAAATAAAAAAGTTCAGAGAATTGGTTCTTACAAGTGGTTTTGAGTCTTCTTTGTCCAGAACCTTCTGTGCTTGGTCTGGAGGAAACTTCAGCATGGAGGTTATTACTTTGGCCATTGTCTGGATAGAATGAGAATGGGGGGGAGAAAAAACTCAACAGGAATCTAAAACACATAAATTATTAGAACACATTCAAATAGTTCATCATTACCTTCCACATGTGATCCAATTAAAGTTATTCTGGGACAATTAGAGGCAGACAAGACAGAAAAGTGCTTAAAAATGATTCCTGTAAACAAGCCCAGGTCCGTAAACGGAGGACATAATCAGAAACAGGGCTGCAGCGGAGGACAGCTAACCGCCTGAATGACGTTCAACAAATGGCACATCTACGTCACGGCCTGCAGGACATCCTCTGTACGAGGGAGGTCTGCCACATCGCCATAAAGGCCGACTGTTAACAACCGAACGGGGGAAATCCCGCTGACTTTAGGACCCCCTTCCAACTGCACACTTCATTCACGGTTAATGATCAGAACCACGACAGGGACACTTTTATATGGGCTCCCATATGGCCTCAGTTTGTGGAGCAGGCAGAGGTCATCCGCTCAGAGACCGTGGGAAGGACTTCCCTTTCATATACAGAATATCTATGTTTGAACATGTTCTTGTGGCATTGGCTCCACACCAACTGCCCCGCCCACAACTAGGAGGCAAAGTTCTACTGAACTACTGCCGATCTGCAGAAAATATGTAAAAAATATGTATTTGGCTGAAAACAGTATAATCAAAATTAAAAGAGCCCAGGCAGGGATAGCTTTCAAAATGGATCACAAAATGATCGTAGAGGGTCTGTAAAAGGAAAGACAAAGACGTCATACTTTTGTTTCCCGTCCCATCATGTATTCGAACAGAACCTTTCTCAGGTACTCCATCTCTGTGGCTTCTGACAGAGCATCAGGAACGGCGATTCCAGGATCTACAAGAAGAAAAACAACAGTTTCTTCAAGATGCGTTTCAGTGGTAAGAATATAAATACTTTTCTCTATTAAAAAGAGAAAAAAGCTGTAAATCTTTTTTTTTTACGTTTTTAATATTTCCCGAGTTTTTTTTAGGTTTTGCATCATCAAACCAAAACCACCAGAACTGATAAGCGTCTCCTTCTAAATCAGAATTAATGCAAACCCGAACCATTACACAAAGCCGTGTTTCTTTTCATTTAACCTCTCTCTGTGAGCTCTGTGGTTGGGCTGAAGCTGGCCCCCCTTGGAGGAGGTGGCAGAGCAGAGGATGCTGTCCAGGTCCAGGGCCATCATGACCAAAGGAGGAGCCTGTTCATTAGCTGCAGACCTCTGTCCCAGCGCTGCCGCACAGACAGACTGAGGAAGTTTTTTTTTCTTTTTTTCCCCATCTTGTGCCGTTGGTGAAACTCCTTTGAGCGAGCGTCAAAAAAACATGTTTTTGAATCATTTAATTGTACTTTTATTCATTTATTTGAGCAAAGCAGAGCTACTCCACACCCAGAGGAGCCAGTTAACCCCTTTATGTCTGAATTCATTTCCAGTTATTTCTAATTTTTGATTTTAAGCAGATGCTAAATTTGGAACAGAAGTGGTTTGATGTGTTTTTGCATCAATAGGCGTCAAAGAGGTGCCTCCCTAAGGTCCCCGAGGAAGACCCAGGACACGCTGGAGTGACTACTTCTCTTGTCTGGCCTCGGGAATACCTCAGAAGAGCTGGAAGAAGTGGCCGGGAAAAAGGAAGATTGGGCATCTAAGCTTAAAACTGCTGACCCCACGACTCCGTCCCGGATGAGCAGAAGATGGATGAATGGATAATTGATGTGTGACTAGTGAGTTTATTTTGTGATTCGTCAAAATTCCATCTATGTATCAATAAAATGTTCATGCTAACTGAGTTGGTTGTAATTAAACACCCAAAGGCAGAGTTTGTGTCAGCAACCACACACGGAAGGCACCTTCTGGACAGGTATGGTAACAATTTGAGCCCTGGAAAGAACGGTGAAGCTCAGCAGGAAGACTTTAAAACCACAAGAGGTGAACAGTAAATGTTTTACATCTCTGCCAACAGCTACAACAGCATCCCAATGAAACCTATGAATGGGAAAGACTGTTTACAGCTCGGACGGGGCTGGGAGCAATCAAGCTACGGCACTAAAAAAAAAAAACTCCCAGTAAATCTTTTCCAAGTTACAAAAACTCTCAGCTTTGGTGAAATGATCTTTGTTCATAAACATCCTGATAGCCGAGCCAGGAGAGAACGTGTGAATGAAGCCAAACGGGGTGAAAAAAATCGCTCTGACCTCTGCCGTGGATTACCAGGTCACCCAGAACTCTGGTGGCCTTTTGTCGTCTTGACCTCAATCTCCCGTTCGTTTGACCACACCTCTGCCAAAAACCACAGCTAAAGTTTGCTAAATGCTACCATCCAGTAAACATGCAGCAAATATTGTCATCCTGAACAAAGTGTTTGGTCTCGACATGCAGATGTGAGAGTCTGCGCCCATCCAGACGGCGAAGTCCAAAATTAAATTTAAAGACGTCTCTCCTTAATCTCCGTCTCAGACAGCAGATTCTCATTATGCTAGGAGAAAAAAATCCCTCAAACTTTCAAGGAAATCCTCTGGGTGTTTGGCTGATGATGACTTTCACAGTGAGAGGATGTGGCATTAGAGGTGTGGCTCCCAACCAACTGTACCCGGAGGCAAAGGTGGACCAGATACCAGAACACAAAAACACATCTGTCTGCGGCGCCCTTATAGAAGAATAAATAAACCCTTCAATGAAAAGAACTTCATCCTAAAATCCATTCAAATTGATAAAATTATTGGAATAGATTAATAAAGTCATACAAATCAAGGACTGCATCATCCGCATACATTTGAAAATAAGTGCTATCGGGAGTAAATGCAATCAGGATAAATGATCACCGTACAGGCAGAAGACTGTTTTGTTTGAGTCATTTTGGTGGCCAAGATTATTTTAGAGAAAACAGTTTTTTGGTTTAGAGTCCTCCTCCTATGAAAATCATGCTTTTTGAGATTTTGACATACTCATGTGGCATTTTGCCCATGAAGGAGAACAAATATAATAAAAAAAACGTTTCATTTTTGCATTTCTGAGGATTTCTCCTTTCTCCACTGTCAATCAAACCGTCGCAAAGATGCTAGTTTTGAATTAGAGAGCTGTTGTGATGTCACAACGGACCAGGAGCGCATGGGCAATTTGCCCTGTTCACCGTGATCATCAGCTCTGGCAGAAGAGAAGTGAAGATGGCACATTGCTGCATTCCCGCATACATTTTAGGTGCGTCCAGCGCTGGATTTTTTTTTTGTTGGACGCACGTATTAAAAAATTACATTTAAACTTCAGGTCCCTAATGTGTTCTCCGCTGCTGGACCTCAGATCGTGGTTTTACCTTTGACTTTACTTTGAAACTGCCCGGTTTCAAAAAATATCAACTGGACAAATTAAAATTAACAGATTAAACATCCACTCTGATGAAAATGGTGTTTTGGGTGTTCTGAACATGTTCTTGTGGCAAGTCTCTGATGATGGAGGACATACGCAAAGTATTTCTTTGTTCAAATCAATGTGGATCAGGAGCAGACGAGGAAAATGCAGTTTGCACATTGCCCGCTTTTTTTGTTGCAGCTGTAATGTTAGGTTGGGGGTGTTTGGGGCTGGACGTTCAGCAGGAGAGCGTGTCAAAGGAGGAGATGGGAAGGGGGAGCGGGGTTGCTCCGCACAAACGGTCCCGAGTGGGACTTTAAAGATAAACTCTACATAGTGTTAATAGGACTGTCTGCTTTCTATTAATGTCCCCGTGTATTTATTTAAAGGTCTTCTTTGTGTGATTTTAAAATGTAAAAACTATCAGGTAATTTGATGATGAAGTGATCATTCAGAGACCAAACGAGGCCAAATTCCTGGATCCGTTTGAATCAGATTGAAACCCCGTCCCCCCAGTAAAAGGTAAATCCCTTTAACGTGGGCTGTCCTCAAGCTTCAGGTACGAAGGAAACTGGAACAAGAAGCAGAACCAAGTGATTTGTGGCGTTGAGATTACCTTTCACTGAGCTCCCCAGATGAGTTACAACAGTGCTGCGGTGCAGAAATTTAATCTTGTCCTCCAGCGAGTGAATCTAGTGTGGAGAAACAACACATTAGCTTTGACCCTCAAGGGTCACCTAGGCTTTAAAGTCAGACGCACAAAGGCACGAACGTGGCCGTCCTGGGGGAGCGTTCTGGAGGACGATGGTGTGTGAGAGAAATCTGTGGGAGGTGCTGATCTGCTTGTTTATGGGGTTAAAGCAAATGTAAACAGATGTGCTGTGCAATTAGGTGGATGCAGCTAACGTGCAGTAGCTATTCTAGCTGGAGGCCAAATGTTATTGAGAATACGGAACAGGGGATTTACTGTTTAATTATCAGGCCAGGGAAGACAAAGGGGGTGGAAAACTCACTTTCTCTATAAAGCCCTGCTCCTTCAGCCGAGCCTCGCTCAGCAGGGTCGTCTTCTCAGCGAGCTGGGCCTGCGGATGGAGACGGATGCACTAAATATCTGTTTGTTTTTGGATAAACAATCCTTTCAGCTGATGAGATAATGAATATAAACTAGAAGGTACCTGTAGGTCCTCTGAGGTCACCTGTGCGATAAAAAAAAACATAAGATAAGTATGTGAGCTGGCTACATGACACATAGTGAAAATTTTGATTGACAGAAGTAATAAGTGATCAAATGTTTTGAAAAGAAGGACGAAAAGTTGCTCAAGTGCCCTGAGTGCGTTTGGCTTTATGAGAACATTGTCTGCTTGCTGTCTTTTATAGACCCAAGTGTCCATGTGAAGAATGGCTCCAGAGGCCCACAGACAGGGAAGACCTCCTGGACTCATCTAGCGCCTTGTAAAAGGATGACCTCACCTGGGAAAAATGCAGCGTCTCTTCATGCAGACGAGTGGAAGTGCAGAAAAACCTCGCCCGCCGCATCGGCTTAAGAGCACCAGAGACATACATCTCACTGCAGCCTAAGCTGCCACTTGCTGCGTGTTTTGCTGTGAGGTAAACCTAAAACCTACATTCACCTCGTATAAAAGATAATTGAGAACAGAGAAAAAGGCTGGCCGCTGCCTCACGGGCCGCCGTTTTTTTTTTTAAGTAAAACATTCCTGAGGGATTTTTCTATGAGCCTCACAGCATCCGGCAGTTTTTGGAGACCAGCCGGATGGGATGGGGATCAGGGTATGTAAGTGAGTTGTCCCTCAGCTCTCAATAGAATTTTAATTATGAGGCAACCCAAAGGGGGACGAGTAACAGCTGACACGTCTGTTAACCTGAGTGTGAACCCTCAAACGGGCCTGCAGACTGTTAGCACGGACACAAAAATGAAACCACTAATGCTTCTTCAATAATCCAGAGTGGAATGATGGCCATCATCTTCATTTTTTCCAGACATTTTTATCCGCAAATCCTAAAAGACGGCAAAAGCATGACTGAGCTGTGGCAGCAGTCTGATGGCACGGTGGGGGTGTGGTAGTGGTAGGTGCCGCTCCTACCTCTGAGGTGCCCCGGAACCGAGTCTGCAACTCCTCCAGCTGCTTCTGAACCTGCCAGACTCTGTCTCCCATCTCGTCTTCTCGGTTCTGAGAATAAGTCAACAACACCTCAGATCAAATTTTTGGCGTGCATCCCGCCTCCCATCCTTAACCTTCATTTGAACGTCTTTTTGAGTCCGTTTGCATTTAGATGAATGTAAAGAGGCAGCAGTAGCACAAACTTTTAAAAAAACACAATAATGGACTTCAGAAGCTTCAGATTTGTCTTTACCTGAATGACCTGTTCATACTTTTGAACAGTTCTGTGCAAATCCTCCTCCTTCTGAGACAACACGCTCCTCAGCTGGCTGGCTTCCTCCCGATGGCTGCTGATGAGCTCCGCCTCCACGGCCTGGGCCTTGGCTGCAAGAAGGAAAAAAGAATTAGTAACCCGTGAGATCAGATAAGCCCTCTCTCAAAACATTTATTCTTTAACTTTTATGGACCCAGTGGAAAAAATAAATGAATCCACAGCATTGTTGAAAGAGAGAACATGTTTGGTTTAAGTATCGTACAAATTCATTCGCTCGATTTTTGGCTCGGTTATCGATCGACGCTAAAGCGGCCATCAACATGCATCCCACTGTAGTTTGTAAAGCTCCTCTGCTAAAAAGGAAACTTTTGGTACCAAAAGCTATTTTTCCCCATAAAAAAAAGGAATAGGACCAAACTATTTCCCACGGTTTCTCAATGCAATGAGACAAGTGTCTGTTTCTTCTCATGGGAATCCACTGGCAGCTTTATACGTCTCAACTCTAATGAAAATGTTGTTGCCAAGCTGTCTCCACTGTCTATTAAGTCTCTGTGATCAACATATACCACCAGTTTAGAGACATGAGGTCCATCCCTACATCAACGGGGTTATTAAAACCTAATGAAACATATCAGCTATCCGCCTTTTACCCCACTACAATGGAAACTTCTCTTTGGTTCTGTATTTAACACATTTTTAGAGTAAAAGTCACAGTTGTTTACATATTTTGGCCAGGGGTGCGACTTATACTCAGGTGCGACTCATATGTGATTTTCTTTTTAACTAAGTAAATATCAACAACCACTAGAGGGCACTGCAGGTATATCAGTATTTGCTACAGCAACAGAGAAGAAGAAGCACTGCCCAGTCAGGGTGGGCAAAATTGTTCAGAAAGAAACACAGGCGATAAAAGAATTAAATGAATTTGGTGATTTGAAGTGATGTAAAGAGTTTAGTTTACTCGTTAACTTGTTCTTTATGTTATGGTTATCTTAAAAATTGTTCACATGTTGGGCTACTATTCTAAGTTTCTCCTGTTTTATGATTCTTAAATAGCTATGCCTTTCAAGATGACATATACGTTCTTGTTCACATTCTTTCTTAAATAAATTTCTCCCAAAATATAATTTTATTTTACGTTTTCTACTCCATAATGCATTTTCTTTGTACCTGTGACTTGGTCACTGAAGCGACATATTGTCCAAAAACTTCGGTACTCTTTTGGTCCAACACTAACCTATTGGCACAACAAATAATGTTTAATTTATATATTGTTTATTACATTTTTTTTTAAATTCA
This sequence comes from Oryzias sinensis, assembly GCA_037389245.1. NCBI lineage: Eukaryota > Metazoa > Chordata > Actinopteri > Beloniformes > Adrianichthyidae > Oryzias > Oryzias sinensis. Next base: position 4,341,448 of record CM074500.1, read on the forward strand.
ATGCAAATTAGACGAATGTGGCAACCAACTTTAAAATCCTACAACTCAACTATTGAGGTCATAAATGAGCTTAAGGAGCTGCATCACTATTTGCCAAAAGGTGACACCGCAACTGTGGATATAAGACCTTTGGCAAGCATTTCAACTAATAACAGCTGCAAAATGCTTAAACGTGAATTCAGAAATTGCAATTCTAGTTTGATTTGGTGTTTTTATAAGAAAAACAGTTACTGTTTTTTTTACAAACGCAGATTGACAGATGAATAATTTTTTGCCGTCTCACCGATGGTCTCCTTCACAGCGGTATCGAGCTCCTTCTCCTTTAAAGCCATCTGCGTGTTGACTTCTCTCATCAACTGTTTGATGTTTGAATTGTGCTTCAGTTCCAAGTCTTCCAGCTCTTGTCTTAGAACACAAAAAACCCACAATAAAGACATTTTGTCTGAGGAAAGCAAAAAAAAAAAAACAACACAAATTTTGATTGGTTTCCTCGTTTTGAAAGCTTACTTTATCTTTTTGTCGTTCTCCTCCAGCAGCTCTTTTTTCATGTACTCCAGGTCCTGTTCGTGCTCCTTCCTCATGACCCGCATGTCTTTCTGTAACCTGGTGAAATCCTTCTGGATCTTCTCTTTTTCACTCCTGATCTTAGTCAGTTGGTTCTTTAGAGACAGCAGAGAATCGTCAGCGGTCCTGTTCTCCACCTCGCTCCCAGATCGCTGAGTGCCGCTCGCTTCCACCTTCGTCTCAGCCTCAAGCCTGTTTGAATCCTGGAGCTTCTCAGCACTTGCATGATGGAGCTGGACGTCCTTCCCGCATATTTGCTCTTTCAAACGGTTTATTTCAGCGAGAAGGTTCTCATTCTGCTCCTCAGCCTCCGACAGCTTTGCTTGGATTTCCTTCAGGGCAGATGCCGTTTCTTTCAGCTCCTCTTGCTGCCCAGCATCTCTCTGACAGGAGATCAGCTTTTCTTCATAAACACTTTTCATCTCCTCTAAAGCCTTTTCTTTTTGAAGTTTCTCATCACTCAGAATCTGCTGAAGCTGCTTCTCCTGCTCCTCCTTGAGCTTGATCAGAGATTCCTCCAGAGTCTTCGTTTTCTCTTCAAGAGTTTCAAGATGCTTTTTGCTTAAAGCTTCGTTGTTCCTGTTCTCCTCCAGGCTGCTCTGAAGAGCCTTAATCATCTGCTCTTTTTCCTCAATCTGAGCAGTGAGCGTTTTCTGAATCTGGCTAATCTTTAGCTCAGCTTTCTTCTTCAGCTCTGACACTTTGCGAGCGCTCTCTGCAGACAGCCTCTCCTCCGCTTCCTTCAGACTCGACTCCTTGGTCCTGCTGAACTCCGCTTTTATTCTTTCAAATTCTTCCCTTTGCCTACCCAGCTCCTGTTGATACTTCTGGTTGTCCTCCTCGAGGGAGTGCAGTTTCTCCACCATCTCTTGCTCCAAGTTGCCATTCTGGGAGCTGTGCGTCTGCTGCAGCTGCTCCACCAGCTCCTTCTTCTCATTCTCCCTGATGCGTTGATGCTGTTTGAGGTCGGAGGCCAGCTGCTCACACTCGTTCGTCTTCAAGGCCAACTGCTGCTGAAGCTCATCCAGGCGACTTCGACATCGCTCCAGCTCCGACGTCAGGTCGCTGACTTTCTGCTCCTTCTCGCTCAGCAGCTGATCCATCTCAGACTTGCTGATGGACTGATTGTCAAAGCTCCCCTCCAGCCTCTGCAGAGCATCATTCTTTTTAGATATTTCCTGCTCCATCTCTTCCAGCCTGGACTGCAGAGATGCAATCGTGTCGCTGTGTTGGATGAGCCTTGCCTTTGCCATGTTCTGGTGCTCGGACAGGCTGTTCCTGAGGGCGTCTGCTTGCTCCTGGGCAGACTTCTTCTCCTGCTCCAATCTCTCGACGGTCTTCTTCATCTGAGTCGCAGCTCGCCGTCTCTCCTCTTCATGCTGCTGGCTCAGCTGACTTATGGCTTCTTCTTTCTCTTTGATGCTACTTAAAAGCTGATTTTTCACATCAGCGATGATGCTCTCCAAGTCTCGGAGATGCTGCTCTTTTGTTTTCAGATCCTCCGATATGGACGCGCTCGCCGCCCTCATCTCCTCCAGTTTCTGAGCTTGGTCGCTGATGTGCTGAGACTGCCCCTCCTTCTCCTGTGTTAAGGCTTTGATTTGCTCCACCTGAGCGTTTACCTGAGCAGCCATCTGTTCTAATGAAATGCATAGATTCTTCTTCTCCTCAGTGTGCTTTTGAAGATTGTCCTCTAAAGTGCAAATTCCACTTAACTTAGTGAGGACTGTCTTTTGAAGTTTTCCCACATTTTCCTGACTGTGCATCAACCTGCTGTTCAGCTCCTCCACTCGATGTTCAACTCTCTGTTGGAGCTGGTTGGAGGCGTTCTCCACCTTGGACTGAACGTCTTTACAGTACTGGTCCATTCTGGTGATAATTGAAACTAGTTCCTGCTGGAACGCTGCCTTATTAGCTTGTAGTTGAGTGGACGTTTCTTCAAATTTACTTTGCAGGTCCTCATTCTCCTTTAATTTGGAATTTTTCAACATTTCAAGCTGCTCCTCTGTTTCCTTCAGCTTCTTAAGTTTATCCCTGCTCTCCTCCTCTGTTTGTTTTAGAGAGTTCCTCTCATTTAGAACCTGGTCGTATTGTTCTTTTAGCAACGCTTCACCCCGAGACAAAGTTTCCAGCTTAACTGCTGCTTTGTCAAGTTCTTCCTGCAGCTTCTGGACAGTCATTTCTCGCACCGTCAAGTCCTCCTTTAGGTTTTTCATCTCCCCCATCAGCCGTTCGTTTTCTGCTCGGCTCGCGTTGAGCTGCTCAGACAGTTCGTTTAGCTCCTGACTCTTCTCCTGAAGCACAGCTGAATGCTTCTCCGTCACCTCTTCCTCCTGCTGAGCCAGCTTCTCCTGCCACCGCCTCTCCACGTCCTCCACTTCATGCTTGTGAGCGGCGTGGAGTTTCTCCAGTTCCGCCCTGTGGTTGCTCTGGAGTTCTGACACCGCGCTGCTTAGACCTTGAGAGCTTTTCTGACCCATTTCCACAATCTTATCCTGAACCTGCTGTTCTTTCTGCTGAAGCTCCACTTCCTTTTTGGCGAGCTCTTTCTTCGCGTTTTCTTCTGCCTGCTGAAGCTTTTTCTTAAAGTTCTCCTGCATTTCTTTGGCCTTTTGCTTGAACTTTTCCATTTTAGTCTCCTGTGCCTTCAGCTTAGCTTCCACGCTGGTAAGCTTCTTCTCATGAGCAGCTTTTTCCTCCTCCAGCCGTTTCTTCAGGCGTGCCTGTTCGTCCAGCTCAGCTGCATGAGACTTCTCCTTCTCCAACAGCTCCTTTTTGCTCTCTTCCAACTGCCGTTCAGCTTCTTGAAGCAACTTCTGAGTTTGCTGAAAATCCTTCTTTGCTGCCTCCAAACGCTCCTTTAGATCCATCAAATCCTTCTTACACTGATCCAAGTCTTCAGAAGCCTTCCCTAACCGAGTGTTTGTTTCTTTTAAGTTCTGGTTTTCTATCTGGACTTGGGCTAAACTCTGCTGTAGATCTTCAAGTTCCTTAATCTTGATCTGTAAGTGTTCTGCTGTGGAATGTGATTCTTCCTCTAGTGTTTTTTCTTTCAGGGTAAGCTGTTCGATCTCTTTTTCCTTTTCACTTAAAACTGCGGCGAGCTTTTCCTCCAGAGTTCTTTGCACATCTCCTACCTTCTGATCTCGCTCCTGCCTGCTGTTTTCCAGCTCAGCATTCTGCTTTGAAACCAGATCTTGGAAGCGTTTCTCTTGCTCCTGCTGAGCTAACGTGGAAGCGTCTTCTGCTGCCAACAGTTTCTCCTCCAAAGCCCGTTTACTCTTCAACACCTCTGACAACTCGGCAGAAACGGCCTCCAACTCGGCCTGCTTTGCATCCAGTTTTTCTATCGTCTTCTGGTTCATGTCTTCAATGTGTGTTTGGAACTGCATCTCCTTGTCTCTGAGAAGGCTCTCCACCTCAACGCGGTGTTTTTCGATGAGCTCCTGAAGAGCGGTGTTGTGCTGCTGAGTCAGACCGTCTTTGTGTTTTAGCAGTTCCTCCTGATGCCTTTCTTCTAATGCTGCCAGTTCTTCTTTGTGTTGACTCTCCAGCTTCTCCAGATGGCTGGAAAGCTCAGAAGTGACACCAGACTCTTGTGAGATCTTTTCCATGGAACTTTCTAGCTCCAAAATCCTCTGCAATTACAGAAAAAAAGACAATGGGTCGACTTATTTTCAGAGATTAACACTTACAGCTTGACATGACCAACTGGATGTATGCAAAGAGATCTTTCATTTAACTTTAGACTGATAAGTAAATTAGTAGAGAACTTTTCTAAAATTGTAAATTTCCTTTTAAAAGAGAACTCACTGTTCTTGCAGCCTCCAGCTCAAGCTGGATTTCCCGAACCTTAACATCAGCTTCTGTCCTTATGGCCGACTTCTGCAATTCTGAATCCTCCAGAGCCAGAGAGGCCTGCTGCTCCTGCTCCTTGGATAGCTGAGCAAACTCCTCCTTACACTGCTCCTGTGGGGGAACATCTTCATGAAAAATCTACATGTTGTATTGTTTCTGTCTATTGACCCGTGTGATCATGTTACAAACGTAAGTGGAGGAACAGAGAGTGTGCACACCACTGCTTTGTGAATTTTCTCCTTTAGTTCCTCTTCTTTAGCAGCCAAAGCTTCTCTGTGCGTCTTTTCTAAGTTGGAGACCGTTTCCTCTGAGGATTTCTATCAATAAAAATGTTAAAGCACAAGGAAGCGCAAATATTTAAAATCACTTCTTTAAGCATAGCAATACATTCATGTCTAGTTTTGAAATGAATTGACTTGTTTTTTATTATCTATTCTGGTGTACAGCGCATTGTGTTACCAGGTATGAAAAGCGCTATATAAATAAAGATTGATTTATTTTGGATTTGATGTTTGCTGTGTCTGACCTTCATTATAGAGACGACTTCCTGTTTGACGCGTGTGAGCTCCTGCTGCAGGCTCTTCCTCTCTTCTTCACTGGCCCTCTCAACCTCCTTCATTCGCTCATCCAGCTGAACCTGCAGCTGTTTTCTCGCCTCCTCTGCCTTCTGGGCAGCACTCAGAGCTCGCTCGAGCTCTTCAAAAGCTTCAGCAGATGAGCAAAACAAATTAGCATTCAAATATGATTCCAATTTGATTTCCTTTTTTCCCAAAAACATTGCCCAGCACACACCTGATTTCTCCCCTTTTTCCCTCTGATCCTGTATTTCCTCCTTTTGAGCCGTGACCTGTTGAAGTCTGGAGCGCAGCTGTGCTATCTCATCTTCCTTCATTTCCAAGGTCTCATGCATTTGCCTTTTGGTCTCTGCTATTACCATACCCTAAAAAAATGTTTTAAAATCTCTGAGTTAGCATCTGCATTTACCACTATCTATCAATTCATCAATCTTATTAATTATTTATAGAGGAACCTATCATCAACACACTGAAGTATGCAAGGTGCTTGACATAAAAGATGTAATAAACATAATTTAGAAAGTCATAAAACAAACAATAGATTAAAAGCAACGACTATAAAAGACGGAAGTGGAGGAAAATGATGCACGGCGTCTGCAAACCCCCCAAATCTAGATGGAATCTGTAGCTGTCATTATTTTAGCAATGTCACATGATCTGTGGGAGAACATTTGATTTATAGCACCTGTTCACCTGCAGGATTTTATTTTTCTGTAATGGTTTGTGTACGGTGAGAGTATTTTTTCTTCATTCATCACATTTACCTGGAATGACTTTGCAGAACATTGAATTATTTTTTATTTTTTTTAACAGGATTATTTATTTATTTTAGCTCGTTTCAAACACTGGACATGCATCAGTGTCTCCGGCGACTCGTCAAACCTTAAAGCTGCTTCACCCACCTTGTCCTGCTCCAGCTGCTCAATCAGGTTCTTGGCGTCGCGCAGCTGAGTGATCAGTTTGGTCTTTTCTGTTGTGTGCAGTTCCTTCAAACACAAACATTTGATACAATCTTTCTGGCTTTTTTCCAAACCACCAAAGTTGCCTTAAATTAAGCCTAAAGCAGAACACAAGAAAGCCAGATATTCTGGCTCTGTTAGGATAAATTTACAGACGGGACCAGAAAGCAGCCCACCATCATAACAGTGGCACAATTTAAAGTCTCTGAAACAGATTAACTGGCTGGTATTACACTGGAGACTAACCATGTTTAGTTATTGGCTAATGTGTTGCATTTGCAAAAAACTTAATCAGAAGGAACGCAAATCGGGTTTTAAGGCTAGGAATGGAAATGCACATTTTTGTGGTTAAAAAAAAACAATAAAAAACCGACAAATAAGTGAAATGTACACAGGTGACTTGAAGTGTCAGATATTAGGATGTGATGCTTCTTTATATAGAATTACGACTAATAACATAATTTGCCATAAAGACAATGCTAATTGACGAACATAGTTTTAAAAAAAAGCTTGAAGGACATTAGTAAACAAATAAGAAATGCCTGTCATTTCTTCAGTATTTTAGAACCAAGAACAAGCCAAACTGTTCTGAATTCTGTAAAAACAACTCTTTATTTTATGTCAAAGTCACCAAAACTTTGAAATAAGTGCTGTAATTTATTCCAAAAGCAGTTCCAATGAGTGACTGTCGTGTGCTTTGTAGGCATGTTGCAAAACTATAAATGTTTATAATAAATAATTGGTAAAAAGCATGTTATGTCACACTGTAAAGACTTTTTATGAATGTAAACACGAAATCCTCACTGCACTTTAAACCACGCGATACCTTCATCTTCTCCAGCTCCTGCAGCCGCTCCTGCAGCTGCTGGTGCAGAGTTTCATTCTCGCTGCTCAGCTGTGCGCTCCGGTCTTTGTGCGTGCGGATCACGTCTTTGCACTTCTGCAGCAGGTTTTCCTGCCTCGTCACTCGTTTCTGCAGAGTCTCAAGGAGCTTAGCTGGATCACTGTTGCCCTCTGCTGTTCAAAGAAGTAAAATGCACTTTGAAGCAACAACAAAAATCCTTTCCTGAAGAAATGTTTATTGGTAAAATCATGTCTGGTTTCTTTACCCTCTGCAATCTCAGGTTCCAGCTTTTGCTCCTCAGATGGAGTCTGCGATGCAGATGTTGGATCTGCTGCCAACTCTGACTGAGGAACGTCCTGGTCAGGCGCCACTGAACCATCAGCGGCGCCTTTAGTTCGTTTCTTCAACAAAGCAACCTTCAAAAGAACAGAAACAACCACATAACTTCGTTATATTTCACCTTTGCTTTTTTATGAGTGTCGTAGCTTTTTTAATCCCTTTTGGCTGACAAAAAAAGAAAAAGATTCCTTTTTTAGACAGAAACAAAAAGGTTATAGCTGAACATAACTCAAATTATGGTGGACGGCAGAAAAATAGGCAAATATTTATGATTTCTTGGCTGTTTATTTTTTAAGAGAATATGAATGATAACAAAAAACCTTGTCTTTCACTCATGGTTAGGTGAAGCTATTTATTGTAAAATGACTGCATTTAGTCTTTTGAAATCATAATGACATTTGAAACTTCCCATTTGACCCCCATATACAGTTTACACACCTCAGTTCTTAATACCTAGTAGTATTCCCCTTTTTGTTATCAATAACAGCTTGAAATCTCTTGTGGCATTTACGGATGAGGTTCTTTATGGTCTCCGACGGTAGAGCAGGCCAATTTCTCTTGATAAAAAACTTCCAGTTCCTTTAAACTTTGGGGCTGAACTGCCCGTCTAACATCTCCCCAAAGCGGCTCAATGACATTAAGGTCAGGAGACGGAGGCGACCCCTCCAGAAACGGCCCCTTATTTTGGTGTAGCAAATAACAGGTGGATTTGGCTTTACTTTGTGGGTTCTTGTCATGTCCAAATACGTCCCACGTGCAACTTCCGGGTGGATGAGATCAAATTTTGCTCCAGTATTTTCTGCTAATATTCTGCATTCGTCTTTCTTAAAGTTTGACATCCCCATGTGTCTCAGTGGGAACCGTGTTCTGTTCGCCATGGGTCTTGGTGACTCCTCCAAATGTAGCGTTTGTGGATGTGGCCATTGAGATTCATTTTGTTCTCATCACTTCTTGCTCACCTTTCGGCACATCCCTACAGGAGCTTTCACTGGGGTCATCCGGCGTAAAACCTTCCTAAAACACCCGTGTGGATTTAGCAGAGAGTTTTAAACCGGATGCCCTTCCTGACACAATCCAGACTTGGGCGCCCTTGCGGCTACATAGTTACGGTTATCTCTTTTTTCACAGCAGTGCAAACAACACCTGAATAAATTATTATGGCACTGCTTTAAAGCACAAAGAACAAAGCAGTCTAAAAGACCCAAAATGTCAGGTTGTAACATTTGAAGCTGTTATATTAAAGACTTGTGCTGGTAAGAGCATGCATTATTATTACTAGATTTAAATTAGATTTAATTGGCAAATTAATAATAATAAATATCAAGATTGTATCGATTTCAGTAAAACAAACTGACTATGCGGCCACAAAGTTAGTTGAATCTTTTATACATCGATTGGTGGACCACATATGGAAAGATGCACAACCCTATTTATCAGCCATATTCTGACATAATAGTCAAGGAATCATAAATGTATGTAAACTTATGAGCCCAACTGCAAAAATGCGTTTGATAAGGTTTTATTTTACACGCATTGTGTTTCAACCCTCTTCTGACCTGTGTCTGAAGGACGGTGATCATCTGGTCCTTCTCCTCCAACGCTGCATCAAACTCTTCTTGAAGGTGTTTTTTAGCCTGTTGGTCCATTTGAAGTTCCTAAAAGACGTTGACAAAGTCAATTGACTTCAACAGCAGTACATTAACAAGGCAAAGATATAGGAAAAATGAGAGAGGGAAACATGATCAGACCTCCCGAAGCTCTCCAATCCTGCGTAGAGCTTTATCTTGGCTCTGACTGAGGATGGCCTAGTACCCAAAAAATAGTGCTTTGTAACAGCCGGTTATGGAAAGTCATGAAGGACTATTAGCTAACGTTGTAGGGAGTTTACCTGCGTTTTTTCTTTTTCACGCTGCACTGTTCGGTACGCAGTAACAAGCTGCAGCAGAAAGCACACATAAGGTCATATGCATACACAGCTGATGTATGAATGAATGGGGTCACCGGCTGCAGGGCTCTCACCTCCGAGTACTTCCCTCGGTACTTCCCCAGGCTGCTCTCCACTTGAAGCAGTCTGTGCAGCAGTTGCTCTTTAGAAAGCGACTCTGCGCTCCCTGGCGCCTCCTCTGCTTCACTCTCAATATCTGATGGCGGATCGTAGGAGGGGGCCGCTTCATTTTCTCCCAGCGGTGTCAGGGAATCGCGCGACGGGCTCCGGACCAGGTTCTCCTTCGACGAGGAGCGGAACAGGCTTTCCGCCCGGCTGGCCCCGCCTCGGATCAGAGACTCCACGGAGGGAACTTTCAGCTGCAGTTTCTGGGCGAACGACTGCGACTCCTCTTTCTGCAGGGAGCAAACCGAGACAGTGACAGAAGTCGCTGCACAAAGGCAACCGGAGAATCAAAAGGAGCTCCCCACATACTTGAGGAGAGGCGCTTCCATCCCCATTAATGCTGCCTCTGGGAGACCGAGCGGGCCCTTTGGTGGTACTCTAAAGGACAAAAACACCTCATGAGAGACAGAAGAGCTGATCGAGGGGAGCTGTCCGTCGCCGGTTAGTCGTCCACACCCAGCGTGGCTCTCCCTGATTACTCTGGAGGGAGCAATTTTTAGTATTGCTGGGAGCAATGCAGGGGCAATGGGTACCTTCATGCAACTTGGAAAAACAGAGGGGTTAAATAGATTAAAGTACCACAAACAAAAACAGGGTTAAAATGTTACTCTACAGAACAAATATAAGGTCAGGAACAAACAGACAAAAACAGTCAAGTCGGAGAGCCGGTGCTTGAATTAAGATGCTTGGCGGTGCTGTATGCAGCTGGAGCAGGAGGCCACAAACAAAACCAGGGAGCAGCTTTGACGGTTTAGTTCATTAGTTAGCAGCAGGTTCAGAGTAAGCAAACCTTCTCCTCCCTTGTCCAGCTCCAAGTTAACTAAGCAAGCATTTCACTCAATATCCGATGATTTTAAGTTAAAAAAATGTAAACATTCTACAGATAATAAGAAACTGTCTAATAAATATCAAGAGTATGTGACTAAGTCGAAAGATGAAGTCACCGTCCAATATTTAACACTCTAGATTCCCAATCAGATTGTTTTTATAAGGAATATTCAGTCCTTGCATATTTATATATCTGTGTTATTACTTTCTTTAAACTGTCCTGTGCTCTAAAACCAGCTATAGGGGCAAAGAAGGAAAACCTGGAAGCTTCTTCTGAAGGTATGGAAGCTCATTTGTTCCAATGTGGCGTCAAACTGAAACATCAGATGCTATTTTGGTTCCAAACAGAAAAATGACTCATGGAAAATTGGCATCTGACACCTACAGTAAACGGGGACTGAAAGGAAAGCCTCTTATTTCTGCTGAACAAGATGAAACAACGACTGGAAAAATGAGTAGAATCCCAATTTAAATTGATTCTATTACAACATAAAGAAATATCATAAAAAGGTCTAAAACATCGAGATAAATGTTGGTTATCCCAGGACAAAACTGCAAACTATGACTGGAGCAGATTTAAATTTGGTGTTTTACAAACACAAAAATTTGTTATAATAAGCTGAGACATTAAATAAAAGTCCTCTAGTGACACAAAGTGGTTGATGGCCCTCCCTATATCTGATTTATGAAGATAGAGTACAATAAAGATAGGGGAAAAAAAAAAAAAAACGTTACGATACAGCCAGAAATTGATAATTTAGAGCTAAATAGCAACCAGTTTAAAGTTTAATAAAGTAAATAATAATGTACTTTACAATCTGGAATATCAATGATTGACCAATAAATGGGCTTAAATACTCAAACCAAAACAAAATGGTCTTGATTTTGTGTTTTACTATCCCTAAATAAATGATCTCAAACAAATAACATGAAGTTGAGTTTTTATCATTTGAAAAGCATTTGTGCAAATGTACAGGAGAAAGAAATACCATGTTTTTCTCTTGCTTGATCCTCCACACGGATCAGAAAGAAGCTGATTAAACCGACTGTCACACAGCCGAAAACCGCTGTGTGACAGTCGGTTTAATCAGCTGGAATAAGGTTGTCTTCACATGGAAAGTTTTAAAAATCGGCTAGACGGCTAAAAAAAAAGTCAATGTGGGTCAAAAACTTATGTTTGCTAAATTAAAAAAAACTCATAACTATATCACCAACATCCGTCAGGTCTCCAAACAAAGACTTGTGGGGGAAAAGGGGACGTCAGGCAACATAAAAAGGGTGTCAGAGGGGCCTACAGGGCAAGCAGCTAAAGCTATCTAGAAAAAAAAACATTGAACTCTTCATAAAGTGGATCAACAAACCAACAGAGGGCATAACGCATCAGAGTTTCTTTCCCACCCGTTAGACCGCATCTCCCCTGAGATGCAGAGTTAACTCGCATACGAGATGCCTTCTTGTTGCTAAATCCAACGCAAACAGGAAAGAAAAAAAGCAGGGAACAAGCAGTCCCGGGCCACAGTCCTCTATCGATTCCCAAAAGGCGCAGGAGGAGACGGGAGGAAGTAACGGGACAGGAGGAGGAGGAGGAGGAGAAAGAGGCAGGAAGTGAGGACGAACTCACCACACTGGCTACCTGGGCCGTTTTGGGTCGTTTTGAATGGTCCAGAGCAAAGATAGTATACTCTGAGAGAAAAGCGGGTTCTGCTATCATCCCGGCCAGCATCTGACCCCCATCAGTGTAGTAATGGGACGAAAGGTGGGGAAAGGAGAGGAACAACAGAGAGCAATGAGAAAAAAAACAACACAGTGAGCATGAAAGAGAGCTGAAGGGAGTGTGGCCGTCCTGGGAAGAGGAGGCTGTTGGAGAAATGCTGAGATGAATGGAAAAGAGGTAGAGGGACTGCAGGAACTGGTGGAAAAATAAGAAAAGTAAATCATTTTAGCCACATTAATGCCATGAAGAACAGTCTGACATCTCTTTAAATCAATTATAATACTCATTTGTGTAAATAAGACTTCAAAGGTTGAATAAATCTTTTAAGAGATGTCAAAGTGTTTCTGAAATGGAAAAAAGAAAAGAACTAAACTGTTATGCCACCAGAACATACCGAAACCACAAACAGAGTTCTTAAAAACATGATCAGAAAGCAGACCTACAGGAACACCTTCAGTATTCCATCTTTCAGGAGTCAAAAAGCCAAAAGGTTGAAAACCTATTCAAAGAAAAAAAGAGAGTTATGACTTATCCTTGTTTTTAGAAAATATTTTATTTTTTATGTCTTCATGAATTAAAGGCCTATACCATGCTATTCTTAAGCCATTTATAGTAAACACTATCCACATATGTGAAATTATTTTACCTATGACACACCAAAGAATTGCTTTTTTTTTTTAATAGGAATGCAAATAAACGCCACAAACACAGACTGTTTTGTATCCAAGTCAGACTCCGCCTACAAACATCTAACGTGCTCAGCCATAGCAGGATAAAGCATATTAGAGGGACAATATAGCCATTCAAAACCAGGGGAGGAGAAAAATGACCAACTATTCATACACAAACTAAAATACGAAAATAAAGGAGCATCTCTATTGATGGAGTTTCTGCTGCAAAATGTCTGCAGATCACAACAAACAGCTAACAATGTGCTGTTGTAGAAGAAATGATGATAAAGTTATAACTAAGCTAACAAAAATAGGACTGCACTCCATAATTACCAATATTTCCAAAACATTAATAGAGTCGAAGCTCCAAAAAACTATTTCGCAAATTGCCGTCTTCATATGCATAAGCATAGTCTTGTTCCCTGTGCTACACAAGGTTCACCAGTGGCTTCAACCTTTTAAACGAGCTTTCATTACATTCTGGGGGGGAGGCGTTATGGTTCATGAAAAGAGGACAACAGCATTCCAGTAAATGAACTGCTCGCATGTTCCCGTACGGGGCAGGACCCACATGGGTTGTCCGAGGCTGTGTAGGGTCGTGGAGAGGTTGCATCCTAAAGGGAGCGCGGGTGAGTCTTGCAGTTCCCCTGAGACTTGGCCGACCTCCTTAAGGAGCATGATGAAAATGGAACGTACCATTGTCGTGCATTTGGTAAGTGCATCAATAAGTATTTGTAAAGGTAATACAAGATGAACACACTTTTGACGCAAGGTGCTATACACCCCATTCTAGTCATTGGTAAGGTTGGAGTACTGGCTCCTTACTGACAGCACGAATGCCGCATGCACAGGGTGTGCTCATGACACATACATGCCTTGCAGGACACATGAAGGATGGCCACAAAAACCACACCCCGTCTCTCTCATTGACTTCACTTGAACAGCCCCAACCGGCTCATTGCACATTTTGAGGGATCTAGAAGGATGAAAAAAGAAGGGAAAAAAAAAGACCAAGCAGTCTACGACCTTGATATTTCGGGCGGTCCACCTGCATGCCCCATCCAGGTTTGCCCATTTTTTGTCGCAGACAGCCCGTATCCACCCGTAAGGACAGCTATGACTAAGGCCTTAGAGTCAACGGCTAATTCCCTTGAGTGCACAGAAGATTTCAGCTCACCGTTTGATCCCCGTTTGTTCAAAAAGAGCCAAAATGACAACAAGACAGACAACATCTGAGACAAGAAAAATGAAGCTTCTGATGTAAACAAAAACTAATAAAAATAAGTGCTGCCAGAATAAAATAAAATACAAAAAACAACCACAAGATTGTGATGACGAATGGTCTTAAAACTAAAACTGGACACTTTATCTCAATTTAAAAAAATAAATGCGCTGGTTTCCCAGATGTTTAAAAAATAAATTCATCTTCAATACAGAAAAAAATACCCCACATGAATGCTTGATGCACTACGATGTCTTGCCGCATTTGCTGGTTACTTGTTTATTCTTGCTAGGCATCCAAGCCACAGCAATCAAAAGGCTCTGGTGAGTTATTTTGGGGAAGATAAATTACATAACCACAACAAACAAACACTAAGGACTGGAATGTCAATGCACAAATGCTTTAAAGCAACAACTAGAGATTTAAAACCAGCCTCACCTCTCTGTCACTGGGAGAAGGTGTGACATCGTGGTGAATAGGGTGTGGCTGGCTGCTACGCCGGTCTCCACCGCCCATCTGATAAATGAGACAAATGGGCTGTTAGGAAGCAGAACTAGCATCCCTCTGAGCTTTGATTCATGTCAGCACTAAAAAAAAAACTCTAATCAGTATTGAATAGATGCAAAATGGCCTGACAAAAACAGACGACATAAAATCTTAAAGAAATGTGCTTATGTTGTGGCACTTTGTGGTGCTAACCAGTTAGACTCGACACATTTATGCTTTCAGTCTTTCAAAGGTTAAGTCACTCTTTGTTGAAATAAAATATTTTTGTTGAGTTTTGTGGATAAATGAAGATTTAAAAGCCCGTCTGCAGACCGCAACATAACAAAAGGGAAAAGACATAAGAATATGTTGTTGAAGGTGGAGGATGCACCAACCAAACCAACAGTAAAAGACAAGGTCACTGTGGTTGCAACCCATTTAAATTCTATTTTTTTAAAAGTCATAAAATAAAACCCAAACTTTACTTAAAGACCTACACCAATAAAAAATGTGTAGGTCCTAATGCTTGTAGGAACTATATTAGGCAAATTGAGATTAAAATTGCATTTCTGACTATTTATTCATATTGATGCAAATCCGGAGCAGGCGAGAAAAATGCAGATTGAAAAGGATCTTATTTGTGACATAGAAAATACGTTGTGCGGGCCACAAGCTTCCTGCTCCACTGATGCATCCACTTGAAGACGACTAGATCCATGTACGTCTTTGTTTTCCTCGGCTGTGCTGGAATCTTGCTCTAAGCTGTACGACAGGATAGCACCAATATAGCTGTCCATTTTTTGTTACACCAGAAATGTTAGTTTGGGGGTGTGAGGGGTTGTAAGCCAATGAGTGAGTGTGTAAACAGAGAGCTCTCAGGTATGGGTGGCGGGAAGGGTGGGTGGTGTTGCTTCACACCAAAAGCCCCGCACACAATTCAGAGAGGTCAAATTATCTATGCATGTTCACCAATCCTATTAATAGGGACAATCATAGACTAAATCAACAAAAAATGGCAGAATTATATAAAATGTATTAAATAAATAACAGTAAATTAACAAAAAAAAGAATACAATAAAACAGACTTTCATTATTTTCACAAACCTTTGATATGTTAAAAGACAAGTTTTAAAAGTTCAGACGTCAGCAGTAAAAAAAAGTAAAGGTCAGGTGAACTACTGCCGCTCTGGAGGAACTATGTCCTAAATAACTACATAATTATAATTAAAAGATAAATGAAAACGCTTTGAAAGTTGATCAAAAATTATCAAAGTGGCTCTTTAAAGACTGTCCTTGTTATGGAAGAAAAACTGGTTTCTGCAGGTCTCTGGATTCTAAGCATGCTTTGTGACAAGTCCCCCTCGTTAAGGCAGGGCCATCAAAATCCAGCCCTTAAGGGTCCGGGTCCAGGTGGTTTTTCAGGTGTCCGGATCAAGTGTTTAGCAAATAAT
The DNA here is from genome assembly GCA_037389245.1 of Oryzias sinensis. Lineage (NCBI taxonomy): Eukaryota > Metazoa > Chordata > Actinopteri > Beloniformes > Adrianichthyidae > Oryzias > Oryzias sinensis. The sequence goes on from CM074500.1 coordinate 4,357,069, forward strand.
AAGCTGCAAAAGTAGGGTTATTGAGGAAACAAGCAGGACAGCAGGCCTGAAATTTGACACCTTCGGCCGGGCAAAAGGCTCATGGGAAAAATTAAAGATCAATTAAGTCAACTGAGTATGTCTTATCCTAAAATAAAAGACTCATATGAAACAGAAAAACCAAACAGATTTACTCTACTATTGTAATGTTTGTAATTTAGAGACGATACATGCAGTAAAAATTTACACTAAACTATTTTTGTCATCTTGTTTTAGAAAGAATAACTATCACCAAAATCAACAACTAGTAAAATGTTTAGTTTAGTTAGTTTCACTACGCCCTTAATACTTGCTAAAACGGCAAAATTACAGAAAGTTGATTGAACTTTGCCGGGAGAAACCATTAGTTTGACAGTTAGCTTGATGTCCTTTTGTGCAGTGTAAACATAGCTGGGATTAGTTAGCTGTCACAGTCACAAACCTGGGCCTGCTGAGATGACTGCGCATTCCTCTGCGGCGACTGCTCCTCATTTATCTTCTGCTTGAGCTTTTTAAACATCGTTCCACGCAGACGCAACTAACGAGTGGACAGCAGAAAGTCTACTCCCCGTCAGTGGTGTTTATTAAATGCTAGCTTCGCCAAACATAGAGCTTTCAGGGCTAGACTTCCTTGTACGCGTCTGACTTCCAGCAGGTGGCAAAGATCACTGCGCATGTGCGGCCAACGTGGAGGAAAACAGAAACGTCAGACTTAAAGGGACACTTTCGGGAAGAATTACCTGCAGCGCCACTTAAAGGAAAGGAGGGGAACTATACGACCAGGGAAATTTACGTTATATTATATTATATTATATTATATTATATTATATTATATTATATTATATTATATTATATTATATTATATTATATTATGTGTATGTATTTATATATCTGAAATACATTTTTTTATTGGAAACACAAAGGGGGAAAAATTGATTTAGATGTCAAGCACTGGCAAAGTTTAATTGTTTTAAATAAATTCCCTGTTTTTATTTATGTTTTAGTGTATTCTTTTATTTGATATTTAATTTAATTACAATTTTTTATTAGAAAATGAATGTAACAAGACTTAAAATCAAATAAATATCCAGTTTTACATTTCAAATACAATATTTGAAACAATAAAATTTTAATCTATCTATAAATGTATTGCACTTTGTGAAATTGTTTGAAAAAATGTCAACAAAAATATACTTTTGTTTACCTTGTTGAACAGCTCTGTTTTTAAATGAAAACCTAGATTATCGTTTTCTTTTTTTTATGAGCCAAATTCATAGCTTTCATTTATCTCCATGCATAACACTGTCAAGGACATAAGTTTTCTTTTAAAACGTTTTTACTGTTAGATGATGCTGCAGTAAATGAAATCAGAAAACTTTACATGGACATAACTATAGGCCTATACTTTTAATAAAAAAATGTTGTTTGGTTTTTTTTTTGCCGCATAATACATCATTTAAAATAATGATTTGTCTATTTCGTTTTGCATGAAAAACCCTCAGTGTGGTGAAGTTACATTTGAGCTTTTTGGGGGAAATATATTTAAATGAGTCCTTTTGTATTTGTGTATGAATCAGTTCTTGAAAATGTTTAAGTTGTAAATACACACCCCTGCAAAATGTCATCTTTAAAAACTCAGAGCTGGATTAGTATTTATCCAATAGGTAGCAAGTTTTTTCAATGTTTTGGTCAAATTTTCCAAATGCTATTCCTACAGTTTACATCAGTTTACAGAAATTATCCGGAATAAATCAAGTAGTAGGTGTTTTTTATAACTTAAGTCAGTATAAAGATGTTTTAATTGAATTAGACAACAAAATAATGGAAAGATTAAGTGTCTGTGTAGTACTACAGTATCATCTGTCAGAAGAGGGCACTGTTTAAGCATCCCTTCCTATAGGATAGGCCTGTAGGCCTGGTAAAAGCACAACAAACTCAGACTTTGTTTAAATTTTAATGTCCTATCAAGTTTTTAAGGCAGGAGCTATTTTTTTCCTGCTAGTAGAAGGTTAATTACCTCCTCTTTATTCTTTGGCACAGCAGTTTCTCCAAAACTGGATGTTGCAGGGAAAATCTGCATTGTGGGAAAGGCTTGCCAGCTTTAGCGGCTTCCTGTGTGGTAATTAATGCCTTTTTGCTAACGCACCTGAACTTGTGCCAGCAGTGCAAAGCAGCTGAACGAGGTGCAGAGCCTGTACCATAAAAACAGATTGTCTCTGCTGTAGTACAGCAAATCCTGTGCCACCGTGGTGATGAACTGAATACATTTCCTCTGCAAGACCTTTTGCAAAGTTTAGAATTTAATTAATTAATATTTAATTAATACTTTGATGCTTGTAGTTTTTGTTAAAATATTTATTTTTGTTGACAGCAGGATTGTTAGTATTATATCCTGATTTAAAGTTGAATGAACACCACTTGCTGTAAAAAAGAAAAAGAAAAAAAAGACCACAAATTATTTTTCAGTGGGTGGAAATATAACAGCAGAATATTAAAAAAAGCGCTCAATTTTACAAAAACTCTGTTGAAGGTTTTAACATTTACTTTAGGTTTGAAAACTTTTACAGGTCTTAGTTAAAATGCTTCGCCACAACCCATAAATCATAGCTCTTCTTGTCGGTTATGCGTTGCGGAGCCTTAGAGCTTGGATAGTTCAAACTGTATCGATCGCATGCTAATTCAGTTCTAAAAATAGAAAATGTTAGTTTACTGTCCGTCTGACTCATGATGTTCTCGGGTGAAAAACTGAAAATGTTACAGGAGGAGGAGAGAGAAAACATCACTTTACTGGGATGTGAAGCAAGGTTCAAATGTTTGTTATGCTACTTCCTTTGAGATTTGGCCCTCACACTTAATTTGAAACCAGAAGTGCCCATCTCTGAGGTAGATGATGCTGTCTAATTTAGAAAGAATTGTGTAATTTTAGGCCCTGGAGCGAATAAATCTAAATAAAGATACAATTTGCCTTTTTTTATTTAGCATTCTGACTCAAATGCGTTGAAGCCTTGAGGGTCTGGACTCATCTCTGACTACTTTGTAGTGGTTAATATCCCACCCTGAGGCAGAAGATTTGAAAGAAAAACAATAAAGTACGCGAATTTGATTAGTACTATCAATAAACAACATGTTTTCTTTGTATTCATGCAGACTGTAGAGCTGCAGTCGTATCTGTACGAGTGTGCCTGCTCCTTTTTTTAGAAGTCCTGGCCAATAAAGGATTAGTGGGACTGCAATGTTTAGTTGGCACAAAAAGAGCCAAGAGTGGCACAATTAAATGTCACCGAGTGATGGTAGCTAGGTTTGGTGATAAATGGTTCAGCAACCTCAAGAGGGGGAAAAATAAAGATTTGACATCTTTCTTTTCACCCTATGTATTATTGAAGAACACAACTGGTGGTTTAAATGTAGAATTGCTGTAGAACAACTGAGATGTTTGTATATGAATATCACGGTGTTGGCTGCATTCCACCTAGCCGCCAGTTTTCTGGCTGGCTTCGTCTCAGCTGACCTCAACACTTGCATTTCTGCATGTTTAAAGTGCACTCCTTCCAGAAAAGTCAGTGTCTGCTGTGGAAAAGATAAGCTGCTCATATTTTTCATATACATGCATGAGTAAATGAAGACTTTATACCAGCTGGGTGCCTCCATTTGAAGGGAAGTATAAGAAAAGTGTACCTTTTTATAGTAAAGCAAAGGAATTTAAGTTTTGTGGATAGTTTTGAAACTGGCGGATCTCAGAATATTAAATATTTTGCTTAATTATCAAATCATCAAACACTAAAAACTCTAAATTAACCCCTTCAGGATCCTGTGTCACTAATTCCTAACATACCATTGAATCCTGGACTCCATTTCATTTAAGATTACCTTTAATAGAATAAATAAAAAACTTAACAAATTATATGAAGTAAGCTCAGACATGAAAGGGTTAAAAGATAAACTTATATGGGGGGGGGAAACTCTCCAAAAAGACATTGACTTTGCATCAATGTCTAATCTTTTTATGTTTTGCATCACTTTTTAACTGTAGAGAAGAAAAATAATCATTTAGTACATCTGCCACGAAACAGATGGCCCTGAGTTTCCATCACATTTGATTATGACCTGAATTTAAAAAAGGAAGAGTTATTTGAACTGAAATGGTGTGTTGTTCTGTATCTTGGTTGCATTGCAAACACACAAAGCTTCTCTAACACTTGTAATTTCCATATTACAAGAAATAAAAACTCAGACTTTGTATTGGACCGAGCCTTTGTTGGTAAAGAATTTTTGTAAAGGCTCTGCAGCTTTTTGTCAAATTTGCTGAAATACTGAATGATGCTTCATAAAATGTTTCCTTTATCTGGCTTGGCTTTACTTTCAGATCTCACATCAGCCAACACTTAAGAAGATTTATTTTTCCAAACAAATTAACTGTCAAAATGTAAAGAGCTGGCAATTAATGATTTGAAACCACCGAAGAGCACGAAGATCCTCTAAGTACCCCCTGAATTTTGAAGACCCACTATGAAAATTGTGCTGTTGTTTCTTTTTAACGTGTTCTTGTGAATTTTTCCTGATGATGGAAATATATTTAGATTGTTATTATTATTAAAACTGAATTCCTGAATATTTCTTATTCAAATCCTGATGAATCAGGAGCATATGAAGAAATGCAGATTGAAAAAGTAGCTGTGTTGTAGGTGCTGCAGTCGGAGGGCAACAAGCTACCTGCTCTGCTCCATTCGTACTTTTCCTCATCTGACCTGGAATCTGGCTGCAGCTGGAGAGCTCCAATATTGCCTCCATTTTTGTTGTTCCGGTAATGTTAAGTCTGGGTTGTGGGGGACTGTAAGTTAGCGGGAGAGAGTGTAAAGGAAGGAAGGATGGGAAATGCATGCTAGTGTCCTTTGTGCTAACAGTCCCGCCCACAACTCAGAGGGGAATTTCTAATAAACTACTGCCGCTCTACAGAAACTCTGTCCTAGAAAACAACTGTTTTTTTGGTTTTGCCTAAAAATAGCAAGATCCTAATTAAAAGACCACTGGGAACGCTTTAAAAAAAAGGTAAGATGACCGGAGTGGGTCTGTATTGAGACACCTTAAAGTGTCATGTGATGGAACAAGCTTTTCCGCTTTCCACTCATATTTTACAAATGTTTTGGTGTAAAAGTGTCAAACCTTTACTTTTTATGCCGCTTATTCTGAAATAGTTTGATTCCTAAATGTGTCTCTGAAAGCATCCCAACTGAGGAAAACCTGTTTACATAATCTGTGAGATTCTATATTTTGTCAAAACTCCTCGACACAAATCATTTTCTACACCTTTTGTTTGAGACCCAGAACAAACTATTACTAGCTTTTTTTTTTACAGCAATTCGATTTTTACAATTTTTTAATATTCTTTGAATCACACGGTGCATTTCCACTGCAAAAGTTACACGAGCGCAACAACTCTCAAGATGGATGACAATTTAAACGACTCCCTCTGGCTTTAACAGCATCAAACAACCTGTTTAAAGTGTTCTTCAAACTGTTTCATTGACTCTGTGAACTCTGAATGTCTAAAGATCAATAGATCCGTTCAATAAGTGGTGGCAACGGTTCCCCTCCCTTCAGATTCTGCATCCTGTGTGTTAAACAAGATGCAAAAATAATAAAAGTATCTGCTCAAATCAATCCTTCCTTTATTTTGGGTTGTTGAAACAGCTGATTTGGATGCTGATGGATGGATAAAAGCCGGTAAACTGACCAACTCTCGCTCCTCTTCCATCTCCCATGGTGTCATCATCTGGTAGTTTTGTGCTCGAGCATCCTGTCTCCGTGAGGGCAGACCAGCTTTGAGAGGCTGTTTCAAAAGCATTTTCTTGGCACACGGCTGAGCATTGCACAGCTGACAGCACAGCCATCCATTTTCATGCCAGGTTGAAAGGGATACAAGAGAATTTGACTGAACTGGGCAGTGACGAGGTTGTAGAGGCCACAAATCCCATGAAAGCAGCTGTTGTTTCTGAGTCTTCTGCATTGTCCTTGCATGCCTTTGCCTTGGTTGCTCTGAGAAGTTAATAAATGGTGTGGAACAGTCATTTCTGCGTGCAGCAGCATGTAAGTGGTTCCACCCAAGCTTTATCTGAACGCAGCTTTACATTAGAGACACTGAAGCCAGAATAAATGACATTTATTAAGTGCATGAGACAAATGTATCCGAGTTTATTGAGGTAAAACATTATTACTCAAAATGAAGACTCAAAAGAAGAAAAACAAAAGATATTTGCAGGAACCTAATCAAATTGTTTCTTATTTAAGCTTTATTTAAAAATTTCAACATTTTCGTTTTTAATAGATTTCTTTTTTCAGCTCCATGGACACTTCTCTCAGATTTATCACTTAGAGCTTCATTTGAAAAGGTTCCATCAGACGTGCAGCTCCATGTCTGACATGGCAGAGCAGCAAAGCACAGATGTGACCTTAACGGTGGCTGCAGTCCATTTAGCTGCGCAAATGAGCCATGACTGCCATGCCAGTTGTACATTTGTCACAGCAGGTTTTTTTCTCCTTCTTACAAAATACCTACATTTATATACATATATATATATGCATATAAACAAAGATGACATTGTGCCACAGAAACAACTAAAATAAACTTAACTTACTTAAAAATAAACAAAGTTTAATGAAAGCAAAATTTGGTTTGCTAAATAAAATAAAAAATAGCAAAAGAACGATAAATTTTTCTTAAAACTTTTGTCATGGTGCCTCTGTCAGCCCCGCCCCCTCTGCTCTGCTCTGCTCCTGACTCCACCAGCTGTGACCACTTCATCCTCATCACCCTGCTGCTCTTAAGGAGACCCAGCTCCATCATTCGACGCCAGTTCGTTACCCCTAATGGTGACTACGCCTGGTCTGCCTGCTCATGCCTAGCTTTCTTTTGCCTTGCCATGCTCTAAACCTATGCGTCCTTGTCTCAGGATTCGTCAAAACGAAGGTCACCCGTGTGGAAGTCATCTGCTACTCACCTGCTGCCTCGAAGAACCTCGGAGCCGATCTGCCGCGGTATTACCTCCAGCCACGCCACAAGCCACGTTCCAGTCGGGATCAGCAACCTGCTGAAAACAACCTTGTCATCTGCCTTGCAATTAAAACCACTTACCAAGTCACTCACCTGTGGGATCATTCTGAGTTTCAGCGTCTGTGTCTGTCTCGCCTGAAAACTATGACAACTTTTCCTTTATCTGAAAAAAAACACCAACAGATTGTGATGAATTTACTGCCTGTGCAAAAAACAATCTAATTTATGTTTTGTTACAAAAGTTGCAGATGGAAAACATATACGCAATGTCCAAATTCCCGCACTACTTGTTACTCAGTGCACCATTTAGAGTGCTTGCCTTTTTTTGGAGTCTGAATCTATTCTATTCAGTTCATTTTTATTCATATAGCCCAATATTAGAACAATAGTTGTCTCAATTGGCTTCATACCGGTCATTGTATAAAAACGTGAAATCAGTTATAGAATTCAATAGTGATCGGAATTAAAAAAACCAGGTGAGTTTTAACCTTTCACCTGAGCTTTCAACACAGAGACAAGGACCAAATTTAAAACACACCACAGAAACTTCAACTAATTTTAAATATTTATTCATAAAATAATCAATAATTGATTTAATCAATCTAGAAACCATCTAAAGCAAGAGAAACATAAAAAAAAGGAATAATTACCCGTGTACACAAAAACATGTATGACATCTGTCCCGAAAACCCTTCCTGTGATCAGACTAATTGCTGGCTGTTGACATAAGAAATACACGAATGAAGACTGAGACGGTATTTAGTCACTAATTGAATGCAGCGGCGCTTCACATTCACGGTTACAGTGGTGAGCACAAACAAACAGGCGAGATATTTAAATCTAAGGTGATGGATTGCTGCTTTCGGTGAGGAACAATTCCAGGACGCCGAGCAATGCCTCACAACATAAATCTGTGCACTAATGCATCTGTACTTGGCTTAGCAACAATGTGAAATGAGATAACCCAGGATTGCAGGCTCAACTAATCTTCAGTACACTGATCACTGATTAAAAACCAATTAAAAAAACAGCTGGTTTGTGGCGTCTATGAGCAAAAATATGAGTTCTGTTAAGGTGAAAATCACAGAGAATAAAATGTTCTGTTTGAATTTTAAACAGTACTGAAAAAGGCTGACTCAATAGGAAGTGGATTATACACTGACGGCTTAAACGCAGCCCATAATCTCTGCCAAACTTGAGATGTTTCATAAAAAAGGAGGAAAACTTAAAACCATCGTATATACAGTAGTACATTGAAGTTCCTACTTAAAAGAGCTTTTTTTTGCATTGACCAGCAGCCCAACCTCTCCAGTCAGCTGGTTCCAGTCTGTTGCCAGTTTCACAGATCTGAAAGAGATTTCCAGAAAGCTTTAGATCGTATGAAACGTTCAATTACTTTAAATCCAGGTGAAAGACCCAACTGTTCTCACCTGCATTTAATTAGTTTTCATTTGTTAGTTTACATCCTTTATTTTACGTTTTATGTAACGCACATACACTGCAAAAAGAGGTAGCCTAAAAAGAACACTAATCTTAAGAAGAAAATCACTAGAAAGTAGTACATTTATCGGAACATGCAGCAAATCATTTTTGCTTGACCAGAAATCTGATGATAAGATTCACACCGGCATTCAGGTTTAAAAAGCTCACTGTTAGAATTATGTCAAATGGAATGTTCTACAGCCAATAATGAGCATTTTTGCTAAATCTATGCAAATGGTTTATACTTTTTGAGTTGCTTTTAACCAAATTGTAGTTTATTTTGTTTACAGTGACAAAAAACTAGTGTAATGAGTAGAAATGACTCATTTTAGAACAGAACATAAATTAAAATAGAATCCTCATAAAATCTAAAAGGACCACTTAATCTAGGAGCATAAATCTAAAGTTTTGTTTTAGTGACAATGAATGCCTGTCTAACTTGACAACATTCATTGAACTTTTACATCTTTAAAATTGAACCATGAATTACAGTGAAAATTGATTTTTTTGAGTCTTAGGTCAAATTTTTCTAGCTCTTAATGAGACAAAAAAAAATCTTGACTGTGCTGATTTAAACTTGAAACCTGGTCAAATATCTTGAACACTGAAGCCACTAATTGCCCACCTTACCTTTTTTTTAGGCCGGTGATATTTGCACATATGTATGTGCAACCAAGCACAAAAGTGATGGAAATATATGTCAGCCACGCCTTATTCGTGTGGTCAAAATGCGCATTGCCACGGTGCCTGCACCCATTTTACATGCAAATAGTCACTTCCTTTTTATTTTTGGTTGCCCGTTTTCTTCTGACATCGAGCTCTACTATCATGTTTTCATGAGAAAACAAGGTTGTTGTTATTACAAGATAGTAGATGTTGTTTTCACGATATGAAAATTTTTGCTTTCTCGTAATAGCGAGGCAACAAAGAATTTACTTTTGATATTTTTCTAAAATCCACAGCAAAGCAAAAGCAGAGAAAATGTCAAAGATCAAAAGAACTTAAAACTGTGTACTTTAATCGTGGTTGAACCCAGGCGGAGATCGGTCAAAAACAACGTCCAAATCAGTCATCGTCATTTAAGGAGAAGGTTGGCCCGGTTACAGCTGCACAAGCGGGTAAATAGAAAAAAACAACAAAAAAGAAAGGTTGATGTTATCACGAGAAAACGATGTTGATATCACTGGAAAACAGGCAAAAAAAAGGAAGCAAGGTAGGCCGCGAGCACCTTCTGTACTTGAACGTCTAAAATGTCAAATAGTTTGCAGTGTATACGCAAAATGTGGCTACAGTTAAAAAAAATATACATATATATATATATAGAAGCTGTAACTCCCAAATCCCCTTTGCCCACTTAATGGGAAATTTAAAAATTTGGGGACATGTTGTGTTTACTTGAACAGCTGTAAAGAGTCTGAAGATGAAGAGATGAAGCTGAAGTCTCACAGTCACATAAGAGATTATGGGCTGCTGAGATCCACTCACCGCCACTAATTTCTCCCAAATGAATCCTTGTTATATTTTTCCAGCTTGTCTCCTGCTTCACTACCGAAACATCATACCTTTTTCCAGAAATTGCTGTGTGGAGAGAAAAGGATTAATGCCACCTTAGGTGGTGTGTCCCCACGACACATCAGGAATTGCAAAAAAAAAAAGGAAGTCTCAGGATCAGTTTGTGAGGGTGGGGGTGAAGCGGTTGGTGTAATCTTTCAGCCTTGTGTGTTGTTCCACCTGAGGACCCATTTTGCTCGTTTTTATCTGATTATGTGAAACATTACAGAGACCCTAGGTGCAAAAAGCTGCTGCATACAGAGGGGGGCACACAAGGATTTGCAGGCGGGAGGCTGAATTGTTTTGTGACGTGCAAGAACCTTATGTCTCATGAAAAAAATGCATATACATATAGATGCTATGTATTTGCACAAATATATTGCATTTAGATGTATATGCGACATAAATAAAACATGAATATTGCTACCCTTTTCTCTGCAACATTCCGTGAATATGCACACAGGGTTTATTGTACACTTACATCAAGTTGCCTTCACGGAAAACAGCCCTCCAGAATCTATTGTAATGGAACCCTACGTGCTGCAATTCCATGCATCAAAATATACCAGTATAAAGTGGATGCTAGGATTTTCTTCTGCTCTAGAGCTTTCGCTTTAAGTTGCTGGAAATCTTTTATTAGTGGATACTGAGTCTGCAATTTTTTAAGTACACTAAAACAGTTTTTTTTTTTAATTAGATGTTCCAACTTCATTCACATTACGTCTCCTCCTGCTGTTCTTTGACATCGGCTGCTTTCAGGCACAAGTAATTGCCTCAAACTTTCACACTGACTGAATAACGTTTTAATTCCTGCAAATGACAAATGGGCCCAGCAGGAGATGTCAGAGTCATTAAGAGGGTAGGACTGGTTATTTAGTTGACTTCTTTGCTGGTACTGTGACACAGATTGTGCATGTTGGATGATATTTTACAGCAAGAGTAGATAAACCCAGTTAAGCTTACCCGCTCCTGCATGAATCTGCTGTTTGACTGCAAACCAGATTTCTGTTAAAGCCGCGTCACACAGCCATTACACACACATATTGCACAGATGAAAATTGGTCATACGTGAATATATGTGGTCGAAGTTGGGGTTCTTCACAGATGTACCACAAACGAACCACGTTCTTATAACTGAAGTACGCAAAGAACATGTAAATCAGAGTAAAACAGGAACTGTGCGGGATCGTTGTGCTGTTTATATGCAATTCAATAGTGATTTGTGCGTCAATTACATAATTAGAAGGTGATAGGTACGCCGTATATGCGATATAAAAGCTATACATCAGTGGTATATGATGTAAAGTCCGTTAGACAGGTAGAACGGTCAAGGAAACACAAAGTTGTGAATACATCTTCCAAAAATCATGCACAATTGCAAAAGATTTACGTAATATTTCTGTATTAACTACGTAAAATACACGTAAACTGCGTAAATCTCAACTTTCAAGCAAATTCAAGCAAAGATCTGAAAAATCTAGCTAAAACTAACTTTCTAAACCTGTATTTTGAAAACGGAGCAGGTTGTTCATAGATGGAGGATTTGTTTCACAATGACTGAGCTCAGAGCTGTCATTTATCCCCATGAACACAGAGTGAGTCCTCATTAGCCTCTGCCCTGACACAAATATGCATTCAATTAGAGACGGTTTCATGTTTTTGTCTGACAGCGAGGCAATTCCCGCCTCAAACAAAGACTGCTCTGGTGTGGACAAAGTGATTAGATGCCATCTCAGTCCATGAAAATCTTTCCAGCTATGAGGGGAACCGCCTCAGGTCAAGACTCATAATGTGCGGGGCGGGCCCCTACGCCGGATCGCTGTACCATTAGTAATAAAATGCTGCTTTGTGGCAATAGATAAGATCATCCCTGGTGGTAACTGGTTCCTCTTCCTTGGAGACGGAGCTCAGACGATGAAGCCATTAAAGGAGCAACAAAACAGTAATGTGATCATGTCCACTGGAGGCAAAGGCTGCATCTATCATATCTGCTGTATTGTTTAACATCTGCCTTGCAGTTAATGGGTGTTTTTTTCTCTCTATCAAACTACTTTCTCTGTTTTTGTACTGCTGATTTTTGCTCATGCCATCATCATTATTTTTGCAAAATCCAGGAAAATATTTGGATTGACTCCCTTAGCAACTAAAATGTAGCTGCCAGCAATGGTTGAAATGGTTGTACTGACCTTTGGTGTTTTTAGGTTTCAAGATTGGTAATTTACAGAGAAATGATTAAAAATCCTGTCTGCAACCACTCTTCTTTTTTTTTTTTGTACAAAAAACTAACAATGCCAAAAGATTTGGTTAAAGCCCTAGTCACGTGCCCGTAGAGGTGCTGTGAGTTTTTGAGGTATCCAGACCCACGAAGGGTCGTTAAAATGAGCACAGTGATATATTGAATAATGGAGTTTAACACTATTGTAAAGTTAATATACGGTGCCTGCAATTATGCCGTACAGGTGATGCTGTCGTACTTGCCCTTGTGCTGCACTCTAACCTTAAGTAAGTCACTAGTACTGATTCCTTACTGAACGAGTGAATGCTACGTGCACGGGGTCTGCAGGTGCAGGTAACTTCCTTTTGGTGCCTGAGTAAGGGCACCATACAACAGCATCACCCATCATAAGTGTCTATATCCTACATTATCCTTACAAATGATTCTCTCACCACGTGCACGACAATCGTACGTTCCATTTTCATGAGGTGGCCGCATGAGCCTCAGGGCAACTGCAAGACACACCTGCACCCTTTGAGATGCTTGTGACTAAGGCTTAAGGTACGAGCACTGGCTCCTTACTGTACAGGTGAAACGCAAGTGCCCATAGGACGTCCACAAAAATGATCTGATTCTTTGATTTCTTCATTTGTAACAGTCAGGCTGCACCGCAAAGAGCCCTAAAGGAGAACACACTTATCACATGATCAGTAATAATGAGACATGCGCAGTGCAAAGGATTTTTTATGGGGGGGAAGAACAATATGTACCCAAATTAATGTTGGGTTAAAACAACCTGCAACAACAACACGCTTGTGTCTCACCTACCTTATTACTTAACCTTTGCATCTTGTTTCAGTGTTCACCATGACCTGTTGTCTCCAGCATGCCCGTAAAACTGGGATGTCAAACTCTAGGCCTCGGGGCCCAGCTTCCTGCCTTGTCTGCTGCTGATTACCTGGATCAGGTGTGTTTGGCCAATGAGGAGCTTCAGCGGCAAAACATGTTGGCCAGCGGCCCTCGAAGCCTGGATTCTGTCACCTCTGCCATAGAAAAAAAAGGTGCATCATCAACATCTTGGCTCCATGGGCTCACCAAGTGGTCTACAACCTAGATATTTCATACAGACCACCTGCGTACCTTGTGCAGGTTTGCACATTTTATGCTCACAGACAGCTGGTGTCCACCTGCAAGGGCATTTGGGACAAAGGTTTAATATGCTCGCCAAGGATTTCAATGGTTTTTGCACTAGGGTTTTGCTACAAGACGTCATTCCTCCCTTTTATTGTAAATATATTTCATCAAAAAGGGGGAAAACAGTATCAAATATGTACAATTTAGTCAAAACTGATGGTTAAGTTTGAATTTAGTTCTCTTAAAGGGACTATTCTCTCTTTTTATAACAACAGGAGCAAACATGATCAAGATTTTCCCATGTACAAGCTTCAGTTAAATAGTTTCTGGTGGTAGCATGGGCACACACGTAAAGTTCAGGGGCTGGAGTTGCTTCACTGACTAAAAACGAACACGACTCAGGGTACAATCAACAAGAAGCGGTGACATTTCAGAGTCCTGCGCTCCGAGGTGGACCGCTCTCTCCGTTAGGTCAATCCTTCTGAAATAATTGGGCTGGTTTATTATTTTTGAGTGGAGTAGCCACACAAGACAGCTCACACAGCAGCTCTGACAGTTAGCTGCCAGCCGTCTCACATACAGGTAGAAATCAATCAATGTTATTTTTTTCTGTTACGGTTTGTCAGATTCACTGCATCCCAGCGACAGTTATTGTTGGTAAATGTTAGTGTTTGCAAAAAAATTTATAAAAAAAAGACAGAGCGGCGCTCATGCTTGTTGATCTGAGAATGCAGCCCCCAGAATAATTTCTGCTGCCACACATTGTGCTCCCGTTTATGCAAATTAGACTCAGAGTTAATAATAAATGCCAGGAAACATTGCAGGATCATTTAACTTGGAACTGAGTGCCAATTAAATCTTTTTCTATGGTTCCCAGAAGTTTGATTCAAATAAATATTAACACATTTTTGACTCATTTAAAAAAGATTTATTGCATTGTTTCCCATTGAATAGTTTTTTCCCCTTGATTTTCCTAATTTAATTAAATATTTTCTAAGATTAAAAAAAAGCTATAAAAACGAGTCAACTTTTTTGTATTCACATAAATAAGATGATAGAAAAGTCAATATCCAACAACAACAAAAATAAAACTAGACAGAAAAAGATCCTAAAGTTTTTTGACTAGAGATTTCAAATTAGTTTGACATCAATCCAAGTTAACTAGAGACTAAATAATAAATATTACATAGAATAATTATAACACTTTAGAACACTATCAGGTGCTTTACATTAAGAAAAGAGATAAAACAAAAATGAACAATTCAACAAATAAAGAAAAAGAATTTCAAATAAAAAACATACAATTAAAAAGGACAATCAAATACACAAAAGGCAGATTAAAAATGAGTTAAAGAAAATATGCCATCAACCAAGTAAAAAATATTAAAACTGAAGAAAATAATTTAATTGTACATAAAAATTAATTTAAAAGATTTGCATGATGGCTGTAAACAGCGTTTCTTGATCTTTTAATCATTTTAGGAGTCTGAATTATTGACAGTATATGAGGTATGATTTGAGGGACTCCTCCCCCCTGGCGTCCCAAACAGGAAGTACCTGCTGGCTCCAAGAAACCAAAATCCCCAAAACTTAAAAGAGAAATAAACATCTGTAACTCAGTCATGATTTTAATCAGAACAACCATTTTTGCTCGGCTACCTTTTTTTTAACATGTTCTTAAAAATCCAATTTTTCTGTAGTTCAAGTTATTTAAGATTTAAACTGGCCAATCAGATGCTTCTATAAAGGTAGATGGTATCACATTAAGAGTTCAAAATGTTTTACCCGCTTTTAAGTGGTAACTAGAGTTGTGGACATCCAACAAGCTCACTCCTGATTGGTAGGAGTGGTTGCCATAGAAACGTCAACTCAGACCGAGTCGGACCAATCACTGCTTACTGACAAATACTAACAAAAATGGCGACTAAATGGACTTCTGTTTGTTGGAGCCAGAAGAAAGTCAGTTTCTATGGGTGACGTTACACTATATGTCCAGTTCCTATCTACAGTCAAAGGTATTGATCCTTTGTGTGTTAGATCCTACAAGGAATTGGAGCTTATTATTTTAAGATCTTTGCATAATTTTCTTTTTTAATTTGTTTGAAGCCTTTCTAATAGACTAATGGCTGTAAAAGTTTGAAGCATCGCTCTCATATCTTGCAACTTTGGTGCGACACGACATTATTGTATTCTCTTTTCTACCCAATCCAGAAAAGGATTAAAGATTATTTTAATGCAGGATGTTCCCAGGATGTTAGGCTAAAACTCAAGGGTTTGGTTGAATTTGTTTACGATATATAAAAAATATTTTGGTTCAAACAGTAATAAGTAAAACAAAGGGATTCATCAGGGCAAATATTTGGTATATTTTAAATGGTTTGTGAAATTCTTCCAAGCAGCTGCCCTCATTCTCTTTATTCTACATTAAAATCTTAAAAACATCCTGGAGGAGTTCAGTTTTTTTGTTTGGGTGTTTGCATAAACATAATCTAAGCATTTTAAAAAAGTTTGTGGAAAAATCATCAACCAGTAGGATCGCTTGAAGTGGGAGAAAGCCATCAGCAGTTGTCATTGTGATAAACGAGTCGTGGGGGGAGACACATTTTCCTCACTCGGTGGGCCCACAAAGATCCATATGATCAGATTTAAAGGAAGTCTTCCCACGCCTCATTAGCGAGCATCCATGTTCACATAAGTCTGGAAGTCCTTTTTCATTTTTCGTGTGGTAGGAGTCGTGCTGGGATGTTGAGAGCTGGAAGTTTTGGGTGAGTAAACTGTGGGAAATCTGGAGAGGAGACGCTGGATCCAACCCAGAGCTGTGGTTTCACAGCAAAACCAGCGGCCCGAAGCATCTTTGTTCACAGCAGTCAGGGATTGAATCGTACAGCTGTTCAGGCTGCTTGCTTTTACCTCAATTTACCGTCAATCAGTCTGTAAGGAATAACATTAATAAAAGAACAACTACAATAAAAAAAAGAAAGGACAAAACGCAATTAGTGAGTTATGGCATTCAGTCAGGCGTAATAAAAGTATTTCTGTGCCAGATTGCAGCTGACAGTGACATGAGTGTTTTTGAGAGATCCAAAGAAGACTTATCTAAGCAACAGCTCGTGCATAATATCATTTTTAAGTTGAAGGAATGTTTCCACTTGAATACAAATTGTGTTTTTTGATTTTTGTTTCAGCAATTTCTTTTGGCATTTTTCTCATAATGGTGTACATATATGAAGAAAATGAAGCTTAAAATTGTGTTACTGAGTATGTCTTTACTCAAATTGTTGTGAATCAGGAGCAGATGAAAAAATATAATCGTAGAAAGTTGGTGATGTAGGGGCTACAATCTCTGGGCCATAAGCTCCCTTCCCTTCAATGCATCCGCCTAAAAATAGATCCACGTACATTTTGACTTTTACCTTGTCCAAACTGGCATCGGACAGAAAACTGTTTGTCAAAACTCCCCCTTAATATTATGTTGGTGTTGTGAGGGGCTGTAAGGAAGGGGGAGCGTGTGTAAACAGGTGGATGATGGGAAATAGGGGAGGGCTTACTCTGCACCATCAGTTCTACCCATAACTGAGAATTTCTAATGAACTCATTCTGCTCATAACTCAATAAAACAATGGAAAAGTTTTTAAAATATTGCAAAAGAAGAAAGAGAAGGACAAAAAAGCAAAAGGCTACCAAACAAATTGGTAAATCCTCTGTCTAAAATTACCTAAATGTGCTCCTGTTTTTTTAAGCTTGTCAGTAGCCAGTTACTCTGACTGTCCTCGAGATCCTTGAGTTGATGGTAAAATGGGAACACAGAGGATCTCTGAGGTGTAATAATGCAGAAGGACTGCCAGAAACTACAAAAGCCTGAAACTCTCACTTATGAAGACCGCCTCCACGTTTTGACCAGGCTGCCACAGAGAGTGTCTCATCGAGAGCTGCACTCCACAATCCGCCTGGAAAGCTTGTCTCACTGTACAAAGGCATAAAAAGGCTCATGTGGTTTTAGGTTCTCCCTTTTATTTGTTTTCTATTTGAGCATGAAAAGATTAAAAGAATTAAAAAAAAAAAACCTAAATGTCCACCCCCATGCTCTGCATTCTGGACCATCTCTCTAACCTTTGCAGCAAATATGTGTTTGAATGACAGATAAAATGGGCCAACCAGCTCAAAAAAAGTATCTGGACGGATGTAGGAGCCGAGGGAGGACAGGGAGGTCAGCGGAAAAAATGGTCTCCATCATTTGACAGTCCCTCACACCCCCTTCATGACACTGCAGACAGATGCGCTCATTCTCTCACAGAGTCACTCTCCTCCACTGTCACAAAGAACACTTTGACAAAAGTTTTTTAGACCTTAAATCATTTAGGAGTAATCCTTAGCTCTGAAAGTGAGTGCAACAATGCAAACCACCTTTATGGACATTATTGTTGTGTCATTGTTCATAGTTTCTGCAGTTTGGACTTGATAAGAACAAACAAATGTGAATGAATAAATAGTGGTTAAAGCAACAAACAGTAACCATTTCAATTGGAGATGTCACAGGCAACATGAATAAAACACGCTCTTCAAACTGCCATAAGTAATCGAATAGTTATGAAATTTGCTTATTTTCAGTGGATTCTGAAGTGGAGAAAAACAGCATATTCGCTGATAAGCAACATGTTACAGCAGAAATGTGTTTACTCAATAAACTTAAACATTGATGCAAAGCTGCTTTTCTCCCCCTTCAGAATCTGTAGGAATTACAAATCGCAAGTTATTGCAAATTGCGTCAACAGTATCGCAAAGAATGTTCACACCCGACAGGGGCTGAAGCCCAGCTGTTGAAGGGTTAAAGTCCCACTCCAATCATCAAATCACCTTTGTCGTTTTCTAGGATATAGTTTCTGCAGAGCTGCGGTAGTTCATTAGAAATTCTCAGTTGTGGATAGAACTGTTGGTGCAGAGTCAGCCCGCCCCCATTTTCTATCATCCATCTGTTTACATCCTTAGTTCTTTGGAAAATCCTCTCTGAATTATGGATGGAAGCAATGCCGCCCCCTTCCCCTCTCCACTAGCTTACAGCCCCTCACACCCCCGACCCGAACATTACCGGTGCAGCAAAATGACGAGCATTATTGGAGCTATCCAGCTGAACGGGATTGAGCCAGTTTAGACAAGGAAAACAAAGACGTACATGAATCTAGTCGTCTACAAGCGGAGCTTGCGGCCCACCAAGAGTATTTTCTATTTATCAAATATGCTTTTTTCAAACTGCATGTTTTCGTCTGATTCACAACGATTTGGATAAAGAAATACTCAAATAAGGCAATTCTGAGTTTCATTTTCGTGATATATGTCCTCCATCATGACAAAAAGGCCACAAGAGTTTTTATAACTAGACGTTAGTAAATAGTAAGTTACTCCCATTTGAAACCAGCCCAGGAGGTTTTTTTTAACAATTTGCATTACATTTGGGGTTATTTATTTATTTATTTATGGTTTGCCTTAAACTAAAGGGACAAAATGTGATTTAATAATCTTATAATAATGATTCAAAATTAAGAAAGTCCCTGTTCAGCTGTAGTTATATTTCTGCTCTTTTAAACATTTGATTTAGCAGGGTCAGACTTGCTTTTGCAACAAACTCCTAGTGGTTTATTAGAGAGCTGACCTGGTTGCAGTTACTTTAAATTTTCAAAAAAAAGAAAAGAAAAGCTTCATATGTGAAACCAAAGCTTTGATAAAAATGCAGTTGGGTGGCACTTATTTTTTAGATTTAACTTCGTTGTTTGTTTGTTTTGTCACTGTTAAAATGTGATTAAAACAATTCTACAAAATAATGATTTTTGTGCATCAAATTCCAAACTCAGTCAAGAAATAAATGTATTCCTGAAATAAATAGCAAGTTTGGAAAACTGATGAACAATTTCACCTAATAAATCCATCCACCTAATCAAATCCATGGAAACCCCTGGTACCAGTAACTTCCTAGCAGGAATGTTGGCTTTCTGTTAATGCAAATCCACTCTAACCAGTCAAACTGGAGCGGCAACGCCACATTTTAAATTATTTTATTTTACTTATTGTAGTAAAATGTAACCAATTCAGAGTAAATGTGCTGACCAGGTGCAGAGGAAATCCCTCCGTTGACCCTGACTCACCCGGTCTCTCTTCTTCCTGTAATGTAATGGATTCATGTCCTCCCTTTTGTCCTCATCTTTATTCCATGCTGAGGTTTCGTCGCTGCACTTTGAAGGATTGCCTCCTTGTCTCTTCCACATGTCCTCTTTAATCCTCGCATCCTTCATCCTTCATCCTGCACGCTCAGCACTCCAGTAAAGTAGTTGCTGGACTTAACCTGTTAGTTTTTACTCAAAGAAATTATTTCATTAAAGGATTGAAAAGATGAAATGTATTTAGCATAATACTCCTAAAACCTGATGAGGTGGACATATTAAAACCCAGGAAACTAAACTCCACATATTTATGATCGGAAGAATGAGTGGGGTTGCCAGAAATCAGAGCTGTGTCTCCCCCTCTGGTCACCTGTGGGAACCATCTCCACAGTTCTTATTGCACTACATTTCCCAGCAATCCCGGCGTTTCTGGATGCCACACACTTCACTTTCATTTGTGCCACTCTGCCTGCATTACCGAACGTTATATCCAGACCTGATCTTCTGATTTTCTGACCCCTTTTGTCTCTGACTCCATTTGCCTGCTGCCTGCCCTGAATCTCGCTTGGATCCTGACTACTCCTCAAATGCTCTCATGCTTGTTATTAAACCCCCGCCTGCCTGACCCTGATTTAGCCATATGGACTTTTAGCTGAGGTATTAAAACCTGCTGCAGTTGGAACCAGCCGCCTGCCCATTTTGTGACAGGTGTGTGCGATGAGTAACCCGTGTATGATTTTACTACATTTAGTATTAGACAGTACATAAAAATATCTGTTCAAAATAAGATCATTAACCGAGTGGGGGATAGAAATACAGAGAGTTTTATCATCAATAAACTTTTCCTGAACCCTTTTTTTTTTTTGCATGGTGCTTATAATTTCTAATTTTCTGTAAGTTTAGGTGAGTTTCATATCTGAATGTAGCTAAATGTAGCTAAATATTATAGATAGAGGTGTACATATGTTGTTGCTTTTTTGTACAACAACATATAAATGTACAGGTATAGAAAAAAAGTGACCAAAAACAACACATAGATAGGATGTATGCATTATTCTGTCAAGAAATCTGTAGAAATTCTACAAACATAAGCAATAAAACTGATTTAAGAGAAAAATGTACTGGCTGACCTAAATGCAGAAGAAAGAGGCTCATTGCTGACACTTAAAAACTTAAAGACCCACTCTGATGAAAGTTTTTTTAACATCTTCTTGTGGCATTTTTCTGATGATGGAGGACATATTTGAAGAAAATTTGAGCTTAAAATTGCTTTTCTGAGTAAATGAAAAAATGCAATTTGAAAAAGAGTTTATTTGTGATGTAGAAAATACGCTGGGCGGAGCCACAAGCACCCTGCTCCACTCCATTCTAATGCATCCACTTGCAGATAGATCCATTTAGGTCTTTGTTTTCCTCATCTGAGCTGGACTCTGGATCAAAACTGTACAGCTGGACATCTCCAATATTGCTCACAATTTTTGTTGCACCAGTAATGTTAGGTTGGGGGGGGTGAGGAGCTGTAAGCTAGCGGGAGAGCACGCAAACTGAGAGCTCAGGTTTGGGTGATGCAAAGGGGGTGGGGTTACTCCACACTAACGATCCCGCCCACAACTCAGAGGAGAATATCTAATGAACTACTGCCGCTCCGCAGAAACTAAGTCCTAGGAAACGACACAGGTTTTTGACTAAAAACGGCATAATCACAATTAAAAGTCACTTTAAAAATCGATCAAAAGCTGATCAGAGTGAAGCTTTAAAGAATTCAAAATTTAGACGAAGATAACAAAACTTACAGGCAAACAACGAGACCAAAGCTGACAAAGTGATCGGAGGACCTGGTGGAAAACAAAGAACTGTGAGATAATAAGACAAACTGAAACACCTGCAGGATGCTAGAGGCTTAAACCTGGTGTGAACAAGGAAAATTAGGAGGCAAACAACACGAGTAAACTGAAAATCAGCAACAATGAAACATTTGTTGGCTTTTGAATTTAAAAACAAAATGATTTTTAAATGCTTCTTTAACGTATGCAGACATATGATTACCGTGCTGCTAATTTATGGACTAAAATTCCTCACATTCAGAAGAGAAGTCAACTGAACTGTACGCAGAACTCTTTTGTCATTTCCAGTCCAAACACACAGTTTTTCAAATGGCCCAAATCATCCTGAATGATTTGTTTTCCTGGAACAGCACATCTAGTTCTTGGAAATGGAAAAGTGACTGAATCAGTAGCTCTGTTTTTGATGTCTATTTGGCGATATGAGTTAATGGACAGCAAATAAGAACAAGATGTTTATATAAAGGGCGGCCACCAGGATGAATAATTGTTAGAGGGCGACTGTGGCCCTTCGGCGACCCCTTTAGATCCATCCCTGGAAGTAAGATGTTGTTTATTAGATGCTTTTTATCAGCTAATCATCCATGTATGTGAGGACCTGAATCAAATAGCTCTATTTGCTGATACAGAGTGTGTGGAAGCACGCTAACTTAACATAAAAAAGGGACAAGGACATTGACAATGATCTTAGGAACAGCAACATTTGCCACGGATCGATCTTGGGAAAAGGCTGTGAGGCAATTTCCAACAAATTATTTATGAGTGGAAAACACTCAAGGCCATTTCCAGTCCTCAAATGAGAATAAATCCCAGCAAGATCCCTCCAAAGTGCAGTGATTAATCACATTAAGTCATTCTGTCTATTGATGGAAAACACTTATTTTTGCAACGCGCTGAAAACCAGTCCACATTCGGGTGCTATTGTTGTCTTTATTTTTTGCAACACACCTGTAATGCATCTTCAGGTTATTCTATGGAAAATAAACACTGACTTAGAGGAGAAAAATGGAACAAAAAGAGCTTCTTAGGGAAAGGAATGAGCAGCCTGAAAAAGCATCAGCAAAAGCAGCAGACTAGCACTCAAGACTAGAGGTGTTGTTATTTTAGTTTCTTTGCAGCCACATGACTATAGAGCACCCTGCAGTCACAGAGTCCCCAATGAACTGCTCTGTATCCCATCATGTTCCAGAGTGAAATGTGAAACCGTCTGTCTGACAGGTAGCGCTTGGCTGGCATAGAGCCAGACAGGACAACGACCCAAAGCACCGCACCCAGCAAATTTAGAACAGAACGCTTGTAAAAGAAACAAATCAAGGTGTGGCGATGGGCCTGTCAGAGCCCAAACCTCGGCGTGATTTTAAAAGCCCTGCCGGGACCCCCAGAGAGCCGTGCATGAATGAACGGCGACAAACGTCAGTGAACTCAAGAAAAAAGGTGCAAGAGGTTGATAAGAAAAAAGAAAATTTGGAGGACTGCCACTAAATAGTTTTGTTTTTCACACTTCCAGTGCATGCCGCACTTATTTATTTATTTATTTTTTGGGTTGTGTAATACACTTCATCCACAGTCACCCCAATATAAATAGATCCCTTAAAACTACCATTCTTGCACAGGCGGCAGCTGATTTGTTGGCGTTTTGGTGCAGAAATACTGTTGTCGGAGAACATATGAGCTGTAAATGACTGTTTTCCACCCACATGCAGGTGGATTGGAAACTCTGAAGGGCCAGAAAGAGCAAATGATGTAGTGACTTTCCTGTATTCATGGCCCCTGCAGTATAGTGACTGGAGAAAACCCAAACTGTTTTTTTAACCAAACCTGCACGCAACCTATTGTATTTTTCCAATATGGAGCACTACGTCTAATATTATTTAAAAAAAAAGTCAGATGCTGTAATTAAATAAAGATACAGGCCACCTGTCAGCGTGGCAGACTCCATTTCTCATTGGAGTCATCTTCTATTTAATCCTCTGCGCTTTCCTGCAGTTTGAGGTAAAGATTGAATTTGACAAGGACAGTCTGCGTAGCTGAGATAATTGTGCTGAGCGTGCCCTTGTTCTCTGCAGCCTGCCTTGATATTTGTAAGCCAATTAACCAGATTAGAAAGCCCAATCAATAAAGAAACCTCTTGCCCCTCACTGTCTTGAAAAGAGAGGAGTGGCTGTCACAGCCATGTTTTCCCATCATGTTCATTCGGATTTTCTGTCCACCGTCCAGGCAATTTGGGATCCTTTTGACAGAGAAAACCTCCTAGATCTGCCTTTTTTTTAAAGTAATTTTTATTTATTTTTTTGCAAGACAAGTGATCTGCACACGAATTGACTGCCATTGACCCCTTTTTAAGAGGTTAAGTATTTCTAGTGTGCCTTAATGGACCATTTTTCATTTGGATCAAGTGGATCAGCGGCAGCAGCAGGGTGATATCATGTTCATCCATCAGCTGTGGGCTCTAACACTGCTGGAGTTTAGCATGGCTGCATAATTGAGAGCATCTAACACAAAAATAGCTTATTCTTATGTTTTGATAGATGGAAAACCTTCTTGGGCTTAAATTCCGTGATTCCAAATCTGGTCCATTTTTTTTATCTGTACAGCACAATGTGTCAGCTTTATAGACTAAGATTATAAATACATTTGTGTAGGAGCTTCTTCCAGCCATCATAAATAATGATCAGTAGCTTTTCTTCTGTTATAATTTAGAATATTGTGCGGCAACTTTGTACTCCTCCAAATTTGCGCTCAAGATGCAGACGGTTAGTTTGATCTGAGAACCATCCTCAGTGCGCATGGCAAACGGGATCCGCCGCTGCACCGACTCCATCGAGTCTACTTTGACATTTGCAGACATTTTCTAAAGACGATCCGGAAATCTGTGTCTTCTGGCACCTGCGAACAAAAGAGCGGATCTCGCCATATGCGCTGGGTGGGATGGGATTCAGTGTGCCACCACAGGATGCACACAAAGGCACCAGCTCCCCTGAAGAAGCAAGCCTGAGGATATTTCACTTTGTGCCAAAGTGGGAATACTACTGAGTTGCGTAAATCTTGAATTTGCGCAACTGGTTCTTTTTTTAGAAAGGAACATTTTGGCGTCCCCGCGGACTCTGCTGGGCGCTTTTGCACAAAGAAGCGCGTCCGGCTGGGTTTGAGCTGCAGTCCACTTCACACCAACTGCATTGCTACAACTGGAGGAGAGCACGTGTTTCTGATGAAAGTGTGTGGCTGGAGCTTTTGCCGTGGACTCTTGGCTGGATGGACCGACTTGCGTCCACAAGTGCGGTGCTGATATGTCATCCGGGTGCAGATTATGTCACTTTTCAAACACACTACAATGTGACAGCATGGTGCGCGCACATGGAAGAGATGCTGCCGTAGAAGTGCAGTGAGGGGAGCAGGACGGGGACCTCCAGCTGGCGCATGCACCCCCGCGAACGGCGTCTCCGATGAGGAGCTTGTCGCTGTCCGACGCGCGAGTGGTGCTGAAATTCGGATGATGCCTGGCCAGCGACTGCAGGGCTGCCGCTCCCTGCACCTAAACGAGGACAACGGCCGCTTCGCGCTGCTCGCCATCCTCATCCTGGTGTATCTGCTGTGCGGCGCTGCGGTCTTCTCGGCCATAGAGAGGCCCTCGGAACTGCGGGCTCACGGCCGCTGGAACGGGACGCTCCACAACTTTAGTGATACCTTCAACATCAGCCTGCAGGAGCTCAACTCCTTCCTGCGTCAATATGAGGCTGCCATCGCCGCGGGGGTCCGGGCAGACGCTTTGAGAGCAAGATGGGATTTTACAGGAGCTTTTTATTTTGTTGGAACAGTGGTGTCCACTATAGGTGGGTGATCTCCTTGACCTTTGCCTCTAGTACTTTTGTTCTGTTTTTAATGTGATTTTGTCCAAATAAACCATCAAAAACAGGTGCCAGGAGAGTCCAACGTTCAAGGTGATGTTTTGCTGAATAATTTTAATCTATAGCACCACAAAAGTGATCCGATTCGAGCCTCCTAATATAAGAAATAGTTAAATAATAATATATCTTTCTGGGTGGATGTAACAGGCTGCTTCCCGGTTTGCTTTCCTCTGGCTCACATACAGAATAACAGACACATTTTGCCTGAGAGGGACAATGGAAATGGGGGCGACATCTGACTTGTTTGCCATTTGGAATGCACACTCATCCCTAGTTATAGGACAGCACCCTCGGGTGCAGCGTCTCTCCTTTTTTCTTTCTTTTTTTTTTTTGCAGCATTTCCCTTCAAACCAATAGGAATGTCAATGAGAAGCCCCTTCTCCTCCCCTCCCATTTAACATTTACTTACACGATATGTCAGAAAAGAGCAAGTGTCCCTCCCAGGGTAACCCGAGGGCCAACAGTGCAGGCGCCCTGCATACCTGATGGTCTGGACACCCACCCCTCACACCTCAGACAGCTGGTGTGTTCTGTGAGCAGGTGAGTTGAAGGCTAGCCTTCAAAGAAACCCAAAAAGTTGAACTTTAAATGGACAACCGTAAGAGAGAGGGTGAAAGAAATGGTCAGGTATGAGTGAGTGCACATGAGCAGAAGAGCAGAGATAAATTTGTTTACTGTTGACCTGTCAGAAGAGGTTTATTGCCACCACCACCGCTCCCCACCACCACCACCTATCTGTTCTTAGATACGCAAATGCACTTTGAGAGTGCTCCAAGGGGGCCTGCGCCTCGTGGGAGGGAACCATAACAGCCGTGTTTGTCTTCGTGTCTCTGTCAGGCAGACGTCCTTTGTGCTTCACTTGTCATGCAGCATCAGATTATCGAACCTGACTCATTTTGTAGGTTAAACATGAAGAAGAAAGCTGTAATTCTCTTACTTCTTCGTAGGTTAAACATGAAGAAGAAAGCTGTAATTCCCTTACTTCTTCGTAGGTTAAACATGAAGAAGAAAGCTGTAATTCTCTGACTTCTTCCTGCGATTTTGATCTTCTCCAATCCTCCGGCTTGTGTTCTAGTTTTGTCAATGCCTGTGAGCCGCTGATATAGAAGGGATTTGGGGGCTTTCCACTGATCATCAGAGCCGCACACTCCTGACTTTGTCATAGCAGAATTCGGTGCTCTCTTGGTGTGGATGAACCGGATTCCTTTGAAGAACGAAAAGACGGCTTTGACCCCTCAAAGTTCTCGTTGGGCTAATTGAAATCCACAACCGTTTGTTCGGCCGATGTGGTGCAGATGCTGCAGAACACATATTGCATGTGATCTACTTGCTTGTGACTGAAATGTGAAATGTCAACTTTTGAGGAGCAGCTCAATTATTTCTTATCCAAGCTGGCTCAGAGGCTGAAACTGAGAGTTCGTATCTCCCTTTTGAAGACAGTTGACGAAAACAACCTTCTGTTCTGGATTTCTCCATCATAACACACAGACTGCTCCGGCCCAGTTGCCACTGAAGTCTTTGGTCCTTCCCCGCAGGACCATTAATGCCTGATGACTTTGCTGATTCTCTGATATTTTCCTCCGTGCGCACTTACAGAATACCATCTATAGCACAGAGTAAAGAGTATTTGAACAGATGGAATCCCAAAAAAACTGAAACAAGTTTCATTTGCTCAGTCTTTGATTTAAGAACAAAGCCAACACCATTTTCCATCAGCATGACTGCAGAATAACAAGCTGTCCGAGATAGTCTCCGCCCGTTTAATGGACTGTAAATGTACCCTGATTGTAAAATGTATAAATAATAATAACTACGAAAATCTGGAACTTTGATATTAATTTTGTAGTTGCGATAGTCCTCTTGGAAAGAATCTGGAAAAATGTGAAAATATCCATGTATGAAGGAAAAAGCTTTGTTCTTTCATAAAATAAATATTCTACAAGTATGAAACGTGATCTGAAAATTTTTTTTTAAAAGTCCTTAAAGTCCCACTCCGATCCTCCATTGATCTATTTTCAAAGTGTTCCCAGTGGTCTTTTGATTATGATTATGACGTTTCTAGCCAAAATGTGAAAAACACTTCATTTTCTAGGACATAGCTTCTGCAGTGTGGCATGAGTTCATTGGAAATTCACCTCAGAGTTGTGGGGCAAAGTTAGCCAGACCCTACTTCCCATTATCCATGAACCTTAACCTAACAGTACCAATGCAACAAAAAGGGCGAGCAATTTCAGAGATATCCATGCATACACACGCCAGCTCAGATGAGGAAGACAAAGACATATATGGAGGTAGTTGTCTACAAGTGGATGCATCAGGATGGTGCGTAGCATGGAGCTTGTGGCTAGTGACTTGTACGTCACACTAACAAGCTTTTTCCATCTGCATTTACACCTATTTTAATAGAGAAATACTCAGAAATGCAAGTGTAAGCATAGTTTTCTTTGTATGTGTCCTCCGTCATGAAAAAAATGCCACAAGAACATGTTAAAAACACTATTTTCATCAGAGTTGGTCTTTGATGTTTGATTTTTAGTTTTTGATTTTTAAAACAGTCTCCCTGCAGTGTTGAGGGAGACTGTGTGTGTGTATGTGTGTGTGTGTGTGTGTGTGTGTGTGTGTGTGTGTGTGTGTGTGTGTTGCAGTCTTAATATTTAAAGTTCATGAAGGGAATTTGTCTCACCCAGGGGTGTTTTCCCATGAGCAGACTCACAGATTCGTTTATCCAGCAACAGAAGCAACATAACAAAGAAATATGATCAAAAATATGATCAAAAATAGGATAAGTAATAAGATGAATCAGTGTGTGCACCCTGTTTGTGTGTGTGTGTGTGTGAGTGTGCTGTAGAGTAATGCAATGTGTCATCCACAAGCATCTTCTTTATTTTAAGCAACTACTGCTTCTGAGGTAAACAAAAAAGTCTAAAAAGTAAAGACATTTCTCATCTTTCAGCACAAGATGTGCCTCTTAGAATGAGGTTCTCATTGATTTATGAATAATGTTGCTGCACAGGTTCATTAGCTCACATTAGGAAACGCACTTGATTTACAGCACCCTAAAACAACAAAGATGTGATGAGGAGCAAATGCTTTAGTTGTCACTCAGGTCTAAACATTTGCGGCTACTGGTCAAAAAAAAAAAAACGTTCAAAGCAGCCCCATTGAAGTCAATGGGCTTCAATAGGGAAATGCACTGTGACGCTGCGGGAATGTATGAGAAGGAAATCGAGTCAGCCGACCTGCTATATGTAACTGATTCTGAACGAACCCGTCTTTGAGATGAACGTTTTCTAACGCATTTTTATTCAATAAAATGTTAATACAATAGTACATATTTGACCATTAATTTTGTGACATTATAAGGGAAGCCGAGCTTCCCTTGCAGTCTTAAAGAAATCGCCACTGGGTCTAAAGGTCCTCCTCCTATGGTTGTAAAATTTCACTAATTGTTCTAGAGCTCTTAAATAACATATTTGACCTAAATCTGTGTTTAAAGCCCCCTATTTGACTGCTTTTACTACTTACTAGAATTTGCATCAATAATTAACTTTTAGAACAGTTTTTTGTGGAAATGCTTAAATCTTTTTTGCACAAATATGACAGATATTTTATCATTATGTCGCACAAGATTGAACCTGACAACTCAATTCATTCAAGTAGTTAATAGTTATTTTTTACTGTAGAAATCACAAAGATTTAGATCAAAACTGTTTTTGTTTTATTTATAGATGAAAGAAAAATGTATAAATCCATATATATATAAATGTATATGTATAACAAATATATATATAAATCTATATATATACCAAATATATATAAATCTATATATACCAATGACAAGCTTGTATCATTCATTAATGTAAACCATCTATGTCACTGACAAACGCACCAGTGAATACAAAGGGCTATTCTTATATTTGTGCCGATCGTAATTACTAGTGTTATTTTGTTTACCAGTTTGATCAATATGTGTTGTTCTTAAAGGGCTTTTAGTGGACGCTGGTGACCGTTGGGCTTTTCTGGAAGTTCTTTTCTCCTAATTTATTCCACTTCGATTCATCTTCCAAGCCTGATTTTTGTTTGTTTGTTCCATATTTAAAGCAGCTTCACTGTTTAATTCTCATTAAGAGCCTACAAAACATGTCTTCCATCGATACGAAGCCTATTTTTACCTTCAATGATGACTGACAGCTGACAACTGCCAATTAGGACACCTCTGTGAAGATGGTGTAGCGCTGTGTGGTTGCGATTCTGTGCAGTGACATTCTGAAAACATCTTTGTCAGTTTTGGAGTGCTGCTGGAAGAACACTTGCCTGACAATCAAGTGATGGCTTTTAACTTGTTGAGACAGAGTTGATAAGGCCAGTTAGGGCAATTCATGTGGTTTGGGTTGTTTATTCTTAGACAGACCATGTCTTGCCCTAACTTGCCCCTGGCAGCTTCAGCATCTTCTCACTCCATCCCACTTGTACAGCCTCCCACTCACACTGGAGCCACAAAGGCAGACAAGGCGAAAAGGACAGTTAACAAACAGCTCCAACAGATCCTGCAGTTTCTTCCGTAAATAAGCTCCGACGTGACCTCAGTGCAGTCCAAAGCTTTCCAAATGAAGAGCGATGTCAGAGGAGATGAAATCCCAACAGATCTAGACCTAAACAGCTGGTTTATACTGCAATAAAATAATTGTCTCGCCTGTTACAGACCAGTAGATTGAGAGGTGACGGTTCAAACCGCTTTTTATCCAGAGAGCTGGGTCCAAACAGGTGGAACCAGAGAAACGGGCCAGAAGTTGCAGTGTGTCTCTGTTAAGAGAGTTGCATTAAAGAAGGCCATCCCTATTCATTGATCCAGGCAAGTGACTTGCAGCAGGGGAGTTGTTATTTTCAGCAGTGGATCTTCAAGCTAGGAAAGCTTCTCCTTGATTCTCAGACAAGCTCACTGTGACAGTGTTTCATCACAGAAAGATCTACATTTCAAGATGTGAACAAAGTTCTCTGCAGGATTTGCTTTTTAATTCAGATGCAGCTAAAGTTGAAAGTGTATATAACTCCTTTAATTTATTACCCAGGAATTCCAGCATTCCTTTATTTTCTTTTTCCTTTATTCGTATTTGTATGGAGTTTTTTTTTTTGTATATATTTTTAACTTCAGGGAATGTCATAGATCCAAGAAAAACTCTTGGTGGTCTTGGTGAAAAAGAGGCAATCACAACCTACTCACATCACAGATAGTTTTATAGATTTTATCAATACGCCCATGACAGACTGATGTTTCGAAGTCTCTATGAAGCTCTTAGATTTCACATTGCACCAACTTCAGCAACTAAACTAAGCATTTTCTGATAGTGCTGTTAAAATCTGCTGTTGGTGTTTGCGAAATCAGAATGTTTGGGTTTGGAGTTTCCACAATGATTCTTTCTAATGGAGACTAGCCATCTAATGCGCTTCCATAGACACTGGATGTCATGAACCAACTTCACTCCTGTACATTATATTTGTTGCATTTACTTTACGCAGGTTTCTATTAATAACGCTTGGCTGTCTTCCCATTTCCAGATTTCCCTGCCACAAAGTAGCAGCTTTGTGATGATTTAATAGGTCATTTTGGTCCTAATGCCTTCCTGAATCAACCGGATCAGAACGCATTTCCAGACTCAGACTCATGACCTTTTAATTACAAGCCCCGTCTGAGTCCACAGCTTTACAACCCAAGGTCGTATTGCTTCTCCTTGCACAAGAACAGCAATTTAAGATTAGATCATGGTCATTCAGAAGCAGCAATAGATTATTCCAATTTAAAGTGACTTCAGATTCTTGAAAGTGAGATTTATTTGATTAAAATCCCAACTTGTGCAAAGAATTTGCTGTGTCCTTCTGTGTTTTTATTTAAAGAATGTATCTGATTCCTTTAAAGGCGTTTTTAGTCATTTACAGTCTCATGGTTCTTATTAAGGACATTTTCAGCTACATTTTCCTGCCACCAGCATGCTTTGCATTTAAGATGTGAAAGCTAGACCGTGGAATCCCTGGAAAGTACAGGCTTCTGCTAATGTAGAGCTGTTATTTAGATTAAGCACTCTGCTGCAACAAAACCATCTGTGTTGCTGTGACTGTCAGTGACTGTGCTAACAGGAAGTGGGTGGGTTTGCAGTCTGCGAAAGCACATCCATCCCTGGGACAGTGGTGTCAATGCCTGTTGCTGCCGCTATCGGTTTCTCACTTCGACACCGCTGCTAGATGCCCCCAGACCTGTTGATTACTACCCGCAGCCATTTGCCTCGGAACTGCCACAGTAAACACATTTATTATTAAAATTGAGATCAATTTGGCATCTTATATTGTGTTTCTGAAAGGATAAAGACATTAATAACAGTGTAACTGCAGGCCCAGCTATGACCGGGTCAGTTAAATTTGTTTTCCTGCTTACGCTCCAGCCTCCTTTCATCCCTTCCTTCGGGACTCCCATGACTCTCTGAAATCACACTCAGAGGAAATGTCAGTGTTAAAAATGGAAAACACAGGGCCTTCATCACATGAAAGGCACCAGGGGTCTTTAAAGATGTCCTGGATGTTTCCACATAAAACCCCTTCTTCTGCAATTGCCAGACAGTCTAAAGGGAAAAGTTAATTATGGGAGAACTAATTTGAGTCCTGTATGCATAATCTTAAAGCTGCTCAAATCAGATTTTCATATGGAGAAATTAAAAACTCACTTGTGGTGACAAGATAAAAGAAAATTATTTTATAGGCTCAGGTAGAGATTTAAAAGTTGAGGATAGAAATGTCTCAATATCCGAGGATCTTCGTTAGATGACATTTCAACAAAAAGTTAGATTTTATCAAAGCAGGACATCATATATGTGAGTTTTTACAGTAGAAAATAAATCTGTGATGAGAAGTGTTGAAACAAAAAGACAGAAACTGGCAAAACTACTAAAAGGACCAAAATTATTTTAACGATCATCCGACCGAGCTGGACTGGAACTTTTTTGACTCTTAAGACTCACTCCAGTGATAATTGTGTTTTTGTGTTTTAACAAGTTCTTGTGTTTTTGTTGTTGCATTTCTGAGTATTTCTTATTAAAATCGTGAAACAGGAGGAGACGAAAAAGTGCAGTTTGAAAAAGCTTGTTGTGATGTAGACGTTCCCTGCTCCTCTCCATTCTGATGCTTCCCCTTGTGGACAACCAGATCCATGAATTTCTGATAAACTGACGCCTCTCTGCAGAAAGTATGTCCCAGAAAACGACACAGGTTGAATTCAAATCTGGAATAAACTGTCACCGGCTTTTAAAGAGCTCTTGGAGAGTTTTAAAGCTAAACTGTTCTTCTGCTACTGTGCCTTGTACCTGCCTGCCCGACTTTTCTTAAGTTCTTAATTCTTGCTTTACAGTTTTTATCCTTTTTTATGTTTGTATTCTTATCGACGGACATTGAGTACAGCACTTTTTGATCTCCTTGTATGGTGGTGAAATGTTCTCTATAAAATGAACACTCACCAAAAGATCACTCATAGGAACGTCAAAAGCTCAAAATGACCGGAGGGACCTTAATAAGCCTGTTACTGAGGTGTGAAAATGCACAAGCCTGTATGGAGTTTGCAGTAATATAAGACTCATATTGTCCAGATTTATTTATTTTTTGCTACTTTAAATTTTGGGCTGAGCCTGTCAGTGCTGTTCACGTGAGGCGTACGCTCTGTTCATGCAGCCTGAGTGTTAGAAATACAGAAATTAGACAGAGCGAGTTTGTATTGGCATTTTGTTGGCACTTATGTATTACATGTGCACACCCTATGCGGCATTTTCCAGCATACGCACCTTACTAATGACTAGAGTGTCACCCGTGTGTTGGGAGGCAAAAGTACACACTCACTATCCCATTATCCTCACAAATACTTCAAGATACGAATGCTCAACAATGGTACGTTCCATTTTCATGACATCCTGTGAGGTGGCCGTACAAGCCTCTAGGAACCAAGACACACCTGTGCTCCTTCTTTATGACCTCCACGGCCTGAGAACCTAAAACCGCAGCAATCTGTAGAAGGGGTCAGCCTCCCATATGGATGCATGAGTAAGACTCACTCAGCAAGAGATGATGTTACATTCTAGAAAACTCTCTGACTGAGAGTTATATCAAGACACTGATGACAGGGCATTCAGTAATGGGACCAGAAAATCATTATTTCAGACGTTCGTTCAACTGTAACAGGATTTTCACAGCATTTCACAAATCGTGACAAATGACAATAACTATCTGTGGTTTTCTTCAAAGCTTAGTTTCCAATTTTTCTGAAACTTTTAATGAATGAGTCTCACAGTGCAGCTCAGTTATAGTGTGTATAACTGCAAACTGTCTAAGCAGTTTAGCACAAAGATAATATTCATATTAAAACTTTGTCTTATTCAATTCAACTCAGTCTTATGGCATAATTGTAGGAAAAGTACACGTTTATTTATATATTTAGTATTTTTATGTAAAGACAAAGAAGTCAAAAGAATGTAAATGATATATTTATCGATTTTAAGGTCAAATTTAGTCATCTAAATGTGTGTGAAAAAAGAATGAAACTTTAGTTCATAGTTTAGTTTAAAAAGAACAAAAAGTTTTATAAAGAGGTAAGAATAAAAATGCTCAAACAAAGAGGATTTTGCAAGCCCACAATTTCATTTAATGGCTAATAAATCAAATTACATAAAGTAGATGAGAACAACCATATTTTAATTCTATCCTTTACTCAAGTATTCTTTCTCTTTTCTCCTGGGTGCTTCTAAGGTTTAGTCGTAGATTGAAACATCAGTTTGTGTGTGTGTGTGTGTGTGTGTGTGTGCTGTGTGTGTGTGTGTGTGTGTGTGAGGCGAGTGAAGACCTCCATAAATTCCCATCATGCTTCTCTACAGGACGCCTTACACACCTCTGCGCTCTGTCTCAGCGGCTATAAATCTGCCTGATCTGCACAGGATGCCTTTTCACACAACTACACTCCCAACCATCCTGACCAAGTGATATCAAGTCTATTTCAAAGGATTTATAAATTTGTGAGCTTCCTTCCGCCTTGGTTTGATCAAAGTTTCACATTCTTTTTTTTATTTTTTTATTTCTCTGTACTAAGCTAGACAAGAGTAACTAACTTGACCTGATTTGTTCTGAATATTTGAATCATAGTGAAGTTTCCTGACAAATACAGATTAAAAAGGTTTGCTATCTCAAGCTGTGAAAGTTTAACATTGATTTTTGAGGGGAACTTGCAACTAGCTCTAAGTCAGTAACTTAAAGCCGCGCAGGCAAAATGCTGGACTTGAGAGCGCAAGGCCGCAAATGAATTTACTGCTTCAGACATGCATTTGTACTGTCACGATTAAGGCCTAAAAGTTAGTCAAAAGTATGATTTGCCATTTGTTAGAAGGAGCTTTATGGTAGCAACTGATAAAGAAAAACAGCAACAATGCTGCATAAATACAATCTGACAGCAGATGACGACATTTAATGTTAAAGTATTTGACTTGCATTGAGAGTAAACAACCAGAGATGCTAACAAGTCCAATTTTGGTGGCCAGGTCATATTTGTAGCCCCTAAACTACTACTAATTGTCACATATTGTAATTTTACAATTAAGTAAAAGAAATCCAGTAAGGACATAAAATTAGACATTTAGGAGTTACATTCTCTAATAAATGAAACAACAGCACAAAAGCTAAAAATATATTTTTTAGGTCAAATAATGATGTAGTTGAAGATTTTAAAAAAGATAAATAATGTTCTGGAAGCCTCAGAATGATAGCGCCTGAAGCGCGGTTTTCCTTAAGAAAACACGCAAACCATGTTCCCTGAGGTTTTAAAGGGAACGTCTTAATGTCTAACTAGTGAGTCATTAAACAGTATGTTAAATAAGTGTTTGAATCAGGGTCTGTATACTGTGGCTCTTTTTATCCCTTAGTTGTGTCTCTTGGGTTTAAGGAAATAAATCGATTCTCTTTCACTTATATTTGCTATTTGCTTAGATATTTAAAAATACAAATAATAAACAAATGATGGTAAAATGGAATAATCTATTTCAAAATGGTTTATTATCAGAATTTAAAGTCCACCCGGTCATTTTTCAAAGTGTTCTGAGAGGTCTTTTATTATAATTATGCCTTTTAGCCAAAAAGAAACTGTCGTTTCTAGGATATAGTTTCTGCAGAACGGCAGGAGTTCATTAGAAATTCACTTGAGTTGTGACGGGACTGTTGGCATGGAGCAATCCTGGCCTCCTTCCCTGCTGAGAGTTCTATGTTTCCACTCTCTCCTGCACTAGCTTACAGCCCATCACAACCTCAACCTAACTCTACCGCTGCAACAAAAATGGTGAGCGATACTGGGGCTATCCAGCCGTACAGTTTTACGACAGATCACAGCTTAGAGGAGGAAAACAAAGTCGTACGTGGATTCAGTCGCCTACAAGTAGATGCATTGGGACGGAGCGGAGCAGGGAGCTTCAGGCATCCTATTTGTAAAATTTATAACCAACAGTTTTATTTTTAAAATAACAATTTGGCCCGCTTGATTTACATTGATCTAAATGAATGAACACTAATACTGGAAGCATTTTGAGCTTTAATTTGCGGTAAATGTCCCAACATCAGAAAATGCTACAAGAGCATGTAAAAAATATTTTCACAGAATGGGTCTTAAACTATCTTCTGCCTAGTTCACACACAGCTCTTGATTTACATGATTGCATTTACGCGCATAGATTTTTTTTAATGGATTCTATACACCAAAGTTGTTGTGTTTATATTCAATAGTAAAAAGGAGTGAAAGGATGACAGCTTACCAAGATTACAATGATAGAGATGTCATGGTTGAATTTGACGTACACAGAGTGTATTTTATTTTGAAAGGAATTTGCATGAGCTGCTGTCAAAAGCAAAAGAAGTTAAATTGCTGTAAAGAATAAATAACACTGTATTATTTCAATCATTGTAAATATTCAAAAGCTGCATTTTCTAAACGAGTGGTTTATTCAGTCATTCATTCATTCAGCTTCTTCATACTCCCTTCACGGGCTGCTGGAGCCTATCCCAGCTACTTGTGGGGTGAGGCAGGAGCACTCTGACAGTGGGTAGAGGCTTTCCACAATCACACACTCACGCACTCTCATACATTCACACCTAGATTAAATTTGGATTAACCATTTGAATCCCATGAGTGGTTTAATGGGCCAAACCACAAATAAAGTGTGTATTTTTCTCATAGGATAAGAGTGACTTTGAGCCTCTCGCTGGGTTATGCTCAGTAACAAACTGGACCAAATGGCTCTTTGAGCTTTATAGGGTTGAAGGCCTTTGCGCTAAATATAGACAACATTTGTTCTGCATGCTGCAAGACTTGACTTCGCTATTTGGCTCACAATTATGTGTTCATTTAAAAAGAAAAAGAAAAACACGAAGGCACACTCCTCAAAATGATTCATCTTAACGCTGACATTCACCAACAGCCCTGCTGCCTCCACTTCCACAGAATGCACCCATTCCAGGTGTGGCACACATGATCGACTATGGGCACTGAGCGTTCCTCCAGCCTCATAGTTCCTCTCTGTTTTTGATCCCAGATCACAAAGCGCCTGTCTGCAACTTCTCAGTGTGACAGACCTTTCTGCACACTCTTGAAACTTCATGGAAATGTGCTTCTGCTTTTCACATGACTGCTGAACACACGCATGATTTCCCATTGGCCTCCATTTGTTGCTAGCTGAAAGGCCCAGAGGTCCTCCAGAAGCGCATCATTTCTCTGTTTTCTGTGAGTGCAATGTGGAGGCTTATAGTCCTGCTGACATTGGGCTTTTCAGAAATGCACCTGACAGGTGTATTTACCAAGGCGACAAAACGACGACTTTGCAAGTAAGCTTCTCTTCAAACATGACAGCGCAGCGTGACAGTATAAGATGATAGAAGGATAGCTTAGATCAGGCAGAAACTATTAATCTGATAACAGAATGACTCATTCAAGCACTTCTAGGACAGAATTGCTGTCACTGTTTGTAAATGAGCAATTCGGCTTAACTTTATATTTCTCAAGATACAAGTTCACTCATCTGTGATCTTCCTTTTAGCCTTCATATAATCCCCACAAAAGATGAAAAATAGATCGAAAGATGAAGAGAAAAGAAAAAAATGTTGGCGCAGAAACAAAAAGCAGTGCAGCTTTTTTTTTTTTTTTTTTCTGACAAAAAAAATCAATGTGAGCAGTCATCATCAGTCCTCCAGGCTCTGTTTGCTGGTGAATTAACCACGAGGTGCACTTTCAGAAGAATTAGACTCAGCAGTTATAAAACCATGCAGAAAGTATTATGGGGTGTAATCTTTCACTTTTTATGGCGTGCACATGTTGAGCAGACACAACTGGTTTTGCCAAATCTGTCTGCACTGACTTGTGTTAATCACTCTCACCTGCACGGTTCCTCAAATATTCCTTTTTGCTGAAAGCCCATTATCGATGCATTGACAAGCAGAAGTAAAGCCTTTATTTGTGTCATAGATAATGAGAAATCTAGCCTTTCATTTACTTTTTCTATTTGTGCCTTTTCCCAATTTAGACAAGCATATAATTACTGCTGGTGCTGGCGTTTATCTAAAGTTCCCCCACTTTAATCTACCACCTCTACGTGTAAAGATAACAGAGAATATTCATGGTAATAGTCAGTGAACCTGGCAGGTTTTCGGCAGATGGTGTGGCAGCGATAACGCAGGTCTGGCCATGTTGCCGCTTCCTCGGCCCTCTGTCCTCTCTGCGGATCCCCGCCGCGTCACGCTCATGACTAATGATTTCCTGTCCGTCACATAAGCCAGTCATCAGAGGCACGAGCATGCGTGGCATTCTCTGCTGCTTGCTCTTGTCAGGCCAATTTAATAGTGTTCTCACTGGTGGGACACAGTTGGTTGGATTGGGGAGCTTGTTTTTAGGCTCTCTAATTGAAGACGTGAAGCAACGGGGTGCTAAAATATGATTTTTGGTTGGATAAACAGTACCGAGGTGAATTAATTTTCAGGTTGTCTGTGCGGAAGGGTGCAGTCCTGGATGACGTGAATCACCAATGACATGCAGAACCACTTAAAAGAATAATATAAATGCAATAGTATGTGCTGTATTTGAAAATAAATCCATTTTCTGATTTTTTTATCTCGTAAATTTCTCCCAAATTCTGATCCTGATGCAGATTGCTTAGACTTGAGGTAAAGTATTTATAGCAGCAGCCTTGTGAGTCCACCCTCCAGGAGGGTGAATTGATGCGCCTCTTTAAGGATACTTCGCTTTGTTAAAGATGTCAAGTGGGCTTTGATCAAACACAACCCAAGCTCCAAGGTGAGCTCTTTAAAAACCCCAATACCTGCCACAAACACCAAGTGCACAGTGTGATAAAGTATAACAAAATCGTGTTGTAAGCAGTGGTGAGCAGGCTGCCACTAATGTTCTCCTGTGTTGAAAGGACACTCCACTGATCCACACATGTGTTGTTTGCTTTTGAAAAAGCTAACAGTCTTATATTTACAATATATTTAGAATAGTCATTTAATCCACATCAAGCAGATACTCAGAGAGGTCCAAACAGAAGTTTGAACCAAGTCTATACATTATGGGACTCACCAAAAGAAAACATTGTTTAAGTGGATTTGTTGTGTCTTCTGTTTTTTTTTTCACAAGTTACCCGCTGAATTAGGAAGCATCCAGCTTCAGTCTCCATTTGCTAGAAGTAGACAGAAAGGCAACCCTCAAAGATATTTGAACACCCTTGTATCAAACCATTCACAGAAGGCGAGACTGGCCTGTGGAGATCCTGTCCCAGTACTCCATAGGAAATACCTTAATTTCCATGCGTTCTACCTAAATATTGAGTTTGATTTGTTTTTTCCATCTGTTTCTTTCCAGCTGTGTGGGGATTAAGTTCTGTATTTCGTGCACTATAATGCTATGTTCATACTGCCCTTGTAAAGGGGGTTCAAGAAGCCATTTCCAGTGAAAATTCTATGTAAACCTGCATACATGCATGTTTCAGGCATCTGTGTTTAAAATTGTTGCGTTCACGCCTCACTATGGAGGTTTTTAAGTTCATCTTTGGACTCTACATATCAAAAAGTTAAACCCGTTGAACTTTTACCAATCAGGGACTCGGATTTGGTAGTGACTTATGGATGGCATCCATTTAATAATTGCGGTTTGTACCCAGACAGAGTTATATGACACTAGGTCTTTTGGAATGGAGCTTTGAAAGTAACAGCCTGAAGCAAGATTTGCAAGATTTTTACACCACTTTGACATTTCCCATCAAGCCTCCTCCAACTACTTGCGCTAGCATTGGGTTGCAACAGTCCTGTGTGAACACCATATGCTAAAAGCGGATTCCAGAATGCGTGTTTAGCACATTGTTGAGCGAGAATCATGTGCTCAGTGTGTGTGTAGCATTAGAAGTGCTTAAAAGCCTTTTTTTTTCTTCAAAAAACAATAGTGCGCCTTATGAATTGATTAATACTAAAGAATATCCATCTTATGGATTAACATAGGTCTATATTGTTGGGTGTTTTGTGAATACACTAACTATTGTGTGGCAGTTTTCAGATGTTTTTTCCATGTTACTAACGTAGTTGGGAGGTAGCAGGACCAAAGTTACATCTGTTTTAGCGGCCTCAGTCTGATTTTTCATGTTGCAAACAAGATTGAGAGTTACAGGTACAGTACTGTAATATGCTTTTAATGTACAACAAACAAGAATGTACAACAAATATGTAAACATATTTGACAATCAACAATTTTCATGAAAGGAACAAATAAATAAATGAAAAAAAAGTTTAGCGCGTTACAAAGAAGTCCTAGAGTTAGTGTGAACGCAGTTAATACAGTCTGACTGACTGACTGACTGACTTTTTTCTGACTTTTTGTCTTGCTTAATGCGCCTAATAGTTTAATGCAAGTTTGAATATAGACCATTCATTAACCATTCATTGCGCACACAACCGACACATCTGCTTAAAGAGCAAAATGTGACTGCCTTCATACGGACATTTACTTTGGGTTTTGGAAGAAACCATCCATTGTTCAAAGGATCGATGCACTTCAAACCACCATTTAATGCTGATAGTTTTACATAAAGATGTCTGGTGTCTTCCTCTGAGTCCTGGCTGTCCTTGGGTCTCATTTTTACCTTTTTACCGAGCTATCATCTCAAACTTCTTCATACACCACCCAACAGAACAATTTTATTTCTTTTATTGGGAACCATTTTTGAAACACTTCCTGAGGCTCAGACACATCATCCAGACTCAGCTGGATCACTGATCACAGTGCAGGCCAACCTGAATGAGATTCATTGTAGACATCAATTTGAATTAGGACTGAGCTGAAAGGATGTGGCAAGAAAAAAAGGAAAGAAAGTGACTATGGGAGTGTAAAACTGAAATTTTCTAAATGAAACACGGGTTAGGCCCTGCATAATACCTTTGAGTAAACTCAT
Organism: Oryzias sinensis; assembly: GCA_037389245.1. Classification (NCBI taxonomy): domain Eukaryota; kingdom Metazoa; phylum Chordata; class Actinopteri; order Beloniformes; family Adrianichthyidae; genus Oryzias; species Oryzias sinensis. Next base: position 4,397,906 of record CM074500.1, read on the forward strand.
AAACCTGCTGAATGGACTGCTCTCTAAGCTGCTATGCTTTAATGTTCCCAGAGGGACTTGCAGATGGAGCAAAACCACTTTACATATGCTGCGTGCCACAACTGTGAGGTGTGTCTGCACCTTCAGGGGATACCAGCACTGTGCGGCTCGTTTACACTTTGTGGTTTCAAGGTTTGTGGTTGGGAGTTGCTGCAGTGTTACATGATGTTTATCTTTAAAATTGCACATTTACATTGATTCACTGGATCCAGTAAAATTTTAATTACAACAGTTGTAAACCTTTTCTTTTTGAGGAGAAAATAATTGGCTTTACTCTGAGTGCCAGAGATAAGCAACGGACGCTGAGAATTGTTTAGAACACCTTGCATCTCGCAAACATCAAAAGACCTCAAGGTCTCCTGAAGAAGTGCAACTTGTTCTGTCCTTTTTTTTGCTGCTTCATGCTGTTTTTGTCATTATGTCTCAGATACTGATGGATACATGTCCATTGTGAGATGTTTGTTTCTATTATTTCTGTTTTTGCTCATCCCCTATGTCGTAATCAGGTTTAGGTTTCCCATCAACCACCTGTCTCTTTTTCCATTCATTAGTGTTTTAATGCCCACAGTTTCACTTGTTTCCGTTGTTCTGGGGTGCTCCTCTGCTTTTCTGTTTTCAGTAGGTCACTGAGTCGCTCCTCCTCAACTTTTCTGATTTAAGGAGGTTTCTGGGATATTCTGCTTTTTTGTTTTTGCTTTAAGGAGGTCACTCCTCTTCTAATCTTCCGCTGTGAGGAATTGTTTTTGACACTTTTCGTCTGTTCTTGTGCTCTGAGGAGGTGATTGAGACCCTCCTCTTCTTTCCTTTTGTGGAAGCGACCAGAATGGTCCTTGAAATAACCAATTTAAGCATTTTTCTACTAGCTCCAGTCTTGCTCTTGTGTATTAGGAATTTGAAGGATGCTCCTCTTCTGCTTTTCTGTTTTGAGAAGGACACCGAATCCCTCCTCTTTAACGAATTCCAGGAGGTTTCTTTGATGTTCGTCCTCTGCTTTTTGGTTTTTAAGGATGTCTGCTGTAAGGAGTTAATTTGCGCAGGTCTGGTCTTCTTGGTACGTCACTTTTCTACTTTGTATTTGTGGAAGTTAGCACAATTCTCCTTGAATTTCCCCACAGCCTGATAACCAATTACAGCCTGTTAATGTGGACACTGTTCTTCTACTTTTAAGAGGTGATTCAGATGCACCTCTTCTTTCAATCCTGAATCCTTGGATTACCTGACAGCCTAACAACCAATTACAGCCTGTCTCTTCCCCTCTGTAGGTCTCCAGGAAGTTGTTTTTTTGCTTCTGTGTTTTATGGGATTCCGAGGGACGCTCCTCTTTTGTTTTTCTGTTTTAAGTATGTCACCAAATCACATGTCACTGGGTCACTCCTCTTTTTCTGAATAAAGGGCTAGTCCTCTTTTGCTGTTTTGCTTTAAAGAGGTCACCAGGACACCCTTCTTCTAATCTTCTGCTCCAAGGAGTTGTTTTGGACACTTCTCTTCTGTTCTTCTGGTTTTGGGAAAGGTGATTGGGACACTCCTCGGCTTTCTTTATTTGGAAGTTACCATAAAACTCATTGAAATACCTCACAGCCTGGTAATCCATTGCAACTATTTCCTTCTTCTGTGTAGGTCTCTGGGAAGCTCCTTTCTGCTCCTGTGTTTTGAGTAAATTTCGCTCCTCTTCTGCTTATCTGTTTAACCCTTGTGCTATCTTAGATGACCCCACCCTTACATTGACGTGTTCTCCCTACCATGACAAAGGTGGATAACGGTGGAAAGATTTATGTAATCCATGGACACCAGTGAAGATCACAAATCATTGAAGAAAAAAGGTTCAGCGCACTGTCTAGTGGGTCTAGATGACCCAACTCCCAATGGTAAAGTGCCTAGGATAGCACAAGGGATACGTATGTACCTGAGAGGCTCCTCTTCAACATGCCTGCTTTAAGAGGGGTTTGTGAACATTCCCTTTCTGCTTTTTAAAAAACTTTTGTTTTCAAGGAGGGCACTCCTCTCATGTTCATCTGCATAAATTAGGTTAGTGGGTCACTCCTCTTCTTTTTTCTATCTGTGGAAACTCCCAGAATCCACCTATATGTCTGCCTTTTTTGAAGACATAATTTACTCTTATTTCTTTGTTCCAGTTGGGAGTTGGGAGCCTCTGAAAAACTTCTTCATCCCTCCTCTGCTGGTTTTGTCAAACCCAACTGCAGTCACCTATAGTCGTTTTTGCTTGGTTTCCTTCAGGCCCTCCTCCTGAGTCCTTCAAGTCATATTTCCATTCACTGTATTCCTCTTTTAGGTGATTCGACTGTGTCTCATGCATCTGTCAACCACCTGTTCTTTGTTCACTGGATGGAAAAACCGTTCAACTCACTGAACCAGAAAAAGCCTTTTCTTTACATTGATTGCTCCCACAGCCTGTCATAAAGTGGTCCTCCACTTCCCGCTACGGTCTTTTGTCGTCCCTGAGGCACCCAACAGTGGCAGAGTCATCATATTTTTGAGAAGACAACTTCTGGGTTGTGGTGAAAGGTTAAAGGTGGACTGAATATTTGTAATTTACACAACTCCATGAAAAGCTCATTTAATTGCATATTTTGTCCATTTCTTTAGAAGATGAATGATTTAACAGTGCACTGTGTCCCTAACTAACCTCTATTTGTTGACAAGTCGTGCAAAATGACAGGAAATTATTCAGCATTAGAAATGATCATGTTTACATTTGACCTCAGTGCTGCCTTGCCATAAATCAAGATGCAGACTTTTCCATCCACATCAATAAATATGTCTTCTATTTAATTGTTTTATCTAATATCTGCTCAAGTCCATAAATGCTTTTGATTAATAGTTGCCAATAGATAAACTGCTTTCTAGTAACAATCTATAACGAATTAACCCCGTCCCTGAATTTCCCCACAGCCTGATAAACTATTACAGCCTGTTCCTTACCCTCTCTTAAATGTGTCAGACGGTAATTGATGCATACAAATGAAGCCATCCCCATAACTTTATTCATTGTTCATTGTGTTGCCACCAGAGCATACCATCATTTTCCAAACGGAGTTGAGCAAACTTTATTTAACGCTAATGAATAAATATCCTCCCAGGCCTCTGATTGAATTGGATTTGCACACATATGATTTCCTGCCTTATCAAGTCCTGCTGAACAGAATGAGTCATCTTGACAATTTCACAGAGTTCAGCGGTGAGATCAGTCTGACTTCAGGATTCAGCACTTTTAATGTAAAAAAATTACTTTTTTTGTCAACAACAATGACCAAAAAAACACTATGTTTGCTTGCTGGGGCTTTGCTTTCTATTATTGTTCAGTATCCTCTAATGCCTCTTGACACAGTGGTGTGGAGTAATGGCTCTGAAATGCTACACTGAATCGATGCTCGGAGCCTATGCCTCTCTTAGGTAATTTACTGGGTAATGAGAGACGGTGCGGAAGGCCCTCTCAGTGAGCGCTGGAAAAATGTAATCTGTTTTACCAATGATTCAGTCGGGTTAAAGAGTCTTGAACTGCTAATTAATTAACTTTGAAACACTAGGACAGGGTTTCATTGAAGGGCTTAATTTGGTTAATCATTACCCTGCACCTTTCTGGTGCCCGCTGTTGCCTTGGTATCAACGTAACAGTGAACTCTGTTACTGTCATAAAAGCAGACAAGTTGATGTGTTGAGTGATGTCTGTCTGCATGGTAACACACCCTCTGTTGAGCCTTTAAAGTCCTCTATTTCGTTGGGTTTCTCAATTTCTCATTCATGCAAAAAAATCCCGTCTTCAATCAAATGTCAGTTTATATTTGGAGGTTTTTTTGTTTTCAGAGGCACTCAGTATCCCTCGATGGGATTTAAGAATATCCACATGAGAAGATGTGTAAGTGTGTCTTTGTAAGGCCACAAGGGGTTTGTGTGCATGTGTGGACATGTAAGGTTTATGTCTCCCTTTGTCTATAAAACAATCTGTATCAATCGGTGTTGATCTAAATGAGCCGACATGTCAACAGAAGAGCGGCTGGAGAGTGTTTTCTGCTGTGACACACGAGGTCAAAAAAGCCATTTTGGCCATCATAAAAGAAGTATTGTCAAGATATTGATGCCATTTATTACCTGACAAGGATGGTTGCTGAACAAAAGAGGAAACACTCCTCCTTAGTGCTCTGAGGAGGCCGGAATGGATGATGGAAAAAATCTATTGACCTTGGCCTGTAAGTGAACTTGTTGATCCTTCGGCACGATTTTATTTATTGACAAATTTACCATCTGTTATTCTTCACACCAGAGAGATGACAATGTGTTTGAGTGAAATGTCCTCATAATAGCCATTTGGATTGAGATATGAGAGTGGAAAGGTTGGAAAATTAAGAAAGAAAAAAACAAATAAAATATGATTGATTTAGAAAGTGCTACATTTTTTAAACAGTTTTTAATAAATGTCAATGCAGTTTTTTGTTGAATATATCTGATCCTACTAGTCATTTATCTTTAAAACGAATTACGACTTTGCAAATGTAGGACAATGTGCGAGTAAAGTTTTATGTCATTCTTTTTTTTTTAATCACCAGAGCGATTCTTTGCTGCAAAGAAAGTCAGGAAAAAGTTTCAATCCTTCAAGCTCCACTCCAATCATCTTTTTGATGTATTTTAAAAGCGTTCCCAGTGTTTAGCGTTTTTAAATTATGATTATGCAGTTTTTTATTGAAATTCCAAAGCCCTTGGTCATTTTATGGGACATAGTTTCTGCAGGGCGACAGCAGTTCATTAGAAATTAACCTCTTAGTTGTGAATTGGACCATTGGTGAGGAGAAACCCCACCCCTCTTCCCATCACCCATAACTGAGAGCTCTCCCTCTGACTTACAGCCATTCGTACCCCCGATTTAACATTAGCGGTGCAGCATAAATGGCGAGCATCATTGGAGCTATCCAGTTTAGAGCCAGATTCCAGCTCAGACGAGGAAAACAAAGACGTACACAGATCTATTTGTCTGCAAGTAAATGCATCAAAATGGGGCGGAGCAGGGAGCTTGTGAGCTGCCCCGCCACATCACAAACAATCTTTTTTTAAACTGTATTTTTTGTCTGCTCCTGAATTACAATGGTTTGAATAAAGAAATACTTAGAAATGCAGCTTCATTTTTGTGATAAATGTCCTTATTCATCAGAAAAATACCAGAAGAATATTACAATAACATCATTTTCAATGGAGTGCATTTTAAAGAAATATTCTTCTGACTGGATCAAAACTTTCAGAATAAACTATATCCATATATATTATAATAGATTCACTTTGGCACACACATTTTTTATGAAATATTAGTTATTAAATATTAGAAATAAGACGACTCGATCTCTGAGGCACCGCGTGTCGCTCCTCGTGGGTGCCACCCATTTCATGACATTATCCTTGAGTCGGCCTCGGCAGTGTGTCTGCGTTTCGCTCACAAAAACACACAAATTTTTGCAAAGATGGATGTGCATATTGTGTATACAAGAGGAAAGCGTTTTTTGACGATCACCACTGGCTCCACGGAGAAAGTGGGTGTGTCATCCTGGGGGCGGAGCTGGGAGCACAGACTCTTCCTGGAAGGGGCGGTTCCTCACTTGTTTTTGTGTGTTGGGAGGGGCTGCAGCTCAGAGCGCAGGTTTTATAGGAATTATCAGAAATGTGTGAATGGATCAAATTACAGCTTTGGTGTTGTTTTATGTAAGAACTTAACATAATACACTTAAAAGCTCAAAAAGCCGATTTGGCATGACACAGGCACTTTAAATATGACATTTTTTACTGTTAAGTGTTTCCTTTTGGTGAAGGAAGCAACTTAGGCCTCAAACACGCAATCAACTGTTTTTACCAGATCCGCATGAATATGAATGATGATATAATATGCTGATCCACCTGAAACTCCCAGAGAATGAGGAGCTCCCCTGCAGGATACTGCAGAGGCAGGAAAACGTTTCTAATTTTCCTCCAATCTGCTGCTTCCTCTGCTCCAACTCCTGAGTTAAAGTGAGATAACAGGTCAGGCAATCGAACCACGTAGCTGAGATGAGAAAGAAAACCTACTCAGCTCATTCCTGACACTTTTATTTTTCACATACCCCCCCCTCCCTTAACTGTGTTATATTATAAAATGTAGAGACATGAAAACTTGCAGGATTAATATTTCTAATCATCCTATACTGTGATATTGGCTGATTAAACGTTAATCATTGAAAAACATACATAAAAAACAAATGTGATAATATTAATTGAAAATTAGCTTATAAAATGGATTTTTTAAGATTTGAGCTGGAAATTATTTGCTCCTTAGATCTTCAGTAGATACATGTTTAACTGGATTAATGTGGCTCCTGCTCAGTAATTTGACAGCTTTCTTTCTTTCTAATTATGAAGCTCAATTTAAAACACAAATCAGTTTTTTTTTAATGCACCACAGTCACTTTGTCCCATTTAAATGACTTGGCATACATTCATGCTCCAATTCAAAACTCACTTTCATTTTTTATTATTGCAGATTTCCAGCACATCATTTGTGGGCACTCCATTTAATCCTCTTTTTTCCATTACTTCCAAATATGGAGAAAAGTGTTTCAGAGTACAATTTAACCCTCATTTAAAATGAAGTCATTTAGATTGGAGTTTGGCTTACTTGCTCACATGGCTTCCATGTCTCAGATAGGAACGGGTACCATTTGGACTCTACCCAGTGCCGAACCAGAACCTTTTAAAAGGGTTCTGGTGCCTAAATGGTGCTCAAACCAGTCCTTAAAAAGCATCACAGGGTAAAAGAGAGTGCTCAAAAGTGACTAAGATGCTTTATTTCACATTTTCCTGACAGTCTCCACTTCAACGCTGCATTGAAGTTTTCACACGTGCTGAAGGAAACACGTATTTCACGTCTTTTTTGGAGCGTTGTACGCGTTGCTCTAAAGCTTTGTTTACACCAGACATCGATTTGTGCGGTGGTGCGTCCTGTTTTAAGCTCTAGGTGCGACTCGGCGGGCTGGAGGCAGCATGATTTGGCGATGTTCCAAAGTTTAAGTAGAGAGTTCAAATATCGGGGGGGGGGGGGGGGCGTTTTTTTACCGGTACTAACTTGGAACAGAGTTTGGGTACCCAGTTCTAGTCTCAGACTGCAGAGGAAGGACATCCTGTTGGTTCAAGTTATGAGACTAACTTTGATTTTTTGTTTTTTTTCTGTCTCCGCAGGTTTTGGGATGACGACTCCTGTGACAGTTCCAGGGAAAGTGTTCCTTATCTTTTATGGACTTCTTGGCTGCGCTGCCACCATCCTCTTCTTTAACCTCTTCCTGGAGAGAATCATCACGCTTCTGGCTGTGGTGATGAAGGCCGTCAGGGAGAGGAGAATCAGGAACAGTGGTCTGCTCCCACCAGGTATCCGCCATGACTTCTCTGCCTACTCTCTGCCGGGATGGAAGCCCTCCGTGTATCACGTGATGCTGATTCTCGGCCTGTCCGCCATCACCATCTCCTGCTGTGCGTCAGCCATGTACAGTCCTGTGGAGGGCTGGCTGTACTTGGACTCGCTCTACTTCTGCTTTGTCACCTTCAGCACCATCGGCTTTGGGGACTTCGTCAGCAGCCAGAGCGCTGCCTATGAGTACCAGAGCGTCTACAGGGTGGCCAATTTCTTCTTCATGCTGATGGGCGTGTGCTGCATCTACTCACTCTTCAATGTCATTTCTATCGTCATTAAGCAGGTGCTCAACTGGATGCTGGAGAAAATGAGCTGCTTGTTTTGCCAGCGTTGCAACAAAGCCAACGCTTTCCTGGGCAGGCGCAACGCCATCCGTCCGGGCTCCAAGAGTCGCCAGGCCCGGTTGGGCCACTCGCCCGATTCAGACGGACCTTGTGACAGCGACAATGAGGGGAGGAGATTATCAGGAGAGATGATCTCCATGAAAGACCTCGCAGCCTCGAACAAGGTGTCCCTGGCCATCATGCAGAAGCAGCTATCTGAGTCCGCCAACGGGTATCCCAGGACAGTCTGTGGCAGCTCGCGCCACAACGGCTTCTCTGGAGGGGTCGGAGCCCTCGGTATCATGAACAACAGATTGGCAGAGACAAGTAACTCAAGGTAGACGCTAAAGTATGGGAGATCGTTAACCTGACACAGCAGAAAAGACGCAAGGCCTTAGGAGGAACCTGTAGCTTACTACGCATGACACGTTTTTGATCCACTTTGGATGGGAATTTCAAGCCTGCAGCGCTGATCGTTAATTCTGGATGATTAATTTACTTGAAAGAGACGACATGAAGACAGAACTGATGTGGAAACCTGGGAGCTGCTTGTTTCATGAGCCTAAAACCCCCGAAAAAAAGAACAAAAACAGAGGTACCCACTGTTTGCTAAAAACATCCGACTTGATGACTGAAGCGTTTTGCTGTAAAAAAAAAAAGACAGTTAAAAAATAGCCACGGTAAGCAAACAGCACAGATGTTGTTCTCTCTGAATTTTGTTCAATTATATGAATGCACATATTGAATGCTGATAAACAAATATATTATCTGAACGATATAGCACATACAGTTCTATGCATTATACTTCTCATACACATGCACCATGTTTGCCATTGATTCTGCAAAACCCATTTTTTCTTTTTCCATCCTTGGTTGATTGATTTTCTTTCTGGGGCAACAGTGGTGATGTCAGCGGGGCTGTAGTGCTCGGTGGTTCTCCTGTGTCACGCCAGTTGGCCACCGGGAGTCATTTCCTCTTGAGATGGAAAAAAAAAAAAACGAGATGAAGGACGAAAATCTATTTCTTGTATGTGAGGAAATGGGGTCCTTATCAACTAAACACAGGTTTCAGCAGCAAAACTGACTCAAGTCAAAGGCAAAGTTCAGCTTTTTCTCCCTCCTCATTTAAAGTCCTGGCTCTCTTCCTCGGAACTGAGCACTTTTGATGTATTATTTGCTCATTTAAGGCGGGCAAATAAATAATTGGTGAAGCTGAATAACTGTGAAATACCAACAGTATCTTTACTGGGGCAATATAAACAAGAGGAGGAGATAAATTAGAGCAGAATCCAAGAAATTCCAATTGCTTTTCCAAACGCACAAAGATTATTTTAAACACAGGATTACTTTTACTAGTTTTACGGAAACAAGAAAGATTAAAGAGTTACTACAAAAAAGTGTTAGTTTTGACAGAAGTGTTTGTCATTTTAAGGTTTATATTCAACGCCCTGAATCCACTGAAAATATGCAGTCATTAGGCTACAAAAACTCTCTGAGGTGATTGTTAGAAAACATGCTTATAAAGACACAAATGGACCGCTAAAAACATTTTTAGAAATTTATGGCAAACTGAATCTTTTTCCATGTCTTTTCCAGATGTGGACGATTAAAAATCAGATCAAATTGAATCCCAACAATTTCCTCCAGCTGCAAACGCTTTGAAGAAATAATCATTGTAAGATGAGGTTTTTTTAAGGGGACACTGTGTTTTTTCCAACTCAGTATAAAGCGTGAAGGTTGTCTATTAGTGGAACTCAAAAAGCAAAAACATCAAACTGAAATTTTTATCTGTGATATAAAAGAATCCAATTTGGTTAAACAATTCCAGTGAAGTCAGATTATTTTATCTGTGAACTAATGGGATTACAAGTGACCGGCAGGTATTATTTTTGGGTCACTCCCATAACAAGCATGTGAAGAGGAGTAAGATTTGAAAAAGGAACTTCCAACAGAATGGCAGTACCGGTAAATGTAACCGTCTGCTATGATTGGTCGGAGTCTGAAGGAACGTGAAGGAGACAAAACAGAAAAAAACAGAAACATCTGAAGACAAGATAGTTACTGCAGCAGTAAGACAAACACAAAATCGCTAGAGCAGATAGCAGTTTGAAGCTTGAAAGTGATAAGACAAAATAGATTTTTTTAGTTCCAAATCAACAGGATATACAGGATGAGGATTGAAAATATCAAAATCTCTAATATTGGTAACGACATGTGTTTGTAAGTAATGATAGCAGGGACAAACACCGAAATGTCTGCAAAAGACAAGAGTCTTAAAACTTTGTGACTGCAATAATTGGCCTGCATTCACAGGTAGAAATAGACTGAAGGAAGGTCTACAGTACAGAAGATGTAGAAAAACAACATCCTGCTTCATCCAAAACGGGTTTTAAAACAGGAAATCAGACAAACCTCTTCAACCACAACCTTTCATGAATAACCTTAACTTTCCTCAAAACCCTCTCCAATTGTCCCTGAATGTGAGGTTTGGCGAAAGTGGTTTCAAATCTGTTCATGTAAAATCCAAAAACAAAGCATTCAGCAGCAAAACTGATGGCCAGCCATACCATCCTTTACCACAAAAGACGGTTTTCGGTGTTGTCTTAAAGATGAAGATGCAAATTCCGAGAATATCTAGAGATCCTGCAGACTGAGAACGAAATGTTCTGCTTGTAAAATAAAGTACAGTGAAGGGGATTGATCAAGTGTTGGGCTTTTAATGGACCCACAAGGTCTCCCACTGCAAAAGGTGCAAAAGAAAATGTTGTTTAAATGGACAACAATCCAAAACTAGACCTCAAAATCGACAATGGACTACCTCAAGATGAAGACTAAACTAATAAAGCACCAAAAACCCATTGATATACCTCAAAAGTATCATGAATGCTAAGATAACCAATACACTGCAGAACTGGAAAAAAGGTTTTCACCTCCCAAGACCATCAAATACATATTTTATCAAATAAATTATAAGAAATGTTTTATTTTACCAAAATTGTTGACAGTGACCCCTTCCAGAACCCTTTAGGTTCAATTGTTTAATTAAATGTAAGAGGCCCAATTTTCCATGTGAAGACCAAATGAAACATTTGACATTTTATTTCTTTGCCCGTAAATCTTTAACCATGCTAAACTTTTCTTGGTGACAGAATGTAAGCTGAGGAGGGTCATATCTTTGCCTGCCAGTTCAATCCCAGGAGTAGAACATGTTCAATAATTCAGACTGAAAGTGGTGGAGTCAGTCTGACATCCTAAGGGCGAAAACCAAACCTTAAAGGCTTTTTTTTTCACTTGCAGTGATTTATGATAGTTTTTACATGTTTTTCTGGATTTAAAACGTACAGAAAATCCTAACAGAGGCCATTTGTGTCAGTGGAAATGCGCAGTTAATGAACCCTGCAGCCCCAACAACCAATGCTCTCATTGCAGGTAACTGTGTCCTCCTGTCTCTGTAATCTAAAGCCATGTGATGCTTCAGGTTGCTTAGACTTTTCAGGCAGTGGGGAATGAAAAGAGGCGATGAAGAGGGAGCAGCAAAGAGGAGAAAGCTGGAGAAAGAGGGGATGAAGAGATGTGGCTGAGAGTTAAGGTGCTGGTAATTGACTCCCTTTGGAGCCGAGGTCACGGTCGATGTAAATTCTTGGCCAAGAACTCATCTGCTGCATTCATCCATCTTTCTCCATCCATGCCCCCCCGACCCTCCACCTGCCTTCCTCTTCCCTGTCATCTCTGCGCCGCCTCTTCCTTTTCCTTTCCCTGCAGATCTCAGCTGCCTCTCCTCGCCCTCGTCACGTTTACACTGTGAATAACAGACATGCCATTAATGTACATATGTAAAGCAATGGAATGTCTTCAAATGTCACTTTCACAAGAATGGACATTGATTTGAATAATTTCCTTCACTCCCCGGCCTCGTTGAAAGGAATCGAGAAAAAACGACTCAGGTAGTTAAATCTTCAGGCTTATCTTAGTTTTCCCTGCATGCCATTATGGTGAAGCCATAGCTGTACATAAAAACAGAGTAATCTTTAAAATCTATTTTTCTACATCTAGCTTTCAAATATTTCGGGTACAGTCTCATAACATTCAGCATTCTGGACTGGAAAAACTGAAAAACTTTGATCACATGAACATGGTTTTTGCTCAAAAGGCTAAAGAGAAGTTTTTAGTTTTGCTTTTAAGACAAGAAAATTACATCTGTGGGTCAGATCGGACTTCCGATCAAACTCACAAAAGCGTTTTTCCCACAATTTCTATCTTTAGCAGCTCCTATACTGGAGTGGACTTGTGCAGTTATCACACACTGCCTTTGCAAAATAGTCAAGACAAACTCCTGCGATGTTTGACCTCCTGCATGGGCATGAAGCACCAAATGACATTTCCAATCCACTGGTTTCTCCTGCTGCACTGTGTTTCCAAACTCCTTCTTGGATCTTTTTATGCAGTGGGCCCCAACCCCCGGGGCCGTGGACCGGTGTTTTACTTTTTATATCATCGACGATTTATTTTGGAAAACTACTGGATTCTTCACCACATCCGACTCATTCTTGACGCATGTCAAGTCGCTCGGTCAGGTGTTGAAAATCCATCCGCTAATTTCTTTAAGCATCTGCGCAGACCGCTAAAGTGAAACCTCCAAGTTAGCAAAAAACAACAGTATTTGAAAAATTACAAAAGAAAAGCCTGTAACTTCAAAATAAAAGTCATCTGCACTTCACAGACAAAAACCAGGAGTCTTTCCTTTAAATATAGATTTATTGTTACAGTTGTTCCAACAGACTATATTCATAATGCTTAACATCCAGCAACTGGCTGAAAACTAAAGTTTCTCAAACAGTCTATTCAGGTTTATTATTTTATTTAATAAATACCAGGTTTTTCTGTGTTTATCCCGTCTGATTTTTTAGGCTTCCATTTGACAGTTATGGGTTAATGGGTTAAAATCTAGATCACATTTGAATGGTTCCTATACGTACAATGGACTTTAAGGGCCCGTTTACAAACAAAAACACAACTTTTTCTTTTAATTACAACTTTAAAGTCGTAAATTTACGAGAAAAAAGTCATAACTGTAAAATCACGATAATAAAGTCATATATTTATGACTTTAAAAGTCATAGGCTTAATTTATGACTTTTTTTCTCGTAAATTTTTGTGTTTCAAATTTGTAAATTTACGACATTAGAAGTCGTAAATTTACGACATTTAAACACGTAAATTTACGAGAAAAAAGTCATGAATGCACAAAAAAAAGTCATGAAATAACAAGAAAAAGCACCAAAGTTTTCGTTTTATCTTAGCCTTGTTTGAAGATGAAAGATAGTTTTGTGAAGCTTTTTTTCCAGATAGATTTCAAAAACAAAGAAATTTAGAACCTTTTGGGGACTCAAAATCAAATTGTTGTCAGCGTAGCCGGCTTTCCGGGGTGGAGTTTTTAAAGTGGAGTTTTATATGTAAAATTAGGAGCTCAGAGACACGTTTGGGTGTAGAGGGCCCCTACTTTATTGTTCCATTATCATTTGCACACCCAGAAGTCCATTGGTTACCTTACATCATATAACTGTCATGCACACAAGAAAAAACCAAAACAGTAAAGAAAGTCAGAAAGAAAACAGTGTTACACACGCCCCCTCCACCAGATGAAATGTCTCGTTTCAACATAAAACAACAAAGAGGAATGAAAATAGTCTGTGAAAATGCCAGAAACTGGGCCACTTCGGACGGAAACATCATACAGGCTTGGAAAAGGTGTTGTCTTTGTTGCAGGAAGAAAGGTTTGAAGTGGACATCTCCAAGGATACTGACGGCTTCATCAATGCACTGCAGAGATCCTGCAAGCCAACCATCAATGAATAAAACATTAATAAACCATAAATCCAAGAAATGAGCTTTCAAACCTTTAATAAACATCCAGCTCACCTGTTCAACTAAGTCCAGTCTGTCTTCTCTGCTGCTGCGCAGCGTTCACTTGCTGCTCTGGATGCTCACTTCCACTTTAATCTCGTAAATTTAACAGATTAAAGTCGTAAATTTACGACTTTAAATCCCGTAATTTTACTTTATTTTTGGTGGCCCTAAAACGCCGCCGTCAACATGAAATCGATTAAACAACTAGGTGTAAAGAGGCAGATATTTTACAGAGGATGAAGATAAAATTTCCCCTCAAAAGTTTAGGGGAAACTGGAAGCTTAAAAAAACAAAGAATCAACCTTGTTTGTGAAAATGTTGTCTAGCATTGAACCAGTCCTGGAAAAGGTTGGGACCCACTGATTTTATGCCTCAGCGTTCCTCTGGGGCTTAAGGTTAAAGGGGTGTCGTGATTTCCCCCGCTCACATAACATCGACAGCTCTGGATCCATGACTCTGCAGCAAAGACCAGATGAAACACCATCCAAGCTCAAATGAAAAAGAGACTGAACCAAACAGAGAGTTCACTTCTGAGTCAATTCAAATATATTTCACTTCACACTTTTCCAACGCTTAACTGTTGTATGTAGAGAAAAAAACCCACTTTGCTCTCCTAAAATGCATGCACGGCTTCAAGTCAAACGCCTTCCATTTGTCCTTGCACATCCAGAGAAATATTCCCTTTTTGAAATAATTTGTGTGTGGAGCTTGTGTATCGTATCAAACAACTCTTTTTGCATAGTGCAAACCTGATCTCCATTGATTGCAATGGTTGAAATGGTTTCCAGACTCTTCATCTCAAAGAGGCGGAGATGAGACTCATGGTGCGTTCACGCTTTAACAGCAGGTTTTCCCGCTGAAGTCATCTCTAATGTCTTAGTTGACATCATCATCCAGTAATTAACGTATATGTTTCAGAGAAGAAAAGTACAGAATTTAAGATACAGTTCAAGAAATGTTGCTAGTGAATGCACTAGAAAAAAACAAAGGACTATTAAAATATCTCATTTAATCCAGCAAAAAATAGACTCATATATTATTTAAAAAAAATTTAAAAAATGCTGTGGCAACAAAATTCTTAGATCTGTCAATATTTTATTTGAAGTTTTCCATTAATATTTCATCTTTTGGCAGGTTCTGAGCAGCAAATATCATTTTTTGTTGTTCTGGCTACGTCAATCCTCCGCTTTCAAAGTCAAATTTCATTACCGATTTTTTTTTTTTTTTGGGGGGGATGAATGAAACCTGTCACACCATAAGCCTGTTTTAGCTCCTATTGATTTAAAATATTTCCATGCAGGTTTTAATTCAGAGTTTAAACCAGAACTCCATGTGGAAGCTGCTTCTCATGTCTGCAAATCCTCCATCCTTGTATGGCTGCCTCCGCTCTCATCAAGAAACTTCCAAAACCGCGGTGTGCGTCTCATGTTGCTTGCATTTTGATGTAACATCCTGTTAATGTATGCAAATAAATTATGTTTGCAAGTTGCACATTTATACAAATGATTGTACTTTTATATTTATGTAATTAAAAATAAAACCTATACGAGGCAAAACATCTTGCAGAAAACACGGATATTTACTGACTTAAGTGCCCTTGATACGGTTCAATTCTGGGAGAAAAAAAAGACTAAAAAGATGACTTTCTTTATGTTGTCTCTTTATTTTGCATTTGGAGTAAAATAATTAAAATATAAAATATAAAAAGCCCAACTTTGTTGTTGAAAAATGATTATTATTTTGCTTCTCAGTAGCAACGTCTAGGTTTTTCTTCTTTCAAAACCTGGCAAGCCCTGGATTTTTCATTCATTTTATTTTGTTTTCATCAATAAATTTAAGACATAACACTGTCCCCCAAAAAGCCCTCAACAACATTTTGATTAGTAAGAACACTTTCAACAATTTTAAACTTTTATGATTCACTTGTATGGGTCAAAACTCCTCAAAGACTTTTCATTACAAAGTAAGATTATATATTGTTCAGCATGTTCAAACATACTAAACAATGATGCATTATTTAGTATAACTAATATAACTCAACTGAAAGGGATATTTGGTGGTTTTGGTCATGCTAAAAAAAAAGGAAAATGTCCCTAATTTAATTGTTATTATTTAAAATATTTTTAAAAAAAATTAAACATTCACATTAGAATAACGTCCTTAATTATCTTTAAAAAATCTCCACCTGAACAGTAAAATATTTTTTTTACCACTTAACTCCCATCAAAAACTGTTCGAGGGTCAAAAGTCACAACAGACTTTAATTTCCAAATAATTGGGAGTACAAACAAATGAAAATGTATTCGTCCTCCAGCAGAAATTCCAGCTTTTGATTAAATTAACGAATCGATCAGAATGTATCTGTACTAACAGAATGCCCTTGAGTCCCATCGCAGCAGAACCGAAATGGCTCTCTGAGAGAAACAGCTTGCCTCTTTAGTAATGGGTCAATCAGGATGGAAGGCAGAAAGGAGAACCTGTAATTGCATTCATTATTGAGATGAGTCTGATTTCTGCAAATTATGCAGAAAAACAGCATACATTATCTGGCTGCACGGAGGTTAGCAGGAGTCCATGTGGTAGACGTAAAGTCTGTTTCTAGTTTTTCCTGCTGAAGCAGATCCACTCAACACAATGACAGTAGTTTTCCATCACAGAGGTGATCAACCAGGATTTTGTTTACTTTGATCAAAAGATTTTTTGAAAAATACCATTTTGGAGACAAAGGCACCTCCAATTAATATATGATTTAGGCAATGATGTAGTAAAAATAAAAGCTGCTGTGTATTTCTTTTTTCCAGGTTTTTCAGCTTACCAGGCGAATAAACAAGCCTCTCTGCTCTCTGTGTGAACAGCAAGATGATCCCACTGGGAGATGGGATTGCAGTTAGAGCTCCAGCAGTGGGCTGAAGCAGCTCCTCTGGGTTTGTGCTGCTGTCACAGTCGTGTCTTGCACTGCAGTGCTGAGACTCTGCCATTCTTTAGGCAATGTTCCCACTGTATTCTGCACTGCGGTCTTTTTTTTTTTTCATCTATCCATTCATTTATTTACATTTTTAGTGTGGCTTGTTGTTAAAGAGCAGGATAGGTTCTTTTCAATCTACAAAGCTACCACACAATTTTTTCTTGTTTTGATTTTTGTTTTTTTTTTACCATGAAAGTGGACGTTTGGAGTTCGCCTGCTGTCTTTTGTCACCCGTCTCTGCTGCATCAGATGTGTTTCCTTAAGATTGTCATCGCTGCACAAACGTAGCTTATCACAAAATTTCCTAACATTCTGTCTCTTAGCTTTTTTCAAAACAAACTAAATACAAAGAAAACTAGAAGGAGATGCATTCCATTTCCAGAAGAAAGTGCAAGGTTGAAGGCTATTTTGCTGAATGAAAATGAAACTTAAAGGCTAATTATTGGTACAAAGAAAAGAGAAAAGATCAAAGTTGACCATATAAAAAGTGAAAACAGCACAATAATAAAAAATATATTTTTGTGAAAAATGCCAGCGCCGGGTCTCGAACCAGCGAGCGTCTGCACCAAGGATTCCCCATGTATTTCAATGGAGGGAAAAAATCCTGGAATATTTTAAAAAGCTCAAGGATTTGAAGGACCAAATGTTATAGCTGGAAAAAGCTGAAAGAGCTGAACATTTTAACAGTTGAATGGTTGAAATAGGTGAAAATTGTTGGAGGAGTTAAGCACCAAAAATGGCGGAAGATACTATAATAAAGAAAGAGAAACAGGAAAACAATGCTTTATAGCATATAAACCAATGATTCATGACAGCAGTTGTCCCATGACATCATAGGGTCCCCCTTTAAAAATCTTTTCACAAAGCATTACTTTCACTAAAGTAAAGGCGAAGGAATAAAACTCTTTTTTCAAAAGATGCGTCTTTCCCAACAGGAAACTTCCAGCTTTCAGTGAATGTTAGAGAAGCCTCAGTGTGCAGGAGAAAGGGGAGTGTCGGCGCTCTTCAGCCCCAACACCAAACTGGATTAGTGGAAGTGTTTGCATGCCCCCCAGGAGCCCTGGTGTCACAGACAACACGAAGTCCCGCTCTGCTGCATTACATCGGCACAGAAGCCCCCAAAGAAGAAAAAGCTTCAAACAGTCTCGCTGCTAAACTTGTGTAGGAAGAACAGGTACAATTTTTTTTAAAGGATTATCGCCATAAAGAGGTGGAGAAGGACACAAAATGTAGGATTGGTGGCAGAAACATTTCATGAATAAATTGAAATGTGACAAGACCCATGGAGAAGCAACAAGATGACAAAGCTGATGACCTGCAAACCAGAAACTTAAATGCACTGAGGGTCATTAACACAAATCAAGTCAGCCGTGGATGATTTACAACCGGAATATGGTGTCTGACAACTGGGACAACAAAACATGATACAAAAAAGAGAAACATGACAATAATGTAGATGTATTTCTTAAATTTGCAATTTCTGATTTAATAATTAAATTATCCCTAGGGGACGTCTAGGGGAGATTTTATAAGTTTGCAAAAAAAAAAGTCAACACCTTATGACAACAAAGTTAATGTATTCAGAGTTTGTCTACATAAACCCCTGCCTTTAGGAAAGGTGCCTCTTTCAGTTCAGTTTTACAGACTTTCATTCTTAAAGTCCTGCTCCAATCATCTCTTGATGAATCTTCAAAGCCTTTAAAGTGTTTTTTTTATTATGATGATGTTATTTTTATCCACAATTTCTTTTTTAAAAGTGTCGTTTTCTAGGACATTTTTTTCTGCAGAGAGACAGTAATTCATTAGAAATTCAGCTTTGGGTTGTTGGCGGGACTGTTGGTGTGAAGTAAGTCCGCCCCCATTTCCCGTCACCCATCTGTTTACACTCTCTCCCTCTCAAACCCCCAACCGAACAATAGCAGTGCAACACAAATGGCGAGCAGTTTTGGAGCTATCCAGATTCCAGCTCAGACGAGGGAAACAAAGACACACATGGATCTATCTGTCTGTCACTGGGTGCATCAGAATGGAGCAGAGCAAGGAGCCCAGCATATTTTAGACATCAACAAATACGATCTTTTTCAAACTGCGTTTTTCCATCTTCCCCTGATTCAGAAAGATTTGGATGAAGAAATGCAATTTTAAGCTTAATTTTCTTTAAATATGTCCTCCATCATCAGGGAAATTCTACGAAAACATGTTCAGAGCACCAAAAGCACCATTTTCATTGGAGGGGGGTCTTTAACATGTTGAGATGATGCGTGAAGTATCTATGTAACCTCATCTGGACTTCAGGGAAACTCTGCAGGACGTGGAAGTCAAGGAGGTCATGAGCACACCTGCACGAAAGGTAGCATGACAAGAAATCTAACCCTTGACATTCTTTCGACTGCCATTACTGCTCAAATAACATAGTTCCCATGGAGTGGAGAAAAAGCAGCCTTGTACTGATATGCAACACTTCACAGTGGCGAAGTGTTCATTCAAGCGACTTTGCGCTTTACGTTAGTAGAGTGTTGAATTTATGAAAAGCCACTTTGTTCCGTGTCTGAATCAGTGGATTTACGTTGATCGCGTAAAGGCGTGTTATGTTGGTGTCGCCGGCGACATTGTTGGTGTTAAAAGGGTTAAAGCCAGCAGGAAATGGCTAATTTATATGCTGAGGAGTCCAAATGACAGGGCCATTACCCCATAACCTTTTTCAATAACCTCAGGGGGGGGGGGAAAGGGAGGTAGGGGAAACAGATAACACACATATGTCGAGAATTCAGCGATTAGAACAGATTAATGTTTACTGCGGCAGAACTTCTTCATTGTCCGTCCGCTAACAGCAAGAAGCCAGAGTTCAGTTCAGATAAAGAAGAGGCAAACGCTAATCAAACCGAGGGGGCGAGACCAGAACTCATCGGCGGAGACGAGGAGGAGATATTAAGCCTATTTCAGCCTTTCTTCTTTTTAAAATAATCTGATTAAAGCGAACAAAACATTATACCGAGAGCAGAAAATCCTCTTCAGTACCAGTTGGCTTTTTGGGTCAAAGACGTCAACTAAAGCAACACCCAAATAGATGATTACCCCTGGGAGAGATATGAATAATTGAAAGGGGAAAATGTTGAAAGCTGGCTGGAATGAAGTCAATATTAGAGCACAACATATGAAAAAAGGATCTAGAAAAGATCCAAATTTTGTTTTTTTGTACACATGTCATCCAAATGCAGGAACACATTTGGTCTAAACTGACCTTCCTGTCAGTTTTCGAGCTTATTATTATTATTTTTTTCTAATGTGCCTTTTAGAGATTGTGCTCCTCCTGGGATTGTAGATAAAAAACATTGTGCAATTTATTAAAAAATGAGGTTAATGACAAAGGTGACATGCAATTATCAGCTGTTTTTTTTACTTCCGATCTGATATATATATATATATATATATATATATATATATATATACATATATATATATATATATATATATATATACATATATACACATATAGATATTTTTTATATGTTTAAAAGGTAAAAATAACTTTTTTTTCCTATCTTGGACAACTTACCTTATATTGTTTTCACAATGTTTCTGTCTTACTGCGCCTTTGAGGAAAATATCTCTGTTGTTTAAGCGATCGTTATGAAATGTCACCCACAAACCACCAGCTTACGTCTACAACAGCAACCAAAGTTGACCTTTGCCCTCAGGAAACTGCTGCCATCTTGAATTTTCTAAAGAAATCAATTTTTGTACCTCAAATTTAAACTCTTTTTGGGGGACTTGATGAAGTCAACACTCCTCCAGCATCATTGGGGAGCTTCTCTGGAAAATTGTTTTCAGAAGTTGCTGGTTTTGAACGGTGTTAGCGTGGTGACCTTGCGAAAGTAGAATTTTCCTGTTACTCATACATGTTTTACGAGAATATTGGGAAAATGTAGCACATGGACCCTTGGCTCAAGCTGAATGAAACAATATAACATACTATATGAACATATTAGAAAAGTGGGCGTGGTTATCACAAAAAACCTCTGTTGCCAAGCAAATCAAAAAACATACTTTTGCAGATTCAAAAAAAAGCAGCAAAAGTCTAACAAATTCATGAAAAATCCTTCTCATGAATTGGTCACAGGCAGCTCCTGACCAGGATGGCTGGGACAGAGGGGGAAAGCGAGGGCTTGGAGCCGCCGTTCAGCCAGTGAGGGCAGGTACGAAGGTGTTCTTCAAGCCACAATTCATTTGCGATTTCTGTTCGTCTGTTTTCCAATATAAAGGAAACAGTCAGAAAAACAATCACCGTTGTTGCATTTACTGAAGAGTGAGAAAAGGAGACAGTAGAGCTTTTCTGCTTTTCTGATTCATAAAGCAAAGACAAATTTTCCTCACTTTGGGAGGCACAAAAAAAACTTCTAAAAATGGAAGTGGTTTATTAGCTTTTGAATTGCAAATCATTCTGCGGCGTACGCAGTAAGGAGGCTGCCCGTCCGCAGAGACTCTACAGATAATCGAAAAGCTCAATAACATCTGGTTTACTTGTTCATAGTTCAAAATGTGCTCATGCCAATGTTGTATCCAGAAATAGCATCATTTAGAAGGTGTAAAATGTAAAAACAAAAAAGACCTTTCAGCTGATTTCCCTGGCTTCCCCATCTCACTCGCATATTTAATGCTGCTCTGTATATACAAAGAAAGATACTGCAGGTGATGTAAAATCTGCTGACTGTACTATCACTTTGCCATCACAGACTCAGAATCCGTATTTGGATAAATCTCATGAAATAAAGGTCTTTCCGTAAGACCAGGTGAAAGTATTTTCTGCTTAGACACATCAGTCGTTTGGAGAATTACTCGAAAGATGTAACCCTGTGATCCTGAAGTTTTTTTTTTTTCTAAACCAGAAGAAGAAACGTCTGGAAGAAACAGAGGGAGAGGTGAGGGAGGTGCTTTATTCAAGGCTGTTTTCTCCTTACAGCCTGAACACTGCTTCGGGAATCACTCGCTCTTCATGAGCATTTCTCGTTATCCTTAAGGAGCCCCGCAGAGCTGGCTCTCCATGGAATGGTTGTAAGGAATTAAGATACACAAGAAAAACGGGGGAAATCGATCAGTAATCAACAGCTGTGGAAGCTATACGGGAATGCCGTGCAAATATTGTAAAGTGAAGATTGAAAAAAACAATAGAAAAGGGAAAAGGATTCTTTTTAGATTGATTTTTGTCTTGATTTGGACCTGCCTTCCAACTCAAACATGGTTTTCACATGAATTATGTAACTTGAAAATTACAATTGACCTTAATCAAAGGTTCTAAATCATTTTAGCTTTTTCTCCAGCCTGCATATCCTTTTAAACGATGCTTTTTTAAACCATTTTTGTCAAAACTGACCTACTTGAAGCCCATGTCACACAGCCACAACTTACATTTTGTGCATATTGCATGAATGAAAATTGGTCATACATGAAAACACATGGAAAAAGTGAGAAAAGTTATGGTCTTCACGTGAATTTTTCACGGATGTATCACAAATGAACCACATTTAAATAACTGAAATATGTAAAAATCAGGCAAAGAACACGTAAATCCACGTGGAATATAAACCGTGCAAGATTATTGCGATGTTCATATGCAATTCATTAGTGATTTGAGACTCAATTACGTAATCTTAATGTGATATGTACGTTTTATAAGCGATATAAAGTTATACATCGGCGCTACATGCATGAAATTTTTGCTAGACATACACTGTATTACCAAAAGTATTGGCTTAAAAAAATCAGTATTGGCTCCAATAAATCAGAATTAGGTGTCCTAATCACTCGATCTGGCCACAGGTGTATGAAATCAAGCACTCAGGCATACAGACTGTTCCTACAAACATTAGTGAAAGAATGGGCCGCTCTCAGGAGCTCAGCAAATTCCAGCGTGGAACTGTCGAAGGAGCCACATGTGCAACAAATCCAGTGGTGACATTTCTTCACTCCTAAATATTCCGCAGTCAACTGTCAACTGTCAACAAAATGGAAGAGTTTGGAAACAACAGCAATTTATCCAGAAAGTGGTAGGCCACATAAACTGACGGAGAGGGGATGCTGATAGTGTAAAGAGGTCGCCCTCTTTCTGCACAGTCAATTGCCACAGAGCTCCAAACATCACGTGACCTTCAGCTTAGCCCAAGCTTCATGGAATGGAATTCCACAGCTGAGCGGCTGCATCCAAGCCACACGTCAACCAGTGCAGCCTTTCACACAATCTCTCCCTATTACCCGTGGAGTTCCACAGGGATCTATCCTAGGGCCTACACTGTTCTCACTCTATATAAATCAGTTATCTGCAGCAACTCGTGGGTCATGCATTCATCTGAGGTGAGCAAATACTTTTATACAGTTTATGTGGACATACGTGGAAAGGTTGTAAAAGCCACAAATTTGTGCATGCATCTCGATAAAAGCATGCCAAATTGCATAGGATTTGTGTAATATTTGTCAATAAACTTAACATATGAACATAACATAAAGAAACGCATAAATTGCGTAAATCTCAACCGACCAAAAATTTTGAATAGCTAAAAACCAAAGTCATGTGAAGGTCTGTCGGTAGAAACCCTCGATTGACATCTGTGCACATCGACAAACACAAGAAACACTTGTGAATTATGTGTATCATGCATGTAGCACAAAAGACTGACATTTCATACGTGGAAAATGCAGAAAATGTGGCTGTGTGACACGGCCTGTAGATCATTCTATTGAGCATGTAAATCCAAGAACTTCACACATTTACTCTTCGATTTTCTCTTTAACTTGGAAAAAAAGGCTGCAAAAGAGATTCAACCCAGACGATGAGGCACAGAATATAATTTCTGTCTTTAAGTACTTGGGTTTTGCATTACTTTAAGAAGAACTGAAAATTGAACTTAAGAAACAGGTTTACCATGCTTCTCACACTCTTTCTTGCCATTTGGAATCAAATATTTGACACTTTTTGTGTCATGTGACCAATCCAGCTTACTGCATTTAATCTGCAGCCCTGAATGGTTCAGGACAGAATGATGTTTTCCTTTGAAGCTCAATGTGTGATTTAGGCAGATGAGCCCGCCTGTATTTTTGCACATCAATTTTGCCTGCAGCCATTTCAAATCCCGGGATGGCAACGTCGACCAAAAGCAGAGAAGATGAGTGTTTTTTAGAGGTTCAAAGCTGAAACGGAGACTCCTTTCTCCATCTCTTTTTAGAAAACACTAGACATAATTCAGACAAGTCCGCCTGCAAAACTGCTTGTCATCCTGAAGGAAACGTGCTTGGAGTAAGACTTCTTCATTGGTGGTGGAGTCTGGAGCGTGTTGCTGTCAGTGTATTGTGAGAGGTGATGGCGAACTTGGCAGTTTAAAGCGCAATTTTATTGTCCCCACAGAAACTGTCCATGTCAGCCATCTATGCTGAGCAAACACACTCTGTGGACAGAGGAGGTGCAAAAAAAATGAAAAAGGGTGAGAATCAAATGACCGTCTGAGGCTTGTTTCATTAGTCAGCTTTGTGTCTATGACTTTGCTTCAGTTTTTTTATTTGTGAATTGACTTTTGCTCTTTTATTTCAGTTTTCTAGAATTTTTGTCTTAAAGTCCCACTCTGACCATCTTTTGGTTTATTGTAAAAGTTTTCCCAATTGTCCTTCAATTATAATTATTCTGTTTTTAGGCAAATTCTTTTTAATCTCAGACAAGGAAAACAAAGATGTACATGGATCTAGTCTTCTAAAAGTGGAAGCAGGGAGCTTGTGGTCCACCCAGCGCATTTTCAAATACAAACACAATCTTTTTCAAACTGCATTTGATTTGATCAGAGATATACTCAGAAAAGCCATTTTAGGCTTAATTTTCCTAATATCAGTCCTCCACCTTAAGAAAAATGTGACAAGAACATGTTAAGAACACCAAAAACATAATTTGCATTGATCTTTAAGTCTCTTTTTATCAGTGATTTACTATCAGGACATGCTTTTCCATTTTTGTATGAGCTTTCTGTTAGTTATCCATCAGTGTTTGGGTCCATGGCTTTCTTTTAGTCTGAATCGGGTCACATTTGTTCGTTTTTGTTTTGGCACAATTTTGTCATGTTTGAGTTAATTTATTCAAATCGCTTTATGCCAATCAAACACATCGCCTGTTGGGTCCTTCACAACCATGATACAACCAGAAGAAACACAAACCTTTTTAGTTTTTCCATTTGCTTGCATAATAACCATGAGTGTGTGTTTATATTAGGTCCTTCGTAAAACTCAGCATGTTCCCTGTAAATTTTGATCAACCTTACAGCCATATAAATGCCATATTAAAGAAAAACCTGATGATTCAGAAATAAAGTACATATCAAATCAAACCAGTACATGTGCGTTTGTGTCCCACTAATAGATATTTGTGCCATATGATGCCGCACTGCTTATGCTGAGAGTGTTTACTTCCCTAAAGGTTGTTTGTTTGTTTTTGTGTGTGTGAACGTCCGTGTTTTTGCTTTTTAAGTTGAAAAATGTATAGCACTTTGTTTTTGCTGTATTAATAAAGTTTGATTTGATTCAGCTTAAACTCCAAAGACATTTCAAAGCCTCCATATTTATGGCAGAGGTGACCAAAACTGGCAGATGTGCATTGTGGCGGCACGCTAATGCACAGGTTGCATCAAAATCTTAGTTGTACATTGAGAATGAAGCAAAAGCGCTTAATAGATTAAAATATCCCATTCCTCCATCCCAGCCACCATACATCCGTCTGCTATGCCTGAAACTTCTAAAAATAACCCAAGGCAGCATTCAGAAATAAAATGAATCATACTAAAGTAGAAAACGTCCTTTTTTTAAGCAGAGAAATTCACAGAAAACAAGCAAAGTGGATAAGTGGGATATTTAAGCCTTTGGTGCTGTTTATTAAAAAAATGCAAACAGTTTTATGAGCACAGACATGATATTTGTCTGTCAATAAAAGGCTTTCCTTGACTTTAGGAGATATTCCAGGCTGGTAATTAGTTCCTTATCACAGGAAGCTGAAAGTAAATATATGCATATATATTTTCTTTGACTAAAATTGTTTAATTATGCAGCACTTCAAAAGTATTTAGCTACATTCATCCAGCTGAAAGTGCATCTTTATTTGCAATAATTGACAAACAAGTACTGATCTGCTTCTATTTAACCAGCACCTGCTGGATCCTGGCCTGTTAAATATGGTCTCACTGGACTGAAGCATAAGAACTGCTGTTTAAGGTTCCATCTTAATTAGATGCTTTCTATCACCCACACATAATATGCCAAAAAGTCACATGTGGGCGGATGCTTGGCTGTTTTGAATATGTAAGGACACCCTTCTATTCTGGAGCTTATAGCAGTGTTTCCTTACACTTTAAGAAGAGCGCATGCAGTTTATGCAGCAAAATGCACTAGAGTGCAGGGAGGCATTTTAATGACTCATACTTGGATTAACGTCAAAGCTGAAATGTAAGATTGAGGTTTTGCAGAGGGCCGGTGAAGATGTTCTGTGTTATTAACAGCTGACATCAATATTATTGTGTTCAAGTTGGTTAGCTTGTGCGGCAAAATCTGTTACATAATACTAAAAACACAAGAACTATTTACCTTTTTTTTGTTTAGATTTATTTTTACAAGTTTAAGGTTTATATTTTTTACCACTTAAAATGAACTTGCAGTTTTTTTGTAGTTGTTTTTTATTATTATTATAGAAATGGGCTTGTCATACTAAAAATGCAATGTAACAACCACTTTTCTATTTTGAAGTGTCCCTATACTTTGTATAACAGTATACTCTAGTGGTAGAGATGACCTACTGCACAGATCAGCACAAGACCTGGAGTAGAAGAACATTTTTCCGTTGCTGTTTTCAACTGTACTGGCCTATTTTTATAAGTTCTGGTGGAGTAATATCAAATAGAATAGAATAGAATATATTAGAATATTAATAATCATATAAATAAAAGGAGCAAAAATAAAAGCAATGCAAAAGGATTCTAGATAAGTGTATATATACAAATGTCAAGCCATTTTAAATGTTTCAAGAGCCTGATGGATTGTGGGTATGAACAAAATTGTCATCGGTCTAAGTTTGTAAAATAATATTGCAGGTGCACTGTAGAAACCTCATTACAGGCTGATGCCCATCCATGATGAATCCTCATAATAAATTATATATATAATTATTTGTATTATATTTATTAATACATTTTACATCCACACGCCCAATGAACTAGTATAACAAGTTCTAGGGTCTGAAGATAATTTTACATCTGATTGTTTTTAATTCCAATTAACAAAAGATTAAATGTGTGAATGTGAAATTTGATCTAGTATTATAAATAGATTATTTCTATTGAATTGTTTTGTATGAGAGCTGTTGACATTGTCAAACCAAATAAGTGCTTTACAGTCACAGTCCCATTCACATACAAACGCTGTGTGAATGTGTGTATTATTATTATTATTGAATGTATGTAATATTTTGTGTGTTCACAAAATAATAAATGTTTCAAGAATGTTACATTGCACAGAATAAATGATTTGTTATTATCAAGTTTCTGTTATGTAATGAATATTATTATTGCTACTATCATTATAAATTATTATTGTTAAAAATATATTGGTGTCTGGCTAATTTTACATATTTTTTTAAAAAATTAAGTCAAAATCAGTTCAATCAATTGTAATATTTAATTGTAATATTTCCGTGTTCTTTGTAATAAAGTTTTTGAAGGAAAAAAAACTCTGGGCGCCAAAACGAGAAACAATATATAGGTCACGTGATTTCCGTCAGCAAAGAGCCGCGTGTGCTATTGGGCGACTTTTGTGGCCACGCCCTAAAAATGTCGTAGTGCGTTTCCCGCGAACGGGATATAGCAGTGCGCCGTCTCTGTCGAGGAAGCTAGGCGATGTTTGGAGGCTTAAGTCTGATAACTCGCTGAAAATCTTTCTAAAAAACCGCGCGGACATGGCGAAGCAGAGCTCCATTTTCAGTTTTTTCACCAAGTCTCCGCCGCTGGTTGCCAAGCCGAAACCGAGCTCCTCTCCGGCCGAGGCCGACTTGCCTTCTGCAGTGAAAAAGTCCAACTCGTCTCCGAAGGAGGAAGCTAATGAGACCCAGCAACAGCAGCCAGCTAAAGCTGGAAAAGTAAAACAAAAAAGTCAGTCACAGTCTGCGAGTGGAGGAATCAAACAACTGTTTGGCAGCAAAAAAACTCCGACTGAAGAGAGGTATTGGATCAGTGTAATTACTGGAACAGTGTTTCGCGTTAGCATAATCCTGCAGAGATAATGCATATCCTGTAATTTGGCTTTTGTTACTTAGATGATCTAGGTCTAGTTTGAACAATAAAAGAACACACATCCCTTATTATAATCAGTTTATGTACACGTGTAACGGGATGTACACGCCTACACCCGCACGTGCCCATCCAGCAAACATATAGCACGTGTGATGCATTCAACCGAATGTAAACAAAACAAAACCAAAGTAAAATATCAACAAGTCAACCTTTTTGACATGTTTGGGGTTTTATCAACAATTTGGTTTGTATTTGATGCCATACAAACTGTTTTTTACCCCAAACTAGTCTACTGGTTACTACATCATGTAGTTCTCTAAACTAAATTATAGTATATAAATAATTTTGATTTATTTTACTGAAAAAATAGATGTTATTTCACGTTAAAAAGTTGCTTATTGAGTAATTGATGTAATATTTTTTTTCTAAACAAATTTTGATCTTTTTTACTTTAGTTATTATATATATTAATTGATTAACTTGTGTTATATACTGCTGCATAGCATAATGATAATGGAAGCGGATGTTTTGCAAAGAATGTTATTAACTTTTCATTCCCGTCATTCTTTAGCAGCTCACCTATGTGTAAAGCTGGCTCCCTAGTTTGGGCCAAATTGGAAGGGCACCCCTGGTGGCCGTGTATGGTAGTACCCCAACCCCTGACTGGGCAGCTGTTAAGGGGGCGTGGTCGGGACCAGCGCGTACATGTTCATTTCTTTGACGAACCCCCCACCAGAGGATGGGTCAGCACCAGATACATCCGGGAATACCAAGGTACTACTCCTTCTGTTCTAAAGATGTCACACACACAAAAAAGCAAAACTTCATCATCTTTAGGGTTCGTTTGACCACTGTGTCGTATCATGTTCAGGCTCCGACTGCAGTGATGTCAGACCCGGGGGGGTCTTCTTCAGTAGCAAACCCGTCATCCACAAGGCCATGAAGCTCGCCGATGGGGTTTTGTTTGAGAGTCCAGAGGAGAGAGTGAAGATGCCTCTCTGCGTGGATCCATCTGATGAGGAGGAAGAGGAAGAAGAAATGGAGGTAATCTTTTAAATATTTGTAAAAAATAAAATGAACAAAGCTGCAAGAAGCGTTGTATGGCCCACTGGCGCTACGTGCCCCCACCCTCACTGGCTGCTACAAGCCCTTGCTCTCCTTTCTGCCCCTGCCATCCTGATCAAAGTTGCATATAACATTCACTTAAAAGAAGAAAAATCCCAAACGGTGGTTTGTCCTTGGTTTTTGTAAAAAAAAAAATTTACACGGGGTACTTGCTGTGTGTAAATTTTGGTAAGTATGTGGTGGGTGTAAAAAAAATTTGCGAAAAAATTGCAGTAAGAAAGAAAAATTGTGGAAACAATCTGGTCCCTACAGTCCGGGGCTGCTGCAGGACAGAATAATAAACAATTGAGTTTGTCTAATCAAATCAGTTGAATGTTTTCTTTTTTTTAGCTTGACCAGACAATTCTGACTGACGAAGAGCTTAGTGGCGAGGATGAAAAGAAAAGCGACCAAAGCAACTCGGCTAAAGTTGGCCGCCGTTCCTCCCGCGGTTCAGCAGAAAAGGGAGGAAGCCGATCCAAGCGACGTCGCATCGTTGTGGCTTCTGACAGCGATGAATCTGATGAGGAGTTCAAACCAGAACATGCTGCTTCTAGCAGTGAGGAAGAGGAGGAAGTAGAGGGGGCAGCGAGCACCGAAGAAGAGGCAGAAAGCACCCAAGAGTCGGAAGTAGAAAGCCCCGTCAAGCCTGTGAAGCGCAAACGTCCTGCAGAGAAATCAAAGGGCTCAAAAGCAAAAATTCCTGCCGCATTTTCAGCCACTCCCAAACGCGCCCCACCAGCAGTCGCGGCGAACACAAAGTCTCGCCTGACTGCGTTCTCTGCTCCTGACAGCTTCGAGAGTCAGGCGAACGGACCGGCTTCCGCTGGAGCTGTGACGGTTTGGGATCACGAGAAGCTGGAGTGGCTGCAAGAGGGCAAGAGGAAAGACGGTAAAAGGCGACGACAGACGGACAAGGACTATGACCCCACCAGCTTGTACGTGCCTGAAGATTTCCTCAATAGAATCACTCCTGGAATGCGCCGCTGGTGGCAACTGAAATCTGAGATGTTTGACACGGTCATCTTCTACAAAGTCGGAAAGTTTTACGAGCTCTACCACATGGACGCCGTGATCGGAGTCAATGAGCTGGGGCTGACGTTCATGAAGGGGACCTGGGCCCACTCTGGCTTCCCAGAGATTGGCTTTGCCCGTTTCTCCGACGTTTTGGTCCACAAAGGTTATAAGGTGGCTCGGGTGGAGCAGACGGAGACTCCGGAAATGATGGAAGCGCGCTGCAAGGCCATGGCTAAACCCTCCAAGTTTGACCGCGTGGTGAGACGGGAGGTGTGCCGTATCATCACGCGGGGAACCCAGACCTACAGCGTGTTGGACGGAGCTCCTTCTGAGAGCCAGAGCAAGTTCCTCCTGAGTCTAAAAGAAAAGGCCGAAGAGGAGAGCTCTGGCCACTGCCGCGTCTACGGCGTCTGCTTTGTGGACACCTCCGTGGGTTATTTCCACGTCGGTCAGTTTCCGGACGACCGCCACTGTTCACGTCTGCGCACCCTGATCGCACACTTTGCCCCTGCCGAGGTGCTATTCGAAAAGGGGAACCCGTCGGTGGAGACGCGCAAAATTCTCAAGGCGTCCTTGTCCTCGGCGCTGCAGGAGGGGCTTCACGGCGGGAGCCAGTTTTGGGATGCTCAGAAGACGTTGAAAACCCTCTCAGAGGAGGACTATTTTAAGGAGTCGGCCGGAGAGGAGAAGCAGACCGGGGGCAGTTTTCTCCCAGCTCTTCTGAAGAAAATGACCTCTGAGAGCGATTCTCTGTGTTTGTCTCCTAAAGAAGGTTACGAATTGGCCCTGTCTGCTCTGGGCGGATGCATATTCTACCTAAAGAAATGTCTGGTGGATAAAGAGCTGCTCTCCATGGCCAACTTCGAAGAATACGTTCCTGTTGATGTTGAGATGGCCAAGGCCGCCGGACCCTCCAGCTTCTTTGCTCAGACTCGTCTGCGCATGGTACTGGACGGAGTAACTCTGGCAAACTTGGAGATCTTTCAGAATGGATCGGGACGAACCGAGGGGACCCTGCTGGAGCGCCTGGACACCTGCTCCACGCCGTTTGGCAAGAGGCTGCTGAAGCAGTGGCTCTGTGCTCCCCTGTGCAATCCCACCGCCATCAAGGACAGGCTGGACGCCCTGGAAGACCTCATGGGAGCTCAGGCACAAGCAACCGAGGCTGCCGAGCTGTTGAAGAAGCTTCCGGATCTGGAGCGTCTTCTGAGTAAGATCCATAGCATTGGCACCCCCCTGAAGGGCAAGGACCACCCAGACAGCAGGGCCGTTCTCTACGAGGAGGTCACGTACAGCAAACGCAAGATTGCGGACTTCCTGTCCGCGCTGGAAGGTTTCAAAACCATGCAGGAAATCATCTCCAACTTCGCTCAAGTTTCTGCCAAGTTTGGATCCAAGTTGCTGCGTCAGCTTGTCAGTTTGAAAACGGAAGAGGGCGGACTCTTTCCGGATCTGTCAGCCGAACTTAAGCGCTGGGACACGGCTTTTGACCACCAGAAGGCTCGTTCCACCGGCGTCATAACCCCGAAAGCCGGCTTTGACCCGGAGTATGACCAGGCCCTGGCGGGGATCCGGAGCTGTGAGAGAGAGCTGAATGATTACCTGGAGAGGCAGAAGAAAAGGCTGGGCTGTAAAGGCATGGCATTCTGGGGAACCGGGAAGAACCGCTTACAGATGGAGGTTCCTGACAGCGTCCTGGAGAGGAACATTCCAGAGGAGTATGAGGTGAAGTCGACAAAGAAAGGCTGCAAGCGTTACGTGACGAAGGAGACGGAGCGGCTGTTCTCACAGCTGCAAGGACTGGAGGAGAAAAGAGATGCTGCTCTGAAAGACTGCATGAGGAGGCTGTTCTACAACTTTGACAAGAACTATGGAGACTGGAAGACCAGCGTGGAGTGTATGGCCGTTCTGGGTGAGAGGACAACTTCCTTACTTTCTCTCTAAGGATTGGTTATTAACTTTTGTAGGACATATAAACCCGTTTTCCTGTCAACTTTTCTGCAGATGTTTTATTGGCCATGTCACGCTACAGTCAGGGTGGAGACGGTCCCATGACGAGGCCAGAGGTGGAGCTACCAGAGGACGGCGACCAGGCTGTCCCCTTCATCAACCTCGTCGGATCGCGTCACCCCTGCGTCACCAAAACCTTTTTCGGCGACGACTTCATCCCTAATGACATTTATATTGGTTGCCCCGGAAACGAGGATGGTTTGGAGGAGGAGGGCTGTGCTTCCTGTGTGCTCGTCACCGGACCGAATATGGGCGGGAAGTCCACTCTAATGCGGCAGGTGGGCTGGGTCTGGACCGATGTGGAGTTTTTTTTTTTTTTTTAAGGATCTTTTGGTTTCATAACAGGATAATGTTCTTCTGTTTTTCTAGTGTGGACTGGTGGTCATTTTAGCCCAGTTGGGATGCTACGTTCCCGCTGAGAGCTTCCGGTTCACACCGGTAGACAGGGTCTTCACCCGGCTGGGAGCTTCTGACCGGATCATGGCCGGTAACATCAGAAACCCGGAATTCTTTGTTTTGTTTTTAAAGCCGTGAACTAAACGGTGTGTTTGTGCTGCATCTGCAGGAGAAAGCACCTTCTTTGTGGAGCTCAGCGAGACGGCCAGCATCCTCCATCATGCCACTAAACACTCGCTGGTGCTGCTCGATGAATTAGGTAACCTTTTTACCTTGAAACGCCGCCACGGTTTCTCCCGGCAACAGCTTTAATAAAGCCTTCGGTTTGCAGGGAGGGGCACTGCCACATATGATGGCACAGCCATCGCCAGCGCCGTGGTGAAGGAGCTGGCCGAGAAGGTCTGCTGCCGCACGCTCTTCTCCACACATTACCACTCGCTGGTGGAGGATTACGCCAACAACTCGGCCGTGCGTTTAGGACACATGGTAAGAACCACGACTGAACGCTGTGAGGTCCAAGACAATTAAGTAAACAGGAGCTTTTGTTAACTCATTCAACATATTTAACGTTTTTAGTCTGAAGATATAGATAAAAAACATTGAGCTGATTTTTGGTGTTGCATAATAGAGGCTGCTCGCATGCGCCGTTTCACCCGGCAGCCTGAGCCCACTACCCCTTTCGTTCTCACAGGAGCGCGCAGCTGCAGGGACGGTAGTTCACAGGTTTCAGGATGTTCCAAACTCTGTCATATAACAGATGGTAGGAAACCAATATTGGCGCAGATTTTCGTAAATATCGTAAATGTTTGACTGTCAACACAATCAGTGAGAATCGGCTGATTCCGACTAAGAGAAAACCAGCTTTTCATATAGACTTGGCACCAATATGCAACACCTTACTAACAAAGTGTTTCATAAAGATGCAAAGCTGCTTTTCTCCTCTTCAGATTCCACTGGAATTGCATTAGTTGCTTCAATGGTTGAAGAGTTCCTTTTTTTTAATATAAATTATAATTATATGTAAATTATAATTATTATAACAGGAGCAGTCCACATTCATGCACATTTCTTTAAATGTGCAAATGTTGGCTGTAAAGTGTGTTATGTTCAGAAGCAATAACTCATAATACCGTAAATTCCGGACTACAAAGCGCACCCAATTACGAGCCGCACCCACCCATTTTCACGTGTTTAACTACTTTTATACTTACACAAGCCGCGTCGGAATAAGAGCCGCATGTCACGTCCCGAACCACATAATAGGTTAAGTTCATTACCATACTGTGGGAGGGGTCGACATTGTCTCATGCTCGTGCATTTGAGTACGCCCACATCTGCCAAAGCGCATGGACCTCTATTCTATTCACAAGTTCCTCAGTTATGATTTATTTATTTATTTATCTATTTTTTTAAGTTTTTTTTACTTATTGACAATCTAGGTATCACACATAAAATTACAAACAGTAACCATATAATCAACATTACATCCCTCAGTTATGATGAGGAAATTTACATCCACGATCCCCCATTTCCCATGAGTCTTAGGGGCTCAAGGCGGGGCCAACACCCGGCTCGCCACGCTGTTGTACGTGTTTAAGAATGAGCAAGTAGCAGAAGTGCGTGGAGGGGTGAAAAGGAACAGTTCTCCTTCCGCTTGTGTCGCAGCAGCATTATGGTACTAACAGGGCTGGTTAAAAAAAAACCCACAGCAGTAAAATAAAGCCGCGCCTCAGCGCGATACGCGCGCCTCAGCGCGGCGCGTGCGTCAGAAGTTTCCTTCCACAACAAACACTCTTGGTCCGCGGACGCCTCTGCGCTCCGCGCTCGCCCCGCTCGATCCCCTTCCTATCTTCTCCGACACCTATGGCCAGGGCGGCTCCAGGGAGGAGCAAATCGTGTCTGTGCAGAGCAATCGGACTTAATACTGTACGTTTTATGGATGAGGGGCGGATGCGTTGTTACATGTGGGAGCCATCAGACTACCATCGGCCCCGCAGCTCTCTGTGAGCAAGCAGCAGCCAGGAGAACATGTCTCCAGGTCACACGGAGGCTGTGAGCTTTTCAAGGCAAAATTCCGGTCAGTCCTTAGGAACCGTTAAAACGACCACGTGGATTTGTCTTTCCAGTCGTGTCCCGACAAAATAAAGGCTAATGTTATTCCCACATGCGCTGTTCTCTCCGTCACGCAGCTGACCGGCTTTTCCAATCCCGTTGGTGACAGTGGATTTTTTCACGCTGCTTTTAACTTGAAAGCTGCATCATATTGTAGCGGCGATCACGTGCATGTTGGGTCTAATGGCACCAAAGGATTCTGGGATGCGGCCGGGCATGCGTGTTTCTTTTTGTTGAACCATGACTGAAATGTCTAAGACCTGAAGTGACCTCCATGCTGTTTGGCTGCTTAGTTTGTTGAAAAACAAATGACTGGTGCTTAGTGTTAGATAAAGAATAAAAACTATTCACTGAGTCCGAAAGTACGTACATGGCGGCTGCCAATTAAATCCATAAATTAGCCGCGTCACTGAATAGGCCGCAGGGCTGTGAGCGCAGGAAAAAAGTAGCGGCTTATAGTCCGGGAATTACGGTATATTAAAGTATTGGATATATCTGTAAAGCATTCAAATACTCGATCTCACACGTTTCTGCTGTTTGGATGAGGAAAATGAGCTGCTGGGTTCCTTAAATGTTTGGTACTTTACCTCAAAATATTGGTGAAAAGGCCATTTCAAACCTGCTTTTACAAATAAAATGACAGAAAAGATGAAAACTGAAGAAAGGAGGGAATTTAACGGTTTGTGGCCTCACCTGGAGCACAGCTGTTGTCCTTGTGGCGCCCCACAACCCCCCACTTCCTGTCTTCCCCTCCTTCGTCTAAACATCGCCCGTTTTCGTGCAAATGTACCCGTTTTCACCCAGCGGTTTTTTTTCCCTCCCAGGCCTGCATGGTGGAGAACGAATGTGAGGACCCCAGCCAGGAGACCATCACCTTCCTCTATAAGTTCATCAGCGGCGCCTGTCCAAAAAGTTACGGGTTCAACGCTGCTCGACTCGCCAACCTCCCTGAGGAAGTCATCCAGTCGGGACACAAGAAGGCCCGAGAATTCGAGAGGAGTACCGTCAGCCTCCAGTTGTTCAAGTACGTGACGCTTTTTTTTGTCTTCGCCTCCCGCCGACGTGCGGTATTTCACCTGATGCTGTCTTACAGGAAGCTCTGCCAGTTTGCAGAAGATCCTACACTGGACCGCACCGCTTTACTCGCCGTCACTCAGCTGATTCACACCTTATAGTTTGTTCTCTGCAGCCGAGGAAATGGGGGGAAAAAAAGAAACACACACTACTGTTTTGATCTAATAAAGTTTATTTAAAAAAAATGACTGTTTCATCTAACAAATTAAACCCTTTTAATTCACACTATCGCCTACATAACGGTTATTGAATACTTCACAATATATTAAGTCTAGATGTTATGATACATGCATACATTTCAGTCTGAATGAGAACCCACAATCACCAGTACACATAGATGGGGGGGACGGGGGGGGCGATGAAACAACAAAGCGCTGTATATAGACACTTGTCTCAGCTTCAGTAGAGTAAAAGCTGTGAATTTCTCCAGCAGCGTTGGCAGAGAGAGGAAATGTGCTTTTAAAAGAACTGCATCAATGCTTTACCAGAGAGTTTGGATATTTTACTCACATTTAGCGATAAATCTTGAAATTTGTTTTCTTTTAAGTCTTAAGAGCACATTTCCTCTTTTTGAATCGACGTTGCTGGAGAAAATGTTTAGTGTTTTCCTCTTTTTCTCTGATCTCTTTCACAGAAAGAAGTTAGATACTGCGACACGAGTATAATTACAGCAATTCTGAGGAATAACCAAAACAGAAAAAGAAAAGGAAAATAAAAAC
The DNA here is from genome assembly GCA_037389245.1 of Oryzias sinensis. Classification (NCBI taxonomy): domain Eukaryota; kingdom Metazoa; phylum Chordata; class Actinopteri; order Beloniformes; family Adrianichthyidae; genus Oryzias; species Oryzias sinensis. The sequence continues at coordinate 4,434,313 of CM074500.1, forward strand.
ACATTTCATAAAATAAAGACATTCAAGTACATTAAGATTTTTGCGTGAGAATAAAAAAAAAAAACCTACACAAAAAGCATTAAAATCAAATCTCAACATTTGTCTGGAGGAGAAAGGAACAGAAAAAACGCTGAAGTGCTAGGTCACGTCTGTCGCCCTCTGATGGAAGCATTGTAGTTTTAGGGCCTTTCTCCAGGACAGCTGAGCTTCTTCTTCTTCCAGGTGTGTCCTCCATGGACCTGTACATGGCTGCAGTATCTTGTTCTTCAACAATGAGCATCTTTAGTGTCAGGTGCTTCTTTAGAAACACACCTGCACCCCCAAGTTTCCTGCCCTGTTGCCTTTTTCTCCCAAAACAAGGACAGGAGGATAATTCAATACTTTTTTTTTCTCCTCGTCATCCTTTTCATATCCATTTCTTTTTTTTTTTTTTTTGCTCCGTGTGCTGTCAGAGTGAATTCTAGTTTTTTCTCCATTACACGAGTCAAAAGCGTCTCCGCTGCGTCGGAGCTCAGTTGTGTTGTAATGTATTTGACTCTATGGGGGGGGCAGAGTCGTACAGAGTGTCTGTGTCGTGCGTTGGCTCTCCGGCTAACGTGCACGGATTGGACAGCGTTCCTGCACCGCAGTCGCAGAAGAACCTGCAGGGAGACGCAACGAAACAGGTTCACACAGAAGATTGGACAAAACCCAAAAACGTCTTCAACGTCTCTATAAGAAATGAATAAAACTCTTCGTCTAGATCTGTGTTCCTCAGCTGTGGACCGGTAACCGTCTGTGGGACAGTTGATACCGGGCCGCAGAGGGAGAGAGAGAAAAAAAAACAAGACGAAACACTAATTTCAAATATTTTCAGTTTTATTTTTGATCTGATTTTGAAGGAAGTTTTATTTTGGAAAACAACTGGATTCTTTAACACATCCAACTTATTCGTTTGGCCGTGTCAAAAATCCATCTGCTACCTTCTTAAAGCGCTGACTGCTAAATTGAAGCCTCCTAGCTAGCAAAGTTAGCAAAAGACAAAAGTAGTTGGAAAGTTTATTTTAGCAGAAAAGATTCAGAGAGAGAGCAGAAGAAGAGCCTTTGACCTCAAAATATATGAAAACTCCATTTAACAGACAAAAAAAAACAGCCTGTTTCTCCAATTATAGAATTACTGACCTCAGGGTCACACTTTAAAGAAAGATCACCTAAATAAGAGGCCCCAAGGCCATTAAAACCTTTAAAAAAACGTTAAAAGAACTTTAAAATCAGTCCTGAAACACACAGTGAGCCAACAAAGCGATTTTAAAATGGTTTTAATGTGTTCTCGGTCCCAAGCAAAGATCAGATCTACCTGGAACTAAACATACAATTAAAGAAGCTTGTTATCAAAAAAATATTGGGGTGTAAGGGGACTTCAATCAACGATCCAACCAGATTGATCTGTCTCAAGCAAGTTGTTAATCAACCGACCTATATTTGACAAAATCATTTAAAAATGAGATTGATTATATTGTTATATCACTACAGTCCAATGCGTGAAAACACATTTAGCAAAGACGTGACCATATAGTGTGCTAGAATTTTCCATTTGTGTTATTTTGATGTGGAAAAAACAACAGCAGGTTGAACTTTAGGAAACTAAAATGTGAATAGATTTACCATTAATTCTTGTTTGTTTGTACACATTTTGCACTTGATTATCGGAAAAAAACTTACCCTGCACTGTTCAGTACCAGGTATTTATCTGAGTCACACTGGTTTTCCAATTTTAGGTCAGCAAATCGGATCGTTCAAATGAACCAAAATCCACCACGAATCATATCAACAACCACAAACTAAGACATGAATCCAATAGTTAAAATCAATTGCTGTGCTCCCAATAAACCGGCTATAATTTTGTACATATATAGTACAGAGACACTGAAGGCGATGCTCACCTATCATGTCTGATGAACTCCACATCGTGTCCTTGATGACACTTCTTAATGCAGTTCACACAAATGGCATTGCGATCTGTCGTGTTACAGGTGTGACACCTGTGTAAACCACCAAAAAACCCATGAGCAAACACAGAAACCTGCAAACAGAGGCCATTTCAGGTGATTATACACCTCTTTTTACCTGTAAAAGTCATGCATTGGGTAGCTGGTGTAACTTGATATCTTGTACAAGCACTGGCCTCTGCTCACAGCCTTTTCAATGGCATCTTGATTGTTCAATATTTTGTTATCTGAGCGAAAACAAACAAATACTGAAGTACAACTTTACACAACCTTCATAAAAACCCTTTGTGGTGCGTACCTTTCATTGTAACATTGACACCAGATGCAAGAAACAATCCTCCAAATCGATTGTTGAAGATCTGATTGCCTTCTAGGGTTGCTGTCGCGTGGTTGGTTATCTCAATACCTTAAAAAATAAAATAAAATTAGCCACTTATCCATAAACATCAATCGCGGTGTTTGCACGACTTAAAAGTCCAGTCATGAAGGTGGCGTCTACCTGCAGCAAATCCGTCAAATATCCTGTTTTTTCTCAACACGGGGTGACTGTTGGTGCTAATGAGAACGCCTGCTTGTGCGTTCCTGAAGATGTCGTTCTCCTCCAGCAGACCTGCCATGAAGCACAGGATTAAATACCTGAAGACAGTGCTTCTCTGCTGAAGTGTGATAAAGGTTAAATGCCTAAGCTACCTCTTCCTCCATTAAAAATGCAGATGCCGCCGTCCCGCCCATCGTGGATCTTATTCCTGCGCAGCGTGGGATTGCTGTCCGTCTTAATCCAGACACCCGCCATTGCGTTGTCAAAGATCTCATTGTCCTCAATGAACCCCAGGCCTGAGAACAGAGCACACTTAGGTTAACAATACCTGACCACCTTTTTCAAGCCACAATATTTTCAGGGCTAAAGTGGGCCTACGATTTATTTTCTGGATAAATACAAAAAACTCTCAAAAACTGGTATGATCTAAATCTAACAATAAACACGAATCCTCTATTTGAAAAACTTTATTAGCAGTGTCCTTGTAACAGACAGCCGGTAGCTGAATATAATGCATTATAATTATAACAACTGCAGCTATAAATCCATATTCGGAGTAAAGACTTTTAGGTTTTGTCTGTTAAATGTAGATTTCTTTTCAAAGGCTCTTCAATTTACTCCCTGGATCTTTTCTCCTAAAACAAACTTTTCAAATGTTTTTTTTATTTTATTAAATTTACTAGTTTGGGGGTTTCAATTTATTAGTCGGCGCAGCCGCTTTAATGAAATAGCAGATGGATTTTCGACGCGCAACCGAGTGACTTGAGTCGGATGTGGTGGAGAGAATCCAGTAGTTTTCCCCAACAAAAAAAAAAAAAAAAAAGTCCTTCAGATTATACAAGAAATGATCAAATGTTTTCCCTGCAGCCCGGTACCAGATGTCCCACTGACCGGGACTGCCTGGCAGAAGTAACAAGTGAAATATCCCTAAATTGAAAGATTAGAGGTCAACAAACATCTTTCTGAATCTCACCAGAGTTGTAAACCAAAATGCCTCCATTTTGACCCCCCCAGATCTTGTTTCTTCTGATCTTGGGATTACTTCCCGTCCTGCAAAAGGGAAAAAGGAAGATTTGTATGTAAGGAGCACGGTATTGAAGCAATTGGATCAGAATTTATTGCATGTGCCTCGCAAACGTTTGCCATTATACCGTCATACAAACCTAATCTGTACTCCGGAGTACATGTGATTGTAGATGTCATTGTCCTCCAGCACACCGTGGCCGTTGTCGTAGAAGTAAACCCCAACCTGTTAGCATGAAATCGCATTAGCAATCTTTGATTTAACCATAAATATTAAACAGAATGATTTCACTGTCATGGTTCCATCGTTTTGGTTGGAAACAGGTCCATACCTGCTTCCCACTGTGGATCCTGTTCCTCCTCAGGACCGGCGTGCTGCCCGTCGTCACCCACACTCCCGCCAGCGTGTTGCTGTACACCTCATTCTCCTCTATGACTCCCTGGCCCTTTTCATGCTGCACGACACAAAAACTTCTTCACTGCCTGGTAGATTATGCTATCAACAATCCATAATAACAAACCAACATGTCGAGGTATCCATTTATACATATTTACCACATATATGCCGCCATGTTGGCCATCATGGATCTTGTTATGCCTGACAATCGGGCAGCTATTTGTCCTGATCTGGATTCCTGCCAGGGCGTTACCATATATGTCATTTCCTTCGATGAGGCCGCGGCCATCGCCAAAAATGTACACACCTCCCTGGTTGCCGTTAAAAATGGCATTCCCTCTGTTTTGAAAAAGAAAACAAAAATTGAGAAGCTTTTTCTTCTTTATAAGGCTTTGAACTGAACTTTAGGGCACCGCTCTGACCTTATTGTGGGATCACTGTTTGAGGTTATCCACACTCCGGCAAAGTTATTTGCATAGATCTTGTTTTCGATAAACTGGCCACGCCCCTTTTCATGCACGTAGATCCCTCCAGTCTGCCCGTGGTGGATCTCGCAGCGAACCACCGTAGGATTCGCGTACGCCTTCACCTCAAAGCCAGCGATGCGGTTCCTGTGGATGTTGCAGCTTTCAAAATAGCCCTGGAAAATCAAACGAGAGAACATTAAGTCACTTTGTAGTTCCCAAGCCAATCACCACGAATCTCAAACTGTGCATCATCTGCTTTGCAGTAACATAACAGTCAGTGAGTGAGAGAGAGAGAGAGAGACGATATTTATGAAAACAGATTGGCTGAAAAGCCACAGAAAATGATCAAATAACCCCTCCCAGCCAATTGTGCTGAATCTTACCATGCCGTGGTCAAATGTAAAAACTCCTACGTCTCTGCCGTGGTGGATGTGGTTCCGTCTGATGATTGGGTTGCCATGGTTCTTTACCCAGATCCCAGCCAAAGCATTGTTTGAGATCTCATTGTCTTCATAAATGCCCTGAAGGATGCGAAAGGTTTACGTGTGGGACTTCTCAAACCATATCGTCAACAGAAAACTATCGTTTTTATCATCTATATGGACTGGTTTACATAAACATGGCACAGATAACTTCAACCAGCTTTCAAATCGACTTTTCTAGACTATCCTGGTCCCTAAACTTGTTTCCTAACCTTGATTTTCCTGACTCCTGGAATGTTGTAAATGCATTCAAGTTGACTTAGACTTGGCGTATTACCTGTGCGTGGTCAGTGATGTAAAGTCCAACATTTTCACAGTCACTGATGTTGCAGTGCTTGATTTTGGGACAAGCACCCTGGCCACTGACACAAACAGCTGACCCCACTGAAAAGAAGAAAACAAAATGAAACAAAACATTATTGAAATATACCCACTTCAATAAACCAAACAAACTTATAATCGAGCATACAGAGAAGAACTAAGCTTTGATATATATTTTGTTAATGACCCCGTTTGTTTATTGAGAGCATTGGAAGTTGTCATCGCTCACACGAGCAGAGATGCTGCAGGCCAAACAAACACAGTATCACCTTTAAATTACAGAGCCTGGCGCATGTTTGTGGAAAACATGGCTGTGATGATTCAAAGTCGACAAAATACATGCCACTATTTCACTCATTTAAGCTTATATCATAGAGAGTGCTGTACTACAAGCATTCCACTGCTAAATGATGCCACCTCCCAACAGCCGATCCGAAGCTAAATGCTGGTGCGGCGGGTGTCCATTAGCGACGTCCACACCTCAACACCAGCATACACTTCAAGTATGTTTGCTCTGGTCAGCCAGATTCCCATTTACAAACACATTAAATGTCACTCCAAAGTGCAAACTTTCGTTCGGAACCAACGGCGGCAAAAAGCTGAGCTTGCTCTCAAAGGGGTTTTTGTGTTTTGCTGCAGATCCTTTTCGTGGATCCCATCTCAATTGCACGATTGTGTGAAGAACAAGCCAGCTTTATACTCCTCCTTCTCATGCTGGTTTCACACTAACTGCTTGGCGTGTGTCTTGCATTTGCATTGGGGGAGTGATTCATTAGACGTATATATCTACATACTGAGCATCCTTCTACTGCAACCGTCACCTAAGATAGGAACATCTGTTTGATAGACCTTACAATACGTTTATGCCGAAAGAAAAAAAATACTTCCTTTAGTAAAATACTAATCCCAAAAAACAAGTTCAAGTAATCCAAGACACTCCTCACATCTGCGCCATGAGAAATTAGTTCAGAAATGCCATGAGCTTAATTTTAATAATAGTTCCTCCATCATCAGAAATATGCCACTAAAAGATGTTAAAACCCCCAAAATCATAATCGAAGTGGGTCTTTAAAACTTGAACACATTCAAATACCCAGTGAAGAGAAGAGTCCACTGTTGTTGGCGTGATAATGTCTCTGAAACTCATTCATCACCAATGGTATCACTAATACCTGTGCACGTGCTCCGAATGATGCAGTGGTCGATGATGGGGCTGCAGTTGACCGTAATCTCCAAGCAGTGATGAGCATTGTGATGTTGAGCCGATTTGTCATCAGGGTTGAACTAAAGCGAAGACGGTAATGATTAATATCTAAGATAATCATGTTTCCACACATTAAAGATCATTAAATACAGCAGCTTATTTAAAAATGACCAACAGTGGCGTTCTTACCCTTATGGTCATGTATCCAACAAACGCATCTTCTGAACCTTCCATGAAAACAAATGTGGAGTCTCTTGTGTTCTCGATTATAACTTTCTCCGCTACTTTCCCAGCAGCTGCAAAGTTGACAGAACATGCAATGAGACTCTCTCACACACACAAACAAAACAATGGACACCATCACCACAATTGGAAGACACTTACCAGCACCAATCATTGTGATGGGTGATTCAATATAGATCCATTCGTCTGTGTAAATACCAGAGTGAACAAATATCAAGCCATCAAAGTGAGGCTCCTGGCCTCCCCCAAGAGCATCTTCAATGGTGTCGTAGTACTGGGAGAAAAAAAAACAGACAGACCTTTTAAATAACTAAAACAAAAAACAAATGGAAGAATAAAACAGGTGAAAGCAACTGACTTACAAACATATTATCTCTCCCTTTGTATCTGGCAGGATTACTGTAGAAATGTTCCGCAAAACCCGGCTTAACGTGAGCCCCTTTGTACTGTAAAAGAAAAAGAAAAAACACTCCAATTCTCCGAATGCTTCAATTTACAGTGCACCAACATGAAAAACGTAAAGCATTTACGACTAATTTCACACAAATGTGAAAGAGGTGTCGCCTCTTTGATGCGATCGCTGAAGACAGAACAAGAACAGAGAGTCTAAAAGTTGTATTCATACCAGCTGTTGAAAACTTTCCTTCCATGGATTCGGTTGCTCATATTCTTCAGGGTTGATCTGGTAAAACTTCCCTGCCTCCGGGTGCATCATTGGTCGGGTGTATTCAAACACTTCCATATATAACCTCTTCCTGAAATGTAAAATAAATCACGGATTTCTGAACAGAAGTGCTTAACTAACGAGGGAAATCAAAAGTATTTGGAAAAGACTTTGAACTAATAATGCAACACAAAGAAGTTTGCAGTTTTTAATCAAAAACATGAACATTTGTCAACAATCTCACCATAGGATGGGGTCATTGGCAAGCTCGCCGAAGCGTTTGCACACACATGCTGCACGACACAAGTCTTGTTCCAAGAGGTATGAGAAGATTTTAAGCACCACCTCATCTGGAAGCTTCTCCTGCAAATATTGCTCTGCTGGGGCTACTGGAGGGAGAAAGCCCGTAGGATTAGAGGATCATCTTTTCAAATTACCCAAAAAATAATATTAGTAACATTTTGATTGGAAGTTGAAAGAATAACATTGCTAAATTTCAAATATATCTAACTAAAAAGAGCTGCACAGGGTGGAGATTATTCACCTGATAAATCTTGGCACTTTCCTGAAACTCTGGGACGTTTTGGTCGATGTCCAAAGTTTTCTATGGTTGAAGTGGATGCTCCCTATTAAAATAATAATAATAAAAAAGAGAGACAAAAAATATCAAACTATTTTTTTTGCACATACCTGATTTCTAAAAGATCACTGAAGCATTTAGAAATATTTTTTAAAAAGCATACCTCCATGTTTGTCTTAGTTGGACACACAGTTCTCTTCGGTAAGGACTTTCTTCTAAGTTGGTAGGGACTATTTTGAGCTCCTGGACCAGATTCTTCTGCAACCATTTCTGCAGGAATGTCCTCATCTACACGGGGTGGAAGGTAAAGAAAGTGGTTACATCTTTGACTGTTCATGGCCAATACTCTTCATGTCATTAGGTTGATCAAGGGCAGTAGAAATTAAAAAAAGCAAAGCTAAACTGAGAAAAAACAAAGGTTATTGAGCAAAATACTTTTTTTTGTCTTTCAAACAGAAACTGTTCATAACCATTAAGCTAAATTTTTCAATCTGATTTACTTCCAATCTGAGTAAATAAACAAAAACAATCAGTTACTTTTCCAAGACAAAGAAATGTCAACAACAAAAGGTTTAGACATTTACATTTTGAAGTTTGATTGTTCATCAATTAATTTAAATCGTCAGTTATTATTTTATTGGAATTCATCTTTACAAGACAAATGCAGCTGTTTGGTAGCTGACACAGAAACCTGCAAGTATGACTTTGGTACACATGGAAAATAACTTGACAGTTGGTCTACTTGTGCATGTTAACTGAACTCCACATTGTTTTTAAGGAAAATATTTTACTTGGGGAAGACATAAGCACTAGTAACATCATTTTTGTAAAGTTGCAGCTCTTTCAGTTTTCTTATGCTTTGAAGCTTTTTAGTGAATTACAAATCAAGATTTTGCTTTGCTGTGTTAATGCCAATGCTGCTGGAAACATGTTGAACACCTCTAAGGGCCTCGGAAATACATTTAAGATGTTATTGACAGTTCCTGTGGCTCAAACACAGGTTATTTACTGTATATAAGCCCTTGAAATAAAACCAGAGAAGGTATAGAAGTCACCTGTGTATTTATACGTTTTTCAATTACGCTGTTTAACTCTCTACATACCCATTTCAAACACATCAACCTTTATTAATACTCTGCGGTTTAAGGCAACAGGAGGGGCGTGCCTGAATGGGTCTGGCTGCTGTTGAAAAATGTGAGGGGAAAAACACCAGGTTTCTCTGTCAAAGATGACATCAACAAATTGACAAGTTGCTACTAGATTGGGGGGGGGGGGGTGCAGATGTTTGAACTGGGAACACACCCCTGAAACAAAGAGCAACCCTCTGTATGAAAATCAACTTAATTTTTTAATTTATTTTGTTTTGGTTGACTAAAACATGCGTTTGGAGCCAACTCATCCACTGAGCGTGTCTACATTTATTAGTAATAATAATAATAATAATAATAATAATAATAATAATAATAACCAATGGTCTTGTTGAATAATTAGACTTAAGAGAACTTTTTTATTAATCTTTCAAAGTCATTTGCGCGTCTTCTGCAGTAATTTGTTGTTGTTCAAATTTATCCGGCTAATAACATCCACGAAGCAAGTAATAACTTGATCAGCGTTCCTTAAAATACACACTATTTATTGCATGGACAATAACTCACAGTAAACACTATTTTACCGGGTGCTTATTGCATTGATGTCACAGCATTACCGAGTGGAACAAACTGTCACCAAATATGCGCAGAAGATTACAAGGAAATCTGAAACAGGTGTTTGTCTTTAGAAGACTTTCAGGCTGTAAATTGTTCTTTTTTTAAACCACATTTTTGGGGAGGGATAACACCAAACCTTATCTAGCTAGCCAAACATGTTAATAATGAAGACCTCATTAGCCTGGGCTAAAATAAGCTAGCATGCTACGACAACTGGTGAAATGTTCCGTACCTGTCTTCGTTAGCTAGTCCCAATCGATAAAACCCGGATCTATCATGACTCTTTTGGACTTTAGGTCATTTTACTAACCAAAAACGGCCAAAAAAGCTACAATACGAGACCAGAAAGGCACCAAAATGACCCTCTCAAAGCATTAAATCAAAGAAAACAAAGCGCGGCCTAAATGCTAAGCTCAAACACAAAAGCATCGGTGTTTCCCAAAATGCAACGCGAATCCATCGCGTACCCTATACTCCTCAATACAACAACTTAACGCACCCCACAGGTGCGTTAAGTGTCAACAGCACACGCAGCTGTCGAATACTGACATTTAGCTCAACTAATCCTCCGGATATTGAACTATTCACGGACCATGCTAATGCTAGCGGAGCTAACGTTACCTCTTTCCTGGGGATTCCTCTCCGGCTGCACCGGGCGCGGCCTCGATACTCGCCTAGGTCTTCTGCTAACGTTACTTGCTCTGACGGAGTTCATTTGGGGGTCCTTAATCTACAAGAAATGCGGAAGCTTTCACAGCAGAAGAGGCGACGTCGATCGCGCCGTACTCTATGTTTTCTTCGCCGACATTGCGTTGCATGCCATCGTCCACCGAGGTTCGACAGAAGCGCCTTGCTTGTGTGTTCGCTCCCGTTCCCCCTGCACTGGTGTTACGTCTGGCCCCGTTCAACCGAAGCAGGAGGAGCCATAACAGACGAGCTCAGTCCGTCAGGCCTCAGTCACACTACAGGGGAGGACCTCTCCTCGCCTTCGCCGCTGATGGCGCTCAATTCAACTCCACAGCCTCTCCCTTTCATTGTTGGCAGCATCGTTTACGAGAGCCTCGGCCATCAGCAGCCGAGGAAGAGCGTTCCCTCACTGAAAATGTCTATGACAGACAATAACCATGGAAGTCACATCATGACCAGATTTATTTATGCAGAACAAAACACATTTCAGCTGAAAAATACACAGAAATCACATAATGCTGTGCAAAAGCATTAATCCCCGGTAATACAAATACTGAAGTAGACAAAGAAACAACATATTTGGACATAAATATGTCAAACTTTGAATGATTGATCATGACTTGAAAAGATGCATAAATAAATATATATGAAAACATGTAAATTAGGTCGTTACAATTAATTTTGATTTAAAAAAGACCATTCAAAAATAATGTTAGAATTAAATAAATCAAATGTAATCAATCTAGGACAATACCATTTGGATTGAGGAATGGTGATTTATTTTTTAATAAAACATAAAAATGACCATCACAACGGACAACACACGTGATAGCAGCAAAGAATTATCAAATCAGTCTAATGTGTGGAAACTCTTTGTAAAACAACAGCGGGCTGAACCTTAATTCTTGTTTGTTTGTACACAATAAAGTTACACGTTATTATCTTGCAAGAAAAACAATGAATCTGGTAAACTTCACCTGCAGTTTTCAGTTATTTATCTCTGGCTGAAGTTTTGACTAAAGATGTCCTTGAAAGATGTCCACTCCTTTTCAAGCAATAAATCAAACTCTACTTATACCTCAGTTAATGCTCACTGTATTTAATTAAGCAAATGTGATTTAAGTGACATTTTTGTTTTGTTTTCTGTCTTTTTAATCAATGCATTTCATCATTTCTGTAATGAGTTTGATAAATATGTGTAAATTCTTTATTGCTTTGACTACAATGCTTCAAATAAATCAATAAAATCAACAAAATGTTAGGTCAGTGAATCAGATCGTTTGAAATAAACAAATATGCACAAAGAATCATATCAAAAACAGCAAATTATGATTTGAATCTAATTGTCGTTGTAATGAATCGATACACCCCTACATTGAATTCCTTAAATGTGAAGTTTGTCAAAAAGAGTTTAATTGTTTACTTAAAAAGTAGTGGAAGGAAGCAAACTTTTATAATCCTATTCCTTATCTATTATATTAACCCCTTATTTATGTATTTGTTTTATGTAGTCATCACAATTTTTTATTACCTTTAATGAGTATTAATAATGTTCTGGACTCTTTGAGTTATTGTCCTTTTTTAGGGTATATGAAACTGTTGTTGAAAATGGTGTTTAAGACTTTACAACCAATCTCACATTGGCTTATTTCACACATCTTATTTTTCACTGTTTTTTTTTTATTCTGATTATGCCTTTTTTTGTCCAAATAAAATAAAAATAAAAAGCACTGTCATTATCTTGGACATAGTTTCTGCAGAGCGGCAGTAGTTCAATAGAAATTCACCTCTGAGTGGAGCAGCACCACCCTGTATTTCCCCTCTGTGTTGCTGAGAGCTCTCTGTTTATCTGCTCTGCAGCTGGCTTACAGCCCCTCACACTTCTAACGGTGCTACAAAAATGAGGAGTAGTATTGGAGCTATCCAGAAGTACAGTTTTTTCTTAGCCCGCTGTGTCCCAATTGGACTCACACATGCACACCTACACTTTAGAGCACAGGTGTCAAAGTCTAGGCCTCAAGGGCTCGTGTCCTGCATATTTTCTAACCAACCCGCCATTGAAGCTCCTCATTGGCTGGACACACCTGACCCAGCTAATCAACAGCAGATGAGGCAGGATTTCTGAAAAACCAGCAGAAGGTCGTCCCTTGAGGCCCGGAGTTTGACACGCCTGCTTTAGAGTAACCAATTCAGCTATGAAGTATGTTTTTCTTTTCTTGTTTTGTACTGTGGGAGGAAGCCACAGTCTAAAAGAGGAGTGGATGCATGGAGAAAAGAAATAGCAGTCACTTAAAAGCAAAAACAAGAGGCTTTTTCTTTTTCCATTACTGGAAAAAACTTCACGTCCAAGGGTCTGACGTTTTTGGAAGACTTGCTGCAGAGCTCAGAGTGAGAACACACATTTATAAATCACCACCTCTGCTTTGGTTTACAGATGAAGAATTACTCAGCTTGAACATTTTAATGGAATCACACCAAAAAAGAGAAAAGCCCGAATCGGTTTTAAAGACTTTTATATAATCAGATGGATGTGACTGAAGCTGTCATCCCTATTTAATGAGCTGCGGCTGGAAACTTGTGGTTATCACCATGGTTACAGACGGATGCATCAGTGGTTTGGGAAAAAATAGAAAAGAGAGTCAAATATTACGGCAGTTCAAGAGCAAAAAGGGATCGGAAGCCAAAGAACAAAACAAAAGGTGGGTACAGTATGTGGGAAAATTAAAAGATTGGCTAGATTCTGGTTAGAAAGACAGTTTAAGAGGAGGAACCGCGATGATGAAATCGTAAAAGGATGCTGAAGTAGGAGCCACCAGGGAAGATGTCCATAGGAAGACCATAGATGAGATTCTTGGATGCAGCAAAGGAGGACACAAGGGTGGACAGTATGAGTGAGGAGGCTGCAGAGAAAATGATTAAAATGAGGCAGATGAGTCCCTGTGGCGCCCCCTAAAGGGAGCAGATGAAGAGGAAACATACTTCTAAAAGGGGATATTGTATAAACTTCATTTGTGATGTCAATCTAAGTGATGAACAGAATTTTTTTTAATGATCTGAGTCAAATATACATAAACAAAAACAGAAACGTTTTTCTATAGTAGTAGCCAAAACAAGCAAAAACACACAAAAAAACTCCAACAAGAACAATATTAAAGGAAAGGCAAACATTTCTTTGGTCCTTTCTATGATGTGATTCGTTACATAATTTATCGCAAAGAGCATACGTTGTCACCTAAAAGCCCTTTTATGTGTTGAAGTTCAGGTGATGCTTCTAAACGTTCTCTAGACAGTTGTTATACTGTCATTCATATTTTTTACACAAAAATCTCAGAAAATTATAAATAACATGCGCGCTAATGCATATCTTCAGCCAGACCAGGGGTCTGCAACCTTTACCACTAAAAGAGCCATTTGTCTCTTACAGACCAAAACCTAGCGAGTTTTACCTTTTAAATAATACATGTTTTAATGTTTTTGAGGCCATTCATTCTTTAACTGTAGCTTCAAAACTTTTAAAAATTGAATGATAAAATTATTCAATATTTTAATATTTCATATTGAAGAATTTTTACAGCAAAACACACGAACAGATTTACTTGAATCAAAAATGCGAGAAAATAAACGTATATATAACATTTTTTACTATTATAACTTTGATGCAACTTCATCCTTTTTCTCCTTTTACTATCAAAATGTTTTTCATATAAAATCTTTAAATTTAAATTCAAACAGCAACTACACCGTGTTGTGCAGCCGAAGATGAGAATATGAGCTTTAAGTTTCTTCTACTGATGGACTGTTCTGACAGAAAATTAAGCCTTTTACCATTATTTTCGCTCAGTTATCTTACATGTTACAAATCTGTAAAAGAAATATGCAGACAATTAAAAAACCATGGCCTCAGTTATTGTATTTAGTTTTATTTTTTAAATATATAGAGAAAAAGATTTGGTAAAAACTTTGCGGCATCCTGTTATTTCTTGATTGTCCACTAGATGTCGCCATCTGTAAAAGTAAAAAGTAAAGAAGCAGAAAATAAATGTAAAAATTCTAAAAATAAATTGGTGAATTTAATAAGAAATTCTAAAAAACTGTATTATCATAAGTTAATTAAGCAACACAAATTACAAATACAAGAGACTTGGAAAATAATAAACCAATTAACAAAAAAAAAAAAAACCAATAAGAAACAAGAGTATCTAAGTTATTTAAAAAAAGATTATATTCATATAAGAAACGCAATGATTATTGCAAATGAATTTAATGAATACTTTGTTAATGTTGGAAATAAACTTGCAATGGAAATCAAAGAGCCAATGAAGAAGTTGAAAGAACTAAATATCCAACCAAACAAGTTTTCAATGTTTCTGTCTGAGGTTAGTACAAATGAAATACTACAAATTGCTAGAAAATTTCAAAATAAAAGATCCAAAGATTGGAATGACATTTATATGTCATTAATTAAAAACACAATTGAGATCATTGTTGAACTCATATATTTATAACATATATTCATAACTTATATATTTACATGTCTTTTGGGGAGGGCATTTTTCCAAATAACATGAAAATAGAAAAGATTATTCCAATTTTTAAAAAATGGAGATCGCCATATATTTACAATTTACAGACCAATTTCACTATTATCTCAATCCTCCAAGATATTACATAAACTTTTTGTTAAAAGAATGAACAATTCTATTGAAAAGTTTAATTTATTGCATGAAGATCAATATGGTTTTAGGACAGGCAGATCTACTTCAATGGCAATAATGCAGCTGGTTGAACATATTTCTTCCTCGATAGAGAAGAAAAATTTACTGTCTGCGTTTTTGTTGATCTTCAAAAAGTGTTTGATACATTAAATCACACTATGTTACTTAGTATGTCAAAGAAATATGGTTTCAGAGGAATAGCATACTCCTGGTTAGAAAGTTATCTTACTAACAGATGTTAGTATGTTTATTTCAATAACGGAAAATCTGATATGTGTCCTGTAACGTGGAGTCCCTCAGGGGTCCCTACTGGGTCCTATATTATTTATTTTATACTTAAACAACCTTTGTAAAGTTTCTGATTTGTTAAATTGTGTTTTATATGCTGACGACACTACTTTGTATTTATCAGGAGATAATCTGGAAAAGCTTCTTGCAGACATAAAAGAATTATCCATAATCAAACAATGGTTTGATTCATACAAACTGTCTTTAAATAAAAATAAAACCAAGTACATCATATTTGGCTATAGAAAACTGGAAAACCTTTCTGAGATAAAAATTGAGGATGTTGTTGTTGAAATTGTAAATGAAATAAAATTTCTTGGAGTCCTTTTGAATCATACATTATCATGGAAACCACACATAACACATGTTCTCTCTAAATTGTCCAAATCATTAGCCATCCTACATAAAATCAAGTATTTTTTAAACACAGCTACATTGTACATTCTATATTGTTCCCTCATAATGCCTTATTGGATCTAATGTTTAGGAATCTGGGGGCATAGTTAAGTCAAATACAAAACCTATTTTTAGTCTGCAAAAAAAGCAATTGGAATTGTAAATCACTCTTCATACAATCAATCCACAAAACAGATATTTCCAAGATTAAGGGCACTTAAATTTTTGGATTTTGTTGATCTTAGTACTGGAATTTTTATGTTTAAAGTTAAAAAACAATGTGTACCTGACAAAATACTGAGTTTGTTTGAAATTAAAGGTAATAATTATGATTTTCGGGGTAAAGATATGTTAAAAAAACAAAGTGGTCAGAACTAATGCACTAAGGAATAGTATTTTTGTTCAGGGGGTCAACATGGTATTTATTATCTGACCATCTGAAGAATGCAAACTCCATATTTCAGTTTAAGAAAATGTATAAATTTAAAATATATCAAAAATACCTTCTGGACTGAGAGACTCTTGTGGTTGTGAGGTAATTTTGAGCAGTGTTTGTCTTTGTTTTCTCATCTTCTTTTTTTTTCTTTTCTTATTTAGGGTTCTATCAATTTGTCTGTAGATGTGATGTTTGGAGAAATAAGCCTTGGCTTCACCCAAAACCTTTCCCGGTTAATTTTGTTCAATGTTTATGTTGACATTGTTCAGTGTCAGTGTTTATGTTGCGTTTAACATAACCGAAATAGACGTCTCTAAAGAAAAAAAAGGAAAAATATATCAGCACACTCTGGATGCTCTGGGCGCCTGAAGGAAAGAGTGTGGAGACAGTCACGTGACGCCTCCATGACTTTTTTCTTTCTTTTGCTGTTGCCTTTTAGAATGGATTCCTGACCCCCAGGCGTGTTTCTTTGTTGCTCAAATGCTAAAATAACTAAATGAAAACCTGAAACTGCAATAGGGATTATTATTACTTTGTATCTAGATGGAACCACATCGGCGTTACATTGGAATATTATTTCTACTTTGATCAAATTTAAGTCACTTTTTATATGCAAATAAATATTATCACCATGCAATTTTCTGTGGCTTGTCAGGAAGAAGGTTGTTTAAAAATATACAGTTTGTCCCAAATTAATTTATTCCTATTCTCTTGCAATCATTTCATCCGTATTTATGTTGTTTGTTTGTGTTTCCTGTCGGTGCATCTGGTCACTTTTGTTTCACTTTTGTTGTATATTTTCAGGATCGTAGCAGCAGGACCAACTGTGTTCTGGTGTCTGTCTGTCTGATGGGGTTATAGGTGATGACACCCCAAAAGGAATCAAACAAACGATTGTGTTGTTGACATCAAAAACTGAGGATATTTGAAATAATTTACTTTGTGGTTTTAGAAGCCCCTTTGAAAGGTTGTGCTGTATTTTTTTTTTAATCT